>OX103979.1:60835829-61538329 GCA_944470395.2 Schistosoma turkestanicum
ACAAAGCTGAGATAAATGCTAAGGTGGAAAGGTACTTGGATTGTGACATTGCGCGTAACAAGCATTCCGTGGAGGTATTTAACACCTCAAAATGCGATTGGATTGATGAATTAAAGGATACGTGACGTACTACGGTTAATAACACGGTTTTGCCTAAGATCAATATGATGTTTTTTGACGGACAACCAAGCCAGTACCACCGTTTTATTAGTCAGTTTACAAGTATTATAGCGAGTAAACTGTCTGACAAGTGCCAGTTATTGCCATATTTGTCATATTATTATAAAGGAAAAGCCAGAACGGCTATTGAAGCTTGTATATCCTTACCCAGTCACGTGGGTTACGATAGAGCTAAACAAATTTTGTATGATCTATTTGGTAAAGAACATCTTGTCGCCCGTAATCTTATTACTGAATTACTTAGCCAAAAATCTGTTGAAGGATCCGCCAATGGCCTAACTGAATTCGCAATTAAGCTACGTAATGTATACATAACGTCGAAGGAAATGGGGTATATGTCTGATTTGAGTTCCACGGCTAATTTGGCAATAACTGTGTCGCGTTTACCCATAGAATTACAGAATAAAGGGGTGGAAGCTGCTGATAGGTTCATGATGACCGATATTTGAAGAATTAGTGATGTTTGTAGAAGAAAGAGCCAGGATTGCGCAATTACGTTTTGGTAGATTGGTACATTGTAACTCAAAGTTCCGTAAAAGTAATTATGAAGGCTCAGTTGACAGGAGATCACGCTTTAATATAGTTAAGAGTGAACCAAGCAACTCATTCAAGGCTTTAAGTTGCGAAATTTGTTTTGGTGATCACAATGAGAAAGATTGTATGAAGTTATCAAAAATGAATGTTACAGAGAGGAGATAGGAAGTGAGGAAGCGTGGTCTATGTTACCTGTGTTTAAGGAAGGGTCACATAGCTAAGTCATGTAACTCGGACATAAGGTGTGACGTTGATAATTGTAAGATTCGGCATAATCCATTATTACATATTGATGCTACTAACAAACATGTGGTGAACTTTGCTAAGGATTGGAAATTCTCAAGGGTTTGTTTGGGTATCATTCCGGTTAGACTATATGGCCCCAAAGGATGTCTGGAAACATACGCTCTTCTGGACAATGGTTCAGATACCTCTGTTGTATGCGAAGAGTTAATTAATCGGTTGGGTCTCAAAGGTAAGGAGACTTCAATAAAGGTGACGACTGTGAATGGAACTTCTACTTGTGAATATCTGGAAGTAAATTTAGAGGTATTTTCATTAGATGAGCGGGGTTCTATAAAGATCAACAAGGCCTATACGACCAAGAAACTTACGATCGATTATGCAGAACCTTTAACCGAACACCAGGTGAGAATGTGGAAACATTTAAAGGACATAACCCTACCGAGGTTGCAAGGTATTCTTGTAGGAATATTGATTGGGTGTGATGTTCCAGATGCACGTTGGGTCCTTGAACAACGCCTGGGAGAAAGGAAGCATCCATTTGGTGTGCGTACTCATCTCGGTTGGATGATTTTAGGTCCTAAAGAAGCATTGAGGTCTTTACATCAAGTTCAGTGATGTCATTTTGCGAGATATAAAAAGATTATATAATCATGAGTTCGAGGATGCAGATGGGTTTCGTAATGGATATTCTGTCGAAGACAAAAGAGTTCTAGAAATAGTTCCTTTAGACTGGAGGGTGGCCATTTCCAAGTTGGTCTACCCTGGAATTATGATAAGCCAAGGCTACCGAATAATTTGGAACTAGCTGAACGTAGACTAGAGTGTTTAAGGAAGAGGTTTATGAAGGATAATGGTCTTCCGGAGAAATATCAACTAGTAATGAATAAACATTTAAGTAAGGGCTACATCATTGAAACTAGTAAGGAGGAATTCGACCGTAATGCTGTTTGTTGGTATATTCCTCATTATCCTGTTATCAACCCTAAAAGGCCTGGAAAATTAAGAATTGTTTTTGATTAAGCAGCTGTCTATCAAAGTTGTTCTCTTAATGATCAGCTTTTGAGAGGACCGAATACTGTAAATAGTTTAATTGGTATACTTCTACGATTCAGATTATGCGACGTAGCATTAGCTGCTGACATCGAGGAGATGTTTCTCCAAGTAAAGATCCCGAGACGAGATAGAGGAGCGTTTCGACTACTGCGGTGGGAAGACGGTGATATAGGACGAAAGGCTAAGGAATACTGTTTGGCAGTTCATCCGTTCGGAGCCGTGTCCTCTCCTTTTTGAGCTAATTTCGCTCTTAGCAAGACGGTAGATATATTCGGAAAGGAATTGAATAAAGATGTCCAGGAAGTTGTAGATAAGAGTTTTCATGTCGACGACTATTTAGCTTCAACTGATAATGTGCACGATGCAATCGAGCTTGCAAAAACCCTTTGTTTTACTCCTCCGAAAAGGTGGGTTCAGACTTACCAAGTGGATAAGTAACCGTTTACAGGTTCTCGAATCACTTCATCCAGAAGAGAGAGCAGAAGCCGTAAAATAGATTGACTTTGAGAGACTTCCTTCGGAACGCACATTGGGATTATTTTGGAATACTATGGTTGATGAGTTCGAATTTAAAGTTCGCATACCGAAATGACCTCTCACTATGCGAGGTATATTTCAAGTGTAGCTTCATTATAAGACCCCTTGGGATTGTTAGCACCAGTTATACTTCCTACGAAGCACTTACTTCAACGTTTAGGTAAATTGGGACTAGGATGAGACGAAGAGATTTCAAGTGAGGTAAGCAAACGCTGGTTAGAGATATTAAGTGAATTTCAGAGGATTGAGAACGTTAGTTTTCCAAGCTGTGTATTGTTTCCACAATCAGACCGCTTGCTCCTGGAACTTCATATTTTCTGTGACGCCTCGGAGACTGGATATGGGGCAGTGGCATACGTCCGCTCTTACATCCATGACACTGAAATATGTTCTCGTCTTATTACGGCTAAGGCACGAGTAGCCCCCTTAAAGATTCAAACTATACCCCGCTTGGAACTTACGGCAGCAGTGTTAGCAGCGCGTATGGGGTCCCAGCTGCAGTCCGAGTTAGATATCAAGTTTGCAGATTCCATGATTGTCTTACACTATATTAGAAATGAGAAAAGCCAGTTTAAAACATTCATAGCAAACCGGATTTCGACTATCCACAGTCTTACAAAGGTGGACCAACGGAGATTTGTACCTTCTAAGGAAAACATAGCAAACTTTTGCATCCAGTGGAGCCAAGTTCAACATTGATGATGTCAAGGTATGGGAGGAGGGACCACATTTTTTGAAGATGTCAAAGGAGTATTGGCCTGATGCGGATGTACAAGGTCCTGAACCCCATCTCTTGGAATTAAAGAAGGTAATGTCCACGCATGTAATGTTTGGAGAATCCACTGTTGACCTACTTAGTAATTATTATTCACATTGGACTGGATTACTTAAGGCTGTTGCACGGTTGATTCGATTTAAGCGATATTTATTAATAATGTATCCTGGCAGAAATGATCTGTCTATTCAGGTGGGTATGCTCAGAGTTGTTGAGCTAGATTTAGCTTGTTTAGATTTAATTCGATATGTCCAAAGCATAGTATTTCGGAAAGAGATTGAAATGTTGTCGTCTGATACCATTAGCAAAGTAAAAATAACAAATTCACCCTTACGAACCTTGAATCCAATAATTATAGACGGATTATTGTGTATCGGTGGCCGACTTCAAATTAGTTCCTGGTCCGAGTCGAGGAAGCATCCTATAATATTACCATCGAAGCATACAATTACAGATTTGATTCTACGGTATTACCATGTTTTGGAGGGACATGTCGGAACTACACAAGTAGTGGCAACGGTCCGAGAAAGATTTTGGGTGCTGAGGGGTGGTGTAACCATGAGGAGAGTGATAAAGGATTGTGTTTATTGTAAAAGGAGGAACGCCCATCCAATTCAACAACTAATGGCACCATTACCTGCGATCAGGATGAAAGGTGGTGACTATCCGTTCTTGTCAGTTGGGGTAGATTATTTTGGACCCCCTATGGTTAAACATGGTAGAAATACTAAGAAACGGTATGGTTGTGTACTCACTTGTTTAAGGTTGAGAGCTGTGCATCTGGAGGTGGCATATAGTTTTACCACCGATTCATTTATCATGCCACTAATGAGATTTGTCGGCAGAAGAGGTTATCCAAAAGAGATTTATAGTGATAATGGATCAAATTTGGTGGGAGCTGAACGTGAATTAAGAAAATGTCTTCAGGGTTGGGTACAGGAACGTATACACTCTGATTTACTAAGAAAAGGAATTGACTGGCACTTCAATCCTCCAGCTGCTATTCATTGGGGAGGAGTGTGGGAGCGCATGATTCGCTCTGTACTTGGGGTATTGGGCGCTCTGGTAAAGGAACAAATTTTAACTGATGAATGACTTGAAACTTTTATGATAGAAGCGGAACGTATAATTAACAATCGACCTTTGGATCTCGTTACAGACGGCTCGAAGGATCTTGACGCAATAACACCAGCAAAACTATTACTATTGAGAAAGAATGTTGCAGAATTCACTAACAATCTATCTAATGACAGGTATTCTAAGAGATGGAAGCAAGCGAGTTACTTGGCGTAATATTTTGGAAACGTTGGTCTAAGGAATATGTTTTGCTGTTGCAGCGTAGATACAAATGGACACAGTTAGAGAGGAACATCAGAGAGGGTGACTTAGTAATGATATGTTCTGACTTCTCTGAGAAAAACAAGTGGCCTTTAGGTCTAGTGCAGAGAGTGATACCAAGTAAGGATAGACTAGTGAGACAGGTAGAACTGAGGACGAGAAAGGGGATCCTAGTGAGAGATATACGTAAACTGTGTTTTGTTGAAGCGGTAGATGGTAGGTAGCTACTCGGATCTTTAGATTTACTGGTGTAAGCCCTATGGATCACGAGATTGTCGGCATATTGAATGTTTGTTGTTGATTGCTTGTGATGAACATACTTGGATTGTTGTTACCTACTTTTGTCGGTGAAAAGAACCAAGGTTCTTTTGGTCGGGAGTGTTACGGGAGGAATGAACACATCTGGCTGATTAAAACCTCTATATAAATATCGTTAATTTCACTGTGTTTTTTGGGTACATTTGTTTTACTTAACTTATGAACTTGTTTTGATTTATTATTTTCGGCCATCTTGGTTTCTGTTTGTCTTGGTTTGGTCATTTGGAGGTTTTGCTCCAGGAACCTATAAAATTGAAGGTATTTGTAGTTATTATAATTATTGTTGTTAGAACGACATTTTGGTTGACTATTCGTTAATTGCGAATAAACTTTGGTACCTAACTTTGGAGTTTGGTTCTGTTGTTAATTTTGGTTCGCGAATTGCAAATAGATCGACATACTGTACTTTAATAACGGGAAGGAGCGAAACTTGGACGTAACATGTGTTGAGTTACAAGAAGAATTTTAATCATGAAGAGACGATAAAATGGAGCTTGGAAAGAAGAATTAACATGCAGCAGCAAAGGCCCGATAACCCGAGATCTCCTGAGCAAGTAAGAACAAAAATATTTCAGAAAAACAAAAAAATTGTCACATTCAATGTGAATTGTAAGTGCATGCATGCAAATGAAGTGAATATTCACACAACAACATCAACAACTGTATCACGTTCTTTTATATATTTACTAGTTTACTTCTCTACTAAACAGTATTTATATAAACTGTAGTTCAGAGTTGGTAAACAGTGAAAACGTAAGAAATATTCCCTACTTATATATCATACAGTTAACGTATCTGTAGTACAAATGGTTGTGAAGAAGAATACCGATATCCAGCCAGGGAGTACGAGCGAACATGCAACAAGCAGCATAAAAAATAGCAGCCAAACAAGCGGAAAGTGCGCGTTCATAAGTGCGAATAAACAGGAAGTTCAATAAAACAATAAGTGGTACAATCGGTTATAATAACAAATGTTTTCATTCAACCGATCGTGTTTCCTTCTTAAAAGTAGAGTCATTACAGACCTAAAATAAAAACACTGATTGATTCGAAGAGACAGAAAAGGTCTGCGAACAATTACCACTGCTCGCCATCCGTTAAAAGATATTTTCAACCTCACACTTAAAAACAACGTTGTTGGATGCCTGTGATGCTCCAAACTCTCAGAGTTTTAGGATATTATTCAGCATAGGTTTCATAGCGAAGTAGTTGAAAGCTTTGTTTGTGTAGTAAGCACCTTACTGAGCTGAATTGTCAGTGACTTGTCTGAAAGACATAGGTCCTTCGATCTTGTTTGAGAAAGCGCAGACCACTGAGTAAATAAATACTACTTACTTACACCTGTTACTACTAATGGAGCATAGGCCACCGGCCAGCTTTCTCATTAGAAAGCAGCCTAAGAAATATTAAAATCTTTGAATGTCTGATCCACAGGCCGTGGTCAGTCAAGCGGGAAACTGAATGATGTACTTAGATTTCATTTGAATTAAGACAGGGTGGCGTAACAAACCAGGAGATTAACGTTCTTTTTCAACTGATACAAATAAAAAAGAGTTGTTAAACGTAGTTCTGAACTGACAAAAAGTTCACAGAGAAACAAAAGATAAAATTATAAAATATGTCACTAAAGTACTGTATCAACCTGATTTCGATTAATCAAGCATTTGCCAAACAATAATACAACCAAAGTTCCATTCCCGTATTGAATATTTTATCGCGACGCTGTCCATCAGTAAACCATTTATTTTTTGAGTACTATCTGGTTTAATAGAAATCAGTGGTGTTACTTCAGCTTACTATCCGGTTTTCACTGTTCTGCGCTGCCTTTCACTGCGCCTTCTTTATTATATATCCCATATATTCGCATAATTTCTAACGAGTTGGTTTTCTGAATTTCTTCTATTCGTACTATCAGTTGCCGATTCTTTATCTTACTAGTGGCGTGTCTTTACTAACCTATTTAAATGCAAGTGTACAGTAAGTGTGCTAACATAGAAAAAGAAATAACTGAGGAATCCTTGACGTCCAACAGTACTTCGAATGAATAGGCTAGCCAAGAAAAACTGAAACTCCAGAAACCGATTAGTCAAGATAATTCCCCCTTCTACCTGAGACAAAGATCAGATTCCTGATGCATTCGTGTCAATCGGTAGTGGTAAACTGGAATTCATGTTCAAACGTAAAGGTCACATGATGCAATTATTAACCATAAAGGCGGATTGGAAATTACTATCCTATTCGTCCACTGTCAAGCACAAGAAAGTAATATGAAACGAATAGAAGCCATCGACTAAGAAAGCCACTTTGTAGATGAATTGCTTGTACAAACACGCGAGGATCACTCAGACAAACAATGTGAATACCCTCCTGCATTTTATATCAAAAGTGTTGACTGCCTATGTACGAACACTGCAGGCTTTTCGAACAAAGTGGACAGGTTATAAGAGCTCAACAATGCCAACAGAACCCACCTGACAGGAATATTTGATACAAGATTAGCTTCTCAAATCGCGGTCCAGAAGATGACAATGCCTGTCATAAGTTCCTTTCGTTGACAGAACTGTATGGGGAGGCAGAGCGGTTCGGTGCAATGTGCGAAGGCGCTAAGAAAGGATAAGCTTCAGTGTCAAATCAAACTTATCGACGAATTTGTCTCCAGTTTTAAACATACGTTCAATTATAAGGCTTTTCTAAGAAAATCCAAAACCTCAGTTTCTTGTTGAGCCAACTGACAACGGCTGAGGTTCTACTTAGCTTCTGACAGAACAGTTCAAACATACCAACCATTATATATGACCTACAGCAACAAGAGCAACACTTATATTTTAAGAGGAACCTCAGAAGTGTGCCTAAGCACTGATCTGGTTTATCAAAAACAGCATCATCTAAACAAGGAAAAATTCTCCTTGCCCGGACTAGGGTCGCTCTGTTAAGTTGGAAGAATCGGCTTCAATCTTGTGACTTTCTCACATCTTCCTAGCAAAGGTCTACTCCTAAACAACTACAAAGGTGTCCAAAGGAGATGGACGTAATGAAACTCCAAGCTACCAGGGAGTAGTACTTCATCCAATACTATCAAAATTTATAGAATCCTTGGTATGAAACAGTCTAGTGTCATTGTTCATAAACTTATTCCCTCATAAGCAACATTTCTTTAGGAAAAGGAGTCCCATTTAGAGCATGAAAAGATAGCTTCTTAGCCCTCAGTCAAAAAGGACAGAAATACGCAGAATGTTTCCGGAAAACTAGTTCAATTTTGGAGGCCGATCACAGGTTTATTCGTAATGCTACGACAGTTATTATTAAAATCAACCCCAACCAAGGCTTGATGTATTTTATCGTCTTGTAGTTTAGTTTTACTGATGTGATCCAACTGACGCAACTACTCTTAAAAAGCGGTCAATTCTTAGTGAGATGCTACGGTGCTTTAACAACTGTGTGGTGATATTAGTGTTTTTCTCACTAGCTGCAAGATGTTCCGACCTTTCAGGCATAGTAAAATGTGACGCTAAAATCGGAAACGAATTTTGTCTACATTACTTTTCACATGCAGTGACTTTTAAAAATGCCCATTTTGAATGTCAAAAACATAACCTCTCTTTAATTACTTTGCTCACGAAAGCACAACAAGAGTTCTTGAGAAATTTTCAGACAACGGTAAGCCAATGAACAATTTTTCATGAAGTACCACTGTTAGACGTGTGTGGATTTAAAAGTAGATAATAATATTTTAGTGATCTACGTTTAGACTAGACCTTCCAGATTTTCAATAAAATAGGTTGAGTATATATTGTGTGTGTACGGATTGGTCACTAACTCGCCTAATGCTCAACCAAATAAGTATTCGGTGAGATTTTAATTTATGGACGAATTTTAAGCGATGCTAAATGGCCTTGAGAACAATTACCTGTATCTAGGGTTTCAGGAGGGTTATAAATTATGATTTGTATTTAGTGTAAGATGTTAGGGTTAGGATCTACAGTTAGGGATCAGCTTTACCAAAAGAATGCTATCTAATCATTCAGATAAATGTTGCTCCAATAATCCAAAACATGCTACCTCAAATGTTATTGGTTCATCCACAGATTATAGTCTTTCCAGATAAAGTTGCTTAAAAAGACGAAGGCTTCCTCCAGTACATTAATTTCATAATTCTAGATCAGGTGTAGAGTGACAGCGGTTTTGATTCGATTTTAACTGCGTTGTGTGTTGTTAGAATTAAACATAATCATTGTAACAAATCGATTTATGATGGATGCTCAGTTAAATTCGACACTGATTTTACAGTGCTCCTCGAAATTTTAAAACTCAGAGTGCTCATCTCGCGAAGCTGTATCGCGTTTTCAAATTACATTGTAATGGATTATGCAAATCCACATCCCGTTCTTATATATTTGCAATTTGCTGTTCCAAATATGTAAAGATACAAACACGATGATTTTGTATGATATCTCCATTATCTTGTGCACCCCCTATGATCTGATCTTAAAAACTGAAAACTGCTCCACAAACGCGGAAATAAACTGAATAATCGCTCTTGACCGTTTTTTTTAACAAGCTAGGGTTTGTGTTTATCGTTTGATAGATGTTTATATCCCTAGATGACAATGTTTAAGCTTGGTTTTTGTAGTTTGAAGCGATGCATAGTCAAGTATCCAAGGCATGACGCAAGTTTTTCATTTTCTAAGTAATTTTTCTATGTTATGTACTACTGAATTTCTAGATTAGTATAATTGAATCTAAAGTTTATGTGGTCAAAAGGTATTTCGAGTGTTCAGTAGTAAGAATAGGTCAGTCGATTCATATTAATCCTTGCAATTTATGGCGCAATGGGGACCCGATCTCGCTTCGAATGTTTCATTAAGAAGTGACGGTATTTTATGCCTTGATTCATTACTCGATATGAGAAACGTAACTCCAAACGTAAACGATTTGATCTCGGTTTTAAACTTAAACTATCCTCTCAGATTATCAGTCCAGAAAGGAAGAAATAAGACGTTAGTATCAAAATCAGTGTTCAGTTTACTCTGAGCTAGTATTCAGTTACCTAGTAACCTACGATCAGATAACAGAAATAGGTTGTGTCTCAGTATGTCATCATAAAATAGGTTAGTGAGACCATTAACCATTTCGGTTCCTTGCCGTTGAACTCGTTCCAGCATATCCACCGAGGACTTGCTGCTTGGATCCCACATTCCAAATTTGGCCCTAAACGTTTACTCACGTATTTGATGATGATGAGTAGCCCATATGACCCTGAAATCTTTGGCAACGACAGCCTTACAATTGTTCTTAGTTCTAAGAATGTTGCTTATTATGAGTCCTTACTTACTCCTGTTACCCCCAGTGGAGCATAGGTCGCCGACCAATATTCTCCAACCTACTCTGTCCTGGCTATTATGAGTCCTAGATATTTATAATGTTTTAATTTCGGTAAAACCATCTTATTGTGTAGTCACACAAATCGCTTAAGTTATTTATTTGAATCAATGCACTTTTTCTACGAGTAACTTCTCATAACCATCTATACATCCATTCAACCAGTAAATTTAAGTCATCTTACTATATTATACTATGTGACAGTGTATAAGTCCCCAAACCTTAATGTTATCGGCCAAGAATAGAACAGATGACTTTGATGCAATTAACAAACCATTTACACACAGTAAAAACTGTCGGAAATATTTGCTGATAACACTGTTGTTGCATCTACTGATTTGATCCAGTACGACTGTAAATGTATACAACTGAGATTTTCAGACCAAAAAACGGTCCCGAACGTCCGCTTAAACATGATAAATCTGATTTACTAGTTAGCGAGATATTAGGTTTATGATGCAACAGTTTTACTGTGATGAATTCGAGCGATTTCGTACCTCAACTTCTTACTCTGTACCTTAACCCTAGTCAGCAGAAACCAACTTAGGTTTATGTTGAGACAGTGGCGCCTTCATTAATAAACTAAATGTTCAAACACTATGTTGGGAATTAAAAACTACCTGTTCAGGTCGTAGTAGCCACGTGGTTCCACTAACCTTTGCAGTAGTCCCCTGAAGTCAAGATATGAACAGTTATCTGGTCACTAAGTTTTTATATTTCATTGTTTATTTGGAATATGATGGAACAAATAATTATGAGTAGCAGTCATAGAACATTATAAAATGACTACGCAGTGCTTTCTTGATGTTTTTGGTTTTGAGTAACTTCTCTTAATTTGATTCGGTTTTAGACGTGATATTTACAAAATAAATAATAAACGTGTTACTGAATGTTATCATTATTTTATTTATCCACTTAATCATAGTTTGAAACTCCCATAACCGCGTTATGGATTGGTTTATATATTGAAAACAATCATTTGCGCTGGTCATCTGGGTATTCTGCAGTACCACAACTGTTCATTTCTGAAAAGGTGGGAAGGTTCGAAGGATGTGCTATATCTAATATATGTAAGTTACCATTTCTTAAAGAAGAAAGAAGTCAATTCAGCGAAGGATAGTTTCTTTTCGATGATTTTATTTACCTAACCTATGCAGTGGTATTTATATTTAATTTAATTTGCCCAAATAGTAGTTTGTAATTAAACAGAATGATGTTGAATAATTGAACATCTTGAAGTGGTATCTTGTAATGAACTGTTCATGAAAAGCAGATACTGAAAGAGAGTTACGTAATAATTAGCTAGTGAAAAGTGCTTGGGTGAAGATGATTGTCCTCTTAATGGTTACTAGGAGCAAAGAAGTTAAAATAGTGGCTAATTAATGGTTGTAAAATTGACGGAATAGGAGTAGAAATACTAATTTCAAAAGGCAGTAGATTATGAATGACAGAAAGGAAAATTAACACTATGGAAGAGTGAGGGACTAAACGTACCTCTTTTGCGCAGTGGGATTAGGCTTGAACTAGTGAATAGCAAAAGCCTCTTACGTACATAAGTTTTTCTTCTCCAGGCAACTTTTCTAACTGCTTGTATGTACAGTTTCCGAATTTCACATCATATCATAATTCAAACCGAAATTCCTTCCTGATTTACTAAAATCCTAAAATTATTTCGCTACTTTAGTACTAATCCTTATAATAACTTTTCAATTTTAGCTTCAGGAGAGCTTTCCACTTGGCAGTTTATTCCATGTGATACCAAACTAGGCTTTGTATGTGGTCACATTCCTCAAATGTCCTATCGGCATCCATTTTCTGATCAAAAAAATCTTATTTGCCCTCATGGATACAAATTGTTTGACAAAAACTGCTACTTGGTAAGACTTCTTGTTGTAACAAGTACACAACGTTTATAACAGTATCATTTTTACTATCACTGGTTTATAATATATCACGACGAATCCCTTAGTTTAACTTTCATACTCAATGACCGTAATCGGGTACAAAATTGTACTTTTCTAGAGTTATGCTAAAAATAACCAAAGTTTGTAAATTTGTCCTTAGTTAGTAACATTTCTCAGTATGAAGTGTCCAGATTCTTTATTATAAATCGCTTTCCTGAAGTTCATCCAACCATCTCGTCTCCAAACACTTTGTGAACTTCATTCGAATCATCACAGAACCAGTAAGCACTGCATTTTCTATTTTTCGCACTGTGGATAAGGGATCCATAGATACACTTATCCTCGGATTATACGTTCTCTCGTGTTTTTTAGTTAGCTTTCATTTTTTTCTTTCTTGATTAGTAAAGTTGACTTCTATGTATTTGATATGCAATTCGTAAATTGAACTAAACTGATGTTTCCATGAAACCCACTTATAAACTACAAATCTGGATAACAAACTTCCTTCGACACAATTTTCGATACTTCTCGAACCAATGCAGGTGAGGTAGCTGGTGATACGGCAACACTCAATTGCTAAGCCGATTGCTTCAACCAACTAACCACTATTTCAATTTTTTAATGAATGCTACCACATCGTGTTTTATCAAGTGGTTAAATATCGTCATTCAACTTTCTTAATTACACGAATAAATAATTGGACCAATAATTCCTTGTGTTTCATTGATTTGTAGCTAAAAGAAGATTTATCCGATAGGTTAACATGGGACAAGGCAAATGAACAGTGCAATGCATCAAACACTAAGGCATCTCTCGCTACTGTCACATCACCAATGGAACAGGGTAGGTTCAGTCCTAATACATTTTCCGTCATTTATTTGTTGGTTTTCGTTAACTTACATCAGCCTGTATGGTTTGGCTTTTCATCAGTATTAACGTAGAACTTCGTACGTACATACATCTGTTCAAGTCACTATACCGCATTAGCACGGAGATGCATTGTCAATTCAAACCCACTAGTAGTATAGGTAGTAGAAGTATCAGCAGTAATGGAGGCGGTTAGGGTTCGAAAATATTATTCCAGAAGTAAAATTCAGTAAAATAGATTGAAGAATAGAAAGATGATGATGAGGAGTTCAGAAGATTGGAGTCTAAGAGAACACAAAGAATGGATTCACCTGCGCCACTGCAAACGATTTTGAGCCACATTGTTCAAGGTCCCTAACTATCGATAACAGTTGTCTTGCAGACATCAACCAGGTAATCGGTGGTTGGACATACGTAACACATGTCCGAACTATCTCAGTTGATAAAGGTTCACTACTTCATCTATTGATCACCCAACTACTTCACTCCCTATCATCACTAGTTCGAGTGCCGGTGCAAGTCAATCCTGAAGTGACATTTTGCATTTCGAGAGAAAGAATCACATCCCGAACATGCTGCATTGTTGCTTAAGGTGGTCGGAAGACTGCATTTTGTCAACATCTTCACCAACCAGAAATCTGTCATCGTCATATTCTCAGTCGACAAACGAATCTCCCGACAATAGTTCAACTCCTGAAAAGCCAGACGATGCAGGTGCTGTTTCTAAAAGCATATCGATGACAAAAATGAATAAAAATGTGGAAAGTTGATAACCCTGAAAAACACCACTTGAAGTAATCAGTTCCAATGACAGTTCGCAATAAGCTTCGGCTCGACCAGTAGTGTTCGAGTGGAGAGCCTGTACAAAGTTAATGTACTTTATTGTTACACCTTTCAATTGCGGACACTGCCATAGATCTTCATGACCGACAGAGTAAAACGCTGCCGAAAGGTCAGGGAATATAGCTATTGTTGTACGTCGAAAAGTGTGTCTATGTTCTAGGACCTGACGAAGTGCGAAAATATGGTCTATACAGCCACGTACTTCTTGAGGAACCTGAAAAAGATGTTGGATTAGTTTTGGTTATAGAGAACTGCGAGAGTGACAGCAGAACCCAAGAGCATGGCCTTCTAGGCAGCTAACATGTTAGCTCCATTCTTCAAATGGCCTTACCGCCCGAGACGAAAATGCTCGGGGTAAGGTGAGGTGTGACATTTTGATAAACAAAAATGGTATGATTAACAAAGTCTTTGGTTAGATTTTAAGCTACAGTTTTTCTTCACTATCTCAATTTTAAGAGATTTTATTATAATTCAAACGATTTCATTCAGTATTAATTCACGTTTCAATTTCACTAATTACTCATCTATCAATCAAAATAGCTGTCTTTAGTTTGTCTTAAAAAAGCTCACGTTTTTCGTAGTTCAGTGCGTTGCTTTTATTTTATTCTTCATAAAAAAATATAGACGCCCTCTCTGTATTGATTGCCCATTCTTCTCACCCGGTATGGATTGGCATGTATCTTGATCAAAGTGAACGTAAATTGATTCATAGTGGTTCTATCAACTATACAAATTGGTATCCAAAAGAAATGCTTGGCACTAAAAAGGTAAACTATTATGTAGCTTATTTCCAAGTCAATATTTGATATTTTGGCTATAATTTAAAGACAGAATAGAATTTTAACTCACTGATTGCACATTTTAAGGTTTATCTGTAATTAAGTGGTTGTGATTTTCGATCTTCCGGTTTGGTCCTTGTCCACCCTACATCTGTTCGGATATCTGACCAAGTAGTATCACCAGTCCGCACACACTTCGATTTTGACTTAAAGCCGATTACGCGAATCTGTTTCTCGTAAACAACTGAAAAAAGGTTAAGAAGTCATTTGTATGTTCATCGCGATCCATAGTCGGACCGGTTAAGTAATTCGACCCAATCAGTGGCTCAAATATATTCGTTCTTTTTCTTTTTCTAACGCTTCGGTTTAATGTTTCCGTTTTTTTTCATTGCTTCGGCCTGGTTCATATCTTCCTTATTCCTTCACTCTCTGCTTCTCAGTTTGTCAGTTTCCTCTGTGAGGTATGAGAACTTAAAATGATATATAAGCTTTCACATGTCAATAGACGGTTGACTATTTTTCTTTCTTACATTTCATGAGATTTGACGAAAGCTAGTGGCGGCCAGACCAAAACATGGCAGAAATGCATGAAGAGGTGTCGACTACCTGGTTGGGGTCCGCGAGATGTTAGTAATCGATGGTTAGAGACCCTGAATGACATGGTTCGAAACCGTTTGCAATGGCACAGGTGCATTCATTCTTTGTGTTCTCTCAAATCCTAAACTTTTTAATTCTTCACTTTATCTTTATCTTTTTAAGTTTATTTCATTGGATTCTGTTTCTTGAATAATATCTTCTAGTCATAACCTCTCCGACTACTGCTAATACCTTTACTACCTGTACTGCTATTGGATTTGAATTGACAATTACATCTCTGTGCTAATGTGCTATGGCAACATGAACTGATGTACGTACGTACGAAGTTCTACGTCACTATTGATTGATTGATTGATGATGTGTTCAAGGAAAGAGAACGAATTACCAAAATGATTTTTTGAAGTAATTGATTGTCGTCTTTGAATTCCGCCTTTTTGGTTCACTTAACATGTTAGATAAAACACTTGTTCTACCAATACGATTTCTTCATACTCTGTTCAAACAATGACATTTCGTTTTCAGAGTTACCTTATGTTCTTAGGATATTTAAAATAAGAAACTTTTGGGTAGATATCTTTAATTCTTCTATACTTCAGTTTATTTAGCCTATGCTTGGCTAACCTGTGTGCTGTATTATCGTTTCTTTCTGGGTGATCGTAGCATTCGATGTCCGCACCGGCTTTCTGCACATTTGTGGGCAATATATATATATATATATATATATATATATATATATATATATAGGAGAGCGCCACAAGATTAAAGGCAGTTCTGTTTAATTAACATAGTCACTACTGTATATATCTTGGAAAGCGATAGAAATTACCTTCATTTCGTACTTGTATAAAATCTACTTTTTGATAATCAATTTAAAAGATTGCCTGTTTTCTTTTTATTCATTAAGCGATTGTGTACAATGATGCATCAGCGCCCATTGCATCTTGGACAGTGGGAAGAAGTTGATTGCTCTTTATCTCTGAATTATATCTGTAAAGTTGCGGCTGAGCGTAAGTTTACACTACTTTTTTTTTTACATCAGTTAATTGTTTGCCAACTCACTGACTAATAACTTTCCCATGTACATTATCTCTTAATCCTGACTTTGTATATCTGTTTTGACGGTTTCTTTTCACGTGGCAATATACTTGAATTTTGCTTATAGGATCTCCCATCTAATTACTAACTGAATTTAGTTACTTCATTACTTGTTATGTACGCTTAAAATTCTGTCTTGATGTATTTATCTATTCCTTGTCTACTGGTGTCGTTTTTATTTGCATGTTGCTAAATAATAATGAGTTTAACAGAGCTTTACTTTTATACAGACTCAAGCTATTTCCAATCATGAATACACTATTACTTTCTTTTCATCATTGTCTGCTGAAAAAACTGAAGATATAGTGTAAATTTATTGTGACTAGTTTCTTCTGGCGGTCGCTAATATGAGAATGATGTGTGAAACAAATTTTCATACTGAAAAAAATCCATCGTTAATTGTTCTTTTCAGCTATCAAATTTAAATTCTTCAAAACACATGCTTACATAGCCTTCTACCTTCACTGTCAATAGATAGTGTCAGTCTACTGGTACTTTGTGTGCAATTTGTATACGGTAACAACATTAAAAGCTCCAATATGTAATTTTGTTTTTGGGGTTTCAGGAGACTAGGAATAATGTTTCGTGAGCTCAAACTGTTTGCTTCAGTGGCACGAGGTGACAAGCGATCGAAGGAATGGTTAGTCGAAGAGATGAGAGAGTTTTTTAGGAGGTGTAGAAAGTATTTGATTGTGACCAATTCGTTCTCGTGTGCTTTTATGGGTACGAGGGTGGATGTTACTTCCCGGCTGCCCACACGGTGGAAGGGTTCTGGTTGTAAAAAAGGGCATCGGCCTCATGAATTCTGAAGGAACACTCGGCTTTCATCATGAGATGTCATAACCCTTCTGACTGAAGACTTTCTAACTCCTAGAGCAGAGTTAAAGTTATTTAAATTATTTTTTCTAGTTGGCTTGTTAGCGAGTTAGTTTTTTGCGGGATTTGGGTCGCCAACCCCGATCCTAACCCTCCTCCTTTATCTGGGCTAGGGATCGGTAGTAGCCTAGAAGGTTCTACAGGCGGGGTTGTATACGGTAAAAACCATAGGATTCATTAAGAATCACGATTTTCTAATCTCTTTTACTGTAACGCTTCAAGGGAAGATAGTTTAGCTTATCGATGTGAAAAACAGTTGGCAAAAAAACAATTACTCGTAAAATAATAAAGTATTCTTTTATTGTTCGTTCTACATTTTTGATGCTTAGCCATCTTCTCAAAGTTTTTAGTTTAATGTAACAATTTATTTAAAAAGTATCATAATAATAAACACGTTCAAATATGAATCGATTTGATTTCGTTACTTTTTAATAATAATGATTATCATATACCATGATGAAATAGAATCATGCATGTACAGTTGGACATTTCATTTTTTTTTTAATGCATTTTGCCTAGTTTCATATTATTTATTTAAAACGAAGTATAACAGGAAAGCATTGTTCTCAACACTTTTGTGATTGTTCAGATGTTGTGCAGAATCTGTATCAGAGAAGTATGAAAATTACATGAATGATTGTTGGTCATTGTAGGATCCATTTTGAAGAGCTTTGTTTGTGAAAATCCCTCCATGTATATACATTTGTAACTTGTTCCTATTGATTCCTTCAATTGTACATTTTGTTAGACTGTTCGATTGCATTTGAGATGATAATATTTGTATTTTATTATTATAGTTACTATTTTTTTTTGCCTTAACTGAGTTTCTATGTTTCTTTCTAAACTGCATTTATGTTGTTTAAGCTGACACTTAGTCATGTTGACAGCCATATTGATTCGTTCCTCTTTTGATTGGGTTGCGTGCTATGACTGGAATTGTGCATTTTGATTGTGAATTCAAGCACCCTTCCAGAATAAAAAACAGCCTGTGTTATGAAGCAACCAAATATTAACTGTCGAACGAATCTGATCTATCCAGGAAGGATAGAATATCATTTATTTGTTCCTGTTGATTTGAATAATTGGACAATTGTTGGTGGAATAGCTGACTGGTAATATTGTTTAGGTAATGATGTAAATTTATATTTATGATGAATATTAGAACCGTTATTTTGACTTCAACTGGTCAAGACGCGTATCTAAAGTACCTAGACAGTTATTCCTTAGTCCAAACCTCAATTTGGATCCTACAATCTTTGATTAATAAAGTATAACGGCATAACAAAATTTCAAATCGTTGTCTACTATTTTTTATATCTGTTATCCTGTCCTGTCCTCGGGTAATGACTCAAGTGCACACAATTCAATAGATCTGCTTATTATTGTGATTTATGAATACAACTGGTTTCTACCTGTTTTTTTGTTGAAAACAACATTTAATTTGTAACAACAAACTGGAAATGCACTTTGTTTTTCTTTAGGGAGGAAATCACCTCTTTTAATAATTTCTGTTTGTATCGTAAATAGGTGTGCACTTATTGATTTTTTTGTGTATAGTTTTTTTTTAAATTGTCTGCGGAATTATACATTCAGTGCATTCAGGTTTCAACATATTTTTTCTCTGTTTACATACCGTATGCGTCTATTCTTTTATAAATTATGTTTGTTGTAAAAGTATTTAAGAAAGCTGTATGTAGAGTTAATTAAGTAATTCGCCAATGATTGACTATTCATCGAATTGCCACCAAATGCCTTGGTACTACTACTAAATATTGTTCCAAACGATTGAGTACGGACAAAGCGGCTCGAAGCCTGCACTCACTCTTGGCAGCGAGCAGATGGGAGAAGTTGAAGAGTTCATGTATCTAGATGGTTGTGTAAGTGCCGTTAGTTGCATGAATGATGAGATCAATTCATGTGTAGTGGAAGCCAATCTGGGCCATCTTTGGCAACTTCGCGATGGTTGATCTTGCTTTAAATGGTCAGGTCTTCAGTGTTGTCAATGAGAACAGTTTTCGTCTATACTCACGAGATCTGGTCTTTCCGAGATGAATATATTAAGAAGCTTTCTGTATTCAGTCACCGTTGTCTCCGGAAGATTTCTGACATTCAGTGGCTTCACTATGTTAGTAATTCAGAGGTCTGGGTACAGCAACTTATCTACTTTTTAACCTTTTTCTACACTTTCAGATATCTGTTGAGATAGGCGGTAACTAGGCATACTCAACACATATCCTAACTACATCAACGGGCTTACCATTTTCACCTAGTACCTTATGTTTAGTCACAGCATTACCAACTCAGTGATCTCAACGTACACGAGGAATGCTTTGAGGGTGTTTGTAATCAATTACCGGTAACCTAAGAATAAACCCATTCTTCTTCTGTTGTTTTCGTTACAATTGTTCCATGAATAACTTACATTTTCATTTTTTTTAACTATTCATTCAGTAAACGCTTCATCTAGTACCAGCAGTCTATCGACTCCATCACTTATTCTAACTCAGGGTGCATGCAAAACTAATTACTATGAATACAATAAACGATGTTATCGTCTTTATGCTGCTGATAATGAAAATGAAATGGCTTCATCATGCGGCATCAGATTATCACCTTATTCCAATGACGAAACTGCCTTCATGCGTTTATTATTACAAACTACACCCAATTTAACAATTGATCGAGCTTGGACGGGTGTTTCACTCATAGTTGACTTAAATTCAAAATCAAAGGTGAAGAATACTCTAGTTTATTTTCAATATCTAGAAATTTTCTTTATTTAATTAAACCTAGCATTTTGTAAGATAAGAATTTATGTATTTATACTCATCTTTATAGTTATTACATGTAGCCATTGAGAGGTTTGTTTCCTCTGTTTCTGTCTTACTTTATTTGGAAGCTAATGATATTAGTTAGCTGACCAAACCGAAGTGCACTAGGCCAACATTCAAGTCTACAATATGTATGATATTAAGTTCTCCTAGCTAAATAGTCTATTTACAGTTTTCTGGACAACATTATCACCTCTTACTTCATACATACAAGCGTCGAGTCATTTGTTCTAGTATCTCTATTTGGAACTTGCCGTGTCAGTAGGCTTCGTTGTCTTCATTCATATTTAAGTCGACTATTTTTATTAGACCACTAACCTTACGGTTGATTGACCTTTATTATAGGGGTTGGTAGGTCGGGTGTATCTCGATTTGTCTGTTGATCATTGACTGATTTGAATGCTATGCTTCTAGAAACTTTTTAACATTTTTCACATTCTCTTAATCTCCAATACGGATATTCTATCAGTCCAATTCATGTCTGTAATTGCCTACGGGCGTTAATGTCAGGGGTAGCAGACCATGCCGTTTTGTCAGTAGTTTGTATTAGTGTATATTCGTGAAAAGAGCACTCATCTGTGTTCATTACAGTTGATACGGTTTTTGTGTAGACGCTGTTTCGTTTGTCCGCTTCTAGGTTAAAGGAATTAAACACCAGTAGACGGGAATGCTTTTCTCTAATGGGATGTTGTTTTTAATTGTTTGTGACATTAGGTGTATGTGATGCAATCGTCATTAAGATGGTCCAGTTGAAATTTGTTCACAGTAAAATCACAACATGTACCATTAATTTCATAATCCTTTTATTCTTTCTAACTAAAAATTAACGAATGTTGATTGGAAACTAATGATCTTCAGAATAGTAATGCACAATCAAGAATGTCTATTTATATTCGATTGAAATGAACGGACATATAGTCATTGTCTTATTTGAGTTCCTTTAAGTATCATCTTAAAACCGGACAGCTTAAACTCCTCCTATATTGATACCGGCATCATATGGTGTGGGTGCTTAGTAGTTAAGGCTTTCGGATTTCAGGTTCGTGTTTCAAGCAGTAGGTCGTAGCTCCGATTCTTGTCACTCCACCTGCCTCCGTCTAATCGCCGAAGGGATATTAATAGTTTCAAACAGATTATGTGGCTCAAGACTGAGTATATATAAACCTGTAGTTTTACTGGATCCCCTCTACTACATTACATTGTCTAACTTCTAGTTAACTGTAATTAGCTGCAATGTATTGTGACAAGTTTATCTGTCTAACTCCCTTTATTAAATAGATCACACTGTCATGTTTGTTTTTTCTTGTATTGAATTTCGTTGTTTCAGTGGTTTTACAAAACAGAGAATAACGATTCGTATTACGCTTCATTGATACACGATTTCTATATTTTCTCGTATGAAAATGTCAACTTGACTACTAGTTCACGTAATCGTTTTTGTGTAGCGATAAATCGTGACAATACAGTGATGGATGTTTTGCCTTGTTCATTGAAACTACCCTCAATTTGTGGATATCATTTGCGTAAGTTCTTGCCTTGTATTTATCCTTTTTAATTTTTGGCGTGTTCGATTAAATAAAAGGCATTATTTATAACAGGTAAATTATGACATAGATTAACTTTACCGATCATTTGTAAAGCCTCTGATAATACTGGTATGAGTATAGGGGTCATAGAGATTATCGAATATCACAAACTAATCTAAGCTAGTTAGTCATTGAAAAGTAAAAGGACTCAACAACTGATTGGAGTTAAGCTTTCACTCTATTGGATTCCGTCTCAGTGGCTTAGAAGTTACTCGTTTGTGCGTGAGATTGTTCCTTGTTCGATCCCAGATGGCAGCTTCGTTGATTCCCAATGCTGGGATGTCCCATACTAGTACGAAACGGCTGTCCAGTGCTCGTAGGCTTTTAATGATTGTCTAATTTAGATGGATTCGTGATCTTAATTAATTAGTAGTATTGTTTGTAAAGGTGATCCATATAGATTCGGAGTCAGCGGTTACCGCATTTTGATGGCTTCATTTAAGTTTAAAAGAGGAAGTAATGATCTTTGTAACCGATTGAACCAAAAACAAGCTGTAAGTTGGGTTAAAAGAGTTGTTAAGCCCTATTTGAATTTCAAGTAGTCTTTCATCTGACATCAGTCTTTGATAAAAACCTACTTCCAATCATCAATTTTTGTGAAATAGTATTTTAACTACCTCAGTTTTTGTTATCCCATATCCTGAGTAAGCGAATTAAAGTGGTCATCATTAAGAATATGTCATGCAATAAAAAACTCTTCGATTTGTCTGAAATATCAATATTTGCTGTGACCTAGTATCCTGTTGGTTGATTACACAGCGACTGAGCTAGCTATGACTTACTATACACAACGCACAGAGATATTGGGGTACATAGCAGTGTATTTGATTACTGAGTTACATCAAAAATCTATAATTTGTAGGCTATATTAGACTGCAGATCATTAGGCCATGCACTCTACATGAAGCATGGAAGATTCAAGTCTCAGTCAATCCTTGGCAGAGCTATGGATGCCCACTGATGAGGTGTCTCATGCTAGTACGTAACAGCCTTCTACTTCTCACTGGTACTGTAACTCAGATCAATGTATGATGAATATCGCTTCATAGATTTAATGCACTCAACAACTTGTTAACCGAAAATGATAGCTATCTTTAAATAAAATCGATTCATAAGCATATTTTAAATAACGCGATTCCTAGTAAATTAAGCCCACCCAGCCAGCCTATGCTGCATGTTGAGTAATTTTAAAAATGAATTGAATTTGTATGATTGATTACTTGTTTGATTAGCGTTTTATTTAAACACACTTTATCACGCATGGCATGTTTTTTTTGTATACACTAAGCAAAATGTCTATTCAACTTAAGCTTATTAAAAAAAAACTCACTCAATACATGTTTTGCATACCATCTTATATATATATTTATATGTATTGTGTGTATCATTAATGTTTATGTATATATCATAGAACACAAGAGTGATGATAACTTAGTAATGTAATTAATTATGATATAACATCGACTTGCATTTGATTGTTTTTTGTGCATGATGCACCAAACAAAAAAGATGAAATCACTCATGAGTATGCATCTTTGGTGTGATCGAATGAAAACGAAAATTATCAATAAAACTAGACAGTGAATTTATGATAATTTCGAATAAATTGATCAATGCAGTGTGTGACATAATTTGAGTATTCTTAATAATATTATTTTGAACAGTTGTGTGGTTTGTTTGTATGACTAGTTACTAAACTATTTCGTTCTTCACTTACCTATCTCAGTGAAATACTCACTAGAAATCAGCAAGCACCAGACATCCCGGTGTGAAGATCTCATCACTGTACGTCCGTGACTCCACCGCCGATAATTGGGATTAGGACCTTTAAGTCGTACTGTGAGCACTCACTTTGTAGACCAGTGAATAAGCACTCGAAGGTTCATATTTCCAGTTCCGGTACATGCACAATAATGCATGACCATCATCTATTCCCATCGACAAGATTCGTTTCACGTTGGATGCTTATCATTAGAATATCCTATAATATTTGCTAATTGTTGCTGTAGAATTGTAATAATTGTTAGTCAATTTAATCTGTATAGAGTTTGACTGCGTTCTATAGATCAACTATGCCATTGTTGATCAAGTGACCTAATAATCTCTGTGCACATTTTGTTTGGAGGTTGTTTTTTTTAAAACAAGATCTTAGTTTCTGTTTATTTTTAATTCCACTACACAAAACATTGTCCATAATTCACATCTGCCTACGTTTATCTGTGTAATCATTTCTTTTGTTTCATAAGTTAAATCTTTCTCTAAATTCTTTCTTGTATATAAAGCGAACTATAAGCATCCATTGCCGCAAGACAATGACAACTCTATGTCATCATCTTGTCCTGAACATTGGATTCAATATGGACACAAATGTTTCTCACCAATTCGTCAATCACCATTCCCATGGTCGTTAGCAGAATTGGATTGTGCTAGTTCTGTCAATGGAACAGTTGCTCATTTACCATCAGTTCACAGTCCAAGTGAATTAACATTTATTAGTAAAATGTATAGTGGGGTGGATGTTTGGCTTGGTTTACGAATTCATCGTAAGTTGTGATTGTTGTTGTGCATTTATTTCATTTTGATAATACTTTAATTTTCAATGTAACCCGTTTATTCTGAACATGAATTCTTTGACAATGAATTAGGTTTAGGTGATAAGAGTTACACTTGGGCCCCAGTGTGTTTTAACGGAACGATTAGTGAAAAATCTAAACTTTGAAAACTGTCCTACCTGAAGTAATTATTTCTATTTTAAGTAAATACTTAAATCATTGTATTTGTTTTCATTCCTGCTCATAAATGTCTCCTTGATACATACTCTGTTGTTGCATGTCGCACCTTTCTTATGTTACCGTCAGTTCATTGCTGTTCTCTTCCTCTTATGGCACAGTTATGCTCTTATTACAATTTCCTTAGATTAATTTGTAGTCAAGATTTTGTTGTGTCTTGATTGGACTGAATATATAATAGAAACGGGTTACTGGTTTTTCTCTAGACTCAATGTAAGAAGTAAGAACAGAATTGAGTATAACGGAACAATAAGAGCTTAGTTTGTGTCGGCTCAAGGTGATTCATGTAGATCAGGCGTATAATTGATGAAGTTTGGAACACTAAACTGCTGAAAAAATATAAGACTCGGAATAGTAGAATTATATGATTAGAAATCCCGTTGGTATCACCATAACAAGATGATGCCTTTTGTAGCTTCCCAGATTATTTGTCTATTTTTGATGAAATGATTGAAATCAATTCAATTGGAGCTATGGAGATTTTTTGTTTTTATACACATTGAAATCATCACTCAATCATTGTTAGACCAACATCAGAAACCTGGAAGGAATCCTGCGAGGTGCAGGAGTCGTGGATGCGCAATCCTGATGAGTCGCATACCAGGCCAAAACGGCCGTCCAGTACTTTCAGGTTTCTAATAGTGGTCTATCAATGACTGATTGATGATTTCAGTGTGTCGATTAAGATTGTTGCGCAATGACTCGACATCAGGTGCACTATGTTGAAATATAGGACGATGATTGTAGATAGTCGACAGAGTTTCAACCATCACCCTAACACAGACATTTATGGAAAACCTTAAGATAACATTCATTTGGTGTCCTTCATATCGATATTATTAGATTATGAAAAGCGGAATAAGTAAAAGTAACGTTCTAATTTTACAATATTAACTGTTTCTGTTGTGTTACAGTCTACTTCCTAGCATAACTGAGTATTGAATTTTTTTTCTCATCCTTTATATTTGTGCATTTTGTTTTTATTAGATGAATTCGTTGAAGACAGATCGCTACCTTTGAATAAATCAAGCCTATATTGGTCCGATGATAGTGCTGTGGACTACTTATCATTTGCTCATGGTGAACCTAGTCGACACTTTTCAAATGCTGATATTGAAAATTGCTTCATATCGCATGGTAGTACACATGATTGGAACGACGTTAACTGTAACAGTTTTCATTCATATTTTTGTCAGTTATTATTGACAAATATATCAGCGTCGTCGGCATCTGAGTTACCACGTGATCGAGTTCCAGGTAAGAATGTTTACTTGTCGAATGGTAAAAAGTATCATACTGAAACAGGTAGTCATTGGATTATACAAGAAAGTTATATGATCCTTGTTTCTTTTTCTTAGAAGGAGAGGGGCTGAGGGCTTTTATTAGTAAATTAACAATCAACATAGAGCTAGTGAAAAGGTTTTTGCTATTCACCCACGAACTTGGGAAACTCACGAGTGTTGACATTATATGAAGATAACAGTGTTATTATATGCATACAAACATACATGATATTTAACATATATGTATTTCAAATCAAGAGATTAGCGAAGTTAATAGACATCAAATTATAGTCTCTTTCGAAAATACATGGACTTCAGTCATCAGTGAAAAATGCGAATAAGCAATGAGAAAGATCGTACAAATATGTGGAGGAATATGCGTCTGGCAGAGAGAAACTAGTACAAAGTAGTAATTGGCAAAAGATTTCTGCAGTGATTCGACATGACTGTTCATCATGCCTTACTAAGATTCACAAATGAAAAATCTTGTTTGTTTGAATTTTCTCCCCTACCATTATTTTTAAACTGTTTTACTAGTTGGACGCCAGGAGGGCATTATTATAATAAAGGCATAATCAAATTGCCAACATTTATGCCTGCTGCAGCCGTGTAGCGTAATGCACAAGCGAACCTTTTACTCAGTATCTTTCGGATGGGTCAGGAAGTTTTTAACATGTCTTAAAGTTTTTACTATCATAAGTTAGTATCGATAAACAGAGGCGATTCCCATTCCTCTAGTGTGAAGCATTGACAACTGAAGTTCAACTATGTCGAGTATGAAACAGTTACTAATCAATTGCATTCTAAGATGATTGCCCGCTATCACGAATTGATTGGGGCTAGGAATGCAAACCACTGAACACCAAATCAGTAGTCTAAAGGTTAAGTACTTTGCACGACCTTTGTAGATCTTGCGTTGGATCGTCAGTGATAGGGTCATGAATGCACACTGTTGGGTAGTCCCATATTGGAACGAGACAGATGTCCAGTTGTTACTGGTTTCTAAATGTTGTCCAACTAACACTACACTCCATAATATAAACTGTGATTGTCAACAATCTTCACTATCTTCTACACATTAATAACAATCAAAAACTAATGTCAGTCAAATACTGTTCATTCAATATCGATTTATTATTCGTGGTTATTGTTATTATTATCGTTGTTTCTTATTTTCCATTATCGTTTAGAAGTTATTAATACAGAAGTATGCACAAATATTTCAAATAATCGCTATTGTATACGATATATTTCACAAATGGCTACGTTTTTCGAAGCTGATTATGCATGTCGTAATTATAACATGACGCTTGCCACTGTACCGAGTGAAGAGCATCAAATGTTTATCATGAATACTCTGAAACATGTACGTGTATTTTACTGGCATTTTTAACAACGAATTTTTGTATTTTTTCATTTTTGATGCTCATTTGCCAGTATAAGATCGTATACCCAGTTTTCATGCCAATTACCACACTTCAGCAAAGTTTACCTTCAGTCATGAGGAATCTGATACTACGTGTGACGTTCTAGCCTACGTTACCCAGTTCTACAATGAATGCCATTGTGCTATTTAGACCGCAACAGATCTCTTGTCGTACTGAGAGATATGTACACTAACTGAGCACCGAATAGTGACCCATTTCATATTTCTTTAGTTCCTTAATGTTGATGGAAGTTAATCATTCAGGTTTACTCTTTTTTAAATATATATCATTGAAATGAAGGAAAGTTTATTTTGCATCAAATGACTCTTGGAGATTTTATTATATAACAAGCAGTCTTCATCAAGGGCACTAGACGTCAGGTGACAAATGTATGTTTTAAGACTGTAATAGCTGTTTCGTCACATTTTAAAGAGTTCCGCAAAATTGGAAAATCTCGATTGTATGTTAAATCAAGTTATCTGATCTGTTGTTATTACTTGACCATCAATTTGGTCTACAATCATTAGCACTTCCAAACTTCAGGTTTCCACTGTTTCTTTAGATCATATCATTCATTGATTGAAATTATCTTTGAGAAAAAAGATTTATCCGGTTATTAAACTTATGGGAAATCGATAAACAAAAGTTTGTGATATATATATATATATATATATATATATATATATATATATATATATTGAAAAAATGTTGTGTAATCAATATCCATCCAGTGGTTTAGCCGGTCGATCATACACTCTGATTCTCTTCAGGTTAAGAGTTATGCCAATTGATATGTCACCAGAGAGAGAGTATTAGTCGCTTTCACAAAAAGTATGGCTTAAAGTGAAAGACACGAATCTGTTACGTAGTAAGTGGCATCGTTATTTCCAACCAATAATAAGCATTACTTTCGAATTGTGCAGAATCACATTTCATCAAGTGTGGTTTTCAATAATTCCGATTTATCATCGTGGTATGGAATTTTCGACCGAGAATACGCTTTTTTTTTTAATTGATCCTGTTTTATGTCTTTGAATTTTCATGGTCTCTTTCGAAAAATCTATTATAATTGTTATTTTATTGATTTTTCAAAAATTCTCTTTTACTTATTCTGTTGATATAGGAAACTAGTCATGGTAGCTTACCTCATGCGTACATTGGACTTTTCAATTCACATGATAATTTAGTATGGATATCTTCTTATGGCGCAGTGCCATCGAGTTTTTGGCAATTGAAATTTCAAAATTCTAAAAAGCAATGCGTTTACATTGATGCTAGTGAGTGTTTTTCTTTCTATGTCATCACTCCGTTTTCAGTCGATAATATGTTCTCTTTGCTTGAAAATAGAAAACTACTTACTGATGTCGGTGGAGGTGTGGATTTTTACCTATTCTGAGGTGGTGGTGATAATCACCCACACAAATATACATACATTCTAAATTGAATTATTCTTGCATAGTAGTCCATGATATTCTGTTGATATGGGACTGAGGTTATTTGCAATTGTAACGACAAATAACAGTTAACATATATTTGTGTTTTCTAGTCTAATTCAGTATAACAAGCAGAAATGATAATATTTGAATTCTTATTTGTCGGCTACTTTGATCGGCGTTACGTATTAGGTTACACAAAGCATATTGATGAATTGTATGTTAATATACTTGTGTATAATGAACGAAGATGATAAGACCAGATGGACTAAGTGATTGATTTACAGAAGACACAGTTTGCTAGCACCGTATCTTCAAACTTCCATTTGAAAAACAATCAGGTTCTTGGCTGTCTTCTTCGACCTATCTTCTAATCTTCAAAACACTTTTAACGTGCCATGTACGCGGATCCGACACTTTTCTCTTCAGTAATGACTCCTGGGCCACACTCTGCTGCATACTACTTATAAGCCACGCTGCCAGTGGTATCCACCAAACTTGTACATGTTGTTTTAGATTTGTACATGGTACTTTATCAAACTCGACATTTCTTATATTCCTTTCATTTAGCAGGGTTATAAATAGAAGCATTCTAGCTCATTCGAATAGTTGTGTGAATGGTTCGACTAGTTGTTGAACTATTCAGTTTCTAACCATTGTAGTTAAAGATTCAAACGTGCCTAATTCGGTGTTTAGTTAGCTGTTTTCAGAATCACTAACGCTGGCACAAGGTGTGGTCAGTGGAATTCAGCCATCTCAGGTGTGAGACAGATATCCAATTTAACTAGTGAAAGTGCCATTGGATTGAAGTTGGACTTGTACACAATTGGATGCTAACTCAATGGTCTAGAGGTTAAGCACTTGCGTGCCGAGATCTAAGTTCGTTGGTTCAATTACCGAGTGTCTCAATAAGATGGAACAAATGTTCCTCCACACCCTCCGTGGTTATCTAATTAAGATCAATACTTAATATAAACTATGAAAATTCAACAATCTCTATAAACCTCCTATGGTTACAAGAAACAGTTGGCTTAAGTGTGTTTGTGTTTATTCGACCGAAATAATTTAAAAACAATTTCCAGTCTATTCTATTAAACCCAAATCGATTTTTTTCTTTTCTGACTAGACTGTCACATAAACAAATCCTTAAGTCTTAATAAAGTAGACTGTTTTCATTGGTAATATAAATACTTATTTAGTCATGTCATGTCACTTACTAAATGCTCTGTTTATTTGAACTTCTCAAATTATTTTCTATTTTTTTCATTATTCACCACTTTGATTCTGTGCACAGAAACTGATGGTTTACAAACATGGGGAACTATTCCATGCACTGAACCATTACCTTATATATGTTCAACTGATCTATCATCCAAATTAACGTCTTTAGATGAAGCGTATGAAAATATGTTATTTTTCAAATGTCCTGAAGGTTTCATGTTAATATTTGGAAGCTGTTTCATGGTAAGGTTATGTTTCTTGCATGTACATATGTTCATTTTGATATTAACAAAGTTTTTACAATCTGAATAATCTTGCCTACTATTAGAGCGCCGAGTACACTGTCCAGCAGTCCATAGTTTGCATTACTTTATATACAGGAAATGCTGCTTATGTGCTTCCGTCACGTTTTTACGGATACTTTAAATTATATCCGTTTGTTTCGGTCAGTTATTCACTAGATGTTGCCATCACAAATGACTTTTTCCGAATGGGTGTTCTGCAATTTTATTTTGTTTAAATTTGTGCAACATTTTAAACCGTATTTTTTTTCCAATCAAATGTTCGGTCTTCTGTGCATTTGAAACTATTACTAGTTTAGTTATGATATGTTTGCTTGCCAGAATTCAGTCAATCATCACTCACAGCACAACATATACCTATCGGTAAAACTTCACGCACATTTTAAGGCATCATCAGTACAACGAAAAGGGAAATTAACGATATGAAAATCAAAACTGTCCATATCATATTTGTATCAGTGATGTTGAAAAAATAACCATACAAAACGAATACCGTCGTGCTATTAAAAAGCAAGTGAAGTAAGGAGAGGATGAGAAACCGGCACTAAAACGCTGATTGTATTTTTGCCACTGTTGCCGATATCTGGAGATTTTCTCGCGGACATGCCTATGAGAAAGTTCGCGTCCCCTACCAACAAAAATCAATCGGAAATTATTGTCTTCATGTTTTAAACAAGTTAACTCATTCCCTATGTTGGTACTCTGTGTGATAAGGCCAATGGCACTCACTATCCAACTGCTTAAACTGAAGCAGGTGGGTTGGGGTTCGAATATGCAGTCTAGTGACCAAAAGTGGAACGCTTTAACCTGCTTTAGCTACTGCTTCACTCTATACATTTGTTTCTGTGCATGCAGTCATTGACTTGTGTTTGTCGGTTAATCATCAACTAATCATTGTTTAAATTTATAAACACGTTCTCTTCTTCATAGTGTTCTCTTTAAATGTTGTAATTATAATCGTTTTTAATAATTACTGTTTCTTAATTCAACTGTTTAAATCAGATTTCTTAACTTTTGTAAGGTCAAAGCAAGTGAACGTGATGCGGTAGACTGGTCAACTGCTTCCAACTTATGTCGAAATGTGCATCCTAACGCTCACCTAGCCAGTGTATCATCGAATGAACAACAAGGTACGTTAATCATTACTACTATACACATGTATTGTGTTACATTGGTTGAATGATAAGTAACCTCACACCGTGTATATAGTACTGCTGGACAAATATCAATTGATATATAATTCCTCTGAATTTTGATTGTATGTTTTTATGAAATACACTAAATCCTGGCAGTAATGTCTTTGACAATACAGATTATTTAAATTTGCTTATTAAATTGAAATTGTACTACTCATAGAGTTTATCCTACAACTGTGCTTCTATCGAGTAAATTTATTGACCTATTAGAACTTCATTTAGTGTTATTGTGATCTGTTGCCGTAAAAAATAATTCAATAACTTGACGATAGTACCGAAGGCTTTTTTCTCTCTCCCATCAAACATTAAGCTATATGCATAGAATGAAAATTCAACGTTCTCAGCCAATCGACATCAGTAGCTTATAAAATTTATTGACTGTTGGTTTGAATCGTATTTTCGTGATATGTATACAAACTACGTGGTGCTGCGATCTATGAGCTAAATTCTTGACTAGTTAGTTGAGATGACTTGATATCAGTCGTCCTGGCTTAGATTTATTCACGTTTTATCTTGATTTAAATTTTGAATTTAAATTTTATCTCATTCTTGTTGTATTTCGCTTTGAATGAATGAGACATTCATCATTCACGGTTTTTTTAATCTTTTCTATGTAAAAAGGCATATTTCATTCTTACTTGATGTTGGCTTCTTTACGTGATCGCTCTTATTTTCAGTAGCATCATAGATCAATAGTGACTTGAAATTATTTGTAAATTTATTTACTTCTGCCAACATGTCTATTTTGTCAAAAACAACAACAACAACATTAGGCTTGGCGCATATTTGTATCAACTCAAATTGTCCAGCTTTTGATCTGTAGTATATAATACAATACAGCGAGAAGAAACCTAATGGATGACAGTTTACGTAGTTGAAATAAAAATAATTTCTGTAATAATAAAATCCAAATAAGCGAAATTTACTTCAGCCGGATGGATGTGACTAGGCAATTAAAACGGCATATCACCTAAGTTATCTGACTACTGAATCGGTTTATTGAGCCAACTGCGATAAGAAATGTTGTACATTCTGACAATGCAACTACGTGAAATCGATTCCAAGTTTTGTCATAACCGTCCATTTGTTTTTGCCAACCTATTCTTACACTAACAACCACTGTTACTTGCTAAAGTAGGCCAATGATTGGGCATACCCTGAAAACTTATTATCTTTGCTCAACTATGTATAAAATATAAATCAACTGCTATCGGACTATGATCGATGCTTCATTGTGTCATTTTATTTTAGATGGTTTAACTGTTCTTATGGACAGTCAACAGTTGTCTGCATGGATTGGTTTAAGTTCTCAACGGAATATTCATACATGGATTAATCGAAATGATATTTTGTATACAAATTGGCGCCCAACCGAACCAAATACTAATGGATCGGTAAGATTATTGATTATCAATGTTGAAATTGGTTAGTGTAAAATTCTACTTCCTTAAAGCATCTAAATCACGAACTCGTCTTATTCGCAATACCATTGAGCAGCTGTTTCATCCCAAATGTAAGATTCCTCAGCAGTAAGATTCGCAACTCTCTCTCTGGCATCATTCTAATTGAATTGAACCATCCTAATAAGTGTAGACTACCTAGTTGGAGTTCGTGTTGTTACCGTCATCAATGACTCAAAATCGTTAGTAATGGGGCAGCTGCATTCCCTTCTTGTCTCCCTCTCGAACTTGAACTCTAAACTATCCTTATAGCATTTTCTTTTCCTATACTTAGTCTTTTTCACTCATACTAACTTTACTAATCTTGGAATGGTCTCAATGTAATTGTCTCTCTGTTCGATCTAGATATGGTAACTTGAACCGGTATAAATTACAGTTGAGAGTATTGTAGACTCTGTGAATTCATTGCTTAGTAATGGACAGGAGTTCAGCGTCACTAATACATTATAAATAGATATTTGTTCATTCATATAGTGTTAGCTTTTTAACCTCCTGTTGCCATACTTTGATTTGAGCATACTTAGCCTTCTTATATAGTAGTAGACACAGTGCCGTTGTGACTGAAAGCCGGTTTTAATGCCTCCTACGACTATCGCTCACTCATTTGTCAGTGTTATGAAAATATTCATTTATTTGTTTAATTATTATTATTGCCTCTTTTTTTATGTTAAAAAAAAAATACTTTTCCACAATGTTCATAGAGTTGTACTATAATGCATCACGAACCAGATTACATTGGTACATGGAGTGATGAACCGTGCAATAAGAAATTCGGTTATATATGTGAAGTTAAACCAAGTAAGTTGTTTTTACCTTTGTTGCCTTCTATTTGATCCATTTAAAGCCTTTTCATCAAGTATATACTTACTAGTATAATATAATATCTTAATTTCAAGGTGCTGGATTACAGGATAACTGTCACTTACTATCACGTAGTGATGAATAGTATTGAAAGATTGAATACATAAAGTACATAGGTGGATGTGATTGTTGTTGAAAGTGTGAGTAAAAAAAGGCTTAACATCAATGAAGGCAGCCATCAAAAGGCTGATCTGCAAAACGCACCTGCTAGTGAGGACGTGCATCGAATAGGAGTGATAACAATTTTAAGGCTTTAAAATTTACTGTCTGTCTCAACCTCCCCCTGCTACAAGTTGTTATATCCTGATACCGACCAATATACATTAATAACCTTTGAGCAACCAATATTACACAAGAATGAGTCAAAAGTGACTGTGAGTAGAGACGAGTGGCAATAAAATAGGAATAGTAATTCGTATGATGATAGTTTATGGATAAATGGAAAGCTTGTGATAGAAAGTTTATATTAACCTGATAATCTTGTAACTTACTTATTTATCCCCAATGGAGCATGGGCCACCGACCAGTATTCCCAGACGTACTCTCTCCTGCGCCTCTTTTTCCAGTTCTGTCCAATTTTTGTTCATTCTTCGCATATCTGTCTCCATCTGTCGGCGTAATGTGTTCCTTAGCCTTCCTAGCTATTTGATAGTTATACAATAATAGTCCATAAATTGGTTCTCGAAGTCACTATCACTTTAATCTTCATTCGGATATAACACTAATTAAAAATGTGCTTTGTTAAACGCTTAACAAATAACCTACTTTCAATAAACACTGCAGTCTGTCTAATCAAGTCACAATTTGTTTTCCCTGTTACTCTAGCCATGTTATATGACACACCTCTTTTGATCAGCAAAGCTGATCCAACTGTGTTTTGCCATTACTGCTTACCTACTCTCCATTCAGTAACCCGCTATCACTCTATGCATTTATGTATTTATAAATCAGAGAATTAGTTATAAGCAACGTACAGCCTACCACATATCTTGGCGGGTTTAAATTCTACACCATTATCCTCACAGGTAGATAAAATTATCAAGGCGAATATTAGTGTAATAGTAATATATATATATGTATAGCTTACTCTTAATTCTATCAGCTATTCGGGTGGGAATAGCACAGCTGCATCATTTTAAAATCTTGAACCGAGTAACCTTGTAGATTCCAGATACTACTAACCATACTACTCTAATCATATAATACCAAAATATGGTGTACTCAGTGTTAAACGTAATCAATCGAAGTCAATCAACACTAAAGGAGAAACTAAGCAAACGTGATATTGACCACTAGTCAACAATCAGTCAATCATTAACAGTTCATTCATGGTTGCTGTATATTGATTTGAATAGTTTTTATACTCCTAAATTCGTTTATCTTCTCAGTCTATTGTCTTAATAATATTGAACCTTTTATACAATATTCAATTTTTTCACTGATTGTATATACAAAATTCAAATTGTTACAGTCAATGAGTAATTTAATGTCTGGAACATTGGGTCATACGTTCCAATTCTGTTATATCCTCTCTTATTTATATAAACCGTTACAGTATCACTAGGTTTATCACATAAAATTATCACTTGATGCTGAGTTTATAAACCAGTGCTTGTAAAATCAGTTTAATTAACCGTTAAAATAACGTTTGAATAAATAAAAATTATGTTACTATTGAAATATTGTAATCTTTGACGTGGATATATATATGGTAAATTATTCAGTTTGATTAATCCCTTTGTGCGCCTATAAATTATAATAGCTGTGGTTTGTGTGTTCACGAAAAATTGGACGTTCTTATTAATGAACTGTATTATGTCTCTTCTTTGATATTCGATCAACTTTTCCTGTCAAACCCATACCTAGTGATTATGTAACCAACCAACAAAAGACAATCAGTCACGTGAATTATAATGCTGATGATATTTGTCCCTTGTTTATGTCCCACCTGTAAGGAACTTTGTTACGGTTTCTTCGGTTCATGTGATTGAGTCGCAGTATTATTGGCTGTCATACCCGAAAATGATAACTTAACATCGTATATATCCAATTGTACACTTGATTTGTTAGGTTTTCATAAATTTTGTACGAAAATTTAATCAGACACATATTTAAATTTCTTCTGTCATATGTCTTGTGAATTATGTAAAGTACATATGTTTGAGGTGTACGGGACTAGAATTAAATTGCGTGAAATTCAATGTTGTGATTTCAAGGTCATATAAACATGTTTTGGATAAACTTTGGGAGTAGTACAACGCTTCTTTGCTTTCTAAATTTTCTCTCAGCTTTTCTGTTTGCCATAGATTTATATTTGTCTGTCAAGTCCAAAATGTTTCAGAAGTGTCAGTATTACAAACGTTCAATTTACCAGTTTTGACCGTTACATAATTGCCTCCTCTATTTCTTATTGACCAACAGTCACATTTTGAATGTGATACTTCATCCTTCAGTGAATTTCGATTCTTTAACATATTATTATTATTATTATTATTATTATTATTATTGTCATTATTTGTTGCCTTTTATTAAATAATACTTTAATATATATAAAAAAAAAGAATTAGCCATTACCAAAAAAGAGAGAGAAAAAAGCAAACAATTACGTCCTTGATACTGTAATTTTATGTATTTATGTGTTTTTGCTGCTTCGTTTCCATTTTAAAAAAAAAATGTTTTTATTATATTTATAACTATGTAGCCAAATCATCGGACAAATCCAATATGACACAACTTTTGGGAATGTTAAAACATGGTGATTGTTTACCTGACTTTTATTATTTCAATAATACTTGTTATTCTGTAATGCCACCACGTCATTCACAACGTAGTGCAGTTGACTTCCGTGATGAAGTAAGCGGTCATTGTTTATTGTCTACACATGCGACTTTTATGAACTGTTTCAACAATCCAAAATGGTTGGGTACCATCGCTTGTCCAGTCATAAAAACACCACAGAGTCAAGTTGAAGCAGCGTTTGTGCGTCTTCTATCTAGAACTATCAGTCCAACTAGTAGCCATGTCTGGGTTGGTCTGAAAATGAACCACACATTGCGTTCGGTAAGTTGAATATATATATATATATATATATATATATATATATGATTAGAAATGACAACTGCCAATGTCATTGATTCATTATTCACATATTGAGTATGCTTAATATACAGTTATTGACTTCTTATTATCATCAAACATTAGTCTTTCAAAGTAAATCACTGAATAATTCGCTCTCTGCAGGCAAAACACACAAAATAACCTTTAAGCACTTAGCTATGTTTGGTTTCTTCTTCTTCTGATAAACGCTTCAGCATCATGTTAAATTTTGTAGTTTGCTTTACTAACTAAACTTCACTGGAAAATCTCTTAATATCAGGAATCACCGGGCAGTCTTTTCATACTAGCATAGGACTTCCCAGACATACACGTTGTTCTGTGCGAACCCCAACCTATTACGTGATTAAGAATAAATGGAAATCTGTAACAACCAACCGTCTAGTATGTCCACAGATTATATATATCCATAAAGATATATATACCAGATATACATCAGATATATTCGCCAAGACTGACCTACATCCGATAGTATGCCCTATTAACCAAGTGTTACCTTGTACTCACTCTTGAGACAGCGTGAGAGTATAGACACATGATTTGGTTCCGGTCGTCTTATCACCATTCAACAATCCCTCTGGCATTCGAATCTCCATTTTTTGCAGCGAGCACTTCACCTTGAGACCACTGAGTTGATATCCATTAGTTGCTTATCGCACTTTAATTAATTCGTGATATGGCATAGCAACCATTATTGCGATTGGTGAGTAGTAGCTGTACCATTCCACTGACCACTAAGTTCACTTATCTTTAATATATATATATATATATATATATATATATATATATATATATATATATATATATAAGTGAGCGGTCATTCCATGTTTTTCTGGATTCATCCCTTTTATTGTGTTGTTTCATCTCCTCCTTTTCGCCAGAGTCATCTGTTATCCGAAGATAATTCTTTACAAACAAGTGCTACTAATTTAATTGATTTCTCTGGACTTCTACGACGTCAGAATAGTAAAACAGTTCCATTAAATCCTAGGAATAACACTGAATCCTATTATGATTGTTTCACTATGCCGATTCATGATGGTAATTTGATGCAAATGACTAATTGTTCAATGCATTTAGAAAGTATTTGCTCATATAAACTTGGTAAGTTTTACTTAAATTTATTTCGACTATGTAATTTTCTTATGTATGTGTACTCCATTTTTTAAACTAGATTTTATAATTTGCTAAAGGCCAATGTTACAGTCTAGTTTTGGAAAAAAACTGTGGTAAATGTTTCCAAGTTCAATCTCGAAACCTGATGACCGACAGTGAACACCTTCGATCATTAAACCATTGCTTCATTACCTAAGTGTTTAAGTCATATATAATCTGTGTGCATCCCACTTTCACACAGTTGATCATAGATTTGAATTCCGCCTTGCAATCACATCGATAATTTATGGTTGTTGATCTAAGTTCCATTTAATAAATAATATCTGTTAAGATAAATGATAAGATATCTTCTGACTGTAAGTTCAAATTGATGTATTCGACTTTGTTGATGTTGCATTCTCTGAGTTGGACGACTTAATCATGATGCATTTATTGTCTGTCAAAACAACAATGTCACCGCAAAAATCAATTCGGAAAAGTAGGCATTCGACTTTTGAATGACATTTTCTATGTGATTGTGTCTATGAAGTCTAAAGGGGGGCGTTAATTATATGATACTCATGTTCAAATATACTGTATTTTAATTTCGACTATTTTACATACTGACATTTACCTATATTTACGGATTAGATGAATCTCCTCTTTAAATAAGGAATGACAAGTATGCTATATGTCAGGTATGTGATATACACGTAATAGTATAGTTTTCACTGAAAATTTCATTTCAAGACCTAACCGTTTCTGTGTTTGTGCTTTTAATCCACCACATTAAGATGATCTATACCGGCAGGTTCGAAACAGACAAATGTGCATAATTTGTCATACTTGAAATGAAATCTCCGACGAGAATTACTTTCTTAAATACAACACCCACCCATTAAACGAAACGTAAATAAATATGCATAGATTTAAGCAGAATCACATGAATTCATGCTATTCTGTTCAAATCTTTTGTTCTTACTCGCTTCAATGTGATAAAAGTGGCATATTTACGTGTAATCCGCTAAAATACCGAAAAACTAACTGCAAACCTTTCTATTGGGAATTTGAAAACGGGCGATTCTTTGCCTGTATACACATTGATTGATTATTGCCAGTATTGTTGTATTTTGAATCGACCATCACCACATAGTAATGTTATTTTTGTTTGTCGCTTCTACAGGAAATAGTCATGTAAATCATGAGTAGACTTGAAGTTCTGTAAGCGACAAGTGTATTCTTCAATCAATGGTTAACTTATCACAAATCAGCTTATATGAATGATGAATGTTTGCGGAAAACAAACTATTTATATCACGAAATGTAAACCGATATCATATGATTAATATGTCTATCAGAGTCTTCTACGTGTTGTTCTGTTTTTTTCTTCAAAACAATAACGTCCTAAGAACACATTATTATTGATATAAAACCACTTTCATAGAGACGCAAATAGATTCTTATTAGTCTCCATATTATTTCTGATTATGATTAGGAATTAGTCGATAAGGCTAAAATTACGCCGATCTCTTAGCATTACTATTTGAGAACAAAATTTATTTCACTGTTCTTTATACATAATTTTAGTGGTCAGTAACATTTAACATTATCATTTTCACCTTGAGATAAAATTACTCAATTTTTCGTTTGTCATTATCAATGTCATGAGCATTATTGGGAGATCTTTCAACTGTTTATTCTGGAATTCAGCATAAAAATTAATAAGTCGTTCTATGCATTCCGTTTGCCTCTTTCGTATGCTACATTTTTATGGAAACATTTTAGCTTTCAATATTTTAATAACTACTACTAAGTTACTTCTATTGGTGGTCGTTTTGTAGTGTAAAATGAAATATTTTCGCCAGAATTTATTTTACACACACACACACACAGACCTTGAATATATATTTTATTACTAGTAGAGAAAACCGAAGAAAAAACTTACGTAGTCGTGTGAAGGCTATCTCAGTGTACCATATTATTATTATTATTATTATTATTATTATTAAGCGTTGTTCTTTCAATTTATGTACACACCATGTCTACATCATTCATGCACTGAATTAAATAAGTTAAATACATGAAACACTAAGAAATTAGGTTGTTATTCAAGAAAATTAAAATTGTAATAATTTTGGTCATCATCATTGTTGTTGTTGTTGTCGTTGAGTGTACTCTTTCGTTAGTTCTGTGTGTATTGTTTTTGTATACGTGTAAAAGCATGTTGTCAATGAGCGGGTGGAACATACCTGACCTAAGAAATAAGACTTTCACTGTTAGGTTATATAAGTATTTGACCCATACATGGTGTTGCCATAACAACATTTAGTGCATATTGATCAGTTGAGCAGTTAGGTTTTTGAATGTAAATAGATAATTGATTGATAAAGATATAAACCTTTATCATCGGTTAGGCTGGATAAGATATCTGTCAGCAAAGCCTGAACACCATATAACCGTATTTATTGATTGAATTCCAGATGAAGTTGTGTGTACGCACTTATTCTGAGTTCTGTTGGGGGTGTACACTACTTGCGATGTGGCTTATAAGTAGTATGAGGGAATGTGTTGCTTAGAAGTTGTTGCTGTAGAAAATAGTGTCGGATCCGGACGCATGGCACTATCAAAGCTTTTTGAAGAATGGAAGATATGTGAAAGAGCACAGTCGAGAATTTGCTTGTTTTTCACATGGAAGTTTGAAGATAAAGTGTACACATGTCACTAACGAACTCTGTTTTCTCTGAATAAATCACTGATTTCATCCGATCCTTTGTCTTCGTTCATTACTGTGTAACAAATCGAAACATCGGCTTAAGGTTTTCCGGTTTTCAGTGTTCTTTTTTTTCCGAGAACCGACCTTGATGTAAACTAAGATATTCAAACTGTGGTTGTTTTTCCCTTTAAACTATAATATTGTAGAAAAAAATCAATTACCACCAAGCACTATTCAACAATTAATCAGTTTACCATGTCCAAAAGGCTGGATATCATATAAAGAGAATTGTTATCTTTTACCATCGTTACGCGAAAGATTAAATTGGTCAGATGCAGAACGTGTCTGTCAGGAAAAAGCAAGTTCCATTGTAAATCACCAATTGCCTAGCAATGGTCATTTGGCCTCGGTACATTCTTCGGATCAATTACAATTTCTCATTGGTCGATCATTGTCATCATCATTTTGGATTGGTTTGAAAGTTTTTTGTAAGTTTTGTCTTCGGTTTTTTTTTAATATTTACTTCCTAACGACTTGATTTTAAAATTAAATTGAGCTCACATACTTCATGTGTGTAAATGCGAAAACAAATTCATCATCAACATCATCATCAAATTATTGAAAATATTTATTTGACTGCCAACCAACTGCTTCGTTTGATCTCTTTTATGCACAAAGAAATGTAAATATGATTGATCTCCACCTGATAGTTTGTTTATATCACGAACTGATCTCAGTTAGACAATCATTAAAGATCAGGAAGTACTGGATACCGGTTTCGTTTCAATGCGTATCTTCTAAGTTGTGCGTATGTAGGTGATCGATCGCCTCTAAGAGCTTCGGCTTTTAGAAGTAATAGTGCCTAACTTTTTTACCACTGAGCAATTTAAATTCCTAACTTCAATCAATTTTAGAAATTTTTCCACCTTCGGTATATTACGGACTATAACATTCAACATTTTATTTTTCAGTTTTCCCTATGTAGTAATAAAATACAAATAAATCAGTTTAATGCTTTGTCACTGTTTTCACTGTTAGTGAACAAAATTTGTGGTTAAAAGGGGTTAGTTTTGGTGGATCAGTTGTTCTCATTATAATGGATATGCAATCAGTTGACTTAAACGTATTTCCAGTTCTCCTGGAAGCATTATCGATAAAAATTACCTCACTAAGCCGGTTTACTTGCGTTGGTTATCTTGTTAGGGAGGCAGACGTTAGAATTATTTCCATTGAAAGTATTGAAGTTCAAGTTAGGAAATATTAGCATTGTTCACAAAATTATCATTTATTATATTAAAATGGTGTTTTCACACACACAAACAGGTTAACAGTAGTATATTGACACTTTTGTTGTCTCACCTTGGATCCAATTTATATTATTTTTCTCTGGCTTATGCTTTTTAAAAGTGAGTGTTTTTTTATTGCGCAGTATGATAATAAACATTCATCCTTCTATGTTCTACGACGATCACTCTCAATTTCTTATACACCATTCAAACTTAGTTTTTAGTTTATGCAGTTTAGGTTTAGCTAAGAATGATAAATGGAGGTCTGAATCTAAGGTCACAGTGCAAAAAGGCCTTCTTTGTAGACATATTGATGAATAGTTATGCAGTTAATCCTATGGATACAAATATCAATGACTTATCATAAATAACCTTCCACAATTCTTAAATTTCATTGTAATGTTCGACAGTTTTTTTTTCGATTCAAATGTTAATCAATCTCACACAACTCATGCTGGTTATTAATTTTTAATTAACTTTTAAACCTCTCATTATTATGTCTTAAATTTCGCTTAAAACTCACAGTCTCTGTGTGAAATAGTTTTACCACTGAACCAGACAGGATAATGCCCGTAATATAGTAATAATAATATTAATGATTGTAATCATAGTAAAAAAAATTGACGAATTCAATCCTATTCTGTCATGTTACTTCAACTTATTGTGTATTTTCAATTAACTGATAATAAATTTCTAGTAACCTGCGGCGTGCTAATCGGAAGAAGTAAGTCATCAACCGAAAACCCTGAACCTTGTTTTTGTGCTCTTTGGTACTCATCACCAAGACGTACCTGTAATCCAAAGGAAACTGATGCTTTATAGCGGATTAAAACCTGTATCCATTGGGTCACAGTCAGACACGTTGTCACTGAGCTATTCGGGTAACGGCTGACTTAAGATACATGACAATGATCACTTCTCCGTGGTCAATAAGTTGTAAATAGTCATGTACATACGTCCAAGATGATGGATTGATAATGAACACTTTGTTTCGACCTTAGCCACTTCAGGGTTGAAATATTGAGCACACTATTATTTCAATTAATATTCGAACTACCTAAGAAAAATCTCTTAAAATTCTTTCAAACACTCAATCTTCTCATATTTGATTAGGAGATAATTTACACACAACATGAATGTCATTTACGTGTTTGGGTCGACTATGTATGGCGAAATACAGATAAAAATAAAAGTTACTTAATCTAAGCAACAAAGTTAGGATCAATCATTAAATTTAAAAAGATATTGAAGAAACGAAGAGCGATCCGATCTTTTTGTCTGATGTGATAGATAGTCTGTTAATATTCTTAAGGAAAACCAGATAAAGCTAAGCCAGGTTAACGATAAAATACACTTTCTAATTCAATTTAAACTTCTAGTAATTACATCTTTTCAATTATCTTTAAAATTGAACAGAAACAAAATTAAAGCTGTATAATTGACAACATTTTTATTAGTAGTATGCTGCACGCTAGTATAGACTTCATTTAAATTTTTTATAAGTCATAGTCACTCACTGCGTGATATACTGCTACACTTTTCCATTGTACAGTACTATTATTAACAGAATGTTAATTCAATATCTTTGACAAATATAACTGTTAACTATCAGGCTTTATTGTCTTTTTCATATCTCCTTATACTACTCCCCTTATCTCTAAATCGGCTGTTCCTCATCAATAGATTCTGGTATTAAACCGACATCATCGGTAAATTTAGCATGGAGTGACGGGTCAGTTATGGATTTCTCTCTATTCCCTTCACATCATACTTCTGCTACACTAAATGTACTAGAAAATCCAGAAAATTGTGTCTCAGTCAATGAACAATATGCAGGCTCTTCATGGGGTATAAATAATTGTATGGAGGAAAAAAGTTATATCTGTCAATTGCCTAAACTAGATCTTCTGCAACAACAGCAAACAACTGTCACGGATGACAAACGAGGTAAATGTGTGTGTGTGTATGTATGTATGCGCTTGTGTGCCTAGATAATTAACGACTGTTGCATTTGTCTTATATTAGAAGAGTTTCAATGGTAAAGTAGCCAGAACGCTTACGTTTGTTAGACTTTGCTTTAATTTGATGTTTAAATTAGACCAACTATTCCCCTAAACAGCGGTCTCTTTTAGATTGTCCGTAGCTAAATAATAATTGGTGGTAGTCGATATTAAATGTGATCATCTCCAAAAATCTAAATGTATCACGTCTCAGGTCTCTGAGGTAATCAATAACCTTCCCTCCAATAGATGGTAACCTGGGTCAACATGTACTTATGCCATATTATTTGTTGATCATGACTGACTGACCCGTGGATTGTTGATAACCCTTGTCGAACGATGTCAACAAATTTCACATTAATCCTCTACATTGTATGGAAGACTTAAGATCTTGTTTACAATGGTAGAAAAAATAGTATATTTGTATATTGATGTTGAATTGTATTTACGAAGCTGCAAATCAATGAAAATGAATTTAAACATTAGACTCAGTAGAGTGATCATTACCGGTGTGCAGTACATGTTAACGTATTTTATCTTATTTTTGCCAAGTATTTCTATACACACACACACACACACACAATACCGGTGTTTCGTATTACACTCAGCTGCTCTATTAAAGACCGGGATTCCATAACATGAAAGATTGGCAGTAAAAGTTCTTCTCTCTATCTGTTTTATCAGGATGGGAATCAAAAAAGGATGATAACTCTCAGAACTGTTATAACTTTTTATTGATGATGTGATATTGTGATCAGGCGTTTTTGTGTATAAGCAATGCGTATTTTAAATATATGATTTGTATAGTGGAGGTTGGCTACGTACTTCTCAACTGATCGAGATGGACAACGAGAGAATGTCTACTACGTATTGCATTTCTTAATTAACCAGTTTAAACAAGAATAACAGTTTATGTTTTAATATCATTTTCTTATTCTCTTTTGAATACAACATAGAACACAAATCAACACTACCTACTAGTACTACTGTCGACTGTACAGAGAAATCATTTCCAATTCCTAGTAAAATTGGTCCATATTGTTATAGTGCCTTGTTAAATGATGCAACCGATTGGAGTAATGCCGAGTCATCTTGTCGTAATATGCATCACAGTGCACATCTTGTTTCAGTTCATTCGCATGCTGAATTAGATGAAATTGTAAGTATGACTGATTAATAATTACGTAATACGTAATGTGAATATGAATTTGATCAAAAGGAATTTAGCCAAACTATTGACGTGTTTATTGATTTAGGGTTGGGGGTGGCCATTTTCTGAAGCAAGTTTGGTGCAGGCAATTTTAATACATCATCGATTCATCGATTCATTGACTATTGTTATTAGATTCAAACTATATCTGGTTAAGATCTATGAAATTATTGTTACCAGAATAGTTTGAGATACCCACTAACATGTCCCTAATTCATTCGCTCTTTCATTTGAACATACTTGTATCATTCATTTTTGAAAATTAATTTTTTCCTCTGTTATCATATTGTCTATGTTTAATCTTTTCTGTCATTATTCCTATCATTATTACTTCTGCTAGTCTGGGATTTGTTTGGATAGTATTATCTCACTATGCTCATGTGCATGTGGCATGATTGCATCGGCACCTGAACTAGTGATAGGGAGTGAAGCAGTTGACCGCTTCACTTATCTTGGCAGTCTTACCCAGTGCCTATGATATGACGTGTGACGAAATCTGTGTGGTATGGCAACTTGAACTGATGTGCTTGCGTACGAAGTTCTACGTTCTAGTTGACTAACTGACTGACTGACCTATGATTGATTGGATTGACTAAGTGACCTGAAGACATAATTCGAATAATTTTGAAGGTCGAACATGATTTTAGATTGTACGCTCATAATTATGTAATCTAGTAATTCGACTAATCGTTAATATTACTTAGTATGTGTATGAATTGCTTCTGGGTGATCAGGGATTTCGTGATAATTAACCAGTAAGTTCATTAATAATAATGAATTATCGAATCCATATCTTGACTTCTAAATTTAAAAAAAAACAATATTTTACTAGATCTCGAGTTGAAGGTTGTACGTTGTGAACGATCTCTATTAACATTCACGTTTCACGTGACAACACTTATTTATTATAGAGTTATTGAAAGAGATCGTGAATCACTCATTTTCGTCCATTTTGTCCTAGTATGGGTCTCATCAGCAGTACGCATCCATAACTCCCGCCGCTCGCATGAATTAAACCCAAGACCATTGGTTTTGCCCGCGAACGCCTAACCTCTGAACCACTGAGATGGCATCCGACAGTGTTATTGTTTAACGCTGATCAGTTTAAGGTTCGGATTGTGCGAGTACCGGGAGTCGTGAATCGCTCACTTCTGTTGAATTCCATACTAGGACGAAACGATCGTCCAGTGCTTCCAGGTTTCTAATGTTGGTCTTACGATGAATAATTCACGATTTCAATGTCACACACTTTTTTATTATGAATATGTTCATAATTAATATATTCTGATCAGTGGTTGGTAAATGGTAATTAAATTAAATTTTCAACATCTCCGATGTAAAGAATACATTTAACCTTTCATTTCACAAGCCTATTGATCAACAGTCCAATTTATGTTCATACTTATTATTCACATAGTTTTGGTTTTGATTGTATTTTTTTAAGTACCCTGATATTGTTTGCTTTAAATTCATGACTAGCAGGCAGTTTTTCTTCAATAACCAGCTAGTGTTTATTTTCAACGTAAAGTATAAATACCTCTATAATTAGTTATGCTACTTGTATGTATGTAGTCTACATTTTTCTTTACAACTGTATATAATTTCTGTTTAGACTGAAATTATTCATCGAAATGCACAACCGACGCGCATTACATGGATTGGATTGTATGAGTCGAACTTTGCTTATAAATGGTCTGATCAAAGTGATATTGATTATATACCAGTTTCAGCGGATATCAGTAAAGAGTCAAGACATTATATGCAAGATTGTTTTGCACTGGATTCAGGTTTGTTTTATTCATTTTCTGAAAAATAAAAGAAACTGAACAAGTCGAATTTTAATTAATGCAATAGGGAAACGGTTCCGTCGGCTGTCGGTAACGACTACAACGGCTGGCGTAGCACTCAAAACAGTCCAGAACCGAAGGACCGGTGCTCCACTCTTTCTTAATGGACACAGGAGCAGGAATCAGCATCGTTTTTCCCGTGAGCGATAAAAACGAAATATTATTACTCCACTAGCTCCTTAAGCAGCGAATAAATCTGACCTAAAAGCATATGGGAAGAGAAAGTTTCTTTGAATTTCTGTCGGAGTGCTTCATTTTGTTGGAAGTTCGTCATAGTGTATGTATCAATGCCTATAACCGTTAGTGATTTCTTGAAGAATTTCGACTCATTAATAGTAACCAATAATAGAAACCAGCTTTGAGAGGAGACCGTACAATCGTAACAAAAAGGGTTATTAACCGACCATTTATCTATGAATTTAGTAGTGTAAAAAGACAAAAGCGATATTAGTCCCTTCTAAACGAATATGCCGATTTGTCAAGAGTGTTATCACTGATCTTAAACATGCAATGCAGCGCCGCATTTTAACGAAAGGTCCACTAAGTAACGCAAGCCTGTGAAGGCTGGACCCAAAAGGGTAAAAATACCGACCAATTGATGAAGCCGTCTAGCAGTCCCTTGGCATCCCCGTTGCACGCGGTTCAAAAAAGGGATGGAGAATCCAGATCATCTGGTGATTATACATCGCTTAACAAACAAACTCTGGCAGATAAATACCCGGTACCATACATCCACTACATTAATAACGACATGGAAGGTACCAGAATATTTTCAAAGATTGACCTTATTAGGGCTTGTTACCATATTCCCGCAGTCCCAGAAAGTATACCGAAAACGGCTGTAATCACTCCATTCGGGCTATTTAAAATCTTGCTAATGGCTTTTGGTTTAAGTAATGCAGCTCAAACTTTCTAGCGATTCATCTACCAGGTCGTTCGAAGTTTGTCATGGGTATATGCACATATCATTGATATATTAGTAGCTAGCGCTACAGCGGAAGAACATCTACAGCCACTAAGATAGTGGTTTACGAAGTTACAAGAACATGACGTTGATATTAACGTTGTAAAGTGTGAATTTGGAAAGAAATCACTGCAATCCCTAGGTCACATGGTAAATTCTCAAGGTGTCACGTCAGTTACTACAGAGGTTGCGGCTATTCTTGATTATCCGTTTCCCGAATCACAAAAAGATTACGACAATTCCTAGGTCTAATTAGCCATTATAGACGATTCATTCCAAACTGTGCAACCGTATTACAACCATTGATAGATGCTTTGCCAGGACATGCCTAGGCATTTCACCTCTCAGAAAATATTATATAAGCATTTGTGATCGCTAAGCGACTGCCAAATGAGAAGCATACAGTATATTAAAGTCAATAATAACGAAGTAGCGGATGCAGTCTCAATAACGATGATAAGCACTCTAATTCAATCTGAAATAGATTATCACAAACTAACCTTTTAATGTTAGTCGTTTAAATTATTCGATTATTGTCTTGACTATTTCGATACTTGAAATAATAATGATGTTTTTCAGCATTGAATCAAAAATGTGGATTGTGTCAAGCATTCACGATTTGCAGTAACGGTTAGCAAGACGAGAATGGTGTACGAAGTTTGAGGATATATCGAATATCCACCGCCACAAACTACACTAGTCATCGACAATTAATGTCTTATCGAATTACAAAATCCTAGTGAATCGGACTGATGTACTTACTACAATACGTGAAAGCTTCACAGTTTATTTTTATGTGATGGTAACGCATAGTTCATAAGATGTATCAAACTCTGAAGAAATTAATCTCTACTGCTCATTGGTTTTTGAATGGAACTCACAATTTTCCGTCAAATATCATCTACCTTCAAAACGCAAAAAATAAGAAAATCACAATCCAGTTTGCTTAATTAAACGTTCTGTATATCTGTGTGTATACCTGTCATCATGTTGTTAGTGGTTTGAGTTGTAACCTAACTTAACCAGTAGTAGTAGTTGTTGTCTATACAATTTGACTCAGTAGAATTATTTCTAACCCAGCAGACCTCAGTCACACTTCAACAATTCAACCGACAAAAAGTAGTTACTCATAGCAACAATTAAGAAAAAAAAATGAAAGAAATGAGCGTTGCTTCTATATGCGATGTGCTAGAGTTGATGTATCGTTCTTTTTTTTCTTAAGCCTTAATTCAAACATGCCTACGTCGCATGGAAAATGCTTCAATAAATTGCTCAACTTTTACATTATATTTAACTACACGTATATATCTGTCTGATGAGAATGATGACGATGTTGAAAATAATTTTTTTTTCTTTTATTCTTCTTCTTCTTCATAGGAGTGAATTCATCAATTCATTGGAAAGCTGTACCATGTAATAAACCATCTTTGAGTTTTATATGCCGAATGAATGTTAATCCATCGACTACAACCGTACAACCAACTGTAGATGGTGGTGATTTATCAACACGCCTAATATGTCCTCCTGGTTTCCGATTTCATCGAGATCGTTGCTTCCAAGTAAATTATTATCATTATTGACTAAGTTTATTTTGAACGAAATAGTACTTTGAGTGTATTTGGCATGTGAGTTATTTTGTCAACGAAGGTGTTACTACTGATTTATTCAGGTGCGAATTGAACAAAAATATATTGTCAACAAAATACTGCAACCGAGAGGCAGACAGCACAAAATCCAGTCGCAGGGCTCCTTGCTGACTGACTGACTGACTCTTCTAACCCATCTAAAATGTGAAATTGAATTGAATAATTTCTAAATTGAACGAACGCCTGTGTCCAATACACCTCATCATAACCTTCGATTTATCTACAGTGAAAGCATATTCCGTGTGTGTAACCATTTAGCTAATTCTAAATTAAATATCATTGTTGTTTCATAAAATTCTACCTGATTGAAAACGATTGAATTTTGTGAAATAGCATACAACTCCAAACAGTGTCATCCAGGGTTTGTGTACATAACTGAAACTACTCATATATATATATATATATATATATATATATATATATATATATATATATATATATCAGCTAATTATGTACTTCAATGTTATGTGTACAAATAGTTTGGTATGTCTGAAATTTCAGAGTATTATTATTATTATTATTATTATATCACTCTCACCATTGATTTGTGTTCTGTTGCAAGCCACTTGCAATTTTTCTCTATTCTTCTGTTCTATTTACATGAAATGAAATGTGGGAAGTTCTTGAGTTGGTTTTTGTTGTTCTGATTTCCTTCTATTTTTCTTTTACTGATTATTATTATAATTAAGGCGTAGTTTGTGTGTTATTGATATACAGTTTGATTTAGATTATGATATTAATTATAATGGTAATAATAATTATTATTGTAATGTACTGTGAATTATTGTGCTCTGGTATTTATTCAATTATGGCATGGTCTTCTAATTATTAGTTATTACTACGTGTTTATTTGCAACATACTATCCAATAATCAGTGCCAACATAAGTTATTTTATATTGCTTGAGAAAAAAATAGAACTATGATATATATTTTACGATTGTTATTTTAGTCAATGAAGAAATCGGCTTCTTTCCAAACAATAACCAGTCAACATAATGGCAGATAACCCGTGGTTACACTGTTTGGAGAATATTTAAAAACAGAAATTATGTGATCCGACGTTATTACAGCCTATTTAAAAGATCGCATATTGATTGCTTCATCAGATGAGTTTATCACAAACTTGACTACCGATTATGGTAATGTTCATCGCGATAGAGTTTATTCGACGTTGGATTAGAGCATATGTACACTGACAAATTAATTGGAGACACTTACATTATATAGAAGGTTGTCCTAAACTTTGTTGAGATACTTATCAACAACCTTACAACTTGATGATAAACGACTTGAGGCTATTAGAACCTAGTTCTTTTTAATACCACAGATACACGTTGTTGACATTTGCCGTCAGCTAAAGTAAACGTTCGTGTGGGAGATTTTTTCAACTACATTCACGTAGACAATGTGTGTGTGCAGTGCGGTGTTTCTAGATATGGTTGAATTTGTAAATAATCCTTGTCAATAATCATTCATTTTGTACAATGCTTATTGTTAACTGTGAAACATTCTTTGTTAAAGGTTTAGTGCAGGTTTAAAATATCGTCTTTGATTGGTTCTCTTCTAAATCGATAACTGCAACTAACACATATGTCTTGAACTCACGATGATTAACATAAATAAAGATATGTTGTAGGTGAGACAAGCAGTACAGAATGACTTGGTAATGCTGTGTATGCACAGAATAACAAATCCATGACCCTTATGTGCACAGAAATTTACCGTACTTGAAACAGGGACTAACGATCGGAAGAGGTGAAGGTCATACGAAAAACTGGTTTAGAAAAACTTGCTAATAATGATGATCATTACTACTAAGATTTCAGCATTGTTAATGTGATTTGATTATTCGTGTAAAGTTGCTTTTACAAAATCACAATATCGATTTCTTTGTCTTACCGATTGCCTTTCACAAGATACTCATCACTTCAGTCTAAACGCGTCTCCTATCGCATTGTTGTCAAATAGTCAAGTGTTTAACACGCTTACTGTATAGATTCAGGTATTATTCTAACATTCAAATGTAGAGATTGATTCGATCCTACCAAATCTTGCTTATAGATTTGTAGACTTATCATAGACTATATTGATGTGTCCACACAACACGATTATTTGCAAGTAACTGTTTATTGTTTGTAGCAGTATTTCTATTGAATATACGCTGGTTTTTATAAACTTGGTCTGATCAAACGTTGTTAAGCTTCAAATTTTTACATTGGATCATTTACATTGAACCATAGTAGGGCACAACAAAATTTGTGAAAGCATTAAGTACTTGATGCTACATTCTACAGAAGTTTTATAATTCATTTATCTTAATCCTTCCGGTGTCACTGTCCTTCCAAAGCCCGAATTAAGTAGTAGGAACAGACATTGGGTTAGCAACTCCATCCTATAGAAAACCAACTTCCTAGAAAAAACGCTAACCAGATGGTCGGCGGTTTATGCTCCATTGGAGGGTAACAGGCGTAAATAAGTAGCATTATTATGCTTAAATCTAAGTTCTAAAATGTTTCATGGCCACTGTGAGCGCTTTCCACATTTCTATGTATATATATGTTTGTTAGGTAAGTTAGGTTAGAATTATACATAATTGCTTATTTGTTTATTATTATCCACATGGTTAAACTCTAAACGATTGTGATTTATAAGAATCGTCATTACTAATTCTTAACCTGTAGTTATTCACCATATACACCTGTTTATTGGTTTTTTTTATTCATTTCAAGTATATAATACTAATAAAAGAGGACGACTATTAGAATTAGAATGTTAAAATATACCATCTAATATACACTAATTTATTTTGCTTATAATGGCTTCGTTTTTTTTTGTTTTCGTGTCGTTGATAATTTTAACCTGAGAATAAATCTAATCGATTGTGCACTTTTATTAATCCCGATTAAAATTGTTGGTGAACATGTCTTTGAATATGTATGTGTGTGTGTGTGTGTGTATGAATTTGAGAGAAAGGATTTTTATTTTAACTAGAGTATGCAACAAGTACTTATTGATAATTTTTGAAAACAGATAACGATTTTATATCTCGACTGGTCTTGGTTGGCCTAAAATAGATTCAATTTGCGAACGATTGAGGCTTCATATATATATATATATATATATATATATATATATATAAATGTTTATGTAACAACTAATCAATCTTTCAAATGTTTATTTATAACTCTTTTGCATTATTATAGCTAATCACTGATAAATTCACCTGGAGTGAAGCCGATCACCATTGTCAACATATGGTAAAACCATATCCAAATTACAAGGGATCATTGGCTCGTATCGATAATGAACTTGATCAACGTAAGAAAAAAGAATCACTGTTGTATTTGTCATTATTATTATTATTATTGTTACAATTACTATTGTCAGTAGATTGTTTATTATTGGTTCGTGAAATATTGCTCTGGTGTGATGGGAATAATGGTATGATGGCTTGGAGCGAATAACTTCCAGTCATCAGGCTTCGAAATTCAATTCTGACTCATTTCTTTATACGTGGGCCAAACCAATTTTACGTGTCTATCTGTATTTTTTTAAAATGTCCAGTGTCTACTTTTTTTCCCTGGAAAATTATTCGCACTGTTAAAAAATAACCGCTGGCTTAGTTCTAGCAAAGTCGGATTGTGACTATCAGTGGAATAAAGGACTCACGTTTCATCCTATCTAGGATTTGTCCGCTAGATCTATCTGCATTCCAGTGTTGATATTCACGCTGAGACTCAAAACAGATTTAAACACTAACCTATTTTCCATTGAACCAGCTTCTGAGTCCTCCTCTGGAGATACTTCTCATTAACGAAGAACATGTTCTATTTGCTGGACCTTGTCGTATTAATTAATCAACCTGAAGTACAACAAATCTAACATAATTTAAACACACAATCTATTGTTTTTCACACACCGAATCACTGTTCTATAATTGATAAAAATATTATTAAATTTGAGAGATCGTTCAGTTCTACCTGTTAGTATCTGAATAAAAGATTAACTTAAAAGTTGAAACGATTATAGTACGTAGTATTGTTTAATCCGTCAGTCAATGATTACTTAGTATCGATCGCTGAAGAATGATTAGAATCTAAGATTTTAAGTAAAAAAACAAAACATTTCTGAGGAATAATGCATTTAATCTCGTGATATTATGTATTTTGTGAAGTTTAAGGTCACTGGAAATTTTGTCGAAAGCATTTATCTTGTTGTCTTGTCTTATTTGTTATTACGCTGATATAAAGTACGGTTACCTGAGAATTCTCAAATTCTGGTGTCGTTGTGTCCTTATACTGTATACTGATCGACATGTACTTTCCGGTGATTTGGATTGGTGATTACCTAGAGTTCTCTTGACTAACTGTGACCACTAGTAGAGATTTCACTCATGTTTTATGAAGTTCAAACATCACGAAGAGCAATAGATGACTACCGCACAAAATCTCATGCACTGACGATATTTAAAGCATGGAATATCAATCCATAAATCTGAATGTAGATCATTTTTCTCAAGGTCTGAATTTCCTATATTCCATCCTCAATAAATTCGAGGATGTGCACTGCTAAAATGAAACAACTGCGCTTCCTTTTTTAGTATTTATCCGTGATATTTTACTACAGAGTCTAACAACCGCCATAATCCTCTACCCCTTAAATACATACCTTTAAAATAAACAGCTGCCTTCAAAGGCATATAATCCTTTCATCCAAGTCCGCATGGAACACTTATTTATTGAATAAATTATATCAATACCAATGTACGATATACTCACCGCGATACATACAACCCCCCCCCCCTAGTCGGCTACTTCAGAAATAAGACAAGAACAGAAAAGAAAGTCTATTAGACTACCTACAGATATATATATATATATATATATATATATATATATATATGATGAATCGATTATCTACGCTATATTCCGAGACCGTCCGATTTACTTACAGACAAGCACGTTTCCTTCACGCACGCCCAACCTGCCTTAAAACTAAATAGATTGTAAAATGACTGGGTGACTGTACGATGTAGGTGTATACGTCTATATTTGCGACCTACATAAAGAAAGATATACGATTATTGAGCTAATTTCTGTCTGCTTCATTTATTTTGTTCATTTCTTTGTTTCATTTTATTTCAGAGTTTCTAGCAAGTCTGTTAGATAATCTTGAACCTGAAAAATCATCTGCAGTCTGGATTGGTCTGTATCGGGATCTATCACATGATTCTCACAGCTACAATTGGTCAGATGGTAAAAAGCCTCAATTCATTAAACCAGTTATAAGAGATCATCAATTTTCTGTTTATGGTCAAACTTTTCCATCATCACCAAAAATTCCAGTTGGGCTGAAATCGATGCGTGTATGTCATAGTTCTTTATTTCACATGGATCATTACTTGCAACTAGACAAATGCGAAAATTAATCATTCGTTTATTTCAGTTTTCACACTTCTAGAGAATACATTTCAATCTAACACATCTACTAATCGATTTATGGTTTTCACTGTCTATCTTTAATAAAATATAAATGGTATTAATAATAATCCCTTGGCTACCCAAACTAAAATGGGTTGCGTGTAATCATAAACGTGCATCCTAAGCGGTTGAGGTTTTTTCCAACTAATTAACTAATTCTACAGATTGAAGACACTTTGTACAGTTGTGTCCCCAAATCTTCCTGTAGTATATACCTATGATCAGTGTATAGCGATTAAGGCTTTCAACCACTAGGCTCCTAGTTCGAGTCCCACTTTGCCTATTTTGGTTTGGATAGCTGAATGGGATGTATCACTGCTTACATACATGTTGTGTGTAAGACAGAGACAAATGCAGAAATGTGTACTTGACAAATGAGTTTCAAAAATACGAAGAAGGAATACTGGTAATGTCATATAAGTTTCAAACTCTAAGATCTTACAGTTGCTTTGAACAATATGAATCTCTGTAACCACTATCTATTTGAGATTGATGTATTTGTTGGTGTGCAACAAAAAAAATGTATCATTTACCGGAATAGGCAGTAACAATTACTAATCCGAAATGATTTTGTGTCATTGATCTACTCACTTGAAAACTATGCAAATTTCTAGGCAACATCTTTTATTCAAGATGAATATGCTTATTGAAATGTTCTTTAGTGTATATTTGTTGTTTGAAAATAAACTCACGATTTTTACGACTATGAAGACGTTTGGATATCATGTACATCAGCTTAGTCTAACTTCAAGCGTATCAATAGGTTTAAAAAATTACATAAAGTCACACGAACTAATCATACTTAATTCATTGATGAATGATATAAATATTATTTTTAAAAAAATACATTATTTCATGCATTTTAATCCATGTATTCACATTGAATTTGAGCGTTTCATGACTGAATTTCTCCTCATCCATGTTATTCATTAAATTGCATGTTTGTTCGCAAGCCTGTTTTAGATCAGTGTTGACGTTTTCCCGATGATTGATAAATATTTTCTTGTTCTATAAAGTTTTCTGCTCAACAGTTATTTTTTCATAATCACCATATTAAGCAACCGATATTGCTGATCATAAGTTGCTCATCGACTAACTTCGATTTGTACATAAGCTAGCTGCCGTCTTGACGTTCTTAGTCCGCCTCATCACAAGAAGAAGACATTTTTTTAAAAAGTTGAATCAATGAATTATTGAATATTGATCTCAATCAATGAAGTTGTTTTATAGTAGTAGCATCTAATATTAAAACAGTTTCCTGTCACGTCGTCACGTCATTAGATGACATATATTTCTTGTCTGTTTTCGCTTTCTGAATGTAACTAGCACTTTTTAATTTGAAGCACTCTTATTATCTTAATTAGAACTAAACTTTTACGCCAGCTTTTACCAACCTTTGTATTATTTATTCAAATATTTGTATACGACTTCTCGTCTCTGTGTTAAATAGCTATGCACTTCAATGTTTCGTTCAACCAATCCAAGATTGAATGGAATTTGGCTTCAATGGTCCTGTGATGAACCAATTTATTTGGGTAGTTTATGTCAAGCTTCACCAATCTACCATTATACACCTGTGCATCGATTGTCAATTGGTTCCGACCAAACAGAGCCATTTTATTGTCCATCAGGTTTCCAGTTGGGTACAACTGGTCTTTTGAGAATAAAAGGCAATTCAATGGCTAAACTTTCTCAACCCATGTGTTATCGTGTATTCAATCATGTCAGCGAAATGGATTGGGCTGTAAGCTTTATGATTGTTTTTATTCATTTGTTGGTTCGTTTTATTACAGTCTAAATGTCCATGAATTAACTGAATCTATATGCATCTAAACCATCAGGTCCTAACTGTGTGGTCTAAAGTTTCATTAATCTCCACGAGGCTTTACGTTACTTCTTCCAATCCCCGGAAAGGTCATTGGTACGTCCTGCTGAGGAGTCAGTCCTACAGGGAAATAAACAACTATTCAGTGTTCCCCAGCTTTTATTAGTTGTCTAACTAGTATCAGTTCATTATGTAAGCTACTAAATGCCTTCTGCCAAAGAATGAATTTTTTTTAAAGCAGACGTATTGCTCTGGCCTGCGATAGGGATGATATATTTTGAATGCGTCATAATCCATCGGAACCTCTTGCAATGAACAGATAACAAACTAATCATTATGTAAGAACAGCTCAACGTTTACTAAGATTGTGTTAGTAGTAGGTATAGTACATTGTCTAGAAAAAAAATTACCACAGGGAATATAATGTTTCATCATACAATTTTGACCAACAATTTCATATTCGTTTAGCGTAAAGAATGTAGCACATATAGGTTGCAGTCTAAATAATCACATTATATCATCACAATGAAATGAAATGATCAAGACAAGTGCCGAATGAGTAATAGAAAAGTATTAATCATATATTATATAACACGATAAAGAAAAATGAATCCGAATAATAACAATGGGTATAAAATAAATCTAAGCCATTGTGACCGGAATATGAATCATGCTGCTCAACATCTTCAATAATTAGTTACTTTAATTTCGCGATCCACAAGCAGGTGGCAGTCTGCACCTACCAAGACATTGCGATCCACTTGTCAATGACATCGTAGACTTGATACAGCCTTTAGCCTCTTTTAGCCCCCTTCCAAATTACTAAATCGGTATACACCAGTAATCAACTGAGCTAGGTTCTATCAGTCTGATCTGATATATATGATGTTACGACATTTCGTCTGAATTTTCGGGGATAAGTAACTCAGCTGTAAAACTAATCGCTAATCATAAAAATCTTTTATCATTAAAATTGAATTTTGTTGTTTGCTTTAGTCAGCAAATATAGCTTGTAAAAATTTGAGCACAGCAACATATAACGTTAGTTTGTTAACTATCGCATCAGTATTCGAAGCTAATTTCCTGCGTGTATGGCTTAATCAACCACGGGGTGTCGATGGTGGCGGGTTGCCAGTTAGTGAAGCAGTTTGGACAGCCTTGAAGGTACCAACTACTTGCCCCAGTTGTTATGCCGTAAGTTAATTGTTCATTTTATATTTGATGTTCTTGTTCTCACTTCACTCTGTTTCTCGATTTCCCTCTGACTTTGACTTTATTTCCTGGAGACTTTTTTCAATGATAATAACGTGACTGTTTTTAGAAATATGGAAACTATTAAAGGAGTTTGCTCAGCATTGATTAATGTTGTATATCTGCTAACTAGATTGGGACAATCGCTCATTGGTTAAGACTTTTAATGTATAGCTACTACGTTGCAGGCTCGAAGCTCGCTTCGCCAACTTAGTACCATTAATTACTCACACGTAGCGTGTGGCTCGAAGTCATGTATTTACGTTTGTACTTAGTCATTGAACTAAATAAACAGATAAAACAGTTGTGTTTATTTACTCGGCTTTTGAGTGTTAGGCGCAGTAAATATTACTACGACTTGCTCCAATTCGATATAGGTGGATTCGGGTTCGAACACACAACCTAATGGTTGATAGTCTGTCTGGTACAAATGAATTGGTCAGATTATGCACACGATATTACACCTCAAACCACGGTTTAGTAGGTCTCTATTTAAAAAACAAAACCGAACTCTCATTCTCGTAAAAATGCTATTCGTTTTCACGAACAATGACAATCATCATCTGTACATTCATCTTGTTAACAACATTATTTGTCGAAATATATTGATGGGGCATAACTTATAGACTAGTCGATAAAGATAGTATCTATTATTAGGTGTCAGTTCTGTTCATAGAATATTGATAAATAATAGTAATGGTTTGATTCACAGTAGATGGTCGGTCCGTCCTGATTTTTGAATATATGTACTGCACCACCCAGTGTGTCTACCTTTCAGTTGTAATGTTGTACTAGAGTTGACATTTTTATCTATAGGACAATCTGCAATCATATCATTGGTGTAAAATTACTGTCAACCAAATGTTCACTTCTCTCTGTGTAAATCGGATATTCTGTGACTGATATGAATGTGTTTAAATGAATAATTAGTTTCAAACGTTGATAATTGGGAATAAGATAGTTATCTGTGAATTTGTAGCACAATTGCATTTTAGTGTTCAATATGTTTACAATAATTAGTAAGTGAATACTACATAAAAAAAAGCATAATTTTCACTGGAGATGTCATTTCAAATTCTAACTTTGGCCTTATTTACTTTTTTGCATCTTCTGAGTTGGAGTGCTCCGCCGCTACAAAAGACCTATGAAGATGGATTGAAATGGAGTAGTAAGTGAAAGTTACCATCTTAACTGCAGAAGTGAGCCATTGTTAGCCACAGTGCAAAAATACGATTGTTATCATCACATGTTGATTGTGAATATCAAGTACACGTGTAGTGAATGAGAACACAGGTGGGGCCACCGAATTGTATTCAACGAAAATTACAGAGTTACTCAGTAAAATCGGAAAACCATATCGTAAATCGTTCATTTGCAAAAGATCAGTTCATCCTATGGAACTGGACTGTTCCTGTTGCCAAACATCAATCCATTGTCACTATTCATGCGTTTCATACAAATTCCATTGTTTTCTAATTCTTCCTTTCTTGATCTTCCCCCCATATTATGCTACCAGACTTTACGTTGACACTCACGTTATATACTACTTATAAGTAGTTCGCACCACAGCACCACACACGAATTTATTCAATACGTATTACGTCATTCAGCAGAATTTTATTTGATTTTTCCTTTCAGTAGCCAATGTACGTTTATAAACACAGTTCTCATTAGCAATTCCTTATTTGAAAAAGGTTTTCTCTTTTCCTTTTTCGAATTGATTTTTCTTTGGATATAGAATTGGACATGGACAACTGATGACAATGAACCAGTCCGTTATACAGATTGGTATAAATCACCAAGTGGAAATCCCGGCGGTTGTTATCTATTTCATCAAGCGCCTTATACTACACTTGAAGATAATAGAATTGATACAGGTTTCGGCAGTATTCAATTAGCCAGTTCATGTGAAACGCCTCATTTTGTTGCTTGTCAAACACTAGCTTTCATGAATAATAATACATCATTGAAATTATCAACTGATCATTTCGGTACACCGAATGCCAACATGCTTTCTTCTGCTTCTTCTCCTACTCGACGCCATCATCAACCAATAAGACCGGATTGTTTTAAACCTAATGTGAGAATAAGTAAATTTCAACATGCTGCTTTATATGAAACGAAAATTCTTCATTCTATTACTGGGAAACAGTGTGTTAGGTTAGTTTCTTTTTTTTTTAGGTTATTTTCTGTCATTCATTTTCACTTCACTTTTCGATTAGTGCTTACTAATCATATTCACAGTTTTTTTTTAAACTTTGATATTGTGGTTAGATGTGCAGAGTGCAAATCAGTAAAGAATTGTAGGGGTTGAATTTTGCGTGTACTCGATGATGCCAATGGTAGAATGGTTAAAAGAGATAGTAAATCTTCATCGACTAAAGTGACTGAGACATATTTCTCGTATGCCTTCTGTGCAAAGTGGTGTTTTTTGGTGTAAAAGGTAATCTGAGAGTGGTTTGATCGAAATTTGACTTTTGCATTGAGTCATATCGGTAGGTGAGGGCTACCTAGTTGAACTTCCTGCATTTATGATGACTCAGAAGCAATAAAAAATAATACAGATTCATTCATTCTTTTGCGTTTTTGCTTAGATCTTGAATTCTCTAATCATATTTTTCAACAACATTCATTCATTCTCTTCTAGTCTCTGTCGATAATTAGTCTTTCGCACGTGAACTAACTCTGCTAATACCTCTCTCTATCATATTCGCATTTGTCTTGATAAATTCATCTTGTTATGTGTTTATATAAAGCATTGCCAATATTATTTACCAGACAGTAAGTTGCTTCTGATTAACTATGATAACAATGTACGAAATTCGGCTTAACACACATTTAGTACTAGAAGAGTTTTACATTTCCAAAGTGATTGTTACTTTCTGCTATGTCTAACTGTGCACTTATATAAGAAGTTGATAATTAGATATTTTCATTTGAATTAAGGTATGTAATTGTTTTTCATTTTTTTCTATTCTTTTTCTTAACTTCTTTACTAATTTATGTATTCCGTCTTTTTTTAAAAAAAATCTGTTTATGAACAGGCTGAAACATTGACTTTATTATCTTTCTTTTGTGCTGTCTAACCCTAACCGTGCATATATACATTATTTGTAATAATGTTTTCTTGCTAGCATGATGCCAGTTACGGAATACACACTGAGTTTATAGATGATAGACAAAGTGATAACTGTCTGAACTAATAAAATTAAACTGATCATTCTATCATAGATATCTTAGAAGGATCACTCGTGTATCCTGGGACAACCGAGCGAGCAATGCTGTTATTAGGAAACGGGTGCTGGTTAAGAATGGCAGATCAATAGATGAAATATTGAAACTGCATCAGTTGAGGTGGTTGGGACATGTGTTACGAATGAATGCTCAACCACCGACTGCCTAGACAAGCTATGTTTTGCGTGTAGGAATAGGTTGGGCGAAAGCTAGGGGCGGCCAAACCAAAACATGGCAGAAATGCATGAAGTCACTGACAAGTGGACTGAGTCATGTCGGTAGATGTAGACTACCTACCTGGTTGTGGTCCGTGAGATGATAGTAACCAATGGTTAGAGACCTTGAACAACATGACTCAAAATCGTTTGCAGTGGCGTCGATGCATCCATTCTTTGTCCTCTATGAAATTCTGAATTCGTCAGCACCTCTACCTTTGTCTTTCTAACCTTATTTCACTTAATTATACTTCTTGAACAAATACTCCGAACCCTAATCTTCTCCGTTTCCAGTAATACTTCTACTATCTCTACCACTAAAGGATTTGAATTGACAATCGCGTCTCTATGCTAATGTGGTATAACAACCTGAACTGATGTACTTGCATACGAAGTTCTACGTTGTAATTGACTGACTGTTTATCAAATTTTTTATTTTATAAACTAAATTTCAATGTTCTGAACTGTGAAACAAATGCTCCATTTTGTTAATCTCATCAAACCTGTGCATAGTAATCGAGTTACAGTTGTTTCATTCTTGTTTTTTTCCCCGGTGCTATGAATTGAATAGGTCTATTACCTAAATTCTGCCTAAATTTCACAGTTGTTCCTATTAGAATTCCAACATCAATGCATTCGTTAGTCACTAATTTATTAGATCCAATTAATCATCGAGTTATTCACCGAGTTTTATAGTTATGTCATTATTACTAGCATTATTATCATTGCAGTTGTTACTATTACCATTATTATTATTATTATTATTATTACTGTTATTATTATTATTGCTATTGTTATAAATGTCTCTTAGTATACCCAGCTATCCCTATTGTTTAGTATTCTCTGACAACAATACACTCGACAAGTCCCCAAATCAGAACACGATTGAACAGGAAAAGATTATATTCCAAATAGCAAGATTAAATGGGGAAGTAAGAAGGCGAAGCGAAGGTGAATAGGAACAACGTTAGTATCTTTATAGTTTTTACGTGAGAAGCTTTTGGAATGTACTAGGCGCTGATTGGATAGGATTTAGCCTATCAGCGCGCAGCTAACGCAGTCATGCTTTATTCCATCTATGTCCCACTAACAGCTATTATTATTTTTTTTTGCACATTGAAATCATCAATCAATCATTGTTAGACACTACCATTAGGAACCTGGACGGCCGTTTCGTCCTGGTATGGGACCCATCATCAATGCGCATCCATTAATCATGCACCTCGCAGGATTCGAACCCAGTAGCTTCGGTCTTGCGCGCGAACACCCAACCTCTGAACCACTGGACCGGCATCCAATTGTGTTAATGTCTAACTCTGATCGATCTACAGATTGTTATTACCATTATCATCCTCTTGTTGGCCTTTGAAGACTGAATTTTTGTTGGTTTATAGGACAGTTTGTAAATGTTTTGTAAAAATTTAACAGCTCTCGTAATCATAGTTACTAATTAACCAATGAATCTCAAATTGTTTGTTTTCTTTAATGCACCAAAATAAATTGAAAAAAAATAAAACATTCTGGTAGAATCCTTATCCTCAATAAGTCAGGCATTCTCTTCTATTTGAAGCGGACCAATTGTATTATTGACTCTGCAAAAGTGACTATTATAAGCATAAACTTATACTATCGTTACTGATTTACAGACACAATTTATGATGTTATAACTGTAAAGACAATGTGTTGTTAGATAAGGAAAAGGGAATAGTCATCTTTATCGATTATAGTATCTTCAACCTGTCTAAGCATGTGTACCAATGTTTATAATCTCATAGTGTTCATATTATGAAAGCTATGAAACGATGGTTTATTATTTTATTCTCTTTATCTATATTAATTCATTGACAAACACTGGGTGAAATTAAATATATCCAAGTGTCTTTTCACTGTTCAGTACAACCTGTAATAATTGATTTTATCCTTGTGTACAGATGTAAGCGATGAAATAAATATCTTCGGTATGCATAGCCTTCGTACGTATATATTAGTCATACAACCAATGAAATAACGCTAATGTTCGGTGTAAATATCCCGTAAATCAGTTGATCAAGCTGTGAACCTTCATCAGTTCATGCGTGTTACACATATGCCTGTTAACTACATCAAAGGGATTTGTAGGTTAGCCAATGAGTAATTTTGAAACTACTTAATTCAAAATACTGTTGTATTGTGTGTTTGTCTAATTCAACTACGCTTGTCTCAACTGCATTATAAATGAGCCGATTGAGTAATGGCTAGGAAGCCTGTAATCGGCAAATTGAATGCCTTGCCCACAGCCAGATAGATTTATCCTTTTGATATAAACAATAACATCTACTGTGAAAAAGTGCATAATCGGCTTTGTTCATTTACTGACCTTGTTCACAATTACTCACTCATCGTTTAGCTTCAAGATGACATGTGAACATAAGCACATAATTTGCCTGGATTCGCCGAACTTACTAGTCCTACTAAGAGTCGTGTCAGTAGTCGCAAGATTTCTAACTGAAGATGCTAAATTGAACTTAAAACAAACCTCTAAAATAATGTAACGATGCAATCAATAACCTGTTAAATCGTACGCTTCATATTACATTCCCTTTTAAGTCAACTGAGTTAATAAATCGATACAAGAATGTCAAACATATATTATTGACTGGATAAAGTGTTCTTTACATAATTATGGTCAGTATCTTGCATTTGACATCACTTATTATATCTTCGTTGGATCGTCTTTTCATTACATGCTTATGTTTACTGAGAAAGCTGTCATATATATATATATATATATATATATATATATATATACGTTTAGGCTCTAGTTTGTTTTTAGCTTCAGCTGACAATAGTACTCATGGGCTGATCGAGCCAGAGTCCAATGGTCTACACTTTCCTAACTCCTATATCAACTTAAAATATATTATAGTGGTTATCCAGTCATTAAAAATGATGACGATCACTATTTTCATTCTTGACACGACGATTGAACTCAACAAATGTCACAACCTCTCAGTAGAATATTGAAAATGTATTTCTAATCTCATTAGTAGTACACATAAAATACTTATTTAGTAGTGGTTGACATTATGCTGAAATTACTTCAGTTTTTGAAGTAATTTGATTGTGTTAACGTCCTGTGATTCTCACTGGTTCTCCAGCTAATGTGATGATCGGTGACAAAAACTGACAGTCACTTGCGATCAATATGGCGCTTTACAAAAATAGGAATTCTATTATGTTACCATATCATACAACATATTGACAACATTTCTGTCAAACCAATCGAAATAATATACTGACAATGGGTCTACGCACAACTAAACAAGATTCACAAAGACGGAATGAAAATATATGCTTGAAACAGGAAACCTGTCTTCAAATTCAGTTAATCTTCACAAGCAACCTTACCTGATTAGTACCAGTGATAACTTCATTAGCCAGCGCTCTATGAAGTAATTTGATGTGTACAAAATTTTCAAACTCCCAAAGCTTTTTCCGTTTTTAATTTAATAGTATGAAAAACTCAACATTAGAGTTCAATTGGTCATGATGTATACGGGTTTAAATTAATGAGCATCAACCCTATGCCGCCATACATCAAAATGATGTTAGTATGATCACTGGCGAGTGGAGTTGTAGTGTGCTGATTGTATTTGAACTGTGATCACATTCAAATCAATTATGCAAAGGTTAACTTGCCTAAAATAATCTATTAAATTAGAATCGGCTGAGTTATTAACTAAATTTTAACTGTAACTGTTTGTATGCCATTCCTAATTCAGTAATTTAATGAATATGTTAAAATGTCCGTCTGTTGTCTTTTTTTTTCTATTCAACTCGGGAATTTTGTTTAAAAAAAAAAAGAAATCAATTATTCTAGTTAGAAGTAGCCTGTTGTGTATGAGTGAATTGTAGATCTGTGATATGTGAATGTGCAGATATTCGATCGAATTTAATTCAATGTCAGATATAATTTTTTTTCTTGATTAACAATAGTGAATTCAGTCATTCATTAAATACACCGTTCACATAATTTTGTGTGCTTTTTGTTATTACACCAATATTAATCGAATTATTTTTTCTATAATTGATTAAATTACAATAAAATATTGTTTTCAATTTTTAAACGATAAATTTTTTTGTACTGAGTCATTCGCTTTAGATTAACTGAAACAAACGAATAGAAAACAAATCTGTAAATCTTATAGTTTGGTAGATTTTTTTTATAAAAAAAACCATTACAGATTATAAATATATAGCGATAGATTTTTTTCCTTCGCTATTCAAGTGAATTCGTTTTAAAATACGAACTGGTTAAAAAATGGTTACATCTGAGTATACACTATTCTGATGAACTTGTAGTATTGATCTCCGTCGAATGTTATGACGTTTTTCCACTTGCTAGTGTTTTCTTGTTAGGTCGAGCTAGCTGAAATCATCCAGTTGTCTACTTTTTTCTTCTTTAAGAACCCACTTAATTTACAGGACAAGAGTGCAAACGTTTACAAAATGCACATACTTAGAGGGCGGTCACTGGTTAAATGAGGTTTATTTTCTGTCTGTTGCCTGTAGATTATGGCATCTGTGTACAGTAATAAATGAAAAAGTGAGTTTCTTTCTCCTCCTTAACTAGTCTTATCTGTCAACTCTGATCAAACTTTAATACTGTGATGACAGACAGCTAGCAATACTTTTGTGATGGAGACTCACTTGGAAACAAGGAAACAGACTGCTTCTTACTTATGAACAAATCAAGATGTATCTAGACTCATGTCATTCTTGATTTTTATGTTACAACCTTTTTTTATTCATCCAATCATTAACTTATCGTGTACTTGATTACTACGGTTCTCTATTTTTTTTGTTGTTGTTGTAAAAAAAAATTGTTCTAGATGGGATTTAATTGATCATAATTTCAGTGAAACTTCATTAGATTTCAATTTTATACGAAATCATCTACTTGCTGCTGAAATGGTTTTCGGTGGTAGTAATACTTATTCATATGCTGAAAACTACTGTTCACATATACACGATGAATCGACACAATCAACAAAATTCGGTTGTTATGTTAGTGTAAATCCACCGATATTCGAGGTAAACCATTGTTTGTTATGTTAATATTTTGTTATGAATACTATTTATTTGAACTACGTTGCTCAAAATTTCTTCTTCTTATCTCATGAATAGTAAAGCATCGAACTATTTGGCTGAAAAATCTATTCTTTGATCCACTGAATTGAATGTATACAACTGCGGGAGTAGTGTTGGTTACTAGCTCTGTCATGCATAGTTGAGATGTGATTCATACTTAAATACATAATTTTGGTGTTGATTTAATCTATGCGTTAACAATTTCACGAAGTCATTTTGAGAGTCGCTCAAGCCTCATCCTTATAGTCCACCTTCGACTGCCTGTGTGTAGCGTTGAAGATATGCACTTCCAACGAGAGTTGCCAATACTTTACTATTTTTGTCGATTTCCTAATCAACTGTGTAGTCTATGGTGTAGATATATCTTAAAATCACAGTAACTGACAAACAAACAACATATGAATGTATAGGATTTTGGAAATACACATTTTTCATTTTTAAAAAAAAGAAATTATTGTTATTATAAGTTCATTACTTTTAGGTTGTACCAACTTAGATTGTCACATGCATTTATTTATGCAAAACACACTATATGTCTAGGCGAAATAATTTCAATCTGAAAATATTGCTGTTTGAAATAAATATCATTCTTTAATAATATGAATAAGTATACGTGTTGTCTGTATATATTTGATTAAAGCTAATTTTTTTTTTACTGTATTGTCTGTAATGATAAATGTTACAAGTTGATAATTTGAATTGCAATAAGAAAAAAACTTATTTACAACCTTGGATTTTCATTAGAAAAAAAAATACGTTGTGATTCAAAATCATGAGATTATTGAATTAGCGACTGACTGACTGACTGACTCAAATCTATACTGTTTATTTAACGGAACCAGACGGTTTCCTTTAGGAAGCCAATATCCGAACATTTGTTTGACCAAAAGGTTTAATTCACATGACTGGCTGTGTAGCAATGTGAGGAAATGCAGCCGCATGGTAATTGGTAACTGAGAATAAGTTCATGCAACATTTTCCCCCTAAAGATTATGGAGCCCATATACACACCATTTGTTTGAAATCAGGATTGTCCAACCTCCCCCAGTTGGATCTACAGAAGTATGATAAAAACCTTTCAGTTCTGTGATATTCTTGATATACAACACATTGTTATTTTGTTTTATCATTAGCAGTAGTAGTTGGAAGAAAACGTTTTTAATTTGGATGTGACACTATTTGTCACTATTTTCAAGATGCTGATGTTGACTGTGGCATTGGAACCCATGTTATTAAGTTCCACCATGCGTGTTCATTATTTAACAATGAGCTACTTGTGTTTGCTACCAACCAACCTCTTATAGGAACAAGAATCAATCATTCTTTTCTGTTGTTTAATTTTTTTTGTTTTTCATTTAAATAATTTCTTAGCAGGGATATTTGTTGTACAGTGTTCATATCAATAGGTTTATTTGATTAAATCATATCAGGTAAATTGATCGGCGACGCATTACTCAATTCAAAATTATCATTATCAAGTGTCAATAGACATTATCTTCTAAATAATAAGTTGTCATCTATGATTATTCGTCAGTGTGTGATGTAAACTCATCATTTAATTACATCGTAATTTCTGAGTAATACCGTGTATTTCACAGTTAATCCTAATATTTTATTCACAGTTATTGTTTACGTTTTTTTCCCTACTTTTCACATAGAATTGTTCTCTTACTGTATGCTTACATCCGCTTCCCACTAGCGGAAATTCTGTGCATTGGTTTGGTGGCATTATGCTGTTCATATTCATTACTGTATGCTGTGTATTCACTGTCTACCTGTTTCAACGGATTGGTATTCATAAATGCATTAAAATCCAACGACGTTATCAACCATTTAATCGATATCGTGTTTCGCGTAAACGTAAAACCACTTTATATCTTGGCAATCCAACCAGTACTACCGGTATCGTAAATCATAGTATGATTGAAGGTGAATTGTCATCGAATACTGATGACACTCCTGATAGTTTTCTTTCATCGACTGCTGCTGCTGCTGCTGCTGGCACTGTATATGAGCCGCCAATCAAGCAAAATGATAATCACAATCTTATTTCATTACAGACGAGTGGACCGAGAAAATTAAACAATAGTAGTAGTAGTAGTAGTAATAATAATAATAATAAGATGCATTCAACGAAATCAAGTGATAAATTCACATTGTCAGCGTTAAATTTAAGTCGTACATCTGCTTCCATTGGTTTTATGAATCCTATCTATTTACCATTGAATGATCGGCATGTAGAAGATAATTATGATCCGGAGCCGCCAGCAAATTAATTCTCATTATTCAGACTTACTTTTTGTTCTTCTTCTTTGTCCTTTATCTCTACTATTAATTATTAATCCATCACTTTGCGTTCATCATTATTGATTCGACGTACAAAATAAGAAACAAAGATATATATATATATATATATATATATATATATATATAAATGTATAAGTCTGTACTTCTCATGCCTTGTTATAAAAGAATCTCAGTCTTTCGATTATTGAATAGATCTAATTTGTAGTAATGTGTTTTTCTTAAAGGTACATAATGAATTAATTGCCCGATAATAATATCATTCAATTGTGCAAGTTATCACACCAATAGTTAACATCATCATATTCATGACTACTGCTGTCATCAGCATCATATCACACACAAACACATTATGTTTCATCGCGCCCATATCATTGTGATTTTGTGTTACTTTTTTTTACTGTGAAAGAATAGATATCAACTTAGAAAACGAAATAAGTCTATTACTACTGATAATGATAATATTATTATTATTATTATTATTATTACTATTATTATTATTGTATGTAGGAGGGTCATTTGTACTCCAGTGTAATCAGATCTGCACATTCCTTTTTGTGACTGTTTATATACTGCCTTTTACTTCTTCACCTAAAACATCTTTCCCCCTTTTTATGTGTATGTTCCTACAGGTGTATTGTTCTTTCTTATGCATGCGAAGCCATTGTTATTGTTTGTCCCAACCCTGCTTTTCCAGAACTCCTTCAATATTATATATATAACTGGTGTGATATGTAATACATATGCGCCTCTACTCACTCGATTACCAAATTAAGCAAATGGAACATTTCTCACCACGACTTCTCTCCTTCCCTTTAATTTCTTTGGCTGTGCTACATATTATTAGATGAAGAAAAAAATATTTTTTGAGGTGATGATATTATTGTTCTTGTTATTACCATGTTCGTTCATCGTTGTGAAATAAGGAAAATTATCTAACTTTCATGTAATAAGACCTCACAGTGTTCAAAGAACAAATTAGTGCATTATGTATTTAGCAATCGCATAAACATCTTTCTAGTTATAGATAGGTAAAATTTGTAGAAACCTCACTGCAATTTCTTCAAATCATGAAATAATTCATCAGTTGCGTACTGTTGATAGTCATTCTTAAATCTGAACAAGGTGGTTTCGATCAATAGTGGTCTGTAGACGGTTCTTACATCATAGTTACCATTATTATAAAAGAATACTTCTTCTTGAAGTGCCCGCAAAAGTAAATTGTTTAGTAAGTGATCCTTGGGACCTGCAACCGTAACTGCATAGCCCGTAACACAAAGAGTAACTACTCAAGGTCAGTCACAGTTTTTTGTGTTTTCCTCCTTGCTTTAGTTCTTACTGAAAAAGTGGGAATCTGTGAGGCGAGGTGAATTGTTGCATATTTCAATCCACGCTTTCTGTTGTAAGAAGATAGTATCAATGCAGATAGTGAGACATTAGTGGGAGTGGGGATCAGTTTGATAGCTCAGATGTTTTCAGGATCTGGTCTTCGGCCGTTGGCATCAAAGATGAGTCCCAAATACTTTACCGACTGCAATAAAAACTGGCATTTTTCTGGGCGTAACCGGAAACCGTTGTCACTGATGCGTTGTAGTACCAATGTCGTGCGTTCCCGTAGCTGTTCTAATGTCTTCGCAACAATTAAGATATCATCGAGATAAGCTGCAACCCCTGAGATATATGGTAGGATAGTATCCATTAGTTGCTGGAAGATAGATTGGGCAGTCTTAAGTCCAAAAAGCAGACGGTTGTATTGATAGTAAGCAGCTCTTTTGATGCTTCATCGACTTCCACTTGCAAATAAGCATCAGTTAGATCGAGCTTTGCGAAAAACTTTCCCCCATTCAGCATAGTGAACAGATCTGCTAGCACTGGCAGAGGATAATGAGGCTGTCCCAGAGCTGCGTTTAGGCCTGTAGGGAAGTCATCACATATACGTATTGTGCCGTTGGCCTTCTTGATAACGACTATAGGTGCTGCCCAAGTAGAGTAAGAAACGGGAGTAATAACTCCTAGTTGTTGAAGGCGATTCAATTCTTCGTATAATGTTGCATAAGGTACGGGTCTCTTTGGACGGAATAAAATTTTAGCTGGTCCAACCAATCTCAACCAAGTAAGTTCGTATCAGCTGGCGTTATATAACATACACCAGAAAATTACGAGTCTCAGAAGGTAACTTTACATTTCAAATGTCCTAACAGACGAAGGCAATTACCACATGCTGTACGAGGCTTCTGTGTTGTCTGCTGCAGGCTTGGGCTACCCAGTTCCGTCCAATTTTTACGTGAGAGGATGGTGATGTCAGATGCGGTATCTATTCGAAATCTACACAAATGCCCGTTAACATTAAGAGTATAAGGCTCTGTGAATTGATAACGGATCTAGTATGGGCACATTTATTATAGTTAGGTAACTGTTGGTGAACAACTTGAACTTCGGAACCACTCCGGCCCACAAATTGCACCAAAGTGTTGTCATGCTGCACGATGGCGATGCGTTGGTATTCATCAGTGATCGCATCGAGTGTTAGTGTTGGGTCTTGTTCAAGGCGATTAAGCAACCGATTTCTGATGTCGGAAAATTTAGGTGATTGAAGACTACATATGAATATGAGGGATTTGAATTGGTCATCAGTAAGGGATCTGAGCCTGAACCGTTCACATTCACGGTTGACAATGCCAACATGGGTCAAGAAGTCATCAGATTCATTCATGACCAGTTTTAAACAGCGATAACGTGTATTGAAAAGAGAATGCTGATCACCAAAAAGTTTGCTGAGGTGCTGAACAGTAGCATTGAATGAATAATCACCTGGGTTCTGTGGCAGGATGTAGTTGTAATACTGGTCCAGTTCTGACGGACCAAGTTTTCTAAGGTCAGCAAAATCAACTTTGAAGAGGTCTTCATAACGCCTGAACCACGTATCAAATGTAATATTGGCGTCAGGATCATAAAGAAACTCTGAAATACTACTGGTCATACCATCAACTGACTGATGAATAGGCGGTGTAAATGAGACCTGAGAAGAGCTGTGAGTAAGTATCTCCATCAATTTCAGCTGTTGTGCAAACAATTTTTCTAATTTAGCTGCATCGATCATAATTCACGAAATCGTTTGTCAAAACGCCGTCGCCAAATTGTTTCGCTCGTCTCTAGGTATGTTTAAACTATTACGAGTTAACCGTAGTCGAATAACGAGAACAAAACAATGAACCAGCCTCCAGGTAGGCTACTGTGATCTCTTGACCAAAAGGTATCAGCGAGAAGTGAAACGACTCATTGCCCTACACCTCAGTACGTCTTCACTTTCAAACCATTAGTTTGTTGTTTTTTCTCACTGCATTCCGACCGATCAGCCTGGTACGGTTGAACTTGAAACTATAAATGTTTCGGCTTATCATAGCTCCATTGGGTCACCCAGTTTTGCAAGCACAATTTTAACGCTAAGGTAGCAGCTATGCTGTTAACATTTTTGCTCACCATATCTGTAACTGGAGTCATTCTAGCACGAAAACTTTTTAAATGACTACAAATGCATGGTTATCGAAAAACATAGATACGACACAGGAGAGAAGATATAGTTTGTCTAGTCACATTGCAACAAACAGAAATATCCAGGTTGAATAGACACCAAGGTAGCAACTACAGCCAGCTGGTTAAATTGAGCCAGATAAAGAAGTTAAGTCTAATGAATATGTTGTTGTTTGAGAGACAAAAACCCACATTACTTTATAAACACGGCTTCAGATCAAACTATTACACTAAATATCTGGAATCGTGTACGAATACGCTCAGTTTACATGGTTCTAATCCACAGTATGTAAAAAGGCTTCTATTTGAATGCTCCATATGATACTTGAAAATCGATCGCAATAGCCCCAATGTATAGGTATACATTCATAGACAATCTGTAACTCACTTACATTAAAACATTTAGCCGTTCTAATTATGCTACGTAGTGATGGGAAGTGCTTGTGCTTTACTTTTTAGCTCCTTAATAGTACCCACCAAAATAACCTTTAGTTCTAGAGACTAGCACGATACTATTAAAGGTTGCTGACACAAAATCCTAGCCTAAATTTTTATAATCTCAGTCTATTCACGGTTCTCATTCCTTTTACCAATGTAGTAATCATCATTAACTGCATTAATTGTTTAAAATATCTTGTGTATGCTTATTATTTAACTGTGTCAGCTGATATAACTTGTAAATGACACTCTAGATAAATGATGGAATGCAGATATGTGTTGTATACACCAATTTTCATATTTTGTGGTTTCAATAACTGCATTTTGATGGATAATCTAATGAGCGAAAACAATCATTCATCCTACTTTGAATTAAAAATGATACTTACTGGTGGTATATGTAGTGACAAAAATCTCATAGCTCCAACAAATATTATCTCGTGATCTGCTATAGAATATTTTATAGCTAAAAAAAGTACAGCTCTCTGTTTTAGCTTGTTTAATTGGGCTAAATTGTATTTTGTTAGTCGCGTTACAGACAAACCAAAATTGTTAAAAGATTTCTTCAAGATGATTTATGTAAATAATTCAATTTTTAACTTTTCTTAATTGAAAGATTAATCCAGGTTACTAAATATAAATCAGTCCCTTGACTTCAAACAATTCACGTCATCAATATTTTGATCAGTTAATCAATTAGATAAAAATGTTATAGCTACATGATTTTTTGGTGCTTTCCGCTAGATAATCTGAATAATTTCAGTAAATAGATTGTTTTGGTGACTAAACCAATGATTGTGAGCTTTCGATTCGATGAACAAGAGAACTAACATGATTATTGCAGTGCGAGTAGGATGTGAGATTGATTGTATCCTAACCACCTACAATATTTGATCACATTTCAAAGAGTAATTTCATAACTTAGTTGATCTGCTACATTTGTCGGTTATAGATGATAATCCTTTGATATTGTTAAACTGATTTCCATACCATCAGCTATTGAATAATAAATATCAAACATCACTCAGTTTAATGTATACAAACGTGAATGATATGCAGTGAAGATCATTGAGAAGCGGATTTTTATTTAGTTTGAATGTTAGATGTACTCCTTCTTCCACTGAGTGCAGAATCTAGTGTACATGTTTATCTGTTTACACCTGTTACTCCTAATGGAGTATAGGCCATCGACCAGCATTCTGAAACCTACTCTGTCCTTAGTCTTCTTTCCCACTTCTATTCAATCACTGTTCATTCTTTTTATATCTGCCTCCGATTCTTGACGCAATGTGATCTTTGGTCTTGAAGATTCCAAGTGAGGGCTTGTCATGTGATGCATTTGGGTGCATCTTACAATGCTATGTGTCCTATCCACCGCTAGTGTTTCTTCCTAATTTGTTCCTCAGTTGGAATCTTGTTTGTTTTCTCTCGCAGTCGGTTGTGCCTGGCCAACGGATCCACAGTATCTCGCGTAGACGAATACTGATCAACACCATCTTGTGGATGATGATGTTCCTGTTTCTCCAAGTTTCCACCCTATACGGAATAACTGTCTTGACGTTTGTATACAAAATTCTGACTTTGGTTGATAGTTGTTTTGAGTCTCAAATGTTCTTCAGTTGTGAAGATACTGCCTTTGCTTTGCCTATCCTCACTTTTACATCTGCATCAGATCCACCCTCCTCATCAATTAGACTGCCCAGATATGTAAAGGTTTCTAAATCCCTCAATGCTTCTCCATCATGTGTAATTTGGTTGGTGTATGTTGTGTTATATTGGAAGATCTTGCTTTTTACCCTGTGTTTGTTGAGCCCTACTGATGAAGAAGCTACTACTATATTCGCCTTCTCTTGTATTTGTTTTAGTGTCTGGGATGTAAGGACTAGATTATCTGTGAAGTGCATATCATCCTGGTGCATCCTAGATATTCAGTGTATTCCATACTTTCCCTCAGATGTCGTTTTTTTCCATAATCCAACCGACCACCAGAAGGAAGAAGAAGTGTGACACTAAATATTCTTGTCTGACAACGATCTCAACCTGGAACCAGTCTGTGCACTGTCCTCCATGCTAGATTTGGCAGTTTATTCCATCGTGAGAATTCCGTATGATATTAACTTTCTTCTCAAGCTCGCTATATTATTGAAGCAACCTCCATAATACCAACCTGTCTGCGCTATCAAATGGTTTCTCGTGTTGGAGGAAGTTGATGTGCAATGAAGAGTTCCAACCAATTCATCGTCCAAAATGATATGTAATGTCACCAATCAGTCGGTTCACTATCGGTCCTTACGGAATCTAGCCTATTGATCTCGAAATTAGGGGTCTACAGAGTCCTTCATTCTGTCTAACAACACCCTATTGAAGACTTTTTCTGGTGTTGAAAGAAGAGTGATGACTGTATTTGATGAGACATCTTTCTTTCTAGTTTGTTGGTACTTCTTCCTCCCAAATCTTTTCGGTGGGTTAACATTAATTGGGAATGCCGTGGGTGCTGCTTCGCAGTTCCGTGGGTCTGATCGGTCTAAAAGTTCTTCAAAGTGCTTTACCCACATTTCTCGCTTTTCTTCAGTGTCGGTGATTAATTTGCTTTCTTTGCTTTCCAATAGTCGTTCTGGTTTACTATAGTTTCCAGCGAGCTTCTTTATTGTATCATACAAATGTCTCCAGTTTCCTCCTTTTGCCGTTGTTTATTCTAGCCTTGCTGGATCTTCCACATATTAATGTTTGTCGGCCGTGATACTTCTCTTCACTAGCTTGGTTGCTTCTGCGTATTTGGCTTGTCTTTAACTGCTCTTGTTCTGCTGATAGTGATTGCTGCCTTCTTCATCTTCCTTTCTTGAATCCTGTCCGGTGTGACAATAGTTCTTGTGGACCAGAACCTCCTGACATGTTGAAATGATTCCTTCCTTGATTCCTCCATGGTAGTTTCCTTTCCATTGAGTATATCGTGAAATGCCTGGAACATATTGTTGAGGGCAATCTTGATGATGTTGTTCATCCAATTATCCAGTGGTTCGTGAGCAATCAGTAAGCGGTGATCTGAGGCTTCATAAGCTTCTCTCTTGCTTCTCGCGTCCTCCATCGTTCAAATGAAATCATTATTATGCAGATACGGTCGATTTGGTCCTGTGCTGTGTGGTCTGGAGAAACCCATATTGCTTTATGTGTATTCTTATATCCAATATATTCAATATCCTTTTCACGAGCTAGTATAAACCAAATAATTTCTTTGCGCTCGATTCTTGTTCTTTCGATACGGCTCCAAGTGAGTGATAGTGTCCAATGAATGGGGGTCTAGCCTGTCGGGTGCCTGATTCCAGTCATTTGGCAGTTGTCTGTGAGGTTTATGTCCCGTGATTTGAATGAATACGTTTGTTTTAATGCAGTAGGGTTTCTGCATACCAGCAGCTATCACATTACCAGACCGGAGATCAGTTAGTTGCAATGTGGAGAATAATAAGCAGAAAATCCTAATGCGCATAAGATTTCAGAACTAAGTAAATAATGGATAATTTAGTTTATCAATTGGTAGTGAAGACTGTGAGAGAGGACCAAAGTGTAAGCAAGGGAGAGAAAACAGAGATGATAGGCGAGTTGGATTTAGTCAGTGATCTGAGATGGCAACAGTAACAACTAGCAGGTCTCAAGACACACATCAGGCACTGCTTGTCCACGATGGAGATGATAACCCGTGTGTGATAACGTGTTTATCGATTCTTTTCCTGAAACTGTCCATTCAGTGGGCTGTGGTCACCTCGGCTGAGAGAGCATTCCAAGTTGCAACAACTCTTATTGAAGAAACGTGTGCTCTTCATGCGCAATTTTTCGAGGACTGCCTCGAGGGGAGTGGTAGTAATGTATCGTAAGGTGCTCATGTTGTGGCGGTTTGACGTACTCAATATGTTGTACGCCATAATTGGATCACCTCTATTCCTTCTGTATCTCAACGAAAACAATCCCAAATACTGGATTTTTTTCGTAAGTCTTATTTTTCAAAACTATCACTCATTTCGTGGCTCATCACTGCACTCGACCCAAGAGACTTCTGTCTCTCTTAACGAGAGGTGTGACGAAGTTTTGCACCAACATGTGTGCGAGAACACGTCTTAAACAACGTTAAGAATGATTGTGGGGTGATAGCACCAAGTTGTCTTTGCATAAAGTGGAGAGTTGCATTCTCCTTGAATGAGTCCCTTATATATTTCGGGCTTGTGTGCAGGCTTTCTGTCGTTATTGAGTAGAGATCGCGCTATGAGAAGACATTAGCGAGCGGACTTCCATTGGGGGTGTAAATCGTTTTCGTCATGTGTGGTAGAATGTACTTGACGTGATACTTCGGTTGGTTTAGTTTTAAACCGTTTTTTACTGCCCGTTCATTCCTAAATAAACATTAGGTCCTTTCAAAGCTCAGTTGAATCCTTTTCACTTTTAATGAACCTACAGATTTTTGCATCGTCTACGTATGTCACTGCCGCCGAGCCGAAGACTATTACTGTACGAACAACATTTGGGCATATATACTTCCTGCCAGCGACTAGATATAATTAACCTGAAAGTACTAAGACTTGCTATATTTCCTCTATGTTTAAACACACTATATATTATTTAAAACTAGGTTGTTCATCGTAAAATGTATATACACAAATGAATATTTTAACAGCTCAACTTAATAATAACACAGTGAATTCTCTTTTCAACGCGACGTCTTCATATCCTTAGTTGCGAAGGTCAGGGAATGAGAGTTGAAAAAAGGTCTCTTTTGATGTAGCAGTTTTAAATACGTTGACGTAGTCTGATTCTAAAGTTCATTCCCTTTTAGTAAGTCAAGTAGATTAAACTCGTTCGCCGCTAACAGTACCAAGACTTTACTGATTTGCAACAAGTAAAACGATTTTTCTTATTTTTTTCTACAAGGTCACCAAGGTCATTACACGAAAGCGTTGGTTGTACAGAAAATCAGCACTCTAACTTTATTTCGTTTGCGAACATGATTATATAAGAATATTTGAGTTGTAATACATCACCTACATTTCATTCATTTTTAGTGGTAACCGAGTCGAGATTGTTTATTATAACCACTAATTGTTCCATACTATTCCGTCACTTAAATGAAAACAAATCCATGTTTGAATATTTTATTGAAGGAGAAAGTAGGTATTACATAGGGAGCAGCACGTTATAAGGAATGGCAGCAACGCGAAGAGAACGTTGTGCGCAAGAGGTGTTTTTGGTAAAGTTAAACAAAACCAGTACAATAATGTTTATTTTTCACAAATCGCGTTTTCTCCGTAGAAGTGTTCCACTACAGCAGCCCTCCGTAGAAAGGATTTACACTTTCGATACATGGCGGCTGTGTTCGGTTGGGTGGTTGACGAACAGGAAGCGACCAATGAAGCTCGTGTTGACACCGATAGTCTTCTACTTTGAACTGTACCAGTAGTAACGTGCCAGGTATGCTGCTGGAGTTGACGTGCCAAGTTCGTCTAACGGATTAGCATGCCACACCAGCGTAACTCGTATCCACAGTCTGAAGATTGCGTTCGTAGGGTTTCGGACAAGATAAAGCTGCAGACGTATGACGGAACCAGACTGAGCGTAGGGGCCAGAAACGGTGGTAACGACCAGAGCGAAACCCGATATATTCGTGACCAGAACATCGACTGAGTGCATTGACAAGAGCGTGGATGATCAGGCAAGCTTTCGCCAAGGTTTTCTGAAGTCGACGGTACCAACAGGGCAATGGTCGGAGGCGTGGGCTCAAGATTAAAAAAATGAAGGAAAAAGAGAAAGGTGTAGCATACACGTAGTATGAGGATAAGTCCTATCGTGTATTTGTTGTTGATTGGGATATTAGTCGCTAAAACTTACAAGTAGGTGTGTGCGGTGACTGGAACGCGAAACAGTAGTCTCAAGCGTACCTCGTGAGCCATCAATCTCTTTCGAAGTCAAGGGTGGTGTGGTCTGCTGATCTGGACGTGAAACCGGAGTCTCATCCGTAAATAGTGCAGATGACGCGTGCTGTTGGCTGGGACATGAGAAGGAGGTCACTGATGCATCTAGCCTGGGATTAGAAGGAAAAATAAGGATCACGCTAGTGAGTTGGACGAGTCCAGCATTAAATTTCCATTTACCATGTAGGGAACTGTCATTGACGTGTGCTGGTATGAGACTATCAATGCTGACTGTGTCCATCAACCTTGAAGGTCTTTCGTGACGATAGATCACGTGAAAAGTTCCTTCGTAAGGTTGTTGAGTACCGAATCTACTAGTAGGAAAACTTGCGGACAGGTAAATAACTGTTGAGGGAGAGCGACCTCTCGATGTTTTATTCCAGTTCACATCGAAGGAAGTATTCGCATCTACGCAGACTGTCATTGGACGTCATCCGATATACATAAAAGCGCTGCTCCGTGGTGTGAAGCAATTCCCCAGGCAGATGCAATGTCGTGTCGTATACCCAAGATGTATTTTTGATAGTCTTCGATTCTGAAAATGGTTTTTTGACAGGTAATTTTCTCTCCGATACGTTCGGAATTCATATTGAACTGAATGTTAAATTCTATCTAACTCAAATTGTACAGCAAAATCTTTTTCAGTTACTTTTTAACATTAAGTGTGTAAACAATTTTAGAGCTTTAAATGTTAATAGTGAGATCTGATAAACTAATCGCAGTAAGTCGTTCAATGCATTGATTTATTTATCTTTTCTGTGACGCTCTTCTAATTAGTATTTAGTGGTGATCATAGTCAATCTCGACGCGGTAACCATTAAAATCTAATGGTCTCAATCCCACATTTCACAGAACCTAGAAGCTAACAGTTAGAAGACTCATAAACTTTTTAGAATGCTGCTGTTTACGGATATCCAAATGCCTAGATATCCAGAAAATGGTTTATGTTGTTAAAAACGTATGTATACGACAGACACTTTAAAGAGAAAAGACAGCAGAAACCCGAAATCATTAGCAATCACCTGACAGTAATATTCAATTCAGGTTGGTAGAAAATCTCCTTCAAAACAGATCCCTGCTATCATGCTTTAGACATCAATAATAACTCCATAAATGGCACAAATTCCAAGTTTATCAGTGTGAAAACGAACACGAATAACTCGCACAGAACAAGCGTACAATATTGAGAGTTGACCTCTAACAGCAACCTACGGCTCCAGACACGAAGATCACGCTCACGCCGATTGAGCACACTATTTAGGCAAAAACCTGCAGATGCCAGTTCCCACAGATCTGATCAACCAGGTTTGATAAACCTGTGTAAAACGTTTGAGATCGGTTGTTACTGCTGAAGTTCACAAGGTGATGAAACAAGCCAGATGTCTTTGTTGCAAACGTAAGAGGACTAAGAGGTAGGCTGTTAGATATCAAGAATATGCTCTCTAAGATAGAGATAAAGATCATTAAGCTGTCTGAAAATTGGCTACTCTCCGACATTGCAAACGATGAAGTGGGTTCTTAAGACATGAAATGCGATAGAATACACAAAACAGGAGGTGGAGTATGTAAACATCCATTTCAAAGACGTAATACCACACAGCACCCGCTAAACCATGCGACAGAATCATGTTGGTCGTGCTTTAACACAAATGGCACAAAAAACTTGGTTAGAGGGATTTACTGACCCCTCTCAGGTACTAATACCAAGAAGGATAAGTCGGTTGAGGCAACATTGCAACCACCACTAAATCGGATTATTCACATTCCAAGTTTCTGATTACCACACCTCCTCAATCTCAACTAACAGGATACATCTTTCACTGATTGGTTTCAAAGGCGACTTGGTATAGCCATTAAAAGTTCCAGACTAATTGAACACATATGCCACTAGATGTAGTAAGGATATAAAATCCTCAAACATGGATTGTATGCGTACAAATGGCCAGCTCATGGTCGAGCACGTTCACGTCCATACACCAACAGGAATTAGTGATCATGACGCAGTCACGTTTAACATGATCATAAAAGAAACATTTAGAAGGGAAGGAAACGACTTCTACGTTTGTTAAACTAGGGCAGATCACACATGCTTGAGGGAGCATCTTTCACAGACAAGCCCAAACTATCTCTTAAGGTTCATGACCAAAAGAAAATACATTAACAGAGGTGATTGTACACTCAGATATGAGAATAGCGAAGATCTTATCAACCTAGAAATGGCTGAAATGTATGATGTCCATTTCGAATACTATTAGTTAAGTGCGTACGTTTTCCAAATACTACTCAGACCTAGTGACACAACTGTCTCCTCATTATTCTCCACATTACAAGTAACTGATCTCTGGCCTGTTAATGTGATGGCTGCTAAGATCCAGAAACCATCTGCCCTGAGACAAATAAATTCACGCGAATCATTAGACAATCCTACTAAATGCTTGTAACCGTACAGAGAGCACAAGGGCAACGAAATCAGTTGTTTTATACTAGCTCGTAAAAAATATACTGGACATTGAAGATATTTAGCAACAAAGAAGCGGTAATTCAATCACTTAAAATGGTCAAACGTGTTTCCGTACTCGGCTGTGGTTCCTGGGGTACTGCTTTAGTCAAAGCCGTTGCCGACAATGTCTTATTGTCGCATGAATTTTGTTCCAAGGTTGGTACTTTTTGGGGTGGTATGTTTCTAAAACATGTATAGGTCTACTGGTTTGTACGTGATGAAATATATGACAACCGAAGTTTAACTGAATGGATCAACAAAGATCATATGAATCCAAGCTATTTACCGGATTTTAAACTACCCAGCAATGTTGTTGCCTCTTCCGACATTCAGAAAGTTACTGAAAACGCTGATATTCTTTTGGTCGCCTATCCTTCGTGTTATATTGTATGGTTGGTGAACCTTGTTAAAAAGTTTGTCAAGGAAAACGCTTATTTCGTTTCATTCTGCAAAGCAAGTTTTAAAAGCATTTCACCTACCTTTTTGCCTCAATTTGTCTGACTTTGCACTGCATTAAATTTTTTTTTACATAACATATTTTATGCATTTTAAACTCCATAATAGTAGATGCTTCTTGATTTATTTGGATAAGGGCTATTTCTTTAGAGTTTATAAGATTTAAACTGAAGATCATTCCAGATCAAGTGTTTCTGTTAGTTCTATAATGCACTTTCATATTGCTCTATTAGTTTCGCTACATCTAACTCAGATAAGCGATTATCACTTCTAACTGCTAGAGCTGACAAGGCATGTTTACCATCACGGATGGGAATGGTGTAAAAACAAAAGCAAAATACTAGGTAATGGGAACCAGCAAATGGAATATACAACTGTCAGAAATGAAAGGAATTATTTGTTGCATTATTTCGCGTGGATTGTCTTAACAGTTGCTGTATTAAAGTTTTTGTAGATTTATACAGTTCATAGACTCGATGAGATGAAACCATCAAATATCTGGTTCACATTTACGATAGTTAGATAACGGTTAATTATATTGTTTTACCAATGACAACACTTACAACTTGTCTATACTTGAGAAGATATGAGCATTGTCAATTGTTAACATTTGTTTGAATAAAACTCATACAATTGTACTTTGATTCATTTGCCTAGGACCAAGGTAAACTATATAGTGTATAACTGTTTAGATTTGAGATAGTTTTATCTTTCATTAAGAAGTAACCACCCAACTGCTTACTATTATATAAATGGTTTTTTTAAATTTTTAAGACGTTCGATCCATACCGTGAGCAAAGGTATAATGCTTTATAAAAGATTATTATCACTATTTTATTCCTGCTGTCGCATACTGCAATTAATTTATCCATAGTCCTCCTTTGAATTTGAAATTAGCGATAGATTTTGAGAGTTTCGTATATTTTCAACTCAAGTAAAATAATATAATCGTAAATAATAACTTGATACTTGATACTTTTTGTTATTTAGGTAGGTTGTTTCATTTATTTTATTACAGTTCAGCTACTCGTTACCCAGTACACCGAAATCGATGTTAACGCAAAGTGATAACCGAACACGTAACTCACTGAGAAACACTAAACCTAAGTGTACATTAAAATATTCCCTTTGAACTAAAAATGTCCCGAAGTGTCTCAAACACTTGATTCTGTAAGTTTTTGATTTATAAGCAGGAAACATACAAGTGTTTAAAAATGAAGATGTTTGACTGCAAGAAGCAGAAGCAGATCTATGAAAACGTATGTAAAATTAATTACTGACCAACTGAACAGACTACAGATCTTTGTCAAACTAACTATATGTTACTGTTTTTTGAAAAGTTGTCATGCATATGTTTGATTGAATACTGCTTGTTGATAATAATTCTTTGAAAGGTAGCTATGAGATTTGTTTTTTGCGGCTAGTTTATTATTCACAGTCTCCCTCTTCACAGCTGGTCTTAACTCATTCATGTAAAACTGTTATTTTTTTATTTTATGACGTGATGTGGTTAGGTGTGTCTGTATATGCACTACATGTGCTTCAAATATATTATTTTCATAGTGGAGGCTGATTAATATGTTCTGAACTTAACAAACGGCATAAATAGAGGATTATGGATCGATAAAATATTAGCTTCCAACTAAAGATCATTTGCATTAAATTGCATTGTGAAATCAATCAAAGTTAAAAAGTCATCAAAATTTAGTAAGAATTTTATTCTCACATCAATCTGATAATCCTCGATAAAAGCCCATGGTGTTTTCTGGTGACTACGTAGCTTTTTCAAGTACCTTTGCCCGATATACGAGCAACAGAATCTGATTTCTTACTATAAAAGTGTTATCTTAATAGAGACATTGAAATTCAAAGGTAACTGTTTGAGTGTGACTCTGTAAAATTTCATTTTGTTATTAGGATAAATGGAAGGTAATTTAATTCACGATAAAATATTTTGTTCATGAATGTGCAATGACTTGAATACTATTAATTTTATCCAATAATCTTGAAACCAGTCTGATAAACTCTTGTATTTATGCGTTTATTTTGCCTATTTCATTGCAATATTTTCTGAAGAGACCATATAACCACATTTTATATCAGCTAAACGCCTTCCGTTTCAAACTCACTAGAATGTAAACAACAGAGAAATCTAGATAAGAACTCAAATGTTATCAACTAAGATGATTTATGGTAAGTTTTTAATTACAAAAAAATAATTCACCTAAATAATTAGACAAATACAAATAATTCAAATCGAAATTTTAATAATGAAGAGAAATAACTGAAAAGTAATAGACTGTCAGTATTATAAATTTTTTGCAACACTAATAAACTAAAAGGGCAATTGTGAGGATACATATTATGCCTGATCAATCGTTAATAGGCTAAATCTTTAAAACAATTAAAAGGTATACTGGTATGAGAAATCACAGATAAAACAATTTTATTTTAATAAATAATAAACCTTCATTTCTGAATCCGAATTTTTTTAAACTTATTATCAACTTAATGCGTGTAGGATAAAGCGTATTTGAACATTTTTTTCCAAAATGACTCACTATTATTATTGTTCTATGGAACAGATACGTAAATGTCTTGAGTCGATTGGTTTACAATGAAAATCGTAGACATATATAAACTAAGTGAAATTATGGAACAAATGAATTATTTAAATGTGTTACCGAATCGATTGAACGAACCTTAAACAAGTATCAAGACTTACCGATCTTCAACAATACCAAGAAAAAAAGTCTAAACCATAGCTGTCAAAATATCAGTACTTTCATCAAAAATAAGGAGAAAAAGTTTCCTTCGATTATCAAAATACAATGACAGGTGAATGACATACTACTATTTATCACTTTAATAGTCTTAACAAAAGAAATCGTTTATACCACTTGTAACACTGACTAGAAGTCTTTATAACATCGATTTCGAGTTTAAGCGTTTCTTTTATGTATCCCTTTATTTCTTAAAAGGTAAGAATAAATCTTCGACACGATGACTATTATTATTATTGTGATGTGCTATAGAGTATGTTTAGTTTGAAGTTTCCTATTACAAACCGACACCAGTTATACAACTATTGATAACCCGGAAGCACATTTTGATTTTTTGTCTCAGTAAGGACCCATTAGCAGTACACATCCACAAACCCAGTACCTTCAGGCCTCATGGCGTGTCCTTAACCTTGAGATTGCTAACTTAATATCAACTGATTTACATTTCTAATTTAACCCGCTTTGCAAGATTACTTCACTCGAACGTAACATAACTGAACTCTCCTAGTCATAGGTTCCCAACGAGGCTTCGGATATTATCTCACGAACTTTGTTTCCTATAGTTACATAATGCTTGGAATTATTCACTAACGAGGAGACTTTTGATCAATTTTATTTATATTTTTTGCTCTAAGGATAACATTAAGGTTCATAAACAATTGTTCTATCAATTATCTCTTTTTCTAAAAATTTATTTTGCCGGATTTTGTAATCTTTATTAATGTAGGGTCTGATTTTATGTCCTGAAGAAAATAGGATCAAATTGGTTAGCGATCTTATACGAGAACAAACCGGTAAACGTTGCGTTGTTGTTATTGGAGCAACAACAGCCCTTGAAGTGGTTAAAGAACAATTCACTGAAGTAACTATTGGATCTCGTAACCTTGAATGTGGACGTGAAGTTAAAAGACTTCTTCAGGTAAATTTAGTCTGATATTATACAAGTTTCTGAAGACGTTTTGCATTGATTCTAATTAAAACATTCACATAACACTGTTTATACCATGACTATAAGTACAGAAAATGTTTGCACGTGAGATATCAAAGTTTGGCTTGAATTCCTGAGCGAAAATGTTTAGGAAGTTTGATTATATTCAAACTATATGACGAAATAGTACATAGAATCTTTTAGTTTTTAGTATACTGGTGATTTGATCATCATTTTGTCTCAATCTTTATTATCGAGTTCAGCAGCCATTCAATAATTTGAATTATTGAAAAAGGAAGGACCAACAGGTGAAATCTCCATAAATATCATTTTCTTTAGATTTGAATGTGATCAGTGATGTTTGCTTATCGATAACGTAACTCATCATACTGAAACATTAAAAATTAATATTTAGGGAGATTTGAGGAATGTCACCTTAATACTATTAACTTTATCTTGATATTTTTTAAATGTAATTTATATTATCAGTTTTTCAATTGTTTTCTACAACACACACAGACAGATTATATGAAATTAGTTATAACTCAAGATGATGTTGGTGTTGAATTATGTGGTTCATTGAAAAATGTCGTGGCGATAGCAGCAGGAATATGTGATGGTCTACAGTTAGGTGATAATACTAAAGCAGCTGTATTACGAATCGGTTTCTGGGAGGTGTCTGTATTGATGAATGAATTATTTCCTGATCGAGGTTAGGATGACCTTTGTGTTATTATTATCTTTTTGATTGTTTTGAATTAATTTCACTTTGAAAAAATGAATAGATTTCCGACAGAAGAAACTGTCAACATTGATGAGAAGTGTAAAATCCAATTCATGGAATTATGTTCAGAGGTGTTGCTTCTTCTAGGTTTATAACTTTGCAGTAGTGGATACTCACTGTCATATTCAAGTGATATACAAGATTATTTTGGATCCTGATAATATAGACTTCCGATCATGGCCATCTGACTTACTCAAATAAGGTATATATAATTATACCTTGCGTCCAAAACGAAAATTAGTGTGGTTGTCTCTCAGCAACACTTTATATGCTAAGACTGGTACTGCGGTTCGCTTGCGCGAAACAAAATAGGTAGAGTAGCATTTTACTACCAAAAATCGAGCGTCCAGGTCATTAACGTTCCTTACTCACGCAAGTTAACGGTAATCTACAACCGACCATGCAAATGATTTCGTATGCTGGCATAGTCAGTTTTTCTTTCGTTAAATGGTTTCAGATAACTGGCAATACACTTTACTTGATCTGAGTTTCAAGCCGTTTGGCGACTGTCAGCACAGCGTGTTCACAGTCTTGAGCCGATCGATATTGCCTATTAAAGCTGAACTCTTGCTAATTAGCTTCACAGTTTGAGACGTTACCCCTGAGATATACAAAACATATTGGTAACGCCGTAGACTGATGCTGAACGATATAAGTCTGGATCTCACAATCAGTATTAGCCCCTTTAAAAGTGAACGTTTATTATGCTGATGAGTGCCATCTAGCACAAAACCTAGATTTAGGGCGTCTCATTCGTCACTTCAAACCACCTGATATCAAAATATAGTACAAGTTGTATCGAGCCATTCAGACTGACAGCAACGTAAAAAGTCAATCTAGAGAACTAAATCAGCACTGAAGGTGGGACCAGACAAACATAACAGTGTTCACTACTCAGTGACCAATTAACTGTATTGATTCTTTGTTTCACTAAATGAAAAAGAAAACTTCGTTAGAATTTTGATAATTTACAATAATATACAAATAAGAGAAATAAATCGCTTTCATGAACAATTTCGTTTTTTTAGAAAAAAAAATACAATTATCATTTTTATTTATTAAATATGCAGTTCAATTTAATTTGTACATGTTCCATTTCCAAATTTCGGTTACACACGTATCAAGCACCATGTATATGAGTGAATAAAAATTTTTTTGAAAATTATTCAAATAATCAATTTAGATCAATTTAGATAATACATACATATCCAACCAAAAGGGTGTGGTGATTCAAAATCACTAATTCGTCAAATATATTGGATGGTTTCTATTTTCGAAAAACATTAATATAGGTCAATCACTCATATCATATTATCATAAATGGATTAAATTTGATAAATTTTTTATTTGTTAATCATCGAAACTTATAAACTAATCCTTAAGATTTTAAGTATCGTAATTTCAACTATATCTGAAAAGTTTTATGCTTTACATGACAAATTAATCTTAATTAAACTACTATTGAAAATCATAAAACAGTGAAAATTTGTTTTATCCGGCTTAAAAAATTCCTCAGCCATACTGAGGATAGTACCCAAGAACTTTAGGTTACATTGCAATCAAGTGACGTTTAGATCACCAAGGAGAGACATTCAATATAGCTTACACTTTTAATTTTAATAAAACTGCAATCGTTATTATTATTATTGCATTGGAGCCCGAATGGAGTTGTATAATCCGATGATATTTTTTACAGACTTAAATCAATTTGAAATTTTTATCTATTTAAGAAAAACCATTAAAAATAAGTAATCTGACATAATCAGATGCAAATATCGACATTCAATGAATTTAGGTAAATGATATATCTTCATGCTTATATGAGAATTTTTATTCAGATGAACAGTGAACTGCCACACATTCTCATGGTAACTATCATTTATAGTATGTGGTTAGTACCACCGGTTGTGCGTGTGTGTGTGTGTGTGTGTAAGAAGAAAGAACGGAGTAAAATTTCAAACAGAAGATATAAACTGATCATTCACTGCGATCGAAACAGAGCATTGATCAAGAATACTAAAGAAACACAATATATCAATTTGTAATACTGTAAACAATAAGGATTTTTTTTCCACTAAGAAAAACACTACTACTCAACAGCATTGGATCAATATTATATAGTGATCGAAATGAGCTACATTACTTCACAGATTCTCAACAATCATGTTGGAGAATGAATGACTGAATGAATAAATAAATACCATCTGCCTAATCACTGCTAAAACTTCACATTATTCTACTGTTGATAATCAATCATTGTGAATTATGCGCATTCCTTGCAGATTATCACGACATAGAAATTTGACAAGTAATCATAATTTAGTACAGTGGAATAATTCAAATCCTAACTAATAATCATAGAAACATCATAGCCGTTGAATAAATTAGTGTCTATCTGAACTCAGTGGCTCAATGTTGGTATTGGTTTTTGATGCTCAAGGTACTGAATATGCACCTCAGTGTAACCATTACCTCTGGCTATCAGTACACAGAAGTGAAGAGTCTCAATTAGGATTGAATGTTGGATTCCACTATTAGGCATAATATTTCTATCCCAGAAAACATCACTTGAACTATTCGTTTGTGTTAGATTTTACTCTGCAGAAGGGACTTTTCTGGAACACAGAGAAATTTAGTTACTTTTAAAGACTTATTTATTTTCCTAGTTTGGAATCACAAACTGAAGTTAGTTAGACAACCATTGAAAACCTGGAAGCATTGAACAATAGGTTCGTTCTATTATAGGACTCTTCAGATTGTCTCGTTAGATGATGAATCGCTTGAGATTAGACATCCATGTTTGGGTCCAGGTTCAGTGGTCTAAAGGTTAGCTGTTTGCGTGTAAAGACGGAAGGTTATATATTAGATTTCTGGTTCCTAATTAATGAATGCACACTTCTGAGAAGTCCTATACTTGAACGAAATGGCCATTTAGTGCGTTCCGGCTATCACTGGTGGTCTAGTCAAAATCAGTTCGTGATTCAAACTATGACAATTCCCTTATTTCCACAAAACTCTAAATTGATATTTATTTATAAAAACATAAACAGGTACCAACTACTTGACAATAGAGCAAAGTTGTGGAATAGCTGAATTATTTATGTGTAAGTTAATGATTGTTTTGAAATTATATTAATGAAGAATGATTTTTTTATACAGTGTTCATTCAGTATCAGTATGCTATCAAGTTACTTAATGACTACGTGAACAGCTTCATTGACAGTATTCAATCATATATATTTTATGAGCCTAAATTAATGATGGCTTACTGAACAAACACTTGAATTTCAATTCAAATATTTCTCGTATGAGCCTGCAGTTATCTATGTTTATTCAGTAAGCCGAATAATATTGTTAGACGTTATATAAGCGGTTTTGTAGTTAATCATTAATTAATCGTAGAAAAAATTAATTATTTCATAGATCTTTTCTGGAAATTATTGTAACTGATAGCTGATACTGATAGATAATCGTCCTTTTTTACAAGCTCGGTTACTTATGGGAAAAGATGAAGAAAAAGTTGGGAAGTTTATTCAGGCCAGAACTAATACATATTCTCTAGAAATTCAGAACTTTCAAAGTGAGGATAAAAACTTTAGTGTCGTTCGCCATTGTGACTTTATACACGACTAATCAAAATGATCATTTCTACTATCGTAGCCTAAGATGTGCACCATTTTTCGTTCTGTATGGTTTTTAATGGTTAATCAGCGTTAAACCAGTGTTTGGTGTTCTAATATTAAGGTGGGTGAGATCAGAGTACGTAGATTATCCCCTTCTGTATTAATTATCATTTTGGTGATTATTGATTGCTCCACCGTATCATAAATCAATTCAGTTGTTTGATCAAGTTTCTTTATTCAATAATTTTTTTAAAAATGTCACACATTTCTCATTAATTCACTTTGAAATTCACTTGTAAAGTTTTACACACTAGTTATTTTATTATCATTTATATTTTTATTAGTTTTGTTGATAGTCAACTGTATTATGAGTGAAGTGAACTTCAATATCCTGTATGGATTAGATTGACATTTAACAAAATTGTATACTATCTGTCCATGCTTAGATATTAGGGTTAAGTAGTTCTTTCAAAAAAACTAATAAGTGTTTCGCTTTCTCAACTTCAAAACTTGTTCATTAGATTTATGAATGAATTAAATGAGAATTTACGAAACAGTTTACAGCGAATTTCAGTCATTTCATATTATGTTGTGTGATCAGTCAGGGTTGGAATTCTACTTGAAATCAGACATAAACTAAGTAGGATAAATTTTAGTAGAAAAAACACGGCAAACAGAACAGGTTGATTTGTCCTCTGTAAAATAATATTGAAAAGTTTCACTTTAGTCATAACTAGACGCTGATAATGTTGTTCAGAGAAAGCAGTCGTTATTAAATCCTTCTGCCTATAGAATGTAACACCGTCAAAATCGATAGTATTTAGTAACATCAGAGGTAGTGTAAAACTTCAAGGAACAAACCGGTAGTCATAAATTAAATATATAATGACAAAAAATCAATGTCACGTTCTAGCATTGAAACAACTATCATTGATCGTTATTTATCATCTTCTGCATTGATAATATCGAATGTCAAATAATATCTCACCGATGTTTTGCTTTAATTTCATTAACCTTGGATGTTTTAAAAACTATTCATACAGTAGTTCATGTTCTGCTCAAAAACAGAATGTGGATAAATAGGATTTACATATTCTTTAAGCGCCTACATCAGTGGGTAAGTAATTTTTCAAAGAATTTCTGAAGCTTTGAATACTGATTCATTTTGTGGAAGCAGTTATTTACAATAGAGAATAATATTAGATAGATAATTATTGCAAACCAGAGAACATTAAATTGTTGTTTTATCTTAGTGAGACACCTTAATAGTTTACTCTGACCAACCTACACTAAACTGAAAAATGTCAATGGACTACAAGATAGATTATAATTAGGAATCGCGTGACAATAATGGTCTAATAAATATTCGTTTCAATAAAACAATTCAAACTAGTTCACTGACGAAAATCTAGCTGTTCAACTTGAATGTTTCTTACTTCTCCCATTAAAATTACGACGGGAATTTAAGCCTAATTATTTTTACTAAGAAGATTTATTTCCATCCTTCTTCCACTTCTAGGCATGTCTCATAAATCGGACGACATTGTCGATGTAGGAGCAGATCTAGATCTATTGAATATCACTTTTGGAAGACGATTATCCAGAACTGATACCAATAGATTATCAATGAGTTCAATAGCTAACAAAATACCATACAGAACTTTTGTAGACGGAATTGAATATGCAAAACAGGTAATTGGTTTTTTGCTGATGTACGAACACACTTTTAAACAGTTTTATAATTCAATTGAAGAAAAGTGCTTCTAGTTTCAGTGGGAACACTGAGAAGTAAATATATCTAAATGACAAGAATTGTTTAAGCTCACACAAAATGTTTGAATTTTCTGGAAAACAGTATGGGACATCCGCTAACTGAATGATTACAATTACGTATAGCATACATACAGGTTTTTTCAACCATACTCATCTCTGCAATTGATTTAATTTATCAAAAAAGCTCAGTTTTAAGATACTTGTATAATAGAATAACTTTGTAGGCGAGCAATGTTACTTAGTTATTTATGACGCATTTAGATACTTTAGATAATTTCAACTATATAAGAAGAATTATTTATCAGAATTATTCGCCATATAAATATAATCGTATATATTAAAGTTCATAGGCTGGAAGGATCTAGACAAATTAAGTGGTTCTGCTCAAATACACTCTTCAGACCTAAGGGTAAGTAGAAAATAAAAAAGGAGACACGTTATTGTAGGAAGCTGATTATGCTTTTAGTCAAGATCTCGTTCTTCATAGCCTTGTCTGAGTTAACAGAACATTTGTATGAATCTCTATGATTTGTGTACTTATTCGTGTATTTTCTTCATTAAATCTTCCTGGTCAATCTTTACATTTTTATAACTGGTTGAACAAGCTTACCAGAAGTGTATGTATTTGAGTCGAACCCGGTGGAACATAAACTTATTATTCATCAGAGACTAGAGTCAGATGGAAGAGAACTTGAACTGATGTACGTACGTACGAAGTTCTACATTGTTGATTGATTGATTGGAAAAGAAAATACCAACAAAGACTGAAAGTTGAAATCCTTAAATATAGAATAAACTAATGCAAAATAAAAGAACGGTTAAATAATATAGTTCGTTATGCCAAACAGTATACATGTTATAATCTGATTTTCAGACCAAGATATATAAGGGGAGGGAATGTAACTTTAAAACATAGGAAGTTACTTGTAGTCAAATGAATGAAGCTCATCAAAAGCTATATCATTCTTTCTCAGTTTCAAAAGCAAAACAGTTGGCACTAAATAATGAGATTGTTTAACAGCTGACATCCTAATTTTTAACAGAGGCATGAGTTTTTTCCATTCAAAAAGAGTTTATAGAATAGATAGATACTAAACGTACGTCATGAAGTTCTCTTATACCGCTTCATCATCAACATACTTTCTCAAATCGGAATTCTACACTGACCGAATTAAAATATCCAAAGAAAGATCATAATTTTCTACAGTCCATTGATCCAGAAGCAAGCTACAATTTTCATAAATATAACATAATCCTAATTAACATTTAACCAACTGTATATTTTAAGGTTAATTATATGGGAATAATCGGGATTTATTTAACTAGAACACTAATCAAAATCAAAGATTGCAGGAGATTAAATGTTTTAACCACTTATATTTGGTTATGTTTAATTCCTACTCTATTCATTGTTATGAAAATGATAATAAGCCGGTAAAATAATGTATTTTTAATGAGCTAATCATGATCTTTATTTCCGTCTGAAAGTATGATGCCATTGTTGCAACCAGGAATTAAAAGTGCAGGTAGTCAATTATAATAATAACCAGCTTTCCACAAAACAGTTTACAGCATTTTCGTACAGCCCCTACGCTCAACCACTGCAAATAAGTGAAGGACAAAAACGTTTGCTAGTATTTACGACACTGAAGAAATGTAAGTATGGAAGAAAGCACTTACACAATACTGGTTCTGTATTATACAACAAAGAAAATATGTTCCAAAGGACTTATATAAACAAATATTAAAGATAAATAAATTTATTTATCAATGTTGTAGATCAGAAAAACGGAACGATACTCTGTTTACAAGCGATCAGGTAAATCAAAGCACTCACGAAAGCACATCTAAACCACCACGGATTTAACCAAGACCTTATGGTTCAGTTTAATAAATTTCATTAAAGCCAGGCAAATATATTATGCTATAGTTGGAACTCGACTGAAAAAAAATACTAATAATGTCTTCTGTACTAAAAACTAATGTGCTGTCCATGTTTGGATAGAATAAAAGCGATGAGTTTATAAATAACTTGAAGTTCACTATCATATAGAAAGGATACTAGTTGAATTCTCGCCCATATACAACGAACATCACGTCTAATTTTACTAACTCTATCGATTGGTGTAGATTTTCAACTTCAGTCAATCGGTAGTGAGTAATCCGACCATTAATCGGTGAAATCGATAAGGACTCTATCATTCTTCATACAACTGAAATCCATTTCAACACCCAATAAAAACGAATTTCGGTCTACTTTATGCCTACTATTCACCTGTATAGCATGCCTATTATCATTTGTTTTGATCCGCTTTAAGAAACCGTCTTGTCATAATCATATTTGTTTTCTTTTCAAGATATACAGTATCTTAGCTGACAGACGTCGTATTGAACATTTTCCCTTATTCGTTGCTGTTCATCGTATTTGTCAAAGTGAAATAAAACCACAGGAATTAATTACATGTTTGCAATCACATCCTATTCATGCTTAGCCATTACTTACGAGTAACAAATCAAAGTAAATACGATGTATACAAATTTATACCGTCATTTTGTGATTTCTGCTATTTTGAACTTCTGTTTTCGTCTTTAAGTATAAACATTGGGAGATGGAATTTCATTTATTTGACTATTGAAAAAGAAGCTCTCATCCTTCCTACTTCCGTACAGCTATATATGAAAGGAAACTATAAAACCTTTTATTTCCTTTAATGTACTTTGTTTAACTAACTTAACTAGTCTGTTTCATTATTTCATTTCATAATTTTCTAGTCACAAGGAACAAAATTAAATATGATTATGTTGCAATTTTTATAAATAAATTCGACTAATTACTATGGGACATTGACCACTGAATTATATCTTACAGTACAATACGTTTTTGTTAGATCTTGAGATATTTTCTGTATCTAGCTGTTCGTCTTTGATAAGACAAGTTTTCTGTGTTAATTATGAACTAATTAGCCAGTTTGTCTAAACTCTTATGAATAAATATTTTGATAAGATAATTAAAAAAAATTTAATCCTAGTTATGTCGTAGTCATATGAGATATTGATAAATATTAGTGATGATGAAGTCAGCGTACTGCGATTACGTGCAGCAAAACGTTTTCGTAACTAATCTCTAAGTTAACCTGGAATATTATGGTATTTCACTTTTTTATCTATTAAAACTGATACGATGTAAAATCAAAACTTATATGATTCTTAAAACTTACAAAGAAATATCATTTTCTTGATGATACCAATATTTATACATTTTATAAAAATGATGATCACTTTTCTGTAATCAACGGGGAATATAATGCGACAAACATAATGGAACAAATGTCACATGAACACAGTCTAATAGCATAAACTAATAGAAACAACATCTGTGTTGGATTTTTAAAATAGTTACTCAACCATTACAACAGTTAATACTTAAAAATTAATGACAATGATTAAAACTTAGTGTTTAAGAAGTGTTCTATTCAACATGAAGAATAGAAATACTTAGTCTATAGAAAAAGCACTGAATATTATTTTATCTAAACGAGAATTTTAAATTTGAATATGTGCGCTAGATTAAATGATCAAATTCTAAAATCAATATGGATATAAGTACAATTATCTGGACTATAACATTCTGTTCTGTATATACAACCTTCCACTGTGTTACAACGCTTACTGTATTCACAAATTCACTGACCGCCAAAATTATCCTCTGTAATCTACCACTCAACACTGTTGAAATTTTCATGTCTTAAAGTACCTCTTTAGTTTCGCAGTTCAAAATCAGCAAGCCATTAAAAGTTTTCTGTTTTATTTTACAATAAAAAGGAAATAAGACTTAGATATATGCAAAAACATTGAGAAGCAATAAAATTAGTCAAATAAATACATATAAATGTTAGTATAAACCATTGAAGTGAACATAACACAAAGTATGGATAAAGAATAACAATACGAAACGAGTATCAAGACAAAAGAGACACAAAACAGAAAGACATGATGTGTAGTTCGTTGGTCAAAAAAAATAAACATATAATTCACAAAAAAATCACTGCATTTTAAAATATTCCAGTAAAGAACGTTGTTGTTGATGTCCTGTGCAAACAACAGATGAAGCCTTTTTCGACTGATTTTTTTGACGATTAGAATTTTTAGTATTTTGTCGTGATCTTCTTTCACACTTGTTCATTGCTTGAGACTCTAATTTACTACTTTCACTAACAACCGAGTCAGTGTGTACATTACTAATGTCTGAGAATAAAAGCATAATAAAAAAATTTTCATCAGAGCAATGAATTACTTTTTAAACAATGAAATTCAAAATGAAATTAGTACTGGAAAAAAATGACACTAATACTAATAGTATAGTTAAAAGTTATCATATTATGTACTGTGTTACATGTTCGATCTAAAATAAAAGTGCACAGAAACATTTACTATTTGAATAAACATGTCAACTTACACATTTCGAATACAGCTTTCATGTTAATAATGTATCATTCATAGTTTAACTTCTCTCAGCTAACAAAAAATGAACCCTCTATTTAAATTTATATCAATGAGTTACACTTCTCGAACCATATCTTCTATTGCTAAACTTTTCCATTACCGCTAATATTGCTACAACCCCTACTAATCTGGGATTTGGACTGATAATTTCATCTCTATGCTAATTAGTACTTGGCAACTCGAATTGATGTACCAAATTCTACGTTCCAGCTGACAGAGTGGCCGACCGATTGTACACTTCAGAAACAACAGTGAATGAACAAAGTCGGATACAACTTAATGGCCACTAAGTGCATGCGCTTTACAAACAAAGAGATAACATAGTGAATAAATGAGCACTTATAGGAGACAGTTGGTTGATCAAATTTTTATAGCGGTCTGTGATACATCCCCCCATTAGCACTTAAAAACATATACGTACAGTCAAATGACACAATTAATAAGTCTTATAAATGCTATATCTAAAAATTATTTCAAGTTCTACCGTATATTAATTTTCTAAATGTGAATGATCACAAAGTAAGTTTCGATTGAATACTACATCTTATCTGTATGTTTCACAAACCGCTAGCAAAACTTGATCAACCTAATTTTTTTTCTACAAATGTTCAGATGATAAAATAGCTTTATTGGTCAAAGCAAATGGACTTTCCAACTTAATGATAGAATTCTTAAGTCTGAATATTATATTGCGTTTCATTCAAATAATGATACTAGTGTAGTAGATAATACTCGCAAAGTGGCTTACAAGTAGTACGTAGTGGAGTATCAGTCTGAAGTTACTACTCAAATGAGGAATGTTGGATCTGGATGTATGACCCAATTATAATGAAGACAGCCAATTATTATTATTATTATTGTCATAATTAACCCAGGCATATCATGTATCTGCGGACACATAACGCCACAATATTAAACGATCAGTGGAGGAGAATCGTAACAAAAGACAATATATGTGGTTGCCTACGCCAGAATGACAGATATATATATATATATATATATATACCCATGGGTTGTGCACACTTGAATCGGGTTCAGCGACAACACATTCACATTAATTTCAGTCTCCTTATTCAATACAGAGGGTTTGGGCTACCAAAAAGCAAACATAAACACGAGAATAGCGAGTTAGTTTTCTGTATTTGATGAGGTAGTGATGATGGCGAAGATACTGACAAAACCTGTTGACAAGTCAACATAGAAAACTACTGCTTTTTGTCTTACCACTGATTTTGCTGTTGTTTTCTGTGAATAACGTTCTTGATCGTTTATTGTTCATACTGGATAATTTAGTTGGAGTTCCATGTACAGAATAGCCTTTACTAAATTGGTTATAAATTAGAAAAGATAATTCTGAAAAATTATTGAGCAATCTTAGAAAGACATGAATAAAAAATTAAGCTAATACGAAATAAGCATGAACAAAAGAATTCATATAGTGTTTGAAAAATTATAGTGTTGCATACAAGTACACAGTCATAAATATCACCAAAGCATGAAAGGTCATAAGGAACACTAGGCAAAAGCAGAAGTCAGTTGGTAAAGCAGTAAGACTTCGATGACTAAGATGGTTGCGACATGCTATACGAATGCTCAACTACTGCGGACCTCGACGTACTGATGTATAAATAAGTGAGAAGAATTTTAGGGGAGCCTAAGCCAAGACATGACATCTGACCATGAAGTCAGAGACTGTTGGACCACGCCATGTCGACTGATAAGGACTACTTGGTTGGAGTTTTCGTGATTATCGTAACCATTGATTGAAGACGTTAAATGATATAGCTCAGAATAAGTTGCAATAGTGAGGATCCACTCACCTAATGTCTTCTTTTGCATCTTGGACAGGAAAACGATTTCATATTTCTCTAATTTATTTTTTTCTCTAATCGTACTGTATATTTCTAATTTCTATTTACTACCATTGATTTTATTACTACTTCTGCTGCTTCTTTCAGTCAGTCAGTTGCAACGTAGAACTTCGTACGTATGTACATAAGTTCATGTTGCCATACCACAGCACAAAGACGCAAATGTCAAATCAAATCCCATAGTGATAAAGATAGTAGAGGTATTTATGTTAATAAAAAAGACTAGGGTTCGAAGATATTATTCAAGAAATATAATTCAGTGAGATAAGGTTACAAAGACAAAGGTAGAGGTGCTGGCTAATCCAGAAGATTAGGATTTGAGAGAGCTCAAAGAGTGGATGCACCTGCGCCATTGCAAACGATTTTGAGCCATGTCGTTCAAGGTCTCTAACCATTGATGACTTTCGTCTCGCGGACCCCAACCAGGTAGTCTACATCTACCAACATGACTCAGTCCACTTGTCAGTGACTTCATGGATTTCTGCCATGTTTTGGTCTGGCCGCCACTAACTTTCTTCCAACCTACTCCTACACCACAAAACATAGCTCGTCGGGGCAGTCGGTGGTTAGGCATACGTAACACATGTCCCAACCACCTCAACTGATGAAGTTTCACCACTTCATCGATTGATCTGCCATCCTTACCTAGTAATCGTTTCCTAACGACAGCATTGCTTACTCGGTTGTCCCACGATATACGAGCAATGCTTCTTAAACATCTATGATCGAATACTAGTAACCTACGAACATCTTCTACTCTCACTGGCCATGTTTCACAGCCATATAGGAGAATGGAGCAAACTGCTGCACAGCACACTCGTCCTTTGATTGGAAAACGGATATCACGCCTACACCATAAGTGACGCAGGTTGGCAAAAGCCAATCGAGCCTTCTGTATCCGAGCTGAGATTTTGTCAGTCACCAGGCCGTCAGCACTGACGAAACTCCCAATATAAGTGAAGTGGTCTACACGCTCGACTACTTCACTCCCTATCATTAGTTCAGGTGCCAATGCAACCCAGTCTTGAAGCAACATTTTGCATTTCGAGGGTGAAAACCGCATCCCGAACATGCTCGCATTGTTGCTTAGGGTAGTCAGAAGACTCTGCATTTTGTCAGCGTCTTCACCGAATAGAACTATGTCATCGACATATTCTAGATCAGTAAGCGACTTTCCTCGTAGAAGGTCAACCCCTGAAAAATCTGACGAGCTTAATGTTAACTCTAAGAGGATGTCTACGACAAATTTAAACAAGAATGGACAGAGTGGACATCCCTGACGGACACCACTTGAAGTAGAGAATTCAGATGACAGTTCGCCATATGCTCTTACTCGACCAGTGGTGTTCGAGTAAAGTGTTTGTATAAGGTTAATGTACTTCTTTGGTACACCCTTCAATGACAGACACTGCCACAGAAACTCACGATCCACTGAGTCAAATGCCGCTTTTAGGTCCAGAAAAACAACTATTGTAGGACGCCTAAATGTGTGTTTGTGTTCAAGGACCTGTCGTAGTGTGGAGATGTGGTCTATACGACCACGTCCAGGTCGAAAACCAGCCTGGTTTTCTCGAGTCTGCTCTTCACGAGCTCTAGTTAGACGTCTAAGTAGAATCGAGGCTAACAATTTAGAAACTATATTAGTTAAACTTATTCCCCTGTGATTGTCACAAGAGGACTTCTGTCCTTTCTTGTAGATTGGGACAATTAGCGACTGAGACCAGTCAGATGGGATTACGTCCAGTTCCCAGATTCTACCTAGGATCTCGGTCAGTCTAACCGTTAAAACTGGACCACCATCCTTAAACATCTCAGGGGTAAGACTATCGGGACCTGCCGCTCTACCTCCCTTTAGAATTTCTATAGCTTTCTCAACTTCATGTAAACTGGGAGGACTTAAATCGATTTGCCATTCAAGATGACTGGAGATCGTGGGTAACCGAAGTGTGGCTCGAGGCCAGCTGAACTGATCCCTAAAGTGTTCTGCCCATCGATCCAGTCTCCTGGATTGAGAATGGATAATAAGACCATCCTTTTCCGAGATAGTCTCACTCACATTCGGGTTCTTAATACCGGTTTCTTTAATAAGGCGGAAAAGTTGTCTAGTGTTGCCGATCGCCGCTGCCTTTTCCATCGCTTTTGCTTTCGCCACCCACCACTGTTCACGGTCGTTACGAAGGCTTTTCATAAGTCTGCGCCTAAGCTGACTACGCTCTTCATCATGTTCAGAGTCAGGTGGGATGCGTTTTCGAGCATCCATCAGTTCGGTGGATGCGACTGATATCCACGGCTTCATCCTAGCCTCATGGTTTACCTTCCTAGCAAATATCACTGCTGTTTCCACAGCCTTCTTGATATCATACCAACCTGCTTCTAGATGGGAATCACTTACATCGTTGCTTAACTCTGTTTCTAGTTCATCCTGAAATATTTTCTTAGTTTGATTATCACCAAGTAAATCCCCAAGAGGCTTCCTTACGGTGTCTTTCCTGCGTCCAGCAAGCCTCAAACAAATACGTGCTCGCACTAGGGCATGATCTGAATCTAAACATGTGCCCCAGAACGAGCGACAGTCCTCTATCGAACCCCTCCATCGGTGGCTGATGGCGATGTGATCTAGTTGTGTCCAACGTTGAGACGACTTCGGGGGTCACCAGGTCAAAAGATGTTTTTCCTTAAGCTTAAAATTAGTGTTTGCTAGAAATAGTTGGTTATCTGAGCACAGTTGCAACAGACGGTCACCATTGTCTGTTCTTTGAGCCGCGAGACCGTAACATCCACCTAGGTGTCTTTCATTTTCACTTAGTCTACCTACTTGTGCATTGAAGTCACCAGCCATTATAACTATATCAGAGCGCTTAACTTTTTGGAGAAGGTCCGAAAGCTTTCTGTAAAACTCATCTTTTACATCATCTGGGCTGCAGTCAGTGGGGGCGTAGGCTGATATGACGAAGAGGCAACGACGAGTGTCCCTATCTTAACGAGCCCTTACTGTCCCGTTCAGTCGGACGGCGCACAAGCGACTATCTACAGGGATCCAGTCAAGGAGAGATTGTTCTGCCCTAGGACTCAACGCTATGCCTACACCGGCGAGGCCCCTAGAAGCAGCATCAGGGCTACCAGATACACGAAGGGTAAATCGAGCTGCTTCTTTATTTTGACATGGTGAGGTCAAATGAGTGATGCTACTCGGATCCTGTATGCGCGTTTCCGAGACGCAGCACACATCGATGGAACGAGATTCTAAAGTCCTAGCTAATGATGCCTGTTGCCCTATTTGACACAATGTCCGTACATTGAATGCTCCAACATGTGGTCTAGAACGGGGTTTAAGGAGATCAGGAACGACGTTTCGCAAACTCGCATCGTTTGCATTAGCTGTGCACTGTAATAAATGAATGTGAGAAGAGTTAGTTGTGGAGATAAGAGAGGTATTAGGGAATGTAGGAAGGATTTGATTTTGAACAATTTTGTCTCGTGTGCTGTCACGGGTATGAGGGCGGTTGTCACTTCCCGGCTGCCCACACCGTGGAAGGTTGTTTCTTGAGGAACCTGAAAAGGAAGATAGATTAGTGTTGGTCTTAACGACCTGGGAGCGTGACCGCAGAGTCCAAGGGACAACTGCTTGAGGCCGGTCACGCACGGCCTTTTTATGAAAGGTATTTAGACGATTAGCTCCGTTCTTAAAGGCCCTTAGTGGGCACCCTTACCACCGATGGAGACGGAAATCCGTGAGTTAGGGTGAGGTGTGACATTTTTAGGGCCGACCTTTTCTAACCCTTCCTTCCTTGTGAGAAGGCAGCATCGCTGCAGATGCTGGTTGTCCGAGAGAAACACCTTACTGCTGTCACACCCCTCCATCACAGTCAGCAGTACGACTTCACCCTCAGACCTTGAGTAGCTGCTTTTAGTCTCATCGTTCTCCAATCGACCTGCTTGGCATGGTAGGACCTGCAGGAACATGTGTTCCAGCCAGTATAGCTCGGTTGGGTCATCACAATAGGCAAGCCCGACCACCACGTCAAGGTAGCAGCTTCGGTCGGGTCTGCTGCTTCTTTATCTGCCTTGATAATTTCATCTCACTGTGCTGATGTGATAGTGGCAACATGAGCAGTCAGTCAGTCAGTTACATCGCAGAACTTTGTACGTACGTACATCAGTTCAGGTTTCCATACTGGATTGGCACAGAGACGCAACTGTCAGTTCAAATCCCAACATGAACCGACGCCAGGACTTAGGCTACTAATAAGTGACTAGTATTAAATACAGTCGGTAGTCGAAAGATGCAAGAAATGACGATAATAATAATAATGATAATAATAATAATAATAGTAACAATAATAATAATAATTTTATACACATACGTAACAAGTGATATATTGGATTGTGAATTCTCATCGACAACTCCCCAGCATGGCAATGAATTAGTTTCATCAATAGAATACGAATAACCGATTAAAGGGGAACAATGACCGCTAACCCACTCTAAGTTAGATTGATAACGAGACAAAACAATTCGTTCAGGCTATAAAGTAGCAAATAACTCGATTAATATCAATAAACATGTCCTATAGCAAAGTTTTTCGAAATAGTTAAACAATATGATATGAGCGTATTGCAAAGATAATAGCTCTGTACACAACAGAGAGTATTTCCATCAAAATTTCACTAGTTAACGTACGTAGAGAAACAAATTAATAAGAATGACAGATTATCCAACTACTCCTTTCTAATTAGTAGTACAATCAGATAAAGTTACTTAATTTCATCACTTCACCTTTTGTTACCAGTGATATTCTGCAGAGAGTAATGGAGAAATTGTTACTTACTCAGTAAGTGTTACGCATTTTTAATGCATTGAGCCTGTTATGAACCTGTGTTTCCACTCACCTTTAGTGATGAACCACTGAAAACAAGCAAGGTACCAGAGACTAAATTTCTCATTGCACGATGAAAACTCTACAGCGTATAATGCTAATCTACTCTATTTTTAAAGCAACAGAATGATACTAAACTGGTTACGGAGGTTCGCGTGTATGATGTTTTGGCGGAGCCTCAAATTAGCCAAAGAACAGTAGAAGATGAGTCATGGAGCCTATGAACGTCATTGATTTTGGGTTAGGGTTTCCAAAATCTCTTAAATGGCTCTCCGTATTCACCGATGCGGCTTACATGCTAGATATTCGTTTTTCGCCCTGTTACATTGGCCAATCAATAATTATAAATAAACTGTTTAGTATGATCCTTAGAAGATGCTTCAGTTGGACAACTTTTCTTCACAAACAGTATCTAAGTTATCTCAGCTGAGAATTTTGAGGACGTTTGCTTCTACAGAATCGCTCATATTGGATAAAACCAATTTGGTCATTTTTAAGAGACGTTTAGTATAGAGATTATAATTCAGTAAGTGATCCCATTAAAAAAACATCGGTATTTCTAACTTGGATAAAATTTATGTAAGCCATTACAGTGATTACTGTATCAATTACTGTTAAGTAAGAATACCGATGTAGTCAATTAAAAGGAAACATAAAATGATGAGAAACACACGATTCAGATAAAGGTTGGAGTGTTCTGACTCTTCTCATAAGCTACTAGAGGTAATAATCATAATTTCATGATGTTGTTACACTACGCAGTAAAGTTAAACAGCATATCGAATCAAGCCAGATGGGAGCTCTACAAATCTTACTGGTGTCCAGTGTAAATTATTATTATTATTATTATGAGGTGAAATAAAGTGTTAAGCTTATTTTTTTAGCGCAGCAGACCAAGAAAAACATACTTGTGCATTATTCTATTTGATTTAATTAGAACGTACCATTGCAAGACATTTATTTTCATGAATCATTCGGATTTTTGGAGAAACATGGTCACTGATGAATGGTGATGATTTATTTACAATCGGTGTAGATGGAGATATAAACATCTGAAGTAGTTTACATGTACGACCATCGGTAGTTGGTGTATTGGACTTTTTTAAGTGATTCGGAGGTGTAACTGAACAACCATTAGATGAATATGGACTATTTGTTGTAACCAATGTATTGTGAAATTTGGTCGAATTGACTTTCAGTCTTTCAGATTCAGTTACAAGTAATATACGTATAAGTTTATAAGCTCCTCTACCTCGTACACTTCCTCCAGCAAGTAAGGGCTGGTATACAGGATGGGAAAAAATGACATTCAAATTCAAAGTGAAACATACATATTCGGATGGGAAAAAAATAGAAAGACTATATTATTGAAAGCTATACAGAATAAACGATTCATAAGCATTATTAATATTAACCTACTTACTGGTTAAAAATTTGTGTACTCGAATTTCAGTCACACCCTAAGTATGAAGGCTAGTGTTACTGCTTAACTTTCCAGGTCGAAAGGAGGTGGGTCCAGCCAGGGACTTAACGGCTGATGACCAAACATCTTAGCCAGTGGGCCATCATTACAATTCGGAAGTATAGACTACCATGGAATTTCATGCTAGATAATCTCCATCAAATTGATGAAGACAGCGATTATGAATAAACTCAAAAGTCAAAAGTATCGTTTATGAAACCGAACTATAGAAGAAATCTAAGATTCGTTACAAAATAAAAAATTGGTTTATTATTCAGTGAGATCGTTAGAAGCTTAATTCAACTTATTCTATGGTGCAGTAGTGCTACTACGAATGATCAATCATTAATCGGCTAAAATACACACAGAATTAGTTTGCAACACCAATTTTAGCACAGGGTAAACATAAAAGTGCTTAAAAATTTCAGCAACAAAAACTTTATCAAACCATTTGTTGGTCAAATATAAACAATGATTCAAGGCTGAACGAGTCGATTTAGTTGCCTTTCACCTAACTTTCATGTTTAAACTATTCTAATAAATTGATCACAGACTACCAGAGCTCAAATTTTTACGAAATGTTGGTTATTATTTATGATAATGTAGCTGACTAATCAAGTACAAGCCTGCATATTCAACTTTCAGACACCTTTTGTTTGAAATCTAGTTGTACTATCTGGATTTTCCACAATCGAGGTTGGTGGGAAGGGGTTAGGAGCAGGAGTTTAGTTAGTAACTAAAAGCCAAATGTTTCAAACTAATATGCAACTGTCCCACATTCAAACATCTTACTTATTACCACTAAGCCAGTCGAAACCAAATGGACGGCTTTTCAACATAAAAAACTCTTAAGCATGTCAAATGTCAGAAAAATGACTGGTTATGTGTTTTTCTGATAAATTATTTCAAACGAATCCGGATGTATTAGCGTACACATCAAATACTAAGTTATATTTAAGTCTGATTTGTTAAAATATCCAATGTACTATAGTTTAATAAATCTAAACTGTAATCATGAGCTAGGAAAGATATCTAGTAGTGCATCGTAAACAGACTACCAAATGAATGCACACATGCATTTGAAATCTATAACTGTGAATTTTTGACTATTATGGTCTCATCCTACATATAAAAGTTTATCTGAAGCATTTACATTGTTTTTATTAGGTGAGGGATTATAAGATCTTATTAATGTTGCGATAACTTTCGCATTTATTAATTACCAAAGTTCTATAAAGTGCATTTATACCACTATACTGTGCTGTTATCACTGTCCCTTCTAAAGTTCATAATTAAATCTAAAGACACAAGTCCCACAGGTCAAAAAAGCTTCTCTATTTCTTGTAATAATAACACTAGATGATCAGCTCCGATACTAATAATAACCAAGAGTTGAATTTGTGAAATAGTTCAATTTCATAAGATAAAAATTTGTCATATGATTCAGTTACATACATTAATTCTAGATTCTTCTTGTTTTGTACACCAATTTACATTTAATATTTGAGATATCAACAAATGAGTAAACAACTTAAAAACACATCCAAATGAATGGTACAACAAATTTAAAGCAACACAAGACCGAAGCTTACTCTGTCCGGTGTATCACAGCACATCTTTGAAATAAAATTTGTGGAAGACAGTTGATAAATACGTCTGATAAGACCCTCACACACATTAGTGATTTCTGCAAGATTAATAATTGTATTGGTTTTCGCATGCATATTTTTATCAACTACGCCAGGTTTCCGCAAAATCCCACATGAAGCACGAATACACTGAGACACAGATTTTACAGCTTCATCAATGGTCATTAGTGAATTAACGGTACCAGATGCCAACAAACTATCATCAGCAGCACCAGATAATATATCGTGACACCTATTGATGGAATCTACCAGGTGAATTAAACCTGAAGACCACTGACGAAGCGGATGGTCAACTTCGGGAGCATAGCTGGATTCCCCTAACCGCAAGCGGCCAACAAACGAGATGGCTACCTAGAGCAAATAACCAAAACAACGACACATAGATGTTAAAGTAATCTAATTCAAAACAATTAATAAAACAGAGGATAGTTCGTCAACTCAAAAAAGCGATCATACAAATGCTTGAGTACAAGAGCAATATATCTGCCAATGGCTGGCTGAATTCCATTCGTATAAACTGAGATAACAAAGTAGGGAAACATTAGCTATCATTTATAGATGTTTATTTCTATTAATTGCGATAAATTTAAAAAAATTATCATTATATTCAATACTAGGTGCAAATGAACTAACTTGAGTTACGGATAGATTGTCCTGTCGAGCCAACTTTCGAAGAGAGGTAAAAGTTCGTTCATCCAAAGCTCGGTAAGGTAAGTTGAGTATTCTTAGGAAGCGTAAAGAATCCTTAATATTAACTGCAAGTCCAAGATAACTAAGAAGAGTTTCAAGTAAAACACATTCCTGAATATTGAAGAAAATAAGCATATAAGACAACTTGCCTTGTATCTAGTGTTGAAATCAACTTCACATCGCCGAAGGCAATAGAATTTGCATTCATTCGTTGGAAGAAATGGAAAGCATAAGTGAGGTACATTGAAATCTGCCATAATTTCTACCATTAGATACTGTTTGGTTTATGTTAATGCCTATCACAAATCAACAGATTACCTCAAACCAATCCAATTTGTTCGACTGGACAATATAACGTTGGTAGAACAACTTAGTCTTCAATGCAGAATTTTCGGAAAATTCCTCTAACAGGCGACGAGAAATTAAAACTCGGTCAACTAAATTATTAGTCTTCAAATATTCTTCAACCTTGATACAAAACAAGTATTCATTGTCGTCTACAAGAGGTCGTTGCCGATACAGACGATAGCGACATATTCGATACCAAAATTGTGATATGTCTTCTTGTCCTATAGGGCACTATAAGCATAAACGGTTATATATGGCGAACCTTACAAACTTTATCTTTTTCAATGTCACGTACGACTAGCTGGATTAATGTTAACTCGTCTTTTGGTAGAATGTAGGTTTCTGTTGAAGAGCCTTCAAGATCGAATTCCTGATGCTTTTCGTAAAGAAACTGAATTAGAGAATAAACGTTTTCTTGGGCTTCCGATTCATAGTGTGAATTTAACCCAATGAAAACAGGAGGACAATCTGACATCCTAATGTCAAATAACCGATATTTTGTTGCGCATGAAATATGCACGAAATTCCAACTTCTACCAAAGGATCTGAAAAAAAATGAATGTACTGAGGATTGCCATATCGAACTGAGACTGAGCCAGTTTTGGTCTAAATACTTAAATAAGCTATTAAGAAATACGAGCAAAATTTAGTCCAAAAATGACAAGTAATCAGCTACTTGACTCCCTCGAACGGTACATTAATACATACTGACACTGCTATTCTATTGCCACTGACTCATAGTTTCGTGTGAAATAAGTTGCCTTTGTTCATTTTTTTCACAGTCTACGCATCAGTTTGGAAGTATACAGAGTAAAAAACGCGAAATCTCAATTAAAGTGAATAAAAAGCTTTTCAACAAGGAGTACTTTAGTGTTTTAAGTCACATTTTCTCGGTAATTCGAGATGCCGAGCGATATTGACGCAAAAACTCCATCAAAGTTGCAAATTATGTGTTAATCGGCTAATATGAGGAGTATTAGGCAAAAATGAATTGCAGAACCTCAAATATACAGTATAAAGACACTAATTAACTAATGTACATGACAAGACGTGAAACGAGAATGAACTAATAAAACTCCAGCCTTTGTTGGTGTGCGATCAGCCAGGAGGTACCTTGTATGCTTTGGGTATGCGTGTAGAGCAATATGAGACTAGCTGGAGGAACGAACAAAAGAAAAAAGGTGAGCCGATGAATCAGTAAGCACACAGAATCCAATGACACTCAATAGACACCAACCAGAAACAAAGCCAGAATGATACAAACTGATAAACGAAACTAGAGGTTGTGAGAGCGAGTTTTCGAATGAGTTACTCTTAAAAATATCGTACTGCGCACTCAAAAAAGTCAGAGAAATCCTTGATACAGATAAACAAAAGCTTATAACATGATAAAATGGCTGACTTCAAGATGTTTAAATGAATGAATGTATTTATTTCAATCAAATACACTTATTAAAAAGGCAAAAAGTATAAAATTTGATGTTACGACGATGGACAAATCAGGTTGATTCTACTGTCTTAAACTTAGTTCCTAATATTTTCGTTTAGGGCTTTGATACCGATATTGCATCCGGACACTGACTCCATGTGTGATGGAATTCAACAACACTATAATCCGTGTATCTTACTGTCATTTACAGTACTAAGATAGTCAAAAAGGAAAAATTATGGTTTGAAATCAATGTTTTTTTGACTGAAGACATGGACGATAAAATGTTAAGTTTATAAACTCGTTCTACAGAGGACAGAAAGGGATTTATGCAGGCTGAATGGTTACAACCTTTTCAAATACAATCAAGCTTCGACCTTCAAACCACCACGGCAGCTAGCTTTTGCCAGCCTCCTCTTCCGTCACACCTTACGGTAATTAATTCATCGCGTCTGATGGGTGAGGACTTCAGAAGTCAGAGAAAAAAACTGAGACATCTCAGGCTTGATACAGCATGAAGAACGATCTCCTTGGCCACATTTGATGTCACGAGAGCCGACTTAGAGCTTTGAGCCAGCAACCGGGAAGCCATAATAAGCGCATCCTAATGATGGTTGACCTCGATCAATGACCCACGCAGCTAGACGCGAAGATAATGGTCTCACCAGTTGAATATACTTTGCAAGCATAAAACCTGCAGAGGTTAATTCCCAGAGAATAGGCTAACTCGGTGTGAACCACAGGTTTGGTACATGGATTTATTCTGATCTAAATGACGGGATAGTATGGAACATTTAGTGGTGATCATAGTCAGTCCGGTATCTCTCACCACCAAAATTGGTGAGCATACGTTTCTTCTAAAGAAGTCAATTACGATGAGTCTATTATTCATCTATCACCATTTTTATAATGTTGCAATACTATTAATAATGTCTTTAATATATATTATACTTGCAACTCGTTTCGAAATTGTAAATAGCTATAATAATAGACTCCGCGGTTCAGGTCATTGCATTTTTACCCGTCCCCTCCCCGTCACTTCAGGTTGTTAGTTTACTTTACGTTCTCGATTTTTGCACTATCGCTAGGTTCTTTGTGGCTTCAGGTGCCTAAGTTTTTGTCGTATTGTTTGGTATTGGCAAGTCGCAACCTACAATACTTCGTCGAATATAAAATCCATGGTTTTTTAACGCGCAAACAGATATGTACCGAGTCAACATAACTATTTATTTCATGTTATATTATATTATTATATAAATTCCCCAAAGTAACGAGACCGATGAGATTCAACTAGTGATTAATTATGCGGTAAGCCGAATCGTCACCTGCAGACCCCCAGTCACGGGCAAACCTCGCCGAATGTCACTGGACAGATTGGTTTGCGCTATGCGTGCGTTTTACAGTTTACTAGCCATATGGATTACTTCGTCTTTCTCACAGTCCTTAGGACTCATTGTTCCACTAAGTTCGCAGAAAGATGGCATTTGTTGGAGACGACAGCGATTACAGAGCAGTAACGGCAGATATCCAATGTTCCTCCTGTGAACTTGTATTTGGTACGACATCACATCTGCCTGGGGAATTTCTTCACACCACCGAGCAGCGACTTTATGTATATCAGATAACGTCCAACGACTATCTGCGTAGATGCGAATACTGCCTCCGGTGTGAACTCGAATATAACATCAACTGGTCGCTCTCCCTCGAAAGTTATATACCTTTCCATGTGTATTCATACGAGCAGATTCGTTACTGAAACCTTTGCAACAGCCCTACGAAGGATCTTTTCACCTGACTTTTCGTCACGAAAAGACCTTCCAGGTTGATGGACACAGTTAGCATTGATCGTCTCATACCAACTCATATCAATGACAGTGCCCTATCCGATAAATCCAGATTCAATGCTGGACTCATCCTTACATCTACTTCGAATTCCACGCTAGACAATTCAGAGACCTCATTCTCACGTCCCAGTCAACAGCACGCGTCATCTTTACTGTCTACGGATGAGACCAAGGTCTCACCTCCAGATCAGCAGACCTCGCCGCCCTTGACTTTGGATGAGATTGATGGCTCACGAGACTACCGCCTCACGTTCCGGTCGCAGCGTACGCCTAACTGTAAGCTTTCGAGAACAATCACCCACGCAACAACGGATAAGCGATTAGACACTATCCCAATATTACTACTACAATTTGTATCCTGAGTCCTAACTACGACCATCACTCTGTTGGCACCGCTGACTTCAGTCAATCTGGGAGAAAGCTGGCCTGATCATTCACCACTCACTTGTCGATGAATGTATGATTTCTAACTTGGTCATTCTGGCCTCTTCGCTCAATCTAGTTACGTCCTACGTCTGCGGCGTTTTCTGGTCCGGACCCCTCCAAACGCAATCTTCAGACACTGGGTATGCTCCAAGCTGGTGCCGCACGCCAACTCGAGCCGCAAGCCTAGCACATTACTACTGTTACAGTTCAACGTAGAAGACTTTCAGTGACAACTGTAGCTTCATTGGTCGCTTCCTGTTCGTCAACCCTTCCGCGCTGCAATCTCACGTTAGCCGACCAGCCCCCCACTCCCCTCACGAGGCCCTACGTATCAAAAGTGTAAAATCTTTCTAGGGGGAGCTGTCGTGGTGGAACACTTCTACAAACAAAACGCAATCGAAAAAACATTTGTCATTGTACTTCTTTTGCTTAACTGTACTAAAAATACTGACTTGCACCCAACGTTCTTTTTCGCGTTGCTGCCATCCTTTATAACTTACTGCTTGCTGCAACGCCTACTTTCTACTTCAAATATATACTTTACCCTGAATTTATTTCTGATTGTGCTGGCGGGATAGTAATTAGTAATAAGTGTTGATCATAGTCAATCTAGACTCAGTCATCACTAAAATGTCTTACACAATTTAGCTATAATAAAACTGTAACATGATCAGTATCTGTTATTACTCTATCTATCAATCAGTTCGTTCATAATGCCGATAAAAGTTGCAAAATACTATCTAGCAACTAATGCAACAAACAGTCAACAGTAGATAAGACCCGATCATTCATTGGTGTCGAAGCTCCTTCAAAATGTAAATTCAAATAAAAGTATATCTATGCTGTACTGTGTTCAGTAGCGACCCGAATATTATGCTGTATGTTTTAAATTTCTGACCATAAGATAGAATATTTGGAGACTTACGTTTTGTAAATAACTTAGAAATGAAATAAGAGATGTCACGAAACAGTAGCTTGTAGTAGAGGGCTTTTACGAAGAGAAGCAATCGCTGAAATGTAAAACATTTATTATTGTAAACAGTTGTAACAATGATTGTCTTATTGTATTCCTTTTGTTCAACAATACCTCTTGTTTATAACACTTATTTGCGCGCAACCTTCTGTTTGCGTTGCTGCGATCTTGATGCAGCTGCTCTTTATTTCGCCCACTTTCTTGGTGTCCTTCCGACACCACGAAATCATCAGCAAATATATTCTTTACCCTGGATTTATTCATTTTTATAGTGGCGGGCTCGTAATTAGTATTTAGTGGTGATCATATTCAATCTTGACTCGACTCACTGAATGGTGATTCTTACGAACTGTATACTATTCTCCTTTACCTTGACAGTTATAAACACTGACTCGTGAACTGATATGAACTTTGAGCTATTCAGTACGCGAGACTTATGTAAATCACATGTAAATCACAAAACCAGAAACTTTGGCAGTATATTGAACCCAAATTCTAGTTGTAACATGATCACTTGCTTCGTTAGTTAAAAAAACAGCTGAATTACAAACATTTAAGTGAGTTTTCAGGGAACTCAGTTGAGTGAATGGTGAAAAAACAGGAAGGCAGTGTTGTTAACCTGGCTTCTCAGTGACCATTACATCATCAGGAAGTACGTTACGTTTCACGATGTAAGACCGAGTGAAGTAAGTATCAGAAACTTAAAGTTCGATCACTCAATTTCGGTTAAATAATTATATACAACCTAGAAATATCACAACAAAGAAAATGAGTTACAGTTCATTTATGTGTTTGATGTAACGTTCCGAAATGATAATTATGCGGTACGCTCTGTACCATCTGCCAAAATCATTCATTTAGAATGTCACTGAGCTCTAGATAAACCATCCATCAAGTCAAATCATTTCTACTCTAGATGATAGATCACTGGTCGTTAACAAATATACGGAACATAGTCTAAGTCATGGAAGACAAACCGGCATAATTCAGCTGAACATCATGGACTGGTACACTAGGCGGTGACTGAATCACGCACTTGTGTAATCTGTTCATACCAATGAATTTATCCGGTAATGTCATGTCTGTTTTACAAAGACAATAAAGTAGCAGCAGCACCTGTATAATACCAAAGAGTTCTTATTAGGTTCTAGCCAATAAAATGCAAGCCAACAGATCACATTCATAAAATTCGAATGGACCCCAATCTTCGACATTGCTTGTTTACATTGGTGATCTGCCATATATATGGAGGAGATACTGAACGGACTCTTCTCACCAACAATAACCCCCTATGTATTTTACCTAATTGAAAAATGATCAAACGAGGAGTTTTATTATTAAAAACAAAAAATATTACCATTCTGTCAGATTGGAAAAGGCAGCCAACAATCCGAAAATGATCCAGTGAATGGAAATGAGTATATTTTTTATTATCAACCTATTCGAACTTATCATTGCTTAAATAAAACCTATCATTCAGTGAATTACAACGTCACGTGTAAGAAAATTCAGGCTAATTGTCACACACACACACACACAAACACAGAATAACCAGTAGTTAAGAAAGTTGAGATCAGTAGAGTGAAACTGGGATAATTTTTGTATACACAATAATGCAACATATGTGTGTGTCTTGTCTGTACCCATGATAAACAAACATTTCTTTGTGTCAGTATATAGGTCAAAGGAACAAATATATTTTAGCTAATGAAGAGAAAACAAAGATACAAATATTTTTTATCTAAAATATGCCTAAACAAATCAATACTCTCATCAAAAAATCTCTACTTAGACCAAAAAAAAAAACTAAAATTCTCTACAAGGAAGACAATCGAAGGAGATTCGGGTAAATAAATGTCTAAATCAAAAATTTAAATGAATTTCTAACCAATCAGAGTTATTTTTAATGTTGTGTTCTTTGAACTGAGCGATGGTTAAGCGTAACATTCATCGTAGTCATTTTAAACAACATTGTCAAGCACAAGCTGATTAAGATAGGATTAGATTATTTGAATCTCTCCACATATGACTGACATTTTGTTTTGTTGACACTAAATCGCATTCGTTGTTGTGATTGTTTACACATTGATTTTGATGGCATTTTAGGTTCAAAGGCTGCTGCTGGGGGACAAAACAAGTGTCAACAATTGCCGAATAAATTCAAAATCGACATAATAATTTACTTTTCTACATATAGATAAAATCAAGTAATTCATTTCTATCTGATTTTGTTTGTGAAGACACTGAAAACTGCACAGATAAACTACTCAACAACTCAGAGGAAAAAACTTCACCGAAATAACTGCATATACCTTTCTCTATATGAAAATGTATTTGGTAAGTTTTAAAAAAAAGCTATAAATGAATTGGATGTGATGCTAAACAATGAAGTAAATCTTGTGGTTTTAATTCATTTTGACAAATCCGATGAACTCCAACAAATAGAGGAAAATGTGCTGTACGATGTCTCGTAGCCAATATTTGATATATCTTAAGGAAAATGAGATAGAAAAATAAGTAAAGGATAACAAACAATTAGAGGAATGAAACAAAATACTATTGGAATCATTAATCTATCATTGTCAGACCACCATTAGAAAACTGGAAGCAATGGACGGCCGTTTCGTCCTGGTATGGGACATGCACATGCACGACTCTTGCACCTCGCAGAATCCGAACCCAGAACCTTCGGTCATGTGCGCGAACGCCCAACCTCAGTAGTGACTATCGTCGTGAAGAACTTCTCGGAGTTCTAGTGAGAAGACGTGACCAGTTGAGTTCAACCCTGTCGGGTGTAGGCAGTAGCTACGAAAGACAAATGAGCGAGGTCGCTTAAAATCCCTAGATTGAACAGTATTAGGCACTAAGAGCATTGGATGCCGGCCCAGTGGTCGAGAGGTTAGGCATTCACGAGCAAGACCGAAGGTCCCGGGTTCAATTCCTGCGAGGTGCAGGAGTCGAGGATGCGCACTGCTGATGAGTCCCAGACCAGGACGAAACGGCCGTCCAGTGCTTCCACGTTTCTAATGGTGATCTAGCAATGATTGATTGGTGATTTCAATGTCTAAAAACACTAATCTCCATAACTCTTATTGAAGACGAAATACCACATCGGAGAAAATAACATGATGATGCAGATCATAATTTGTCATCATATCTGTGTCCACTTGAAATCGTTGCAGATTTCGAACTGACAAGCTAAAAGTATATATATGTATATACATATATATATATATATATAACTTTTTTCCAACTAATAATCATAAATGCATACTTTAGGCTCTGAAAATATTTATTTACCTTAAACTCATCTATTCCTTAATTCAGACTGAGATTTTATTGAAAAAAACAAACAAAAAACAATCCGTATTCCTAGATCGATTTTTTAATAAAATGTACACTTATGCATAACTGATAGATAGTATTTCATCAATGAAATGTTCATTCATTAGGAAATAATAAGTAAATGAACACAACCCAGAAATTAAATTAATCTTACAAAACACTGATACGATGAGATGAAAACAAAAGAAGGTGAGGTTATTTCAGAGTCAATTATTCTTTGTATCAATCTAGCGTGAATTTCGCTCCATACTACAGGTGTGAACTCCCATTCAGTGTGATAATTAAAAATTCTTTGTATGATTCTTATATAAACTGTGGATATATTTTTACAGTAAATTTGTGTATTTTTATTACATATTACGTTTATTAATTGAACATCAGTATATGTATGAGAGTGTAATTGAACTCAATGAGGATGTCTTTTCACAGAGTGAATAAACATTTGTCTGCAACTACCTTGTGTGTTCTTACCTTGCGTTGCGAGAATTACACTGGTTCATCCGTTTCAAATATGAGCAGCAGAACCTCGGATAGATGAACACCTTCAACTAAAACCACATTTGTCAACTCACTAGTTACTCAAGTTAAAATCTTACTGATGTGCTAGTCACAAGTCATGACTAGCGGAGTTTAGACATGTCCTGATTCAAATACTTGCCACCAACGCCATTCATTGGATTCTTGTCTCGATTTATCACAAATTGATTGCAGTGAAAATTGTAACACTGGACATCAGTCTAGTACTTCTAATATTCTAATGTTTTCCCAGAGACCTGACAGTTCCAGTGTTCGATTAATAGTGAAGAGTACTCTGCTACGATAAAAGTTCTGTCCAATACTTCCTGAACTCCAATAATATTCTATATGCTATATAGGATATATATATATATATATATATATATATATATATATATATGTGAAACTTAATTCTTTCAGTTGTCAAGTTACCTGTTTTGCATACTCAACTCCATCAGTAAATGTTCTCTTTGAGTCTTTGGCTAGTTGTTGTAAACTGAGAGAACTTCCTGGACGAGATAATTTATGACCAACAGTGATATTCACTAAATCCAAATCGGATCCAATATCTGGAAATTCATCAGTTCGATGAGACATACCTTAAAAAAATCAAATAATAATAATAATAATAATAAATACAAAAGATATTTAATTACGATTAAGAAGAAATCAATGAGTTTATTCCATTCATTAGGTACCAAATTGTAAGGTTAGTGATAAGATACACTTTAAACGTACAAACATGATTAACCACTAATACCCCCAAATCCATTGTAATGCAGATAACACATGTATTTTATTCACATGTAATTTAACTGAATCGTAAATTGTTTTTATGAATTCTATCAACAAAAAGAAGCTTAATCATTTCATGTATCATCATACATAATCAATACAACAGAGTTATAATGAATTCTCAACAAAATTCAATCGTCTTGAACTTTTAATTAAGATTATGAATATTAGTAATTACATAGATAAAATGATGATGAGACAGTCAATCGAACAACAAACAACTACAACACATACAACATAATAATCACTTCTATGAAATTTTCAAAAAAATTTTGGAAAAAGAAAAAAAAAGAAACGATTGGACTAACAGTTATGTTGACTAATAAATCAATAAAGACTAAGAAGCATTTTGTTAAAATAAGTCTATCGCATAGTAATAATAGCGTGTATTCACTTCATCAAATTATTCATTGTAGTCACAGTTACTATTAGTGTAAGGTGAACTTTAAAAAATGTAATCGGCACATTGTGTGAGCTTATTTAGTGAGAAAAAAAAACATTATAAAAATCAAGTACACAAGAGCATGAAAATTTTGATTGAAAAAATTAACAACAACAACTAGATAATGTCTATCAGCATCCTGAATACACAAACACTGGAATGAGTGAAAAAGTATCTTGAAGCGTTTTACTGCACAAACTGTTACCTTTCAAAGGGCTTATCACATTGGCACCTGAACTAGTGATAGGGAATGAAGTCGTCGAGCATGTCGACCACTTCACTTATCTGGGGAGTCTCATCAATGCAGATGGCCTGGTAACTGACGAAATCTAGGCATGGATCCAGAAGGCTCGATTGGCTTTTGCCAACCTGCGTCACTTATGGCGTAGGCGAGATATCCGTTTGCTGACTAAAGAACGAGTGTACGGAGCAGTAGTTCGCTTCGTCTCACTTTATGGCTGTGAAACATGGCCGGTAAGAGTACAGGACATTCGTAGGTTATTAGTATTCGATTATAGATGTCTTCGAAGTATTGCTCGTATCTCCTAGGACAACCGAGTACTAGGTAGTGATAGCAAACCAATAGGTGAAGTATTGAAACTTCGTAGACATTTAATTACGATTAAGAAGAAATCTATGATTTTATTTCATTTGCTAAGTACCAGTTTGTGAGATTGGCTAAAAGATACACTTTGAGCGTAAGAACATGATTAACCAATTGAGGTGGTTGGAACATGTCTTACGTATGCCGCACCACCGACTGCCTCGACGAACTTTGTTTTGTAGTGTAGGAGTAGGTTGGAAGAAAGTTAGGGGCGGCCAGAACAAAATATGGCACAAATCCATGAAGTCACTGACAAGTGGACTGAGTCATGTTGGTAGATGTAGACTACCTGGTTGGGGTCCGCGAGACGAAAGTCATCAATGGTTAGAGACCTTGAACGACATGGCTCGAAATCGTTTGCAATGGCGCAGGTGCATCCACTCTTTGAGCTCTCTCAAATCCTAATCTTCTGGATTCGTCAGCACCTCAACCTTTGTCTTTCTAAATTTATCTCACTGAAATATACTTCTTGAATAATATCTTCGATCCTTAATATTCTCCTTTACCGCTGATTCTTCTAATATCTCCACCACTGTGGGATTTGAACTGACAGATGCGTCTATGTGCTGATGTGGTATGGCAACCTGAACTTATGTAAGCACGTATGAAGTTCTACGTTGTAACTGACTAACAGTGTTTTGGTGTAAAAGCTCTTGTTTTTAGTACGATAATCGTATCAAATGTATACATTGACATTTGATAATTAACCTTAGAAAACTGTCCAACGCGAAAAATTATTTCAAATGATAAGGAAAGCTAGAAATGATAATGTCAATTTTTCAAAAAATATACACTGATCAACAAACAAATAAGAAACAATGAAAAAGAAATAAAAATTCAATCAGACACATGTAGGATTGGTTAAACAATTAAAAAAAAAAATAAAAAAATTTTTTCAAAGAAATTTTAAAAAACGCTGTGGTTATTTTAAAAAACCCTGTTAAAAGTTTAAAAAACGAGTTGAAATACTATATAAATATATCTGTATGATTTACAATAGAATGATGAAGATCTAATTAATAAGAAATGTTCACTCTCTATTCGTCGTGCATCTTACTAAACAGCAAAATGTGGATTTTCGCCATACAACAAGGCTAATCCCATTACAATTGGATAAAAAATGACTAAGTTTATTGGATTTTCTAGGTGGTCATCTATATTTGAGAAGTATGGAAAGATCAAGCTATTCTTATACGAACAGTTCTATTGACGACTCAGTAACGGCAACTGGCACACAACACTCCAACAGTTTGCGGGTAACACAAGGAAAAGATGAAGAATCGGTATAACTTGATATTCAAACAAATCAAGTTAAAATGACACAAGTCAGGAAATATAGTAACAATGATATGACACCGACGTACATAGAAAATGAACGAACTGGGAGTAATGAGAACAAATTGGAAAAGAGCGAAAGTCATAATAAAAAAAAACAGTATACCACAGTGACAGTTGTTGTGCATATTACTACATAGCATGGCTTATAAGTAGTATGCAGTGGCCAAGCAGCAGAAGTTACTGCTGGAGAGAAGAGTGTCTAATCCGGATGTATGGCGCCATCAAAGTGTTTTGAAGAATAGAAGACATGTGGAAGAAGACATCCAAAAATACGGTTATTTTTCAAATGGATGTTTGGCTATAAGGTCCCATCTAGTCTTCGGTTATTATGCCGTAACTAGTCAGACTTTATCATTCTTAAAGACTTCAGCAATCATGTGATAGCCTTAGAGGGTTTAAACGTCAAAATACCATTCACAAATGATTATATCAACGTTTTGAACCAAATGTACAAAAAACATCTGGACAGAAAAAAAATTTTAACTTTAGGATTTTCTTTACATTTACTATGTGAGATTTAAAAATTCTAGTTATCAGTATGTTAAACCGCTTTATCTTCCACAATATGTAATATTTCAGATAAAAAATCAACTTCATTGATAAGCAAGCGCTTAACATTAATGTCGACTGAGATAACTAAAAATAATAATAAAGAAATCGATAATACCACTTCTGTAATCCAAGATAATCAGCAGAATCTCTTCAAGAAACCGGTTACATAAAGTTATTAATTTTATATGTAAATCGTATAGGAAGAAGGTACAAGCTTTTTGGCTGTATGTGACCTAAATATTTAAGAAAGTAGGTGAAAATCTAAGCTGATTTAACTGATACATAGTTTGTATGCATTTATCTCTATGTTTTACAAAAATTACATTTTATCTTAAATTAGTATTATTCAGGCTAATAAAACATACCATCCAACACACTTTGCAGTTTATTTGTATGGAAATAGTGAGTAGGCTTAATTGCAGATGTATCACGGGGCTACTCTTCAATTAATTTCTCCTCATGATGACTCTACACTAATATATAGTATTTCAACTCGTTTTTTAAACTTTTAACAGGGTTTTTTAAAATAACCACAGCGTTTTTTAAAATTTTTTGTAATCCTTAGAATGTCAGAAATAAATAGAAAAAACAACTTGATTTCGAATGAAAAAAGAAAAAGCCTTATAAAAAAAGTTATTGAAGATGGATACAGCGTCAAGGATGCGGCATTTCTTACAGATGTAAACTATCAGGCCGCTACAAATATTATAAGGTTGTATAAAAAGGAATCGCGAGTTGAGAAGAAAAAAACAGGAAAACCATCAAATAAGAAGATATGCGGTGATATTATCAATTTTGTTGAAGAATTGATAGAATTAAACCCGTTAATAACGATGGTAGAAATTCGAGAAAAAATAGAAAACATATTTTCTATAGGCCTTTCTCTTGAATCTATAAGAAGGATAATTTATAGACTTCAGATTACTTTGAAAAAGATTTCTTGTACATCGGTCAATATAAATTCCGAATCCAGTAAAAACAAACGCCAAATTTATGCTCAAAATTTTATGAACATTGAAGATACATTTATAAAAGTTTTTATAGATGAATCTTTTTCTAATTTGTACTTAAGAAGAACCTTGGGAAGATCTACAAGAGGAAAACCGGCAAGTGCCCTAGTTCCATCAACGCGTGGAACCAATATAAGTTTAATATCGGCTATAACAGAAAATGAAGTTCTCTTTGCTAAAACATTTGTTGATTCGGTGAATTTTATTTTTTCAAAAAAATTTTAAAAAACGCTGTGGTTATTTTAAAAAACCCTGTTAAAAGTTTAAAAAACGAGTTGAAATACTATATAAATATATCTGTATGATTTACAATAGAATGATGAAGATCTAATTAATAAGAAATGTTCACTCTCTATTCGTCGTGCATCTTACTAAACAGCAAAATGTGGATTTTCGCCATACAACAAGGCTAATCCCATTACAATTGGATAAAAAATGACTAAGTTTATTGGATTTTCTAGGTGGTCATCTATATTTGAGAAGTATGGAAAGATCAAGCTATTCTTATACGAACAGTTCTATTGACGACTCAGTAACGGCAACTGGCACACAACACTCCAACAGTTTGCGGGTAACACAAGGAAAAGATGAAGAATCGGTATAACTTGATATTCAAACAAATCAAGTTAAAATGACACAAGTCAGGAAATATAGTAACAATGATATGACACCGACGTACATAGAAAATGAACGAACTGGGAGTAATGAGAACAAATTGGAAAAGAGCGAAAGTCATAATAAAAAAAAACAGTATACCACAGTGACAGTTGTTGTGCATATTACTACATAGCATGGCTTATAAGTAGTATGCAGTGGCCAAGCAGCAGAAGTTACTGCTGGAGAGAAGAGTGTCTAATCCGGATGTATGGCGCCATCAAAGTGTTTTGAAGAATAGAAGACATGTGGAAGAAGACATCCAAAAATACGGTTATTTTTCAAATGGATGTTTGGCTATAAGGTCCCATCTAGTCTTCGGTTATTATGCCGTAACTAGTCAGACTTTATCATTCTTAAAGACTTCAGCAATCATGTGATAGCCTTAGAGGGTTTAAACGTCAAAATACCATTCACAAATGATTATATCAACGTTTTGAACCAAATGTACAAAAAACATCTGGACAGAAAAAAAATTTTAACTTTAGGATTTTCTTTACATTTACTATGTGAGATTTAAAAATTCTAGTTATCAGTATGTTAAACCGCTTTATCTTCCACAATATGTAATATTTCAGATAAAAAATCAACTTCATTGATAAGCAAGCGCTTAACATTAATGTCGACTGAGATAACTAAAAATAATAATAAAGAAATCGATAATACCACTTCTGTAATCCAAGATAATCAGCAGAATCTCTTCAAGAAACCGGTTACATAAAGTTATTAATTTTATATGTAAATCGTATAGGAAGAAGGTACAAGCTTTTTGGCTGTATGTGACCTAAATATTTAAGAAAGTAGGTGAAAATCTAAGCTGATTTAACTGATACATAGTTTGTATGCATTTATCTCTATGTTTTACAAAAATTACATTTTATCTTAAATTAGTATTATTCAGGCTAATAAAACATACCATCCAACACACTTTGCAGTTTATTTGTATGGAAATAGTGAGTAGGCTTAATTGCAGATGTATCACGGGGCTACTCTTCAATTAATTTCTCCTCATGATGACTCTACACTAATATATAGTATTTCAACTCGTTTTTTAAACTTTTAACAGGGTTTTTTAAAATAACCACAGCGTTTTTTAAAATTTTTTGTAATCCTTAGAATGTCAGAAATAAATAGAAAAAACAACTTGATTTCGAATGAAAAAAGAAAAAGCCTTATAAAAAAAGTTATTGAAGATGGATACAGCGTCAAGGATGCGGCATTTCTTACAGATGTAAACTATCAGGCCGCTACAAATATTATAAGGTTGTATAAAAAGGAATCGCGAGTTGAGAAGAAAAAAACAGGAAAACCATCAAATAAGAAGATATGCGGTGATATTATCAATTTTGTTGAAGAATTGATAGAATTAAACCCGTTAATAACGATGGTAGAAATTCGAGAAAAAATAGAAAACATATTTTCTATAGGCCTTTCTCTTGAATCTATAAGAAGGATAATTTATAGACTTCAGATTACTTTGAAAAAGATTTCTTGTACATCGGTCAATATAAATTCCGAATCCAGTAAAAACAAACGCCAAATTTATGCTCAAAATTTTATGAACATTGAAGATACATTTATAAAAGTTTTTATAGATTAATCTTTTTCTAATTTGTACTTAAGAAGAACCTTGGGAAGATCTACAAGAGGAAAACCGGCAAGTGCCCTAGTTCCATCAACGCGTGGAACCAATATAAGTTTAATATCGGCTATAACAGAAAATGAAGTTCTCTTTGCTAAAACATTTGTTGATTCGGTGAATTTTATTTTTTCAAAAAAATTTTAAAAAACGCTGTGGTTATTTTAAAAAACCCTGTTAAAAGTTTAAAAAACGAGTTGAAATACTATATAAATATATCTGTATGATTTACAATAGAATGATGAAGATCTAATTAATAAGAAATGTTCACTCTCTATTCGTCGTGCATCTTACTAAACAGCAAAATGTGGATTTTCGCCATACAACAAGGCTAATCCCATTACAATTGGATAAAAAATGACTAAGTTTATTGGATTTTCTAGGTGGTCATCTATATTTGAGAAGTATGGAAAGATCAAGCTATTCTTATACGAACAGTTCTATTGACGACTCAGTAACGGCAACTGGCACACAACACTCCAACAGTTTGCGGGTAACACAAGGAAAAGATGAAGAATCGGTATAACTTGATATTCAAACAAATCAAGTTAAAATGACACAAGTCAGGAAATATAGTAACAATGATATGACACCGACGTACATAGAAAATGAACGAACTGGGAGTAATGAGAACAAATTGGAAAAGAGCGAAAGTCATAATAAAAAAAAACAGTATACCACAGTGACAGTTGTTGTGCATATTACTACATAGCATGGCTTATAAGTAGTATGCAGTGGCCAAGCAGCAGAAGTTACTGCTGGAGAGAAGAGTGTCTAATCCGGATGTATGGCGCCATCAAAGTGTTTTGAAGAATAGAAGACATGTGGAAGAAGACATCCAAAAATACGGTTATTTTTCAAATGGATGTTTGGCTATAAGGTCCCATCTAGTCTTCGGTTATTATGCCGTAACTAGTCAGACTTTATCATTCTTAAAGACTTCAGCAATCATGTGATAGCCTTAGAGGGTTTAAACGTCAAAATACCATTCACAAATGATTATATCAACGTTTTGAACCAAATGTACAAAAAACATCTGGACAGAAAAAAAAATTTTAACTTTAGGATTTTCTTTACATTTACTATGTGAGATTTAAAAATTCTAGTTATCAGTATGTTAAACCGCTTTATCTTCCACAATATGTAATATTTCAGATAAAAAATCAACTTCATTGATAAGCAAGCGCTTAACATTAATGTCGACTGAGATAACTAAAAATAATAATAAAGAAATCGATAATACCACTTCTGTAATCCAAGATAATCAGCAGAATCTCTTCAAGAAACCGGTTACATAAAGTTATTAATTTTATATGTAAATCGTATAGGAAGAAGGTACAAGCTTTTTGGCTGTATGTGACCTAAATATTTAAGAAAGTAGGTGAAAATCTAAGCTGATTTAACTGATACATAGTTTGTATGCATTTATCTCTATGTTTTACAAAAATTACATTTTATCTTAAATTAGTATTATTCAGGCTAATAAAACATACCATCCAACACACTTTGCAGTTTATTTGTATGGAAATAGTGAGTAGGCTTAATTGCAGATGTATCACGGGGCTACTCTTCAATTAATTTCTCCTCATGATGACTCTACACTAATATATAGTATTTCAACTCGTTTTTTAAACTTTTAACAGGGTTTTTTAAAATAACCACAGCGTTTTTTAAAATTTTTTGTAATCCTTAGAATGTCAGAAATAAATAGAAAAAACAACTTGATTTCGAATGAAAAAAGAAAAAGCCTTATAAAAAAAGTTATTGAAGATGGATACAGCGTCAAGGATGCGGCATTTCTTACAGATGTAAACTATCAGGCCGCTACAAATATTATAAGGTTGTATAAAAAGGAATCGCGAGTTGAGAAGAAAAAAACAGGAAAACCATCAAATAAGAAGATATGCGGTGATATTATCAATTTTGTTGAAGAATTGATAGAATTAAACCCGTTAATAACGATGGTAGAAATTCGAGAAAAAATAGAAAACATATTTTCTATATTATGGGTCGAAAACTTCTGTTGATAAGTTAGCATCACGGACTTCATGGTATCTGCTGATCGGAGCAAGTGGTGGTGGATTGGCGACTCGTCCCCATGATAGAGAATGTAGTCTTCGGATAGGATATGACCGGTTTTACGATGTGTTGTTCATGTTCGTATGGGTTAATTGGGTAAGGTTTATACTACCGTTAGGTCATTCCACGATAGATAGGGGAATCAAGGGCCTGATGGGAAAGTATAGGTACCTAGTTAGCTTGATAGGTCATATCCATGTTGGATGGCGGGTAGGCGTACTGCTGTAAGTCCTACACGTTATTCCGGTGTGGATTAGGGGATAACGGGGAACCCTAAATAAAGTGTCATTAACGCTTGCTCTTTTTGCATGGAGGGATTTTGCGGGCCGGTGTAGAATTCTTTTTGAATGTTTTGTTTTTTGGAAAATCCCTCCATGTTTACATATTTTTGCTATGACATGATGGACTTTTTCTCTTGACATTTTTGGTATTTTATTTGATTCCAATTTGAGATTTTATCATTGTATATTGTTATTCTTTCTATATTTGTACTTGTATTGAAGTTTTTGTGTTGCTTCTGAACTGTACATATATTGTTTAAATCTGATATAATATGGCTACCGCCACATTTTTGGACGGACGCGGTGGCTGCTGGACCTAGCTTCACTTATCGGCTATTGTGTTGGATACTCTGCGGAGTAATTTAACCCTGGAAGAAACACAAATTCCGTAAGACTTTGTATTTCCATTTTATAATAATATAGAGACGTTTTCTCCTAGAAATTTGCCCTTTTTGATTTGGTCGTGACCCGGAACTAGGAAAAGCGTACAGGAGTGTTTCTATTGGAAACAATTGGGACAGCCACTGTCGAAATAAATCTACAGTTTTAATCAGCCAAATGTCTTCATTTCTGCCGTAACAACATATGCTGAATATTTTTTCAAATAATAACCTTATATTTCTGCAATTCGTCTTATGTTACCTGGTTTTTCGCCTAGAGTAGTGATTCCATTTTAATTCAAAACAGGCAACTGAATGTTCAGAATCGTTGATAGTCGAACAGATTCGGAAATATATTTTTTTACAGATGCCATGAAACGATGCTCAATCTATAAACAAACATAGAAATCAGTCAATCAAAAATTAGACAGCTAATAGTTTGGATAGTTACGAGTTAGTTACGAACCTCTCATTAGGATTAAAATATTGGAGTCAAAGCATTTATTTGCTCCCTTATTTCGTGTATACATTATATTCCTTGTTTTCATATATTGAATGACGAAAAGTTAGTCTGTTTAGAATATGGTTTTTTTGTTTCACGTTTTACCTTGCTTCGAAATCAACTTCATACAAAAACCACAAAAATTTTGATTTTTATCATGTTGAGGGTGATCTATGGATTTCAGAACCATAACTTTTTACTTGTTAAAACTGACATTGTTTTCATCAAAAAATATGGAATTCTAGAAGTTGATAGTTCTGATTGTGAGTAGCAGTTTGCTCTACTTTAGCATTATGATAAATCCGAACCGATCGAATGCCGAGATTTATGCTCAGTGCTCCATCTGTTTGTTGTCAAAGAAGTTCACAGTTAGATATAGGGTCAACCGTACTTCAGCCATACAATATTTTAAGACATGTGATAACAAATCATCTGCCTTAATCAGAAGGCCAGAGGATCTAAGGTATTTTTCTGTAGGTGAAGCAGTCCGTAAAAAGGGATAGATATTGGGGAATTTTCAGTGGAAGAAGTAAGATACGCGCCCTTCCAAGTTCCAAGACAACAAACAGCAATTGATCTGGGTAAGAAAATGTTCTAATTTTAGCTAATCAATAAAAATAATTACCTTAATAATATTACGCTCTTCTTTAATACAAGTTAACACAATGTGTTCCCAATTCTGGAAGAATACTTCCGAATAATTTTGATAGAACAGTGAGAAGAAGTAAATGATCTGAAAAATGTGATGTATTTGTGTTATACATTTCGAACAATCTGGTCACATATTTACTTGTCAAGGCATTTTATATGAAGATGAATAAAAGGTCATTTAAATAAAAGTTCAAATAGACATAGGATGATAATTGTTATTATTATTATTATTATTAAAGGAGATGGAAAATTAACGTAATATGAAAAGAATAAGAAAGGGTAGGAAAATTGTCACATTACCCTAGGCTTAAAGATTACCAAGGTAAATTCAAGGTTATGACAAATTGTTTCTGCACACATAAGACTGGTTTTAATTTTCTAATAGCCATGGCATCCACAAACCTTAAAATTCATCCTTCAACATTTATATACAATGTTTTGAAGGCTGTCTTGATGTCAATCTTCTACCCTGTCTCACTTAAGATTTTTGCGATCGATAAACATGGTTTTCTATTTCCAGCGCTAATCGGTTCATCTGACGTTAACTGATTTTGGAGCCACTTAGGTAAATGTTTCATAACCCTTGATTGCAAAGTCCGATTACTCCTCCCTATGTATGTGTGTCCACACAAACATGTAAATTGATAAGTGTAATCGGATGTGATGTAATCATTCGAACAACGTTTAGGTTTATGTGAAATCATGGACTTTGTCTTTTCAATTATAATCAATTTAGCAGCGTTGTATGTTTTCTCTATGGCTGCTTTTGGTCTTAATATTAGACCATTTACTTCACCTCTAAATGGTAAAGTGATATAAACCTTTTTCTCCTCAGCAGAATAAAAAATTTGCTTCTGCCTTAACTGATCTCTACACCTATTGATGAACTTTAGTGGATAGCCATTTGAAATCAATGCTTCAGTTAAGAATTTTTCATCGCCGTCAAATGTATCCGTGGTGCAAATCCTTTGAGCCTTAATGAAGAGGCCTTTAACCAAACCAGGCTTATATTGCAGTGGACAAAAATTGCTGAAATTTAGATGCTGTCCAGTCCACGTTGGTTTTCTATAAAGAGAACGCTTTATAGTTCCATTCTCCAGTCGACTCAACAGTATGTCTAAAAAAGGCAATCGATTATTATTTTCTGGTTCATGGGTTAGTACAACGTCATTGTGAAGGCTATTAAAGTTGTCCAGTAATTCAAAGACGTTGAGTTCTTTATCACATATAATTAAAATATTGTCCATATATCTCCTATACAGATTAAATTTATTGATGTGCTCATTCCGCAAATTTTTACCATATGCCATATAAACATCAGCTAAGAGAGGTCCCAAAGGACTACCCATAACAACGCCATCAACTTGCTGGAAATGTTCATCATCGAACGTGAAATGAACTTTCTCAGTACATAATAGTATTAATCCTCTTACTAGACTTGACTGAATGAGGAAAAGAGTGACTAATTGTTTTAAATTCCGTATAATTCCAAAATTTCACCCTCCTAGTCCAAATTCAATGTTCACCAATCAGGGTGTCAAACTCGATATCCTGACCCATAATTAAGTATCAATTTAAACAGCATAATGCGATTCAGCAGAAAACATAGAAACTCCAATATAGGTACAAAAAATATAAACTATAACAAAATACAAATATTAACATCACAAAGTTGGATTAAACAGAGTACCGAAATGTAACACAGAAATAGTCAGTAAGAATATATCACAAATATGTACATGAGGCGATTTTCCCAAAACAAAGCCTTCAAATTGGATGCTAAATGTAAACAGGCTATTCCGTGGTTCTTCCAAAAATATTTAGATTCCTTAGCATGTGTTCCACACTGCATGTGAGATTTATAAGGTGACTTAAATACAAGCAGCTGCACAAGGTCACTTGGTGTCATTTGTAATTATCCTGAGGGACAAATTCATACGAGTGGACAAAAATGCGTAGTTTATTAGCAGGGAAGAAGTGCATACACATATCTGTTTGTTGGTGAATATGATTCGACTGAAGAATAATTTTTATTCCATCCTTTCCGTCTCGATCAAGTTATCGGCTTGGGAAAGCAGTGCGAAACACGTTCAGATCCCACACATCTTAACAGAAAGTCTCCTTAACCGAACCACGTATAATTCAGAAAGATGATCGAAAAAACTATTATCAGGAGCATTGCCGAATATGCAGGACAAATAAACACGCCGCAAATACAAAGGACTGAGGATGTTCCATAAAATATTGGCTTATTATACAATAGGACGAAATTTCAGGCTTGAACATTTTGGTGGATACAAACACATCATTTACCATCATTCCTGCTAACGAACCCAAACTGGATCTGCTAGAGACGTTTGGGAGGAGAAGTTTTGTGACATACTTTTGGTATCAACGGCAATTCCCCTGAGTGTTTACAGTAACATTTACAGGTCTAACACTACTGATGATAAAGGTTTGATGAAGATGTAAACCTCCGGCCATTGAAAATAAACATTGTCTTACATTTAAAGAAACTCCTGATCATAGGAGTCTGAGGGAATTAAATTCATTTCTTGAAATTTGACACAAACCTCACCATTAACAACTTCAAAGTTCTTCAATATATACAGAAGCCAAAGTTATCTGATTTGCTTGTAACTTGGAGCTGTTGGAGAAAGTTAATCCTAACTAAATGTGCGGGAAAAGAGCATAGACTAAAAAACATTGATTGAAACCTATCACTATATGTAACAGAAGCTAACATCACACAAGTAGGGAGGGTGGTCTATCTGACCAGCACTCATGACTGTGGGGCGAAACATCTTGTTTGCTTACAGCTCCTTACGATATGGCAGGATATTCGTGTTAATTTTCCATGTTTAACCACATCGATAACTAATGCTTGTAAGCTGGAACTGGTTTAAATTACTACCCAGAAAGCCTATTACAAGCAGATTCGATCACTTATGTTGGAAAACGTTACCATATGACTTTTTGAGCCACAGAGCTTAAAAAAATAGTGAAATGTCACCAAACCATTAGATTCTTATCCCTTTTCTTATTATACTCTGTAAATCAGCATTATTTCTAACAATCTAGTTCTTTTGAATCGCTTATATTCATAAGGTTATCTTCCCATTTGCTATCTCACTAGTGCTTTGTCTTCATTACCCTACGAACGTAGGGGTATACAGTTAGTGTTCTAATACAGAAAAGGTGAGGTCTGAGCAATCCCAAAATATTCTCTGCCGATTCATGACTCAGTTCTAAACTAGAATATTTTCTGTCCTGCTTCTCACTCCTCTTCCTTTATTTCACTTTTTCAGTACCTCACCATACTCCTAAAATATTAGCCTGAATAATAGCTGTATACTTGGTTACTTTACCTAGGAGACCGTAAATTTATTATCTGAAGAATCTCAACAGGAAGATCTTTGCACATCTATGTCATCGATTCTTGTTATATGCAGACCTGGATTCACCCTGTATTGGTTGTCAACAAGCATTGGTTCGTCATATATCGCGCTGATTGTCGTATTGTACGCTACAGTCTGAAAAGTTGTCTACAATTTTAAGCAAAAAAATTTTAGCCTGCCGTGATGAGCCGATGCATTTTGTGAAATATTTACGTACCTGGACAACATTTCACAGAAAATATGTTAGCAAACTTAACATTTTGATCATGTCTGTAAACTGGCATGCCTCTCTTAACAAGTCGCTATTTGAGAATAAATTATTATTATTGATAATATTAATTTCCAAAAGCTGACAAAAACAACTCATGAAAGCAAATCGTACAATGACGATTGAAGGTTCATCAGTGTTTGCAAGATTAAGTAGATATGATTTACTCAAACTCGCATGGCCTCAGATTCTGTTTAACCTGGTACCAGCGTCTAGGTTGTACGCTCAGTAATTTCTAAGCATCCATTCATGTAGGCATGAGATTGGTCACTGATTTATATGTGTCACGGGAGCCATTTATGTTTGATCACTATTCACTCGTTTCGACCAAATGTATTTACATACTTTTTCTCATATCCGAGTGACAAAGGATCAGAGAAAATCGTGTATGAGAGAGTCTCCTGAACAAGAATATTACCTACACTCACTCTGGAACCATAGTCTCCCTGACTATTTCGGCACATAATTAACCGACAGAAGACGTTCTTCGGTAGGGATTCTATGACCATGAGCAACATTTCTGGTGACTTATGTTCCAATCACCAAGTTAAATCCCTCCGTGAAACGGGAATTAGAGACTGTGATTAGTATATATTTGTTGGTGATCTCGTGGTATCGAAATGATACTGAGATCGTGCCAACGTTAACAGACAATACTACAGTCCGTAGATGAGTAAGCTACAGGCAACGGAAAAACAGGGGAGACGGCGGGTTTTATTACAGATCAACAAAAAAAATGTACAGTAAAACCATCACTGATACAATTGGTTATAATAATAAATGTTTCTGTTACATCAGTCGCGTTCTGTTCATAAACGTATATCACTACGAAACCACGTGGAGCGCTTCCAATTATGCATATTTTTAAGCAGAACCTAAATATTTACTGTAACACATACCTAGAAGATGAACACTATTAGGTCAACCTGCCGCACGAGGTTTTCGTCTAGTTATTCTATGACTACACTTATATTGAAAGTCATACTAAATACAGCAAGGTATTTTTTAGGTGATAACTGGAACTGTTCAGAGACACTAAGGAAATAAGTGGTGTTATGCCCGATGGCGACACCATACCAGCAAGAACGGTGACCAAGGGAACCCAAACCCTAAATAACACACCGACAAAACTGCCGGTTGTTGTTAATCCCCCATTATCGGTTAACAATACAGAACAGTGGTTGGATGTGAAGAAGGTGAATGGCAACTTCACAACTCACTAGCGGCTACCACCCAATGACAGAGACGATGGAATAAATTTACTTATTTTATTTAATGTCCCAGTATCCGAAGGAGGCTTGCTGGAAAGTTGGGCTGCCTTTGAAAAAAAGCAGTAGTATAAATACTGAGCGATCCTCGGAATGTGCGATACGAGAATATGCCGCATTTTCAAAGGCCAGAATGTCTCGAAAAGGAAAGCACCTCCAATGAGGGTTACTCTAGACTCGGTGCGACTTGCTGTAGATATCCTCCTTTCATCCCAAAAGGCCATTGATAATATCGTCCTCACCGATTTGCATTAGACATGATAAACCGTGGTCGGTACGAGCAGGCCACCTTGGTAGTTTGCGGATTACCCGAACTCGCTGGCGGTAGCCTGGGCGAAGCTCACCCACAGAACTGGCCAAATCGGTTCGGACAACTTGTTTAAAAACGCAACGGCGACTGTTGCTGCAGAGGTGCACCAAATGCTGAGAAAAACTACCAAGTGCCTCTATAGCAACGTAAGAGTACTAAGGGGTAGGCTGTTAGAAATCAGGAATACGTGCTCTTAGATGGATCTGAAGACCACAATGCTAACTGAAATATGGCTATCCCCTGACATTGGAGACGACGAAATGAGCTTGCAAGGCATGACACGTCCGAAGCGATAGGGTACACCGAATAGGAGTCGGAGCGACTAAATATATAAACAGCCACCTAAAAGCCGAGAGGCTATACGATACCCGACTAACTGAGGTGACACAATCATGTTGGTTTCCACATTAATGGCTCAAAATACTTGATTGGATGGATTTACCGACCTTCCTTCGGTACTAAGGCCCAGAAAAACAAACTGACTGAGGCAATACTGTAACTGCCACTCTTGTGGTTTGATCAAATGCTCTTACCTGGAGATTTCGATACTCCATCTCTAAATCGCAACAATCAGAGTACAACTCCCACTGGTTGGTTCTAAAGACGACTTGGCACGGCCATTAGAAGCTCTAGGCTGACTGAGCACGTATGCAGTGCTACTAGATGGTAAAGAGAGAAAGTCCTCAAACCTGGATTATTTGTTAACAAATGACCAGCTCCCGGTTGAGGATGTTCATGTCCATACACCAATCGGTAGTAGTGATCACGTCACAGTCTTGTTCAACATAGTCATAAACGAAACGCTCAGGCTGGACGAAGACGAGCCCTACCTTTGCTACACTAGTGCAAATTAAACGCGTATGAGAGAGGTCCTCCTACATGCTCAATGGCCACGGGAGTGGTGGAGGTTGAGAGTAGGTGACCTCTGGCAAACGGTGAGAGACATCATCAAAAATGCTGTCGTAGACAGTGTATCTCAGTCACATCAGGGGATAAGAGAACATGGGTTAGGCGCAGCACTGAACGCTTACTACAGGTGAAGTGGAGAGTCTGGAATAAGTTGAAGGTCTCCTTGAAGGATTCTGATCGTGGTTCTTACATGGCATTGAGAAACAGATGCAATACCAAAGTTCGAAGTGATAGGAGACAATTTCAGATGAAGCTAGCTGCTAAAATACAGGCAAACCCGAAGCATCTGTTTAGGTTCATGACGAAAAGGAAACCTACGGACCAGGGATTGTGTTATCTCAAAGGACCGAATGAGGAAGACCTCACCAACCTTAAGATGGTTGAGATCTTCAACACTGACTTTACTGAGCAGTTAAACCAATCACCCACCTGTTCAGAGTACTACGCAAAGTCGGTGTCATCTGACGGCTTAGGAAATATTCGTACCACTCCTGACTTATTACTAGGGGAACTAAAATCTTTACGCCTAGGTAAGTCACCAGGTTGTGTCAATATTCGCCCCATAGTCTTGAAACAGTGTGCAGAAATCGTCTGTTCACCGATAAGTGACCTTTTCAGACATTCATTGGAGTAACATCAATCACAAGCTGAATGGAAACAAGCTACTCCCTCTCCAGTCTCCAAAGGAGGAGATAGAAAGGACCCAGCCTGAGCATTACTATCAATATTTTGGAAGATAATGGAAGGGCTGGTGGACAAACAAATGAGGGAGTACATGCATAAGAATAAAATACTCCATGAAGCTCAACACGGGTTTCAGAAAGGCAGGTCGTGTACATCTAATCTTGGTGCTATCACCCCGGAATTATTCTTAACATTACTTAAGACGTACGCGCGCCCACACCTGGAGGTTCAAAACGTCATCGCACCCCATCTACTTAAAATAAACATAAATCTGCTGAATCGAGTGCAAAAACGAGCAACCAGATGGGTGATAGGGTTGAAAAATAAACCTTACGATGATAGACTCCAGCTCTTGTGATTATTTCCACTGAGTTACAGGAGGATTAGAGGTGATCTGATTATGGCGTACATCATATTAAGCACGCCAAACCATCCCAGCGTGAGCATCTTCCTGATGCATTACCACCACTCCTTTCGAGGGAATCTTGGAAAAACAGCACATCAGAGAGTGAATACTCAGGCTCGTGTACAACTTTTCTTATTGCGAGTCGTCGCAACTTGGAATGCTCTGCCAGCCAAGATGACCACAGCCCCCTCAGTGAACAGCTTTAAGAAAAGACTTGGTAGTAACGTCCTCACATACGGATTATCACTCCCTCAGATAACTTACTGAATATATCTCGCCTATTGTCTCTTTTTCCTCTTCCTTGTTTACACTTCGGTCCTATCGCACAATCTTCACTTTCAGTTAATAAACTAAATTAACTATTTATATTACTTGGTTCTGAAACGTTCTCACTAGCATTAAAATTTTCTACTTATCATTCTCCGCATTGCAACTAACTGATCTTTGGTCTGGTAATGTGATAGCTGTTGGTATCCAGAAACCCTGTTGCCCTGAAACAAACGTTTTCAAAACAACTGCCATTTGACTAGAATTAGACAGTCAAGTGACTAGACCTTCATTCATTGGACACTACAAAACACCTGGAACCGTACCGAAAGAACAAGAATTGAGCGCAAAGAAATCAGTTGGTTTATACTAGCTCGTGAAAAAGATATTGGATGTCGGATACAAATTGGATATTGAAGTGGCCTTGGAATGATTGAGATGCGACTTTTCTGAAGTTGTGTTTTTCTTTAGAGAATGAACATTAGTGGATTTGAAATCAATCACGGGCTTCAGTTGCAATTTTGTGGGAACCCATATTGCAGTTCTATTACCCCTCTCTGTTTTGCGGGAATTGACACATTGTAGTTATTTTCAATTTGGATTTATATTTCCTTAGGTGTGCTCGCAATCGTTGCAAATCTAATTGGTATCACTTTTCTCTCGGAGAGCATGTTTGCTCTAACTGTTTCGAGTTTTTGAATACTAACAGGTAAGCTAATATGATTCTTGATCCCCTTGTCCTTTTGACTGTTCAACACCACGCAAACTCGTTTTAGGACTGTACATGTAACTGCTGAATAACTATTTTATCAAATTAAGTCGTTTCAACCTTATTTATGTCAGATCTACTATAATGGCGAAACCAACACACCAATCAGCCTGCATGAGTTAGGTACCCCTCCCACAAAATCATAAGAAATAACTACTAAACATTAAGTGTCATATAGATAATGTTTCGCCTCAATATTAAACGGTACCATCCGTACGTTTCAAAACAAAGTTTTTCTTCACTCAACATATCTACACCCACTGTTCACTCTCTTAGAACTCTCCGCTGTATTCCATTGGTGGCACAGTTGGACAACCTTGTTAGGCTTTGATGCTGTTTTGGTATTTTTCAGGATTTCATTTGACTACTTCGACACTTGTCTTTAGTAGACAAACCCGATCCATTTTCAAGTCCAGCAAATCAAAGGCACACCGCTGTCCAGTAATAACGATTACTTCATTAATGAGCATGCATTTATTAACGGTATCTTATCCCTGTGTTAAGTGGCATCATACATCGGGATCTAATTAATTCATGAGTGTGAACAACCTGTAGTTTCTTCAGTATCTATACAAGATTACTTTTTAGAACGCATCATTCATAATATTTACTTTCGCGGTATTAAAATCTTTTTCTCTTCTGAAAATCGTTTATCTTTAAGTCCAAAGCATAAATCCCAGTCGGTCAATTCCGTTTGGCGCCATCGCATGAATTCATGGCGACGGGAATGGTTAAAGAAGTCAAGCCAATTAGGTCGTCGTCGAATTCTAAACGCGGCTAACTTTTTGGCAGCACAAATGTTACCTTGGTGGTTAAAATGCGACAAATGTGGTCAATGGCGCCAGCTTCCTCCACAGACTCCTGTAGGATCTTCGAAATGCAATTACAGACCTGATAAGTTCACATGCGCGGACGTAGTAAAGGTGGGTTATATTTTAGTTGACTTGTTTTCGATAATATGTATCAACTAATCGGATCTGACAGTCATGTCAGCATCGACAGACTCATTGTCGTCAGAATCGCAGCTTATATACAGAAATCCCAGTCGTGCATTGGTTTTATTTTATCATTTTAACGCTGTTGTGAAAATAAATAATATTTTCATTACTCTAAAGTGCTTAGATACTGACTAAAATCACCTCCTTAAATATAATATGTTTCATGTTTCAAAAAATTCATATATTTCGTAAATATTACAAGTGAACGAAAAGGTAATAAATTTGTGTAGTTGTATAAGAAAATTTTTTTAAAACTAATTTCTGGTAATTTTATTTCTTTAGGGGACTAGGTATACTAATTTCGAAATATTGTAACCAGTGAAATGCTTGTCGCTTCAGCAACTTTAAATTTTTTATAAATTAATTGCATAGTTAAAAGTTGCTAGTTGTTTGAATCTTGCATTGAAATCATAACTACATCAGCTAACTATGGGCAATTACAAGTAGTCTAGATAGTTAGTAATAACGATTGAGATTGCAGCATTAGGTATGTTAATAGGGATATTGTGAACCTTTTCATTTGTGCTGTAATTCGCTTCTCATTCCCAGTAGTTGCTTAATATATTCAATTTATCCCATTTATTTAGTTGTCGGATAACCCTTGTTCCTGGCCAGTAGATCAAGTGAGTTTCATGTGTATTATGTGTATGAGCTATTTGTTTACATACAGCAGTGAAAAGTTTAAGCCTTCATTTAACATAATAATCCGACTAAATTAGTATTCACTCAAGGGATTCATGATGTTCATACTGTGAAAAGAAGTAACTTTATGCACAAAGTATTTTATTATCATTCTACTGTCGTGATAACATGATTATTATATTTATCCATAATTCTCAAAGTTGTATCATAAATATTATGTGGTTGTGTGAAAAGTTTTAAAAGCTGATTTTTATAAAACCATTCAGTAGTTTTTTCAAAAACTGAGGATGTTTTCATTGGATTTGCGACTTAGTGATGAAAGTACTCAAATTTCAAGCAGCAGGTCTTAAGTTCCAATCCCATTCAACTTACATCGATCGGTGTGACTGAGTGTTAGAAGTAGTACTCATAAGTGTGGTTTAACATCAAGTTTTTAAACCTGTACTTGGTCAGTTACATTGTCAGAAACTAGTTCCTTGTTGTGCGAACCGTGATAGTGGATGGTCGCGAACAATGGCGGGTAGCGAAAGCAAGAGCGATGAAAAATTCAGCGGCAATAGGTAACAGTAGATAACTGTCCAGACTTATCAAAGAAACTGGTATTAGAAATCTGACTGTTAGCGAGACCATCATTTTTCATTTCAGAAGATTGAATCTATAGACAGAACACTTTAGGGATCAGCTCAACCTGGCCTGCAGCCACGCCTCGGTTACCCACGATCTCCAGTCAACTTGAATGGCAAGTTGGTGTAAGTCCTCTGACTCTTAATGAAGTTGAAAGGCTATAGGAAATTTAAAGCGAGGGAGAGCAGCGGGTCTTGCTAGATTAACCGCTAAGATTTTTACGAATGATGATCGAGTTTAGACAGTGAAACTGGTTGAGATCGTGGCTGGAATCTGGGAACTGGACGTAATCCTATCTGCTTGGTCTCAATCACTGATTGTCCCAGTCTAGTAAAGACAAAAGTCCTCTTGTGACAGTCACAGAGGAATCAGGTTAACTGATATAGTGTGTAAGATATTGGTTTCAATAATACCTGGACGCCTAACTAAAGCTCGTGAAGAGCATGCTCAAGAAAGCTAGGCTGGTTTCAGACCTGGACGTGGCTGTATAGACCATATTTTCGCACTTCGTCAGGTCCTAGAACATAGACACACTTTTCGACGTACAACAATAGCTGTATTCCCTGACCTTTCGGCAGCGTTTTACTCTGTCGGTCATGAAGATCTATGGCAGTGTCCGCAGTCGAAAGGTGTAACAATAAAGTACATTAACTTTGTACAGGCTCTCCACTCGAACACTACTGGTCGAGCCGAAGCTTATTGCGAACTGTCATTGGAACTGATTACTTCAAGTGGTGTTTTTCAGGGTTATCCACTTTCTACATTTTTATTCATTTTTGTCATCGATATGCTTTTAGAAACAGCACCTGCATCGTCTGGCTTTTCAGGAGTTGAACTATTGTCGGGAGATTCGTTTGTCGACTGAGAATATGACGATGACAGATTTCTGGTTGGTGAAGATGTTGACAAAATGCAGTCTTCCGACCACCTTAAGCAACAATACAGCATGTTCGGGATGTGATTCTTTCCCTCGAAATGCAAAATGTCACTTCAGGATTGACTTGCACCGGCACTCGAACCAGTGATGATAGGGAGTGAAATAGTTGAGTGTGTTGGGCGCTTATCTTAGGAGTCTCATCAGTGTTGATGGCCTAGTTTGTGACGAAATCTCAGCACTGATGCAGAAGGCTTGACTGCCTTTGTTCGCTAACCAAAGAACGATTGTACTGCGCAGCAGTTTGTTTCATCCTCCAATACGGGTGTGAAAAATGAGTAAGAGTAGAGGATATTCGTAGAATACTAGTATTCGACCATAGGTGTCTTCGAAGCGTTGTTCGTATATTCTGGGACGACCGAGTAACCAATGCCGTTGTTAGGGAAAGAGTGCTCGGCAAGGATGGCAGACCAATAAATGAAGTAGTAAATCTTTATCAACTGAGATAGTTTGGACATGTGTTACATATGTCCAACCACCAACTGCTCCGACGACCTATGTTTTGTGGTGTAGGAGTAGGTTGGACGAAAGCTAGAGGCGCCCAAACCAAGACATGGCACAAATCCACGAAGTCACTGACAAGTGGACTGAGTCATGTTGGTAGATGTAGGCTACCTGGTTGGGGTCTGCGAGACGAAAGTCAACAATGGTTAGAGGCCCTGAACGACATGGCTGAGAATCACTTGCAATGGCGCAGGTGAATCCATTGTTCGTGTTAGCTTAGATTTCAATCTTCTGAATTCCTCATCACCTCTATCTTTCTCTTTTCCCATCTATTTGACTGGACTATGGTCCTTGAATAATATCTTCGGACAGTGGTCTTTCTGAATACTGCTCATACTTCTACTACCTCTAGTACTATTGGGTTTGAATTCACAGTTGCATCTCTGTGCTAATGTGGTGTGGTGACTTCAATTGATGTACGTACGTACAAAGTTCTACGTTAATGCTGACATGACAGAGTCGTATGGAGTGACATCTTTTCATTCTCTCTTTATTTTCCTATTGAACCTGAGTCCCGAAACCCCTAATTCTTTCTACTTTTCTATCACTGATGCTGTTACTATATCTTCTACTCTGCGGTCTATCATGAAATAATTTATTTCATTGGAAACTCAAATGGACGCACATCTGTGTTAGACTCTACGTTGTGTATGACTGACTGGCTGGTGGATGTCTTGGAAGGATTGCTTACGTGTGGTTGAACCTCTGGCTGAATAGTTTCACTGTTGGATTATAACTTTTCGCTAGGATATGTTTTATAGATACTAATTCACCTTCTACCTGAAATTGTGATGTTGATCAAACTAAATTTAGGTTTTGAAAAATACTTGTTAGACTATAAAACAACACTAGTCTATCAAGTCGTTCAGGGAGTAAAACTAATTACACTAACCATGGTAAAAACAAAGCAAAAAAGTGTATGGAATTTATATTTCATGTTCATGTTAAAATTCTCTTAGAGATGTACCTATATTAATACAGTTGGTTTTCAGCCATGCCAACTTATAATTTGTAGTAAAATGATGCTGTTACTTTTCTTACTAAGATCTATCTGGTTTCATTATTTGGAAGTATCACTTAGTGATGGTTAGACTTGATATACAACTAAAAAGTTAAATAGTTTATATTATTTTCTGTTTTAGATAAGCAGAGTGATACTTAAAGCTGTCGTCTATGCAACCATTTAGTTGTATTATTCATAACTGGCTGCACCGTATTCATTTGAGTGGTATCATTAGCTATCACATAAGATGTATGCTTCAAGACTGAATACATGAATCTATAATTGGTTGCCAAGTTATATTTGTTTGATTAATTGAATTCTGCTTGTTATACATGAAAATTCTTATTAGTTGATATGCGAAGGCTAATTAATTCTAACTATACAACAATCGTTCACCAATACCAATCTGATTTATAGTTTGTTAATCCGAGTATGCTTTCCTCCTCTTATAAACCGAATCACCTTGAATTGACGGCACATTTTGACCGACAGCAACATATCATGAGTAGTGATCTAGATAATCATCAACTCCTATTGATTCTAAATGCAAGTTTACCCTCTGGCTCAGTAGTCGATTCAAATTAAAAGCATAGCAAGTAGGTAACCATCTTGTTTTTATTCTGAACCTTCATAGATTTAATGTATGTAAATTAGTAGACTGCAATCGGAAATAGTAGTTTATGCACAACTTAACTAAAATTGCTAGAGAACAGAGCAGGAGATAAGTAGTTGATCAGCGATAATTTACAAATAATGGAATATGTATTGACTATTAATACATTAGATGAAAGCTTATAAACAGAACCATATAGCAATATCATAGACCAATTACCTAATATTTAGCGTAATTCAGTCCACTTTTTAAGTGTTCGTTCTATCAAAATCGTTACACTTAAGTCTGTAATATGTTTGACACACTCTTCTCCCCTTAAAATATCTTAGTCTGTTATTTGTGTAAATGTTTTGTTTTTATTTCTTTAAAATAAATTATCCAACAATTTACATTTTAGCGCGCAAAAATTGTCATCAATAAACCTCATGACTTTTTGGCCAGTATGCAAACACATGCCTGGTTACAAGCATCACCTGCTCTGAAAGTTTCGTCATCATATGGTGTCGACTTGGCTGGTCTGTCTCCCGATCCACTTCCAGGTTCCACTGTTGAAGATGAGAAATCAAGTTAGTATTTTAATAACAGTTTTAATGTATCTCATATTGTTGTGTTGTTGTATGCAACAATCGCCAATTTATCTAGCGTAATGTTTATCCCTTTCTCCAGCAAGAAATGAAAGTTATATGCCTGAAATCTAAATCATTAGGTAATCTAATAAACAAAAATACTGATACACTTATTTACTAAGCTGAAATTTCCTAACGTCCATCATAAGAAAACTGAACTAGAGTGCCTTCTATCCTTTTCTCCCCTGGTCACTAACGAAAAATGGAAGTCCAAGCTTGCATAGATGATTTACTGTTAAAAACTCAAGAAGAATTAATTAACATTTGAGTTCATTCAGTTTTATACCAATTACATTCGGTACTGAATTTACTTTAGGTTTTAATATGTAAATTGATGCAGTTAAGTAAATCTTTTAGTCAGTTTTTTATCCTTAAGAGTTTTCCACCTTAAAAAAAACAAGATGACAAAAATACACAATTCACCAAACAAGATACAGTATTACTCGTAAAGTCACTATTTAACTCACACATAGCCTAATCGATTCTTACCAGTTTTTCTAATTGTAAAGTATTTTCTTTACACTTCATAGCAATACTCTGTTAAGGATGGTTATATAGTAGGTATATCTTTTTGTTAATTTCGTAATTCTAAAATTTACGTATCGTATTTGTTAAGGGTAGTAGGTGGAAATGATCTGCTTATATGTTGTAAAAGAACGTAGTTTACATTTGTACTAGTTTAGCAGATGTACACTTTGTAAGAGAACTATGCCGTAGAGATAAAAAAAGTGAAACGGTTCATAACTTTGGAGCTAACAACTAGTTAATCAAATCATACAATGGTATCTATGATCATAAGTATACTATGGCGTAACTTGTTAGTTGGTGAAAGTTTACATTGTGCATAAATATTGTTTTGTAGTTAATAGTTATTGGCCTTTTTCGTATTTAGTATATTTGCCCCCTATCGTTTTTTTTCTACAATATGACAAGTATGGCTGTCATTGAATCGTTGTAACAATTTCGTTCCACTTTTGTTCCTTGTTCAGTACCTTCTGACAGTCCTTTTGATGTATTTGAGGAGGATGGGGCATTTTCTCCGATTGACTTACACGCTTGGGAAAGATTCTCATTCTCTGAAATGTCACGGTAAGTAATTAGTAGGGACTGTAAGGTTCAATATGGAATTAGTCAATTAATTTTTCTTGTTTGATCATAAGTTGTGTATACATACGTGTATGCTTACTGTAATGAGTCACGGCGACCTCCCCACTTAATGTGAGCAACCAAGTAGTAGTAAGTATATAATTACCAAACTAGAACAAGGTACTACAACAAATGGGATGTATATGGAAACTTTTATGTATAATACTTTGTACATATATATATATATATATATATATATATATATATATATATATATATCTTTATTTATGTATGTATGTACTTTTCTCAGTACGCATTCATCTATTTACTTAAACTCATACACACATATCATTGAGTTACTGTGTAGGCTAGGATTCTCCCGTGGTCCTCACAGCAAAACAGGTGGTTTTTTTCAGTAGCTACTCTCCGAGCCTTTGACCCAGAGCGCCAGTGCACAAGACAGTGAAGCTTCGTTGGCAGATACAGTCCCATGACTGCTGGTGACCAACAGTAGTTTCTTTCGTCACTTGTTTTGTAAGGATCCTGGAGCTCATGTGTACCTTTGGTTTAGGATCGCGGTTTTTCAAACCGTCCCTAGGTGGATCCTCCGTAACCACAAATGAGCTTTAAGCGCTGGATATTCGCTTTTCGTCCTCTCGATCTCGTAAACAGCACTCATGTCACAAGAAGGCAGTGTGTAGGACTTCACTGAGAGTAGCTATATATGTATGCCTATATGAGGGTATTTTGATAGAAATGGTGAACTTCCCCCACTCTCGACCGTACCGAGACAATTGTTGGCTATCATCTACAAAATATCGGAAAAATCGTTTCTTGAATTCATTTAAAAGTCAGGCGGCTTATAACTTTTTTCTATCGTTTACGCAATCACCATTACATCACGTATTAACCAATCTAAGTTACTAAACATCCCACCAAGTATGAAATAACTTTTTTTCTTATGTATCTAAACTGTAATTTAGTTCTCTTTTGATGTTTTTAATTTCGTGTTATGATGATGCCATTAAATTCAAGGGTTAAACATTTTTGGATAAGTTAACTTTCATGCCAAAATGGCAACTATCAAACAAATGTCTGATCCATGAATATACATATTAAAAGTTTATTTATCTGTTATTTCTTCTGTGTCTTATTTCTGTGTGTTCCAGTTTTCCAACTTTATATTTAGCTGTACGAAATTTAGTTCTTTGTTTGTGGTTTCGTAATCCTAAAGTGAGTTTTACGTTGAAAATGCATGTTTAATTTTGTTCTTATGAATTCCCAGTACCTTAATGTGTATTATACCGCTATGTATGAGTTTTAAGTAAATATTTTTTTCATACACTGAATACTGGAGACCTACCGTTTTCTCTTCAAACTCACTTAAGCCTAAAATATAGAACTCAATGATGGACCAAAATACCTTTACAGTGTTCGTGGTATACTGAATTGTTGATAAATCTTAAACAAAACAACATTTTTTTTAGTATTGTAAAAACGATAAACACAAGCGGAAGTCGCTGATGCTCACTGTTGATGAGTCTCACTCATACCAGGACGAAACGGTCATCCAGTGCTTCCAAGTTTCTGATGGTTGTCCAACAATGATCGATTCATGATTTCAGTGAAAATAGGAATAGTAAGTTGTATGGTGATGGTTTATGGCTTAATGAAGCGCTTGTGATAAAAGTAATGCATAAACTTGATAAGTTCGTCATATAACGATTATACAATAATATGCACAATAATAGTAATAACAATCCATAAAATTGGTTCTCTAAGTTACTACCGCTTAAATCTCCATTCGGATATAACATAAATGTTCTGCATGTTCGAATGTAATTTTCAATAAAGGTTGCATTACAATCATCTGTTGTGAATATGTCATTTTAGCGCTGCCCCAAACATGCAGAATAAAAGTTAGAACTTGAAATGAAATCTTTAGGTGTAGTTCACAAAAACAAGAAAGACTGTGTTCAAATAATCACCCTTCTGTTTTTAAGCTGGTAGGCATAAATAACAAAGATGATGGGAGATTATAGATTGAATATAATACAATTGATTCATGAGTTTGCAGAACCTAGAATTTAAACTAAAATGAGTAAATGAAGAAGCCAAGTTTAATTTTCACTCACTGATATTTATGTATTGAGTATGGAGGTAACGCACACGTGGTGTCGGGGCTACTTTAGTTTGTTATTGTTGTTAAGCTGTTGTGTATAGCTTTTCTCTAGCCATTTGTTAATGATCACCTATGGCGCAGGCGAGATATCCGTTTGCTAACCAAAAGACGAGTGTACTGTGCAGCAGTTCACTCCGTCCTACTATACGGATGCGAAACATGGCCGGTGAGAGTAAAGGATATTCGTAGATTGCTTGTCTTCAATCACAGGTGTCTCCTAAGCATTGCTCATATATCCTAGGACAACCAAGTAGGCAGTGCTATAGTTAGGAAACGAGTACTAGATAAGGATGGCAAACCGATAGATGAAGTATTGAAACTCCATCAGTTGAGGTGGTTGGGTCATGTGCTACGTATGTCCAACCACTGATTGCCTCGGCGAGCTATGTTTTGTGGTGTAGGAGTAGGTTGGAAGAAAGCTAGGGGCAGCCGAAGCGAAACATGGCAGAAATCCATGAAGTCACTGGCAAGTGGAGTAAATCATGTTGGTAGATGTAGACTACCTGGTTAGGGTCCGCGAGACGAAAGTCACCGATGGTTGGAGACTTTGGATGACATGCCTGAGAATCGTTTGCAATGGCGCAGGTGCATCCACTCTTTGTGTTCTAACCTTCTGAATTCCTCATCATCTCTATCTTTCTCTGAATTATACTTCTCAAATCATATCTTCGAACCCTAATCTTCTTCATTACTGCTAATACTTCTACTATCGCTACCATTATAGGATTTGAACTGACTAATGCCTCTCTGTTCTAATGGGCTATGGCAACCCTGAACTGATGTACTTACGTACGAAGTTCTGTTTTGTACCTGTCTGTCTGTTCATTATCATTTTCTCACCTTTTGATAAATAAACACAACTGCTTTTACTTTCCAGCGTCTAGTAACCAGTAAATTTGCAGCTAATCATTGTTTTGTTCGAGGTTTACTACGTATAGTTTTGTGTGAATATTGGATACCACATTTAATTGAAGAATTTACCTGTCGTGGTCTAATCAATGTTGGTGTTTGTCAAACCGATTCATTTGATCAAGTAAGTAGAGAATGATGATCAGGTATATTTCAGAAAAGCAAGTAATTAATGTAGTGTTAACAATAATTACTTCAACTTTCTATGATATTGTATTTCGTGTTATTTGTAACTATTTTGGTGCATGCATGATTTTGTGACAAATATATATTTTGAGTTGAATTCTATGTAGTGAATATATAATGTTTAAATTTCTCAGATAGGCTTGTTTGAATTAGTCGTAAAATAGTTATTTATTTAAAAGTGCATATATTTCAATTGAAAACAATTGACTATAAAGTGATATTAAGCATTATTAACTGTTAATTGTATGCATTGAATAATTTGATGATAACTTGCTAAACAGTAAATATCATTTTGTAAATCATAAAAATCCAAAGTCTATTTCTTTGATTCAACTCCATCGACTTGTGTTTGAGTTAAACTAAAACTCTTAGTTATTCTCTCTTTCTGTATACAGTGATTTAGTTTTAGTTTATATCGATTAGAAATTGACTACTTAGAAGTATTGAATTATGCTGAAAATCATTTTCAGATGTGGTTTTGCTGCTTGCTTTATTCTTATAACTACGTTTTATGTTGAAACGTCAAGGTTTTCGGTGCAAGTTGATAAATTTTTTTTAAATCAAATTTATAAAATGTTAAGGTTTGATTCCGGAGATTATGAACTGATCAAAACAGCTTTTCAGTAAGGGCTGTGAGGACTGCAAGAATGATGCAAAGCTTTCCTAATCACAGCAGCTTATTTTCCAAGTTATTTCTGGGTTTGAGAAAATTGTTTGTGGATAAGATTCTAGCAAAATATTTACGGTTAAGAAAATTGTATGACAAGAAGAAGCCGTACTTTTGAAAGAGCTCCAGATCTGCTTTGAGCAATAGAAATGACTATACAATGAGTATATTCTCACAGATAAAGAGTAGTTTGAAAACAATAAAATTAATCTATCCTAAATTTAAAAAAAAACAGAGTTATCATCATATCAGTATTATTTATCAGAGAGAGCAGAATTTTGCAAAATAAATTCCTTACTTCGAATTTATACAATGATAACGATATTGGTAGATGTAAATCACTTGGTTGGGATCCACTAAACAACTACGATCAGTTGCTTGATGATCTTAAATGACTTAACTGAAAGTTGTTGACTGTGGCACAGGTGCATTGACTCTTTATCTCTCTTTTCAATATTCCTTTCTGCATACTTCTCTGCCATGTCTTTGCAAAATCTATTCTCAATTGTCAGTCATAATTATTGCTAATACGTTATTTAAATCTGACATCAGTGTTTACGTTAATAATGGATAACTAATAAACAGTTATCATTATGACACTAAATTCAGTTGTAATCAGTTTAATTCATTCATATTCTGTTTAATTCTTAGATTAATGAGATTGTCACCGATGTTTCCAACAAACAGCAACAGCAACAAACGCCTTCAAAATTTCAATTACGGTTAATCGGTGATTTCGATCTGACAACTGCCGTAGCTATTCGTCAACTATGGAATGCACTTTATCTACAACAGTTACATGTTAAATCTAGTCAACAGGTTCAATCACAACAAAAGCAGATTTATTTTCCATTATCTATTAAATTAATACCTTCTCCTAGTGTTGCTGATCGATTGTCAACATTAAAACATTCATCAAATCATAATCCATTGAATAATAAACTTACAGAATTATTGATTCAATTTCCCACTTCAAATCATACTCAAAACACTACTGAAACGATGGCGACCAATGAATTCGATACAAGTATATGTGATAGTAATAATAGTCATAGTCATAATTATAATGTTGAACTGAAAAACTTAACACCAAATGTTATGGAATCGAAAAATTCCAAAAAATATCCAGTTTTATCTATCCCATCATTGGTGGTAAGTTGATCAACCTTGATGTGATTTTAATTTGGAGAGACGATTGATTTTACGTAAACACTAATCTTGTTCAATCGTTGTTTTTTGGTGATAGCTTGGTAAATGATTTACTTTCTTTATTTATTGGCTGAGACGTTCAACTTCCATCCACTGAGTTGTAGATTCGATCCTTACCCCACCCACTGCAGTTTAGTGAACCAGATAGTATCACTAAACTTTAGAAAAAAACTATGACCTAAAGCCAAGTACACAAGTATTTACGAATTGATCTTAAAAACTATACTTTAGTATAATAGCTTGTGTGTACATGTGCATCTTTGGCTTCCACAGAGTAGTCATTAACCTCAGTATTATTTCTTTCTGTAGGTTGAATTCATTCCTTCTTTAATAAATACTCTCTGAAAAGCTTATTCTTCCTCATTACCATCAGTACTACTGTCGCAGTTATTTCAATTATTCGTTATTCTCCTTTTAAATTTTATCTCGTTATGCTGACGTTGTATGATAACATCGAGTCGCCTATATTTGTCAGTCAGTCATAAACAACGTAGAATTTGGCATATTTATACGTCTTTTTAAGTGGTTGCACATGACGAGATAAAATTACCAAGATATTTTAGAGTAGTAATAACGGTATCAGTAATAGTAGGCTAGATTGTCTATAAAAGAATCACTCAAGAAGAAAACATAAATTTATTTGACTGAAAAGTGTAGGTATCTTCAGTTAAATTGTTCAACTTCATCAATCATTCATTAAGGTAGTCGCGCAGACTCTCACTAGTTAGCCTGAGTCTACCTTGTTGATTTGATTCAGTCGTCAATGGCCGCTTGGGCTGATGTCATATTTTTGTTTCACCTTCTCAAGCCTTCTTCTAACCTTCTTTTACACCAACAGGGGCGGGTGATGGTTTAGCATAGATAACAAATGTCTTAATCACCTCATGGTTCGCCATCTCTACTTAGTACTACTCTTTGTCTGCCCTTTAAATTGTTCACTCCATAGTCCCGACCCACACGAGCAATGCACACATTTGTGCCATGCTCTATATTAATTATGACTTTTGAGCAGAGCTTAAACAGCGGGGTAATTGTAACGGTAACACCATACCATTGCCTGGTTTGTAATGTACTGTTGTCACCAAATCATTCATGGTGAAGTGAAATGAGGAGTTGGGATTGGTAAATATAACAAAAGAAAATAATTCAAATGGCTCTGAGGAAATTTTCGATTATTTTTAACAATCTAAAGATCATAGGTTTGATCTTGTACGATAGTGTTGTAGTTTGGGGCACGTTGTCCTACTTCAAAGTACCAAATTAAGTTGATACAACTAACTGTCCATGTAATGATAGTTTATAATGTTATGTTCTTCCACTGTTTAGTCATTATCTCTTGGACGCTAAACTTCACTCAACTCTTCCCGAATCAGAATCGAAAAAGAATAATATGTATTCTTATTACTTGAACTACAATGATTTAGTTTACACAGTAATCTAGCATTTCTGTTCATTCACATTTCACATTAACCTTATTATTAATGATGAGAACTTGAAGGAATCTGTGATTAGTCAATGTGACTTATTGACATAGTAAGAGTTTATGTGTTCTTAGGTACACTCTTTTCACGAGTGCTTCCCAAATCAAAGTGGGTGTAGCGGGTTTCGGAATTACGATCTACTGGTTGCAGTTGAGTACGATTCACTTTCTGTCATTACTTATGTTCTTATTATCATAATTCTTACTAATTTTAGTTTAGAAAGTTAGGCGAGATTACGAACCTTGCCAGTGATTATACCCTGAATGAAAGCTCTATACAAAAAATCTGCATTTTTTTAAAATTCCAACTAAAACATTGCTAATTTGTATGTTCTTTGCATACACTAATTAGTGTAATTAGTTTACCAAGTTCATGTTTATGTGCTATTCTGTGAGCTGCTATTAGTATAGGGGCTGCTTTTATTACTCAATTGTTAAAATAGAAGTGGATAGAATGAGTTTCGAACCCATGACCTGTTGGTGGTTGAAAACCAAATACTCTAAATAATAAGCCATTACTTCATCCATTAATATATATATATATTAATGGTGATAAAATGTTGTTATATTTCTTGATGATTTGGAGACATCTCAGTCAATCTGTATGATATCATTGTTATATGTAAGCACTATTGTATTGCTTTTTCTAAGTTTTCTGTCATTTTATGTTAAATACGCACTCGTTCCATTCTTTAGAAAACATATTTACATATGATAATTGTCAATTTCAGTCTCCTGTTCAAATGGATAAAAGCAAGAATTTATCAGGCATATTTGTACCATTACATTCATGGTCAGATCGTATCTATACTTATTCACATCATCCAGTGTCGATATTTGCTTGGCAAGTAAGATCTTTTGATAATTGTAGTGCTTAATACATATATTTCATTTTAACTACGTTTGAACAATTTAATGATTATAATCTTGTGTAGATGTAGTTATGAATGTACACACAATCTCTTCAGTAATTGCATAAACTTTCATCACAAAAATTTCCGAGACTTTAATTTTTATCTCTTTCAAAGCTCTGTCAGTTTTTGACTGATGCGTCTGTTCTGTTTCCGTTTTCATTCATTATTTATAACATCTTTATGAGTTATTTAGAATCAAGTTTGATGGCTCTCGCATAGTTTCGTGTCATTTTGTTAAAATCATTGGTTTTTTAAATTTAGTTCATCACATGTACAAAAATAATAATTTGGGTACTAGAAAGCACAAGATACTGTTATGTTTTTAACGCTTGTAATTAATTTGGAGGTAGACGTCTGTACCTTGGTTGTTGCTATTTGAGCAATCTTCATAACCTCCTCACTAAAACGCTTGATTCACTTACAAAGATACGTTTTCTTAAATATATGAGCTCCACAGACAACTCTTAATACTTGGTGGATTTTTTAAAATCGATATCACGTCTTAACTTGACTGTTATTAATATTATTGAAGTCATGAATCGGTTATTATTAGACCACCATTTGAAACCTGGAAGCATTAAACAGAAATTCTCGGCGTTCTATTGCTAAGACGTGACCTGTGGAGCCCAACCCTGTTGTGTAGGCAGTAACTACCAAAGACATGGGTGAGGTTGCGTAATACCCTAGCTTCATCAAGTTTAGACATTAACACCGGTTCAGTGGTCTAGAGGTTAAGCGTTGTGACACGAGACAGAAGGTCCTCTGTTTGATCCCTGCAAGTGGAGGTCGTGGGAACTCACTGCTGAAGAGTCCCATACTAGAAAGAAACGACCTTCCAATGCTTCCAGGTTTCTCTTAGTGGTCTAGCGATGAGTGATTCATGATTTCAGTAATAAACAACAATCTTCATAGCTATATGCTGAGAAATGTTATTACTACCCCGTCAATCTACTCACATTCTAACAAGCACTGGAAATCATGGTATGGCAGCAATCTAGGAATAACCTATCTTCCACTACTATTAATTGATGCAGGGTAAACTGCTGTTTAGTACACTGATCCATTGATACCTAGATAGATAGCTTGCATACACTAAAGTCGGTTCAAGTTGGAAATCTCGAAAAGCACATTTCCTATCCGCACCAAGCTTTCATCGGTAAGGCTCCCAAATATATTCCTTGGTATGGTCTAGAGTATGGAGAGTAAACTCTTCCTCTCGAAATTATCTCACAGGGTCAGGCGTATATAGCCACTGACAGGAAAGTCTTATGCACTGCCTTCTCAGGACGAGGGTGCTGTTAACGACTTCGAGAGGACGAAAAGCGAATATCCGGTGCATATGAGCTCCAGGATCTTTATGAAACAAATGGTGATGGAACCTATCGTTGGTTACCGGCTATCATGGGACCGCATTTTCCAACTCAGCTCCACTGTCTTGTAGATTAGAGCTGTGAGTTGAAGACTCGGGGAGTAGCCGTCTAAGAAAAGCTATTTTGGTTTGGGGACCACGGATGGATTCTGGGCTACACATAAGTTAATTGATTTTGTACTTTTTTGTATTAATAATTATGTATTAAAACAATAATTATAATATTCGTCGGCCAGCAACTCTTGATTGAGTTAATAAAACTCCCATGATAAGTAATGAAATGGTGAACGTGCCCAACTGTACTATTGTGTCTATTAATATTTTATAAGATTAGAGTCTTTAAGATTTTGTGAACTAATTTTCGGTTGTTAAGATGAACAAAAAGAATCGCTGGTCGAAAGTTGCACATGTGAGGACTGCTCACATAATTTTACTTGAAGTAAGGTACCGAATAATTTGAAATAAACGATACTACTAACCAGGAGAATGAGGTCTTTTCTTGTCATAATATGATAGGCTTATAACAAAATATTAGCACAAAACGATTGGAAGAAATCAGTTCATAGGTTATTCACTCTCTAATCAATGAATGCCTGATTCATTGTGAGACTTAATTCTTGCTTATCATATCATATCATATCAACAAGGCTATAAGTTATTGCAAACCAGTCCTTGCAGTTAGTTAGGTTTAATAAACAATACTTGCCTTATTCATATTTATTATCATTTACTGCATATTTTACTATTTCTTCTGCTCTTTGTAGACTGGACTAGAACTACATCCTGTTGCAAAATGCCTACTTTTACAGTCTTCGTCAAATGGATTTGTAAATAATAGCAAAAGTAATAATAATTATGACAATTCCAGTGAGAATAATAACCTTAACAATCTGACACTCGTTCCATCGGAACAGTCTGTTCGTATAGAATTCCATGTTGAAGCTGTCTTAGACTTAGTTGCTCAACTGTATTCAAATAAAACGAACGTTGAAGTTAATCCGAAATTAGAAGAAATGGATGAAGTGGATTTTGTCAGTGATAATAATAATAATACTATACTAAGATCTCTCACCCATGGATTACTTGACAGAACTTCTTCCGTTGAAGGTAATATTTATCTATGTGTGTGTGTGTGTGTGTGTACATTATTCAGGGATGTATTTGATTGTATATACATATATATAAGGATATTTGTGTTGGTGTCCTTGACGTCACGATGATTATTGTCATCTGTTTGAACTGTTAGTGGACTGTTAATCTAACATTCGAATTATTCAACTTTTAACCACATCAGATGGAATCTGTTTGATGAATTTTCTCTTCATCTAAGCTAGTTTGGACATTTGTACCAGAGTAGTATCATTCAGCTGCTTGGTACATATGAATTTGTACTTAGAAAATGAAGTACAATGTCACTATTGGGGGGGGAGTTGTCGAAACTGTCAAATTTCCATGGTTTATATCATGGACTGTTCTTAATTCGATATAACGTGAAGACCAGAAAGTTCTAGACAGCTGTTTCATTCTAGTATATGACTCCTTGGTGGTGTGGACATTCACGACCTCACAAAGGATAGAGCCCATGACTTTCTGTCTCTCGCACACCTGACATGGTTAAACTATACTGGTAACAGCTCACCACAACTCGTAGAATTTGTTTGCTTATTTCGACTGTAACATCCTAATTTTGTCTAATTAATTATCTCCTGCTGCTCATATTTCTATTTTTAGATTGTTGGGATAAAATGGATGTAGAAGTTCGAAGGCGCCTAACTGATTTAACAGGGAATTCAGTAAGCTAACTACCAGATATTTTGTTTTTTCGTATACTAATAAAACTATTTAAAGGTATCAAATTTAATCTAAAGACTCTATTCTCTAGGCTTTTTATGTATGTGCCAATGTATGCACTAAATTGTTAACACAAAGCTTGCTCCACAGTTATTTAGAGTGTGTAGAGTAGGTTAGGTTTGTACAGAGTAAAACACTCAGTGTACATATATATGATAATGATGAGAAGTTCATTGTACTGATTATGGAATTCCTACCATCTAGTTTTATATATTTGTAGGCCTTCGATTTTACTTTTTGGAGGATGGTATCCTCATTGAAACAACAGGCAAGACTTTTTGGAAGATGTTTTATCATTCTGATAATATGACGTTCCTATCTTATAATTCGTCTACTATACCACCTTGTCGGGAGGAATGCCACAGTCAATGTTTACGTTAATATACTAAACATTCTGTACGCTGGACACTGATTCGAGGTTGAAAGCAGACCAAACCAGTAGTGACCTGGAGAAAATAAAGCCGATTCTCAGCTAATAACGATGTAGATGATATAGATGAATGGCTTCTTGCATAAAATCTCAAAGGTTTCTAATGGTTTTGGTTAACGTATAGACCTCAAAGTTTAATCTAAAATTTGGGGTTACGAGTTAGGTCAGGCTTAGAAAGTAAAATTTAACATTAACAGTTTGAAGTGTTGATAAGAAATCAGGTAGATAAACACTGCGTAACCTCATATAGATGAATACGTACCCAATTAGTTCTTTGATTTTAGACATAAAGGTGTCCTTACCAATTTATAAATCATGGTTCCTACTCTTCAGTTTTCCCATGTTGGTCAGTCCTAACAACTAAATATTATGGGCGTTTATTTTGATTTTAAAAAGACCGAAGCTTTATCCGTCATAACGTTTTGAATTTTTCGAAGAAAAACCCGATAGTCTTTATCTCAAACACGCCTGATCAGTTCACCAGTATACTTTGTTCATGAGACGCTTATTTCTTACGTCTTCCTGACCGTAGCTGCTACCTTGTCGTGGTGGTCAGACTTGCCTATCGTGATAACCCAACCGAACTATATTGGCTGGAATACGTTCCTGTAGGTTCTACCATGCCAGGCAGCTCGATTGGAGAAAGGTAAGAGTAAAAGTATTGACTTAAGATCTGAGGGCAAAGTCGAACTGCTGACTGTGGAGGGTTGTGAAGACAGTAAGGTGTTTCCCTCGGATAACCAGAATCTGCAGCAATGTTGCCCTCTCACTAGGAAGGAAGGGGTTAGAAAAGATCGACCCTAAAACTTTCACACCTCACCGATTTCCGTCTTCGGCGGTAAGGCCACTTGAGAGGAGCGGTGCTAACACGTCAGTTGACTATTTCTGGTGTGTTTTTCTCTACATTAAATATTTAAGTAGGAATTATTTTCTATGATTATCGAATTTTTTCTTATTTTCAAATTTTTATTAGATTGAACAAAGTCTAATTGAATATTTCTTAGCTTCCATTGAATATGATTTAACTGAACCATTAACTACAAATTTCACCGAATTGTCAAAATCCTCCTCCTCATTATCCTCATCATCATCTGTGCAATATTTACAATCATCAACAGCTCGTCTAGATCAATTGTCAGTGTCTCAGTTCAACGAGGCCACTGTCACTTCAACCGAGTCCAATCAACAACGATTGAATAGTTTAGATGCTAGTAATCATAATGAAAATCTCACTGCTTATGTGATTCGTACACCGTCATCACCTATAAATTGTATCAATGAATTCAATAGTTGTTTACTTCCAGGTCCTATAAATTATTTAAAGAATTGTTTAACGAAAGATATTATTGCTCATGAAATTGATAATAATAATAATAATAGTGGTTTAAATCAGCTAGTCTCAATTCTTGTCGTAGAAAATAATGATTTCAATGTAAATACAAGTAATTTATCATCAACATCATTCTTAGATGATAATAATAATAATAATAATAATAATAATAATAATAATAATAATAATAGTAATCTTTTGAATGTTGATAATTCATTGCGAATTGCTTCAACTCCATTGAAACATTCTGCCTATATTGATCATCACCACAATACTAACAACAAGAAAGCTATTTCAAATAATCTGAAAAGTATTCGTTTAAATTATACCAATGGTGGAACTGAACTTGTTGATTGGGTAGGTTATAAACAATTTTTTGTTTTCAGCTCTTTTTAAACTTTTAAATAAACATTTAGTTCATACAGTTAAGTGAGTTTGGTTAAAACATGAAACTCCACTGAATAACAACTAATCCGTAGTATGTTGCTATATTCAAATGTTGACCGAATGCTAGGTGGATGGTTTCCAACTTCATCATTTAGTATTAGGTCGTATCATATGTACTGACTGTTAAATACTCATTTATAAACTATCATTCAATGTTCATTTTGAGTTGTGCTCTAAGTAAGAGGGAGGAGTCAGATGTGGTGGTAAACGATTGAATTGGTGGCTTGAATTGGTCTTTCTATTAGAGATTTAAACTTAAATCATTCACCATTTCATATTTACAACACCATTGTTGTGCATGTCGAGGCCGTTAGATCCGCAGAACTCACTTGATAAAGGTCCTAATTTTGGATTTTATGCTTTCGCACATGGGCCGATCAGTTGACCTTGATATTGCATTTCCCACCCGGACAATCCTTGACTGGCCTTGGGACGCTCGGATTAGAGTAGCCTATCGTGTCACTGGATCATTTGTCTTCGCTCTCGCTTACCGACTATGTCACCTTTGTTTGATATTCATCAGTGAAATATATTTTTACTATGTAAGAAAAAGATTGTTTATTTCCTAAGAATCTTTTCATCTAATTGAAGCGTTGTCATTGAATACTTTCAATATGTAGCCTGTGTTAATGTGATTTATTCTTGGTAGAATTAGCTTTTGAATTAGTAGTAGTGATTACTCTGGCGATGTTGTTTGATATTAGCCCTAGACCTAAAAGATCGTATAAATAGTGCTGAGGTGTTGTAAGTAGGTTAAACGTGGTCTGTACAAGGTAAGGACGACTTCAACATCTCAGTTTTCAACGATTTTTTTAGCTCTGAAAAATTGCTAACATCTGATGGTAACACGATATCATCAGTGTTTGTTAAAGGTTCTACAACGAATGTTTTAGCATAATGAAGGTGATCATTTAAAATTCTTACTGAAGAATCACCGTTAAACCGTGTGATCATTTTATTCTATGTTGATGAAATCCTATTTGAAATTGTGGGAAAAACTTGTGGCTTTATTATATATATATATATATATATATATATATATAATATAGGTCAACCAGTTAAAAATTTATTCCCTATTCCTTATACTAGACTTCATGTTATAATATGTATTCATTGGTTTTTTTCTTAAAGGTGTTACTAATTTTGTCTCTTATCACATATCTACGTAGGTAATCGTGACAACTCCCATTGATCAAATCCGTTTACATTTTGTCTCTAAAGCTTTGGAATCAGGCATTGCATTAAATCAATCTGTCCGACATTCAAAACAAACCTACCTATCAATTTATTTACCCTTTTATCTTCGATCCATTTTGATTGATGAACACTATTCACTCAAGAATGAACCATACAGTTTAGATATAAACCGTTCAATAGACAAGAGTATTGATCAGCATCCAATCAACGCTCGTCTAATTACTGTCACATTAGTTTATCCGTCAAGCTGGTGGAGACAGTATACTAATTCTGAAAGCTTTATGGTTTCTGATTCAGGCCAAACAGATTCATCTCATGGCGATAAGTTCAGTGAATTATTCTCATTCCTTCCAGATAGTCGAGAAAATCGAGGATTTTGTCATGTTTTTCGTGATCTACGTCCAGATGTAAGTTACCAATACAACTGTGCACATCCTCGTTTCGTCAATATGTGTAGTTTGATTTTACATTGAACTTCATGGAATTATTGAAATCGATATATTCAAATGGCCACAAAATGCTTGTTTAGTTTTGTTGCTTAAAGCAAGTATATATTGCACTTCTTGATTATTTGTTAGTCTCATCTGTGTCGGTCGGTTGGGTTCCACATGATGACCTTAGTTGGTGACCTTGAATGACATGGTTTAAAGTTGCTTACAGTGGTTCTAATACATTCGTTCTTTATCTTCGTCTTTATATTAAATCCCATTATTTCTTCATACGGTTATTCCAAACTACATTTTCATTACTTAATCCTTATTACCATAGTTGCTGTATTATTTCGACCAGTTTCACTATTCTTGTTAGTTTCATATCACAATAGAGTAGTAGTGTTAGAATTTAGTCCAACCAATACTTATACTAGGCTTTACATCTATTATGATTGACTTGTACTACACTTATTGTGTTAATTTATGGCTGTAAAATATTGTCATTATAAGTAAGACTACGCAAGGATTACAAATATTTGACTTTTATATGATGAAACCATATAAGAAATACTAAAGCTAAGTGGTAGACTTCCGATAAGGTATATAAATCATCTTATAAACGTGACAGTTTCGATGAACCAGCATGAATATATTTGACTTATCTTCTAATTTAATACCGTATGCTTCGCTGAGCAATTCTACAGTCATGATGCACCATCTCATCTTGCTGCTGATTTTAGAGTTGATCCTTTTGAGAAGGTTAGTTTCTCGCAGTAGTCACGTACTTAGGGGAAGCATCTAGGATTAATTACCACTAATCACTTTTATGTGTATTCGTCAGTTTACTTTGTCTTATATGGCAGGTTATATTATCTGTACAAATCGTGTTCTTATCAAACAAATATCTGAGCACTACTCTTGCTTAGGTCACCGGCTTATGGGCCTTGATCTACCGTAGGACCTAATTCGATTCCTAGTTGGGTCCCCTGAATTTCCACTCTTGAAGAATCGCTGACTACTATGGATTAACGGTCTATAACTCTCGAGTTTTTGATGTCACTCCAATTGAAATTAATTTGAGATGAATAAAGCCCATGATTGCATTTATAATTTTTGCTCCTACTGTTATATGTTGCTGTAATTTGACTACACCTTTGTAACCTATATTTTTACTCCATCAATAATGAGTTGTTTAGTAAGTCCTATTCAACTTCGTAACTTCTTTGCAGAGACTTATGACGTTAATACAACGTAAAAATCAAAAGTCAGGTACAAATAGTGTTTAGGATACGTATATTTCAAACATTTATTTTATCAGGCAAACTGAACAAGTGAGTGTGGAAATTGATGTTTCAGCCAATATCTCTGTCTGAGTCAATTGATGTATAAACTATGGTTAGTCAATCAAACATACGCATAAGCCAAGCATATACTGAAATATCAATATCATTGATCGATTCACAGTTAACTAAGCTAAGGTGCATATGATGAAAGGTCATATATTATTCTCTAAGTTACAAATCTACCAAAAGGTTAGAAAAAGTGCACATGAACATTAAACAAAATTTTTCTTATTTCTTTTTATCATCTTAAAGATTAGCTCTCCAGGAATTTTACAAACTCAATTATTCGCAGCTGCAGCCGACCATTGGTGGGAGAAAACAGATATTCTTTTACAAACTGCTGTAGATCGATATTTGAAGACACATTTCATGATAGCATCAAGTGAAGAATGTCAATTCTCTGACCGGTTTCATTTATTATCCTCATATATTGCTCGTTTACAAGCGCCCAGTATAAACACTCCCATGAATTGTGTTTGTATTGTGAATAATAATAATACTGATGATGTTGATGATGATGAAGCATATGAGGAACAGTGGCTTCGTGTGAAACAATCTGGTTGGATGGAACTTGTCAGACATACTGGAATATTTATTGTGAATTTAATGCAGAATCACCATTGTCTAGATTATGATAGTCGAAAGGAAAACTATTTACATATCAATCATCATCATCATACACATTGTTTAACTCCATCAGAAATGATTTACATGTCAAATCCAGTAAGTAGTTATGAAGTTGTTTGGTTTTTTTGTTGTTGAGTATTTTTATTTCGGCATATGTCCTGTTCAGTTGATTGAATTTATAATGTGTGGAAAACAGCTGTTGATACAAGTTATCAACCGACTATACATTTCAGATTAATGATCTGAATTTTTGTCCTGATAAACTTGTCTATCTCCACACTGTATTTTAATATCTAGTGTAATTTCGATCATGACCTGTAAATATAAGTGGAATGATTTGTAAAACTAACAGAGAATATCTCATGTTACATTCCTATCCATTATTCATTGTAATGGAAAATAAATTTATTTTGTTAAAAGACTGGTAGATCAGTGGCTTAGACTTTATAGTTGACAGCTTCACTTGTCTTGGGAGTCTCATCAGTGCTGATAGCCTGGTGACTGAAGAAATCTCGACTGGCCTTTGCCAACTTGCGTCACCTATGGCGTAAGCTAGATATCCATCCCATCTGCTAACCAAAGGACGAGTCTGCTATGCATCAGTTCGCTCCATCCTCCTATACGGGTGTGAAAAATGACGAGTAAGAGTAGAGGATATTCGTAGGTGTCTTCGAAGCATTGTTCGTATATGCTGGGACAATCAAGTAAGAAATGCTGCTGTCAGGAAAGAGTGCTAGGTAAAGGTGGGAGATTAATAGGTAAAGTACTGAATTTTTATCACTTGAGGTGGTTGGGACATGTGTTACGTATATCCAACCACCGATCGCCTCGACAGAGCTATGTTTCGTGGTGAATGAGTAGGTTGGAAGAAAACTAGGGGCGGCCGGAGCGAAACATGGCACAAATCCACGAAGTCACTCACAAGTGGACTGAACCATGTAAGTAGGTGTCGAATACCTGGTTGGGGTCTGCGAGACAACTGTAACCGATGGTTAGAGACCTTAAATTATGTGGCTCAAAATCGTTTGCAATGGCGCAGGTGCACCCATTCTTTGTGTTCGCTTAAATTTCAATCTTCTGAATTCCTTATCACCTCTATCTTTCTCTTTTTCATTCTATTTCACTGGAGTTTACTTCTTGAATAATATTTTCGAACCCTAATCTCTCCGATCACCGCTAATACAATAAACAACCTTTACTACAGTGGGATTTGAATTGACAATGTGGTATGGCAACTTGAACTGACGTACGAAGTTCTAAGTTGTAACTGACTGACTGACTTATTGGTTCTCGACTTTCAGCCACAAGGATTCAGCTTTAATCTCTTATCCCACCTACTTTGATTTCGATACCTTGGTAGTTATAATTAGCTCTCATACTTGTAATGTTATAGCTTGTATACACGTACCTCGTGAATGAGTTAATTAATTAATTTTATTATGGAGTTTTTTTTTCGCTTCAAATACGATGTTCTACACCAAAATCTAAGTGAATGATTGATTAAACCAAAAGATTAGCAGGATATAAAACTCCACTTCATCTGAACATATCAATGAACTTACATTATGTATGTAAAGCCAATCTTCACTGTAAACTATGTTTTTATTCTCAATAAAATCAACTAATGTATGTCTAGTGTACTCAATATTTGTCATTAAATTATAAAGTTTATTAGCGTTCAATTTGTTCTACATTGATTATAAAAACGTTTGCTTAGCCCAATAACTTTCTCTATCATTATTAACAATCGGATATTCTAACGTATATATTAATTCAGCAGATTCTTTTATCTTCTCAATGTTCAGTGCTATTACATGAGAATAACTCGAAAAAATAAGGAAAAATATATATCCATTTCAAAAATATAAATTAGAAACTATCAATTGTGCATAAAACTGTGTCATTTATGATGGAGATCTGAGTAATAGATAAATATTTAATTATCTGTAATTTATAGGCGTTAAAACATGTTTTTCAACAATCAGTGAATGAATTAAAAGTTTAGAGTAATACTAATATAAAAAAAAACTATAAACTAATTGTTTAATAAATGTACTACATACTATTTTGATGTGATCTTGTTACGAATCTCCAAGGTTTGGTTAATTATTGTGGTGTCGACGAGTATACTGCTCAGCAGTTCGTTTTGCTCTTTAAGATAACAGAATATTTATTGCTAGAGTTCGATCATTGTGTCTTTGAATGATTGCTGGTATATTTTAGGATCATGGAATTAACGACCCAGTGTACTAAGTAAGTTAGTAACACACCAATTGACGAGGTAGTGAATCTTTATTAACTTGGATGGTTAGGACATATATTGCGTATCCGCATCCACCAACTATCACGACACGGGGGTGACTGGTGTAGGACTTGGTTGGAAGAAAACTAGGGGTGACCAAACTAAGACATGTCACCAGTACGTTGAGATACTGACTGCTAAACTAAATTATATAAGTTGGTTCAAACTACTTCGTTGGGGTCTCCATGATTGTCGTAGCAGGTGGTAGTAGACATGGCTCAAAATTGTTCGCATTAGCTCAATTACATTCACTCTCAATCCTCTCGTAGATCCCAAACTTCCAAAATGCCTTGTAAATTGTTTTAATCTTTTTTATGGCCACTGACAACTTCTCGCCTATGGTAAATGGATATAATGACTAAAATCGATGTGCACATGTGCAAATTTCTACGTTGTTCATATTTAAAAAAAAACGCATTTGCTCCTGATTGTATTGATTATTTCATCGTAATTTATTTACTTTCTTTATTTCAGCTTCATTATTGTGGTATGGATGCTGTGTCATCAGCTGTACAAGCCGGTTTAGAATTGGCAAATTTAACTTTACACTTATTACCACAGAGAAATCAATTTCAGCATACATTCTCTTCTATCTTATCCTCTGATGACGTAATCATCAATGTCGATGATCATTCATCCAATGATACTACTGCCGGTGATCTTAACAATTCCAATGAATCATCATCATTCACTCATTCCAATTCTCATCAATCATCCGATAATTATGATGAAATGATTAAATCTTCCAGCAGAAATTATGTCAACGATCATTCCGACTGTTTAAGTGCACGTACTAGACGTTTGTTAAAACGCCGCCATTCGGAATCTGATCAAAATCTTGCCTGTTTATAATGAGTGGTAGATGTATATTTTCTGTATGTATGTATGTGTGTGTGTCTGTCTGTCTGTAAATAAGGCTTCATTATTTGTGACTGTGTATGGTTTAGTTTGTTTTATTTGCTCCCTCTCTCTCTCTCTCTATTCCTCCATCCTTCCATGTAAATAGATATACATTTCCAAATGTATATAATAATAATAATAATAATAATAATAATAATGTAAAGTGCAATTTACCTATTTATGTAACCAATACTACTACTACTACTACTACCACTACTACTATTACTACTGTTACTACTACAAGTAATGCTATTTTAACCATTTTATATTATGAGAAATATTGACCAAGACGGCAAGAAAGAAATAAGAGGAGAATACTATGGACAATCATTGTTTAAGTGTTCGTGACTAAATTATTCAATTTATTTATTGTTTTTTTTTAGTGTACCACAACCTACTACTTAATTTGTCTATATCAACTTATATATATATATATATATATATATATTATGCAGATGAATGAATTCAACATTTCTGTTTGTTTTTTTGTGTGTGTATGTGTGTGTCATATACATTGTATTCCCCTCTAACCATGTAATAATTAATTACTGTATATACGTACATAATTGATACATTTGTCGTATGGTTTATGCATTTTATGCACATTTCATTGATTATCGATAAATGCAGATCTATGTATGTGCACAATCATTACATTTTTTTTATCGGTTTATTGTCAAGATTTTCTTTATTGTTCTTTTTTTAAGTTTGTTTGTTAGTTATTATTATTATTATTATCATTATTATTGTTATTATGGATTCATTATGTTATGTATGCTAGAAGAAAAAAAAGCAGTGCCCATATCAACATATTATTGAATAATAATGTCTTATTTTTATTTAATTTCAACGAGTAACTTCTCTTTGCGATTTTTCAATTAGAGTTATGGAAATTAGTGTTTGTTGCATAATGAAATCATCAGTCAGTCGTTGTTAGACTACCATTAGAAACCTGGAAGCACTGGACTGCTGTTTCGTCCTGGTATAGGACTCATCAGCAGTGCGTATCCTTGACTCCGGCACCTCGCAGAATTCGAACGCGGGATCTTCGATGTTGCGCGCGAACGACTAACCATTGGACCACTGGGCCGGCATCCAGCGGCGTTTGATTATCGCTAATACTTCTATTACCTGAACTAATGTACATACGTGTGTACTCACAAAGTTTTAAGTTGCAACTGATTGACTGATTGAATTCTACTCTTCAATTAAATCATTCAACTGTTCTAATTCTCATCAGTTCAAAAAAATTCAATACTAGACAATTGGTTTCTAGATCAGGTGGTTAGTAAAGAAGTGATAAAATCAATTCGTGGATTAGAAAATTATGAATTTTCAAATGAATATTTATTTTAAGTGTACACTGTTAAGAAAAAGTTCCATGTCAAGATTATAATAAGTGTATAGTTCTCGTAATTCTTTTTGTTGTTGAAAAAAATGGCTCATCAAAAGCTATCAATTCATAATAATAATAGTAATAATAATAATAAATCTATACCATCTACAAATGGTATTAAGATTGAAATTATGTTGAATCGGTCTTGTACTCAGAGTTCTTTGTTAGTTGATTAATAATAAATGGACAGTATCTGAAATAAGGCTGTTAGAAATGGTTAATTGAATTGATCTTCATTGTTACAACAACCTTTGGGTCAAAAGTGTCTGTAGTAAATATTGATATGATATTATTAAAAAGAAATTTTTTACCTTCTATTATCTGTCATAGCTGTTTTGATTATAAGTAGACAGACAGACAGAACTTTGCACGTAAGTACATCAGTTCAGGTTGCCATGCCCCATCAGCACGGAGACGCAACTGTCAGTTGAAATCCAAGAGTGATAGCAACAATAGAAGTATTAGCAGTAATGGAGAAGATTAGGGAGCGAAGATATGATTCGAGAAGTATAATTCAGTGAGATAAATCTAGAAGGAGAAAGATAGAGATTATGAGGAATGCAGAAGCTTAGAATTTCGTAGAACACAAAGAGTGGATGCACCTGAGCCATCGCAAACGATTCTCAACCATGTCGTTCAGGGCTTCTAACCATTGGTAACTTTCGTCTCGCGGACCGCAAGCAGGTAGCCTACATCTACCAACATGACTCAGTCCACTTGTCAGTGACTTCGTGGATTTGTGCCATGTCTTGGTTTGGCCGCCTCTAGCTTTCGTCCAACCTACTCCTACACCACAAAAAATAGCTCGTCGAGGCAGTCGGTGGTTAGCCATACGTAGCACATGTATCAACCGCCTCAACTGATGAAGTTTCACTACTTCATTTATTAGTTTGCCATCGATACCTGGAGCTCGTTTTTTTGATTATAAGTAAAGATGTATAGTGACTAGGCTTTACATATGTCGAATGAGATTGATCAATTGCAGTCCTAATTATTATACCGATAGAAATTAATCATACTTTAGTCGTTTTTGCCCATTAGTAAGTGATTAAAGTTAGACGAATATCATGTAATAAATATCCCATTAAAGAACAGACTGTTCTTCAGTTATTTGTTTCATAATTTTACAGTTCACTTAACGATTTGACCAATATCGAAAACCTGGGAACATTGGACTGCTGTTGTGTTCAAGTATGAGGCTCCTTACTAGTGCGCATCCATGGTCGTATCAAGATCTAATTGCAAGGCCTCCAGTTATCTTGTGGAGTCTTTATTGAGTTTCGCCTTCATGGTTTACATTTCTGATTGGATACACACTGGTAAGAAGTCATGTCTTGAGTAAAGCAACAGTTCAGTGCTTCATGGTTACAATAACCGCTTAACTAAGGTCATCTCGTGATGTATAATCTCTCTTCCCCTGATAAACCGTCCATTGCTTTATTCTTAAAGGCAACAGTTCTTTCATACTGTTCTTTTGTAAAATATTTTTATTAGCCATGTTACTGATTTGTACAATGGGAAGGATGACTTGAATTGAATGTTTGTGAAACTCTTTTTGTTATATTGAACTTTTTATCATCACTATTGAGCATTCACTAAACATACAGAGTTAATGTTACAACTAATAATCTGAATGGTTATTATTAGGACGATGTTTTATATGAAAATACATTTATTAATAATAAAGTTTCACATCTCTCTTTCCGTTGAAGGATGAACTGATACTAATGTACATGTATGATGTGATACTTTTATTCAATAGAATTCAAATAAACAGTTCAAACTATTATTTTCAAATCAACAAACTGTATAAGTAAATCAAATTTAGAGGAAAATTGTATTAGCAGTAAACTCTTACAAGCGAAGTAGTTTAGTCATTAAGATTTTTATTACTACTAGTATTATTATTATTGTTATTATTATTATTATAGAAGACTTTAGTAACAAAGGTACGAGAAAAATAAACTATTTAAATCTTTTCCACGTGATTGATTGTCGTTGCCATTTATGCTGTCATTACTATTGAGTATCCTTTGACGAGCTTTTTTTTCATAATTACATTTAGAATTTTGTAGGTGTTTGTCATTTGCCAAATTAATTTATAGATTAGATGTATGGCAGTTAGTGTATTGATTTCTGACTGACCTGACGATCTAAAAACAGGCGCTTTAAACACTGTTGAGAAGTTAGAGTAGACCATCAGATTGACGTAATGAAAGGAATGTGAAATTTTGTTGCAGGGATTTCTAAAGATTAATTTTGTTTGTAGGTCAGGTTTTGTTACAGTAGTACACAGTGGATATGCAGCAGTGTCAGATTCGGATATATGACTCTATTTGATTGTTTTGAAAATGGGTGTTTGATTATAAGGTGTACACAATTTGCCCAGTAAACGTTCTTCTTCAAGTAAATCGCTTATTCCATCTGTTCTCACCGTCTTCGTTCATTGCGGCATCTTCCAAAACTAAGAGCCAGTGAATAGTTGTTTCATCTCAATATAAAACTCTTCAACAATATAAATGGACTGTCATAGTCAACCCAGTAGTGACGTACTTAAAATGTCAGAAATAAAGAATTATTCACTACCGTTCTGTTGGATGATCGCTCCACTTACAAATAATCGAAGTTGAAACTATGATGTCCTTGGAAGCTGATGCAATAGTACTTACTAATGGCTAAAAGCTCGTTGTTAGACTTGAATAAATTGGTTTCTATCCCTGACTGGGTCGTAGGTATGTACTACTAAGGAGTCTCATTTCAAAACGAGACCTCCATTTAGTGCCGTTTGATTTTAAGTGTTACTCTTATTGAGATCAATTTAAGGCGAATATGATCTGCAATGTTAAATTAACGATTCGCTAATGCCTTTTGCAACTATATAAGACTCACTGATTGCTTACTCCACATACGTCTGGTGATACTTGTTTTGTGGTGTGTGCTACTTATACGAACGATATAAGTAGTATAAGGGACGTGAAAGAAGTCTCACGGTCACTAGAGGAAAATGGAAAGCAAATGGAGCAAAAGCAAGAAGTAAATGGAATACCAACAGGAAGTAAAGGAAGCAACAGCAGGAATGGAAGAAGACTGGAGCGTTGGGAGTCAGGACTCAAAGATAGTGTGCAAATAGAGTGTTCAATGTAATGTCTTCGTTTTTAATTGACTAAGAGTGTAAAGTTGCTAAATACAATCTACCGCGCCTGTCTCAGTCTTCTCAGTTTGGGTGCTTATTTAAAACAAACATGCTTATTTCGGTCATAATAAAAATTTTTTTTCCGAAATAGTAAAGTGATACACAATTATATTTTTCAAAAGTCAATTGATCAATTATTTCAATATTTGAAGTATCAAAAAAGAAAAAACAGCACAAACAAAACAATAGAGAAAAAAATCAATAAATTTTTTGAAAATAAAACGGAAACGATTATGAAACGTTTTTTTCGAAAATAAAGAATTAAATACCTAGTGATAAATAAAGATCATATTTTTGATCTGTTCATTTAAATAACATTTTACTGTATCAGTTCCATGATAGAGATGGTTTGGTTGTGTTGTTTCTCTATCGATTAGATAGTAATTTCATTTAATTGATTTGTGCGCTAATTCGAAAATTGTTCAATGTTGTATTGTTGAATTCTTGGACAATTAATTCTGCATCTGTATAGTGTTGAAGATAAACTTTAGCTAAACCATTCGACATTTCATTCAATAAAGAATGTTCGAATTGTATAGATAATATTTTCTGAAATAAAAAATATTATTTGAGTGTTAATCACATGAAAAACACTATAGAACTTTGTAAAATTCATTTATGGAAATCTGTGGAAGTAAATATTTATTATTCATTAGTGAAGAATTTGTTTGCAGCAAACTATGAACCATATCTTTCAGAGTTTCAGTTGTATTAGCTGTAAGGAACATTGTATTGAACAGTATTAACACACACATACTTGTTAGCACTGACAAATAATAAGATGTAACTAGTTTTCAGTTATGTTACCCAATGAAATCTGTTGGGGACGTTAGATCCCCAGAACTCGCTTCATAAATGCCTTAATTTTGCATTTTATGATTCCGAGCATGGGACTGATAGGTTGACCTTGAGATTTCATTTCTCACTAGGAAAATCCTTGGCTGTGATTGGTTTAGTTGTGTATTTTAGTGTTCTATTTTTGTGACTGTCTAAAGGACGTTTCTGTGATGTATAAATAATCGTGATTTGTGTGCTTGAGATCATTGTGCTGCTGGGTGTTTGTAGAATATACTTCATACGCCATATCAAAACTTCTCGTTAGCTGTTTTGAGTCAACGGATCAGAGTAACCCACCTGAAAGCTGGTTGATTGTCTAGTTCTCGTTTATCGACCAAGTTGAACCCTTAATAGTTTCCAGCATACCTAGCGACGAAACTAACAAAATCTATTCGTAATCACAATACTCATCAACATAACTAAAATCAATGATCTTATACACTCACACAAGTTCATTTAATCATGAGATGAAAGTTCAACTGAAAAACTTAGTCATAGTAAATCCGAAGCAATAAGTTATGCACTTTTAAAATGTTCACTAATCAATAAAGTGTAGTTACGATCTGATTATGTATATATAAAATAACAATGAAAACTTTCTAAATGGAATCAATTAACTTTTCAAACTATAAATCGTTTTCATTTTGACATATAATCAATCAGCTAATTTGGAAATTGTTCAAGTTAGCTTTTTTATAATCGCTTCATACAGATGTTTTGTTAAAATAACATAAATTGAAGATTTAATTTTACGCGTACTGATTGATTTCAGTTTGAATGAAATTGAAGCTTAATTTTCTCTTATGATGGATGATTGATTATCTATAATAAGAGGAAGTCAGTATTTTCAATGACCTTTTACTTCTCAATCTTGTTATTCAACATTGTGTAGTATATAGTTAAATTGATTTTCCAGTTTCACACTCCCATTGAATTATATCCAGAGGAAGTAGCAATATTCGAAGACTTATAATCTATGTTAGGTAATTAGAAATGAACTTGGATGTCTTGTGCTAGTTGACGTTTGTTTACAAGATATATTTTACAGGAGAATCATTTGCTTCCTATGCGATTTTTATCTGAATTATAGTATCTAAGATTTTACCCCTTATTTATTCTGTGCCTAGATTAATTTTCTGTGAGACCAGGTTTTTGAAATTGACTGACTATTGAAAAGTGACTAATATCATCGTCTTTATCTAAAGTCCTCGAACTGCTGATCGGATACTATCAGTTAGGTTGTAATTCAAACACTAGTCTTAGATGGTTGAAGCTCGTTGTCCGGAAACCCTGAACCATTTGACATGTGTTAGCAAAGTTCCGATTGGCTATCAAGATTTATAATCAATACACCAATGACCCGTATGACTATTATTATTGGGAATTATTGTTGAATTATTAAAAATGTGATATCTTTAACTCTATTTGTGTTGGGGACGTTAGATCCCCAGAACTCGCTACATAAATACCTTAATTTGGATTTTATGTTTACGAGCATGAGCTGATCAGTTGATCTTGGGATTTCATTCCCCACCAGGAAAAACCTTGGCTGTGATTGGTTGCTGTGTATTTTAGTGTTCTATTTTTGTGACTGTCTCAGTGACGTTTCTATGATGTATAAATAAATGCGATTTGTGTGCTTGAGATCATTGGGCTGTTGGATGTTCGTAGAATGTACTTTCTACACTATATCAAGACTTTTTGGTTAGTCATCGGATCAGAGTAGCCTACCTGGAAGCTGGTTCATTGTCTCGTTCTCGTTTATCCACTAAGTTGAACCCTTAATAGTTTCAAGCATACCTAGTGACGAACCCATCAATTTGATACTACTTATTTGAATAAAATCTTTTTTTTCAAAAAATATTATTGTATTTAAACAGAAAAAAATAAATACAACTTACTACATTTTTAATTTTTTGCTCTAACCATTTTGTAAAATCACTAGTAGTCATTTCTTTTGGAAATCCTTGAATCGTAACAATAATTGGTTTGGTGTCTGTTTTAGCAGTGAACAGATTATTTGTCTTATAGATTTGCAATTCAGGATTATTCATAATTGTTATCTGTTCGGTATGACCATTATTTGGCCATGAATTTATCCAATCCGGATTCTTTTTGAATTCAGATAAATTGTAACCATTATTGATTATGTTATCATTATTATTACTATTATGACAACTTGTTAAGTAGGGAATGGAAGTTGAAAGTACTCCAGTCAAATCATTATTATTCAACATTGAATTGCTTGTAAAGAAATTTGGAATTGATGTTTGATAAATTAAATTCGGTATTTGAAATCCTAGCATATTTGATAATGTTGGAGTACATTGAATTAGTGCTGAAAAACAAAAGATTTTAATCATTGTAACACACTTATTAGTTATTTCATTTTATTAATATAGATGTGACCAGTGGAATTCTGCCATCTCGGATATAGGCAATAATTACGAAAGATAATGGGTAAGGTCGCGCAATGCCTTGGGTGATTTAAGTTAACCGTTGGATGCCTGTTCAGTGGTTTAAAAGTTAAGTGTTCTGACACAGGAATCATGGATGCGCGCTACTGATGAGTCCCATACCAGGACGAAACGGATGTCTAGTGCTTCCAGGTTTCTGATGGTGGTCAAACAGTGATTCATCCATGATTTCGACGTGTAAAAACATAATCCAAGCTGTGTTCTGATTTTGGGGACCAGTCTCCGTCGTGATCGATAAGAGTTGGTTGACACGATAAATGATCAACTACATATGATCAGTGATTAAATAATAGTAAATAACTCAGTCTTACAGAAGGTTAGTCATTGTTCGAATACCTTAATGGCATCGTTTCAATCTGTCAAGCTTGTTAACCAGGTTTTAAGTCTCACGTAGAGTATTAGTTCTCTTAAGATTACAAGTATGCTTTGCGAAGAATACTTAACCAGTAGAAAGTCCAACTCCTCCAACCATCTTAACATTTTTATTTTTGTTTTTATCACTCATATTATTTGACAAATAATTCATAGTTATAACATTTTAATGTAACATTTCATTATATAAATAATGAGACGATGGAGAGAATTTCTAGCTGAGGCCGACGATTATGGTTGGGTTTCATTCTTCAGGTTAGATGCTTTGGTTGTAGCGCTTTCATCATTCTTCATCAGCTTAAACTTCATTTAGAAGTGCAGTATTTGAACTTCTCCGAATCATCGAAAGGAATGAGCTGGCGAACACTTATGATCTTATCAACAACATCTTTGATGATATGAAATTCACTATGGAAAAAGGAGACAAACAACAAATTATCATTCCTGGTTGTATCAACTGCTAGAATTGATGCAGAAAAACTAGAAACTCAAGTATATCGGAAGCTAACCCAAACACCTAATTTTCAACTACAGTAGCAACAACCTAAGAACTCACAAAATCCACTGCGTGCACACTTTATTCAAGAGAGCAAAAACACACTGCAGCACACATGAAGCAGGAAAACACGAAGGAAAATATCTGATGATTATCTATCAGAAGAACAGTTATTCATGCAACTTCATCAAAAAGTAAAAAAAACAAAATGGAAATCAAACACAGGAACCAACAATTGCACCATCCTGTGACATATAAAAGACGTATTGGAGATTGCAGCAAGAGAATTGAAGCCGTTTGGAATAGGTGTAGCATACAAACCAACAGAATCGCTTCAATCAGTCCTATGTAAACCAAAGGACAAAATATAAAAATGAAGAAAGGCCAAACATCATTTACAAAATAAACTGTTCCAACTGAGAATAAAGTTACACTGGACAAAGTGGACGTGCTGTTGATCTTCGCCTATATGAACATCGATTAGCAGTCAAACGTCATGACATTTCCTCTTTTATATCAATACATGCAAACAACTGTGGATATACATTCCATTGGAAAAATTTTGAAATACAACGAATGCTAGAAAATTATCAGAAGCTTAGCTCTGAAATCAATCGGCTACTAACAAACACACCGACATTGATCTAATTTATCAGCCAATCAGAAAAATGATAGACAATCGTAAGATCAAGAAGCAAATGAAAGGGCGATACAATCACATAAAGATGCAGACAATGACAGGCTAAAGGTCAACTAACAACCAATCAGGATCGAGGTCAACAGGACTAAGCTGAAGTTTGTTTAAAGAGCAACAATTAGAGCCCCACAACCAAAACATAGAACTTATAGAACGATACTGCACTTAAAAAAGTTTTATTTTCCTAAATTATATAATTACATACTCTATCAACTGACTGCTCGTCGTATCATTTAAAATTTATCTGACTGAGATATTGTGCATAGTCTTTCGAGAACACTGATCACTTTGATCGATCTGCTAATTTCTGTGACTTAATCAATTAATTTATGCTTATCATGGAAGATTGATGTATATTTTCTAAATAAGTAATAAATCCTTTCTTGAATTTTTATTTCTGTAATGTCATTAAAAATGGAATGAATTAAGTTTATCAATGTTGACTACTGTAATATTCTATGGTGTAATATAGTATCTACCTTACGAAGTGAAAGCCGGTTTTATTGAATACTTACAAAATAATAATAGTAATTATTATTAATATTTGTTACGCCTGAACGTATACACGTCAACTTGATATACTTGAACTATTACAAGTTTACCTAGTAGGAAAACGAGAGCGAGGATCGAGGACTCGGCAACACGACATGCTACTCAAATCCGATTATCCCTACCCCCATCGAGTAAAAATACGAAGACTTGAATGTGAAGTAGAACCTGTATTCTACAAGCATCCAGAAAGTACGAGGTCCGAGTCCAGAAGAGAATCAGGATCCCGGACTAGGGATCCGGGACCGGGTCCTGGTCATAAGAGGTTACACATAATGCGTATTTATACATTTTGGTCGAATAGGAAACATTATCGAAGTCTGTGACATTGGCAGTTAAGACGACCAATAGGAAGCAACATTTGAGTCGACATTGAAATTCAGGATCACCAATAAGAAACAACATTGGAGCACGTGACATTGATATCTAGGACGATCATAAAATTGACCAGTAGAAATTAACCGATAGGAATCGACCTATAATTTTCCTAGGATATTGGATGAATATCCTAACATTATTATTATTATTATCACTAATATTGTAAATATTATTATAGTCAACTGATTACTGTAGACTAACAGTGAACAAAGAAGTTTGTATTGAATGAAACTGATTCATGTGTAGTAAGTAACTCTGCCTGTAGACCTTCGGGTGGTTGTTGTCAGTCTCACGTTTGGATAACAGGAGGAGGAAGAGAGTCACACCAAGGGATTGATTGAATTCACAGGCTATTTATTCAATACAATATAAATTAATTATCAACATACCATTAGTGATTGGATTATTATGATGCGTATCAATTAAAGGTGTTGCCAATGGGAATGTATTATTCATTCCAGTGATATAATTTGATAATGTTGATGTTAGTATCGGTGGTAGAGGTGGCCCTAGTGGTGGCGGGACATTGAAATGATTCAATTCTTTATTGTGAATCAATGCATTGAATGGAAATTCTGGTTGTTTCATTCTGAAAACATTACCATAACCTGATTGCAAGGGTATGGATGACTTTGTTGGTGGTACACTAGTCAAATTCTGTTCATCAAAATGGTGTAATTGAGTAAAAGCTATCGGATTCATTAGATTCGTTAATGCTGATATAGGTGACGATGCTGATGCTGATGAGGCTGATGTTGATGTGGATGACGACATAAGATTATTTGTAAATATTCCAATATTTCCTGACATATTTAACAATAATTGATTTAAATCATCTCTTGTACATTGAATCACGTCAACGTAGACACCGATTGGAATTGGTAAACCATATTTAATGAAAATATTTCTATGCTTTTGTTCACAGACATTTTGAGCGGATAATTGTGTGACGAATTGAATCATAGCTTCACCGATTGGTTGACCCTATTAAAAAAAGAAAAGAATATAATTTTTAAAAAAACATTATTATTTTTAGTCTGAAGAACTGATGGAAACTGTTGGAATTTATAATTTATATTGTGAACCAAAGGAGCATAAAAAGCTTTGTAATCCTACCTGGTAACGAACACTTCAACAATATGCATCGAAGACACTACGTGGAATCGAACTCACGTAGTCCTTTCAAGTCTCACATCAAATGATTAGCCTATAGAGTGCTGAGTTGGCATCCAGCCATATACATTTTTAACTTCAGTCAACTTACATTATCGATCAATGATCTTTCGGTGACCTTAGTAGGTAAGTGTTTCACATCTGAAATTGTTAAGTTCAACGATAAGTGTTGGTCTCAGTAACAAGAGTTCTGATAATTGTAATTTGACAATGGTCACTAATGAATACACAATTGTTAGTGGTATGTGAGATTCGTAGAGACTGTTGAACTTTATAACTTACATTACAGTTTGGTCTTGGTTAGATATACAGTCACTTTGTGTGTCAAATCAGTGGTTAAAGTCTTAATGCTCAACTTATGATCTGAAGGTCCTAAGTTCAGCTTTAAGTTGAACCCCGCGTACGTACTAGAAGAAAACAGTTGTCTGATGCTTCTTGGTGTTTATTGGTTATTTAACTAAGGTCAGTTAGTAATGCCGACTGTTAAAAATCTTCTGTGATATCAAAAAGAAGGCAGTGTAGTTTCGGAGAAGTATTTTTTTGAACAATACTGTTAGTAATCAATTACACTCTTGAAACTCGATTTCCCATATACAACTGGCTGATCACTAAATAGTGGCTAATGTTATATTTTTATAGTCGTTTTAGGGCTCAGCGAATAATATCAAGCTTATCATGTTCCCTGAAGTTGACAAGCTTGAGTTTTGTAGGAATTTAGTTACGGAATGCTACGGAGTTTAAAATAAGGATGAAATAAACATAGGTGTTCCAATCAGAAAAGGTCGAAAAAGAAGGTCACTTGATAACGATTAGAAATGTTAAGAAATTGACTCATTTTCTAGGAGGTAATGAATGTATGTATATGAATGAGTACTTATAGCCGAACAGATTTTCTCTCTCACTATTACCTTTTCGCTTCAGTTGTCAGTTCGGGGATGGGAGCATATTTTATACATCAAAAGAAGATCAACTTCAATTTAGAAAAATAAATAAATTGTAAATCTTACTGTCACATCATACACTAAGTGTATTCCATGTACTGCTACATTACGCCAATTATCTTGAAGAAATATTAAAATATCTGTAATGTCAGCATGAATTGGCATCCCACATATACGTACAAATGTTTTAGCAATTTCTTCAATGGATAAATTAATGCTCAATAATAAATTTTCATTATTTTTACTACTACTACTACTAATACCAATGTTGTTAGTAGTATTATTATTACTTGTAGTAGTTGTAGCAGTAGCACTGATAATAGTAGTCGTATTAGTCGTTGTTGCTGCTGTTGCAGTCGTCGTCATTGTCGTCGCCGTCGCCGCCGCCGCCGCTGTGACCATCATCATCAAGTTTGGTCCGAATATTTGTAACAATTGTAAATTTGTCAGATCTGGTATAATGAATTGATGATTATTAAGATTGTTTGTAAAAGGTGTAATACTGTGAGTACTAACATTACTACTGTGACAACTATTCGTATTACTGATGTTACTGTAACTATTATTACTACTACTACTAGTACTACTATTACTACTACTAATACTACCATTGACATTATAATTCACATTGTTAATTGTTAATGGTATGGAATTTATTGGAAACCTTGGTAGAAGTAATGTTGAATTAAAATTATTATTATTATTATTATTAGTATTATTATTGTGAATAGTAGTCGCAGTATGTAACGGATGCATTGTAGCAACAGGTCTAACATAAGGTCTATTTGTTACAAACTGATGATTTGATGTGAGAATATTTGCTGCTGCTGCTGTTGTTGTTGTTGGTGGTGGTGGTATTGTAGGTGTATTGATCACACCAATGACGTTATTCAACACGTCTAGACTATTAAAATGACTCAATGAATCTGTAGGTAGAATATTGGTCATTGAATTAGTTAAATTTGTATTGGATAGAATTCTTTGAAGATAGGAATTTCCATTTTGTGGTAGACCAAATGATAGAGTTTGTTGTTGTTGCTGTTGTTGTTGTTGTGGATATTGTGGCAAATCGTTTAGAAATGAAGGATTTGAATTGATCAATGAAATTAACTGTGGAGTATATGTAAAATCTGCAATAGTTGATTGATTAGAGAGTAATTTTAAATTATAGTCTGAATATAATAGATTATTAGTGGTTTCAGTAAAATGTGGCATGTAGACACTAGGATTATTATTGATAGTTAACAAAGCGCTGTTACATTCTGTTGAATGGTTATTCCAACAATTAAGTTGTTCATCACAATTTGGATTTAAAATACTATTCATAACCTGTTAAATGAGAAAGACACATAGAGAGAGAGAGTGGGTGAAAAACAATCTTGAAAACATTTCACAAGTCTCATTCACTAATTGTCAAGTTTATAAAATATCATTCAGATAATCTGGTTATCACCGTCCAATCAGAGAAACTCTCTGGTTCTTGTACAAGTGTAGTGTTTACTATTCAATGGGAATTCAATATTGAATGTAATTATTTGATACCAATATTGAAGATGAGCGCTAGCAATCCTAGTTCAGGTTTCTGTCACAGTATGCAGTCATGATGGAATATGAAAGTGAACAGAAAACCTTGAAGGTCAACAGTGAATAAGTGAAATTGAAAATATGAACAGTCTTAATCCAACATAGTAGAAACTTGGTGTTGTTTATATTAAGCCTATGAAAGCTTTATAAACTTGTATCTTACAGTAGTAGGAGTTGTGGGAAGCTGACTATCACTAGATAACTATTCAGTCTTAATTTTAAACATTGTAATAACTCACATCCATGACTAGCATTTTTTATGAATAAGTTAATTCGTTGGAATGTAACTGTTCATAGAAATTTAAAACAAGTCGACTAATGACATAACATAATCCACGCCTACTGTCATAGATTTACATTAACTTAGTGCAAACTTGAGTAATTTGATAAATTCCACTTTGTTTGCTTTCACAAAAATTGATCATATCAGACAGTCATATATATTTTCGTTGAAATTCTGTCCTTATTCCCTTTCTATACAAAATGTGCTTGTGTATTTCCTTATACTACTTATTAGTATTCAGTAGATATTTCTATTTGTAATGATTTTTAGCAGTATTGTATAGCGCAAGTTTATTTGTTGTGTAATGCTCTGAAGTATGTACACTTAATATTATGACTGTTTTCTCTCAACACTCATACCAGTTATTTCTGGTTTTATTTAAACGTAACAGTTTCCATTTGTGTACTATTCGTTTGCAGTTTTGGTTGTTTGATAAACTTTCGTGAACAGCTATCCGCTGTCACTTACTCGATCGTATGTTGTAATTAATCTATCGGATATTATTGCAGGAGGCCTTTCTCTTTTCATACTTACAGACGCGTCAATAGATGTGAATAACTTATGAGTTGAAGTTTATAACAAAACTGTGTATATTATTTGATTGTATAAGCGTTTTTTCAATAAATCGTTGTTATTTTAAACTCCAGTTTCATACGTATCAGGACCATGCGGATAGAAAACTCGATTGAATCAACAATATATATATTGATGTCATAAGGTATCCAATACTACTTTACAACCAAAATTAAAATATTTTACTATACTGTGAGGAATCACAAATAAATTCTGATCATATTAATCGCTTACTTGATTGACTTCAGCTGGTGTAGATTTAAACAATTCAATATATCGATTACCAATATGTTGTTTATTATTTTCCAGTGCTTTTTCCGCAATCGTTTTTGTCTCGAAAATCACAAATGCATCACCAGTTGCACGTCCATCACGTTTATTGACGAATAGAATACCGTCAGCATTAAATTGTACTGAACAATTTATATTTGCGAAAAATGAAATCTATGAATTTAGTAAATAGAGAAAAATGTAGCGTTGGATGGATATGACCTATTGTGGTTAAATTTAAGATTTATATGCAGATGGAAGTCACCTTCTTTTCTTAACAGTTAATTGAGAAAGCTATCGAAAACCGGAATTTCATGAACAATCATTTTGTTCTATTCTATGTGGCACCTCTGTAACGTGTGTTGATGATATACAATGAATTTCAACTCAGGAAATGCATACATACTTAGGAATTAAAATAGATGAAATATGGTTAGCAGGAGAATCTCGAAAGTACTTTCTATCCTGTTCGGTTCTCACCAGCTGCATGAGCCTTCATCTCAGTGTTAATGTTCACTCTGGGATTCAAGCTCAATGCCAGTCGACTCAAACGTCAACGCCTTAACCACATAGGTATTGAATCTTGGCGTGAGCATTACCTATGGAATGTGGGCGTATCCAAATGACAAGTCCCATACAGTACAAATCGGACATTCTCAAATCCACTACTAGCTATATTCCATCCGTTCTACATCGATTTGCATAATAACGTCTATATCGAGACAGTCCTCACAAGGTGCACATACACCAAACAAAGTTGATTGAAATCCAGTCAAATTATTAACAGCCGTATAACCGAAATCATTAGAATTACATTTAAAAAGTAAGTTTTACAATTAATCTTTTGTTGACAGGTGAATAAAAAGAGCAAAACTTACTGTACAGCATGCAGAAATATTAACTTGTACAAATAAATATACACGTACTATGTAAAATAACTTAACGCATGCAAACAAATATTATCTGTAAATAACATGCATTGAATTTTCATACAGTCAATGATATTGCGATACAAGCAATAATGATCACCAATGGTATAAATCTAGACTGAATCAATGAATTTATTTATGCTAAGTAAAGTAAGAATTGCGGTTACCGGTTAGCAGCTAATCAGCTCGTGCATATATCATCATCCGAATTTTAATGCACACACTACTGCTGAAACTCTTTACTTACTGCTTTAAATGTTAACATTTAGATTCAAACATAAGCAGCTGATGAGTCCCAAAAAAGGATGAAACATATACCCAAAATTCCAGTCCCAGATACAACCAAAGCCTAATAAAAACTACTGTGAATAAATTGTGAAATATTTTGTTATTAATTTTTTCTTAAAGCTATTCTGCGATTATTTCGAGTTTTTCGGGGTACAATTTGATATTTGTTCAATTCAACCACTATACTCATCAGACTTAATCAGTGTAATTGATTTGTGTTTTCTAAATGTGAAATGGGCATGCTTAGATGATGAAAAGTAAAACAATGAGTCAGATAAAGAGGCTGGTATTCAACGACGTCTAGGGACATTTCAAACAATGAAAACAGAGATAATATGAATAAATGTTTGTAAATGGTTAATATTTTGAAAGCGAAAAGACTATTGTAACCAGAAGTGGAAACGAGGTTAAGTGCTGACGGGTACTCGTTAGTAAAGCGTACCTGCAGTCTTCAAGGAACTGATGCCGTTTTTGGTATCTAATCCTCTCACATAGTTGTACAGTCTGAGACGTCAACACTGAATCATATGCTCTAAGACTAGCCTCCTCTGCTACTGACTTACTTACAGTTGACTGATTACTGAGTAGTGAAATTTATCAATTGAATGAGATAGAACTCGATTAGTGGTAAAAGATTTGGTAATCATAGCATTGGTCACTGGATCAATCGATTGCAAATACTTCAGTATTAGATAAGGTCTGTCAGTCAGTCAGTACATTTTGGATTGTCTTATGATACATTCACTCATCAAGTTATTTTTGTGTGAAAACAAAGAAAGGCCATTTCAATCAAAGGTCAAACAATTTAAAAGAATTTCTATCAAAGAAGTAGCTGGATTATCATCGGAAGAGTAGAAAATTGTTACACCAGCACCACCACCCTCTCTTACTACACTGACTCACCAAGATAAAATCCGGACAAATTCACAAAATGGGAATAATTATGTTTCTTGAAAATATATGAAGAGAATATAAGTTGTAATAAGTAAGATATGAACAAACTCAAGGATGATCGAATACATTCAATCTTACAGATCAATATCATCTTTTCATTGTACATCCTAAATAAGGACTATTTGTAAAAAAAACAGATTTTACCTACTAAATGACCGATAATGATTGTTATTTTGCACTAACTACTAAGGCAGTTTATTATTATCTAGTGTTGTTTTTGCTGTTGAAAGTTCCTATCTGAAAAAGGCAACTGAAACTGAGATGAATGAAAACTGGCGTGAATATCCAACGTACTGTTAGAAAATCAATAATCCATACAGTTGCAGTGATGTAATTAACATTGACAAATTAACATTGTAATTTTCTTGAACGTTAGATAATAGCTAGTACAGAGCTGACACAGAGCGCAAGTGTTATCTGGGCATACTTGTACCCTATATTGTTGTTAGTCCATTCCCACCAAATAGTCAAACCTGACAGCATTCTCTTCAAATACCTCCAACCTGTTATTAATCTAGCAGCTACCCAGGGCCAATTAGTCTCCAAATTGCCCAAAGAGCATGAGTTATATCCTTGAGATAAACTACAAGGCCTAATAAATTACTATTCAACTATTTCGTGTCCTTTTTTCCCTACATCTCGCATGAATTATACGCTAGTTGTAAAACGAAATAACCATTTGCTACGTAAATAAAATATCGCTTTTCACAAATTTCACAAATTTGATTTATTGACACTTATCAATCAATGAATGTGAGATAATTTAGATTGAAATCGATCGCTAAATTTCTTTCTATCAATGAGGAAAACATTGACATGCTTCTTGTTTTATTGGATAAGAAATTTCATTATGGACAGAATATGTCATATTTTTGTGTAAAGCATATATATAATAAAGAAAGTATGTTTACTCAAAACATGTTATTATAGAAATAAATATGGAGGATATTCAATAATGACCGTAACCAGCTATAATCCAATGATTTGTTCAATATTCAATAAAGCATTATTCCATTGAACCCATATATATATATATATATATATATATATATATATATATATATATATATATATATATATGGGTAGAAAGATCATAAAAACAGAAGTAAAATCAAATTTTACAACTCCATTAACCCATAAATTGCAAATATCTGCTTGTCCATGTGTTTGTATGTGTGCTGAATATTTTGAAAAACATGGTTATTTTTTTACCAATTTTCTACCAACAAACCAATTATCACACGAATATCAATAGACATAAACCAGTACAAACATACAGATAAATAAATATATATATATATTATTAAATTGCTTTCCATAACCTTTTTTGTTTGATTGACTTTCATTAAAATTGATTGACAAATGAACTTGTCCATGACAATGCGTGTAAATGAATACAATACAATCTGACCACCTGTTATATCTTACCTGTGAGTAGTAGCATTGAATAAGTGTCACTCTCTCTCTCTCACACACACTCTCTCTTTCTGTATACACATATCTATATCGATTACACTTTCACACTTATACAGACACATACATTGATCCTTTTATTGTGAAGTGACGAAACCTAATGATTTTCTATTTGAAAGTTAGAAAAGAATATAAATAGTGAATGGGAAAAATTCAAGTAATTTCTAAGTACTCTTTCTTAATTGGCTATTATGAATATTTCAAAGTGTTTCTTAGACTAATAATGCTAGTTAGTTAGTTGATTCCGACAGTTAGAGCTAAATTTTAAAAAAATGATTATGCTATCCATTATGAACATCTAAAAATCTGTTTTCACAGTTACTGATGATTTAATGTTGAGAGTGTTGATTAGTCAAATATTTTTTCATAGTAATTGGAGTACTACTGTAGTGAAGGAGAACACAGATGAGGGCAACCGAATTGTATTAAACGAAAATTACAGAGTTACTCAGTAAAATAGGAAAACCATATCGTAAACGTTAATTTGCAAATCTTCAATCCATCATCAATCCATTGCCTGACATTTCACTATTCATGCGTTTCATACAAATTCCATAGTGTTCCCACTCTTCCTTTCTTGATCTTCTCCCATCTTCTGATGCAAGACATTACGTTTTCACTCGCGTCATATACTACTTATAAGTAGCGCGCACCACACTACTATCAAGAGAAAAGCTTATCATCACATTTTATCAACAAAGAAATCAGTTTAAATGTAAAACTTGACAACTAACGACTAAATAGAGATCGAAAAAAGTTTATATTTTCATTATAGGATTGTGGAGGTTGAAGAGTATCATTAAAGTTTTGGATCGACCAAACTTAAACCAACATTAAAAGTAACCTGGAAACTATAGAGGGTCGGTTCATCTTAGCGTGGGACTATTCAGCAAAGTGCATCCCCAACCTCCGTATTTAGGAATAGGATCTAGGACATGATAATGACTTCGATGAAACTCAAAAATCTACACAACCTCGCGATAAAAATTGTCATGTACTCACTAGCGACTAGCTTCTCAGGAATAGGACCTTCGGTTTTGTGTGCGAACGCCTCTAGAGTTCTAGAACACTGAGCCAACATCCAACCGAGTTAGTGTCTAATTTCAGTCAATGCACGATATTGCGCAGCCTCACACAATGTCTTCAGTGGATAACTGCTTCACATCTAACATGGTTGAATTCCACAGGTCATGGTTTCTTACCAGAACTCCGGGAATTTCTCCACAAAGCTAGTCACTAGTGAGCAAATGACAATTCCAGTGTAGGATTGTGGAGATTGTTGAGTTTCATTGAAGTTATTATCATGTTCTGTGTTCTATTCCTGTGTGCGGAGGCCGCGGATGCTTACTGCTGAATAGTCTCATACTAAGACGAAACGGCTGTCCATTGTTTCCAGGTTTCTTTTTAATGGTAGTCTTTTAATAATGACCGATTTATGAATCCAACAAAAGTTCGTAATTTACGTTAATTAAAAAATTACAAGGGTAACAATCTTTGTTCACATATACCAGACACTTACAATTTGTTCTGGTGTTGTTGTATAGGGTAAACCACGCATTCGAATCAATGTTTGACTAGGTGTTGTTAGCTGCGCCAAAAAATTTATTGCCTCTTGAGTTTCACCTATTAAATTACAAAAAAACAATAATCTCACATACAAAATGAAATATAAGGTGATAAGTTGTTTGAAATTAGTCTCATACCCATGTCTGTGAAAATGAAGATTTTATTTCTAAAATTATTTCAGGCTTTTAGCTATATATATATATATATTCTGATTATTTCCCATATGTTTCAAACATTTCAGTTCTATTATTTACTCTAAAGACTGACAAACTATCGATTAGACGAACAATGAGTTTCAGGAAGCACTCAGTAGATGTTTGGTTTTAGTATGTGACTCACCTATCACAGTGAACCGAACAGAGAGCTTTTAGGTTTCGTAGATAGTGCTTTATCGATAACAGATGATTTACGTATTTAGTTTTTAGTCAATGAACGATAATAAATTTAGTTTCGATTAGTTACAGAAAATCTTTTATCAATAATATGGTTCAGTTCAGCCAATGTACCAATATTCAGGTGTATCTTATTTTCGGAGTTCTAATCACCAGTATAAACCATAATTATTATTAACTGGAAATCAGGAAGCATTGAAACATCTGAAGGTTTTAAGCTTGATGCTGAATGGGGTAGTAGATGCGGACTGTTGAGGAGTCTACGCTAAGACGAACCATTAGGACTTGATTTTTAATGATTATTTTAAACTAAGATTAATTCAGGGGCGGAAATTCGGAAAACTACCAAAGCCATCACCCATAAGATACAACTGTTTGTTAACAGTTGTCTAATCAAAATACTTCGGGATCCGTTGGCCAAACACCATTAGCAACAACCTACTGTGGGAACGTACAAAACAGGTTCCAGTGGCGGGAGAAATCGGGAAGAAGCGCTGGAAGTGGATAGGACACACATGAGGAAAGCACCTTACTGCGTCACAAGACAAGCCCTCACTTGGAACCCTCAAGGACAAAGGAAAAGAGGCGGGCCAAGAAATAAATTGCTCCAAGAAATGGAGACAGACATGAGAAGAATGAACAAAAACTGGACAGAACTGGAAAGGAAAGCCTAGGACAGAGTAGGTTGGAGGAGGATGGTCGGGGCCCGTGCTCCATTGGTGGTAACGGGAGTAAGTAAGTAAGGTTAATTCATGATGTTATCTGTAAAATTAAACAATTTTCAAAAACCCATCATACCACTTTAGAAATGATGATGATAAAAGTCCACAAGCACTTACCACCATCAAATAATATTCACCACAAAGCTATTGAAAATGTGGAAACATTCATTATTCTTTAGGATCTTCTAACACAAAAATCATCCTATCATAAGTTTAATTAACCTTGGGTTTTGAAACATGGTAATAGTATAATTCTTATTTGTATTAAACATTATTCATTATCTGCTTAATACGAAGAAGATATTTTATTTGATCATTAAAATCAGGAGAAAAGTTGATTAACGTTTCTCATTAATAGAAAAACTAGATTAGTTTTAAGTTAAAATAACGTAAACTTAAGCCGTTTAAACTTTACCCTGAGATATGAAATGTTTTCCTAATGGAAAGATATAGTAACAGCTAAAATTCTTCGGAATCTATGACACCGATGCTCCTTCTAACAACCAGAACAACAATGTATCCAGAATAATTAGAGAATGTGAGATAACAAGAGTCATTGAAATATCAGTTGAAGTGACATGTTACAACCTAACTCTGCCTGGAATAAATGAAACGCTTTGGAACAAAGTGAAAGCATAATCTCGAAGACAGCTCGGATAAACCAAGAACAATCAATAAAAGGAATGTTAAAATTCTTTTAAAAATTCACATAAATGTGAACAGTTCGAACTAACCTCCAGCTATGGAAATAAAATCAGAACCAGTTGCAGCATAAACTTCAATATATCGTTTGCCAACATGATGTTTATGTTTTCTTAAAGCTAAATTTTGTTGTTCAGCATTCTCGAATTGTATCAATGCTTCACCATTTCTACGTCCAATCTTACTTAACACTAATGATATGCCACCTTTAGCAATATTTATACCGCTGAAAAATTGAAATATTTCCAAATCGGTCGCTTGCCATGGTAGTCCACGAGCTCGAACTACAACATTGTCACCAACTGTATCCGTTTTAGATCTTAAGGTTGATTTTTTTTTCGGTTAAAACAAAACAGAAAGTTAATGGTAATTTGATGTAAATATAAAGTATTTTCGCTAAGTAAACAAAAAAGTTAAGTTATCAGCTGAAAATATCCATATAGTTATCAGTAATTTTTATCTTTAAAAGTAACGACTCAGTGTATTCATGGTCTATTTTTTTATTTCATGAAAATCACTTATTTTAACCATGAACTAAACATCAATGGTATGATTTTAAATAATAAAGAGCTTTCTTTTTTCTAAATTCAAACCTAGACTACAGCTAGTCACTAGTGAGCATATGTATGGGGTCGTGGAAATTGTTGAGTTATTGTATGAAGTCATGAATTGATCAATGTTAGACGACCGCTAGAAACCTGGAAGCACTGGATGGCTGTTTCATCCTCGTATGTAACTCACCAGTAGTGTGCATCCACAACTTCTGCAAGTCGCAGGATTCATGGTGAAGTTTCTCCGAGTTCTAGTGAGTTGTGACCAGTGGAGTTCAGCCCTGTTCAGGTATCAAGTAGTGCTCATTGAACACAGTAGATGAGGTTGCTCAAGACGCTGTCCGGTGTCGGCAACAACTAACATAACAAATGGATGAGGTCGCACAAAATCTCTAGATCAGTCAAAGTTAGAAATTAACTCCTTCGGATTTTGGCTCAGTGGTCCAAAGGTCAGGCGTTCGTGCACAAGACCGAAGGTCTCAGGTTCGTATCCTGCGAGGTGCAGGAGTTGTGGATGCACACCAGGACGAAACGACCGTCCAGTGCTTCCAGGTTTCTGATGTTGGTCTAACAATGAATGATTGATGATTTCAATTGTATAAAATCAATAATCTCCATAACTCTAATTAAAAAAGTTGTACTATTTATATCAGTGGAAATAAATTTAATTATAACCAATAGTTTTATGAAAATAAATAAATGAATGAAGTAAAAATTTACACATTGATAGTTTACATTGTAGATGAAATCGCAAAAATCAGTGGATATTGAGTAACCATTTAAATATTCATATAGCTACACATATTCGACAGCATCAAATGCACAATTTTCAAGTTTCATTTCCATGACAAATCAGCATAATATTATTATGATGCAGTCATTCTTCTAACTATGTATTTGTTGAGCATCCAGCTTTTTCTTCATCTAGCTGAGTCTATAGGTCACATCTATTCATTGGTGATGTTCATCAAGTTAGGTCAGATCGCGTGATGTAACTAATCATTTAATTCAACAGATCATTGTGATCTTACACTATTGTTTACATTGTACACCCATGTTTTATCAATGACCATTGAATATTATCGAAACACAGTCAATTGTTCTGCATAGTATATAAAACATTAGGTCAATAAGCTCACAATAATAGATTAGTATGGCGATAAATACTGCCAAATTATTTTACGAGATTCATCAATCGATCATTATAAATCACCATTAGAAAATAGGAAGCACTAGTTCGCCTTTTTGTCCCTGTATGGGACTTATCAGTAGTACTCATACACGACCTCCGCTCGCTAGAAGCAAACCCAGGGGCTTCGGTGTCTTGTGGAGATTGTTGAGTTTCACTAAAGTTAGTATCATATCTTGGGTTCCTTTCCTGCATACGAAGACCACGGATGCGCACTGCTGATGAGTCCCGTACTAAATGGCCGTCGATTGTTTTCCGGTCTCTTTTTAACAGTGGCCTAATAGTGATCGATCTATGACTTCAATAAAACTCAGCAATCTCCACAATCCTGTAACAAAAATATTTTATGTAAGTATCCAACATAAAAGAATGATGCCGATATTGTAAATGAAGTGCTTCAATGACAAGTGTACAATATTTTTTTATATATTCATAAATACTATAAGCTTACATTATGGCTGGATAATATTCACGATTGACCGTTTCAAACTCTGTCCATTGCATTCCTACCAACGAAAAAATTAATTAAATAATGAATATATAAAAAAGTTATAATACATTATATTTTTGATCGACAATGTTGAATAAATTGAAGACAATCATCGTCATAGAAATATCATTAAAGGGTTGTGGAAATTGCTGTGGAATGAAGCCATGACTTGTGAAGTTGAACTCTGTTGGGTGCAAGGCGAGGTAACGCAAAATCGTGAATTGACTGAAGTTAGTCAGTGGTTTAGAAACTGAAGATCCTGGTTCGATTGTCACGTGCGGAAATCGTGAATGCACACTACTGATGAGTCAACTACCAGGGAGAAACGTCTCTTCAGTACTTCCAAGTTTCTTTCTAATGGTGATCTAACAATGACTGATCCATGATTTCAGTGAATTTGATAGAATTATTCATCTATTTCTTATACTTAGCTAACTGCACTCAAGAAATAACATTATAATTCATTCTGCATATTTTCTGTTCGAAAAATATTGATTTAATTTCAGTTCGACATATAAATATGCAGAGTAATAAATTATATCAATTGTGAAAGAGTTAAGAAGAGTACTCAAATGACTGATTATTCATAGATTAAATATAAATGGATATTTGAAAAGATTTGAAGTGTGATGAGCTAGGAAATACAGTTTTCAATAAATTGAGGATTTATATCACTATTTGGATAACATTTACAGAAGATTGACTAGTTTCGTGAGGAAATCATGGGAGTTCTGGTGAGAATCCATGACCAGTGGAGTTCAACCGTGTCAGAAACTTATTTACTCATTAACGAAATTTCCAGTTAGTTCTGTCTACATACTATTTTAGTTATAAGTTCTATACTACTCCTAAGTAGTTCAAAAAACTATTCAGTTGTATGATGAAATGAAATTTGTGCTGACTTCTGTTAGTAAACAGTTAAAACGTAAAATTATTAGAAATCATCCTGTTAACATCCAAAAAAGTTAGTTTCAATTTTGATGACATTCTGAAATAGATTACTTAACTATACATAATAGATGAAAATACAAATTGATAATAAGAATATTCATAAATTGCTTTGATTGGTTTAAGATTTTCATTTAAATATTCATGTATATTAGAGTAAGGCTTGATGATAATCTAATTGGAAATAATAGTGTTGTTGTTTTTTTAATATTCGCAATGGGAATATTTAAACTTGTTCTAGCATAAAATAAGTAATTCCGAAGTATTACATTACCTGGTTGGGGTCCGTGACTCGATAGTCACCGATGGTTAGAGACTTTGAATGATGTGGCTTGAAATTGTTTGCAATGGCTCAGCTGCATCCATTCTTTTTCTTCTCTCAAATCCTAACCTTCTGAACTCCTCATGACCTTTATTATCTTTTTTAAAATTTATTTCAGTGAGATAAACTTCTTGAATCATATAGTTGATTCATAATCTTTTCCACCTCTATTAGTATGGGATCTCAGTTGATAATTTCGTCTCTGTGCTAATACGGTTTGGCAACTTGAATTGGTGTAAGTACGCTCGAAGTTCTACGTTGTAGCTGACGGATCGATTGATGTTTTACAACTTATTTACAACAAACACCAATTTATGATAAATACCAATTAGTACTCAACCTGTACCTGTGACGTTTTATCGATTCTTATTGTTTATTATTCAACACTTAAACATTTGTACAACTAACAAAAGTATACTATTGAACCATTTAAAAATTAATTAAATAATTTTTCTAATGATACCTTCTTTGTTTAAATAAACAATAAACTTTGAAAACATTTTGACTCAGAGTTAAAAGTACATTTAGTTGATGAGTTTCAACAAATAGAAAATATTTCTCTTTCGAGTCGATTGACATATATAATACGTCTTGTATAGTTGTGGAATTGTTTTTCCCCTCTTCACATACTCTGACGGATTATATACTACATATATACCTAGCATAACGTCAATATATTTACAATTGTTGTTAAAATAGAACCATATTTAAGGCAAATAAATAATCAATATGTATTTAATGGCAAATAGAAAAACAAACAAACACACAAATCCCCTTTTCATTATGGAAAGTCAATATCAGTTCACTGAAGCGTAGTCAATAAATATTGATTCATATAAGTGTATGCAATCAATTGACATTTTTCCTAAAATAGGTGTTGTTTTATTAACTTGTGTATTTTGTCAAGTCGCTTCGGATTATTTTGAACTGCAAGGTGTGCAGGTGAAAAGTTTGAATTGTAGTTTTTGAGCACTTTCTTTTCTGTTTTTATTGCAAAAATGATTCAATGTAATGTGTAAGTTATCAGACTTTAATAATGTCTGTAATTTGAACAGAGAATGGTGGGGAAATTGTAGGCTGATTGTATAAAATATATATGTAGTAAGATGACAGATGGTAATCTGTAATGCAATGCAGCTAAACTACAATTGGTTTTCTTCACACGTCTGATGGTCAGCCCGGGATTGAAAGATAAATTACTTAGACTAGTCACCTTTGTCTGTATAACTGCTCCGCTGGAGCAAGTTATATCTCATATGTTTTAAGAATTTTTTTCTCGTGCTTGCAAAAGCACCTTCCAGAGTACTTAAACAACTTACTTACTGGCGCCTGTTACACCCAACGGAGCATAGGCCGTTGACCGGCATTCTCCAACCTACTCTGTCCTAGACCTTCCTTTCTAGTTTTTATTCCTTCTTCTCATATCTGTCTCCATTTTTCGGCGTAACGTTTTTCTTGGCCTTCCTCTTTTCCTATGACCTTGAGGGTTCCAAGTGAAAGCTTGTCTTGTGACTCAGTTGGGTGCTTTCCTTAATGTGTGTCCTATCCACTTCCAGCACTTCTTCCTGATATCTTCCTCCACTGGAACCTGTTTTGTTCTCGCACATAGTAGATTGTTGCTAATGCTGTTTTTTGGATAGACAACTGTTAATAAATACTTGTATCTTCTGGATAATGGCTTTGGTAGCTTTGCCAGTTTTCGCCCCATACAGTAGAACTATCTTAACGTTTGTGTTAAAAATCCTAACCTTGGTGTTTGTTGATAGTTGTTTTGAGTTCCAGATATTTTTCAGTTGTAGAAATGCAGCCCTTGCTTTTTCACTCTACGCCTTCACATCTGAATTCAACCAACCGTGCTAATCAGTTTTGTAAAAGTATATCTTCCAAAGCTTCAACGTCTAGAGTGAGTTGGTTTGTGCACATGGTGTTTTATCGGAGAATTTCGCATTTTCCTTCGTGTATGTTGAGATCTGTTGCTATTGACGCTGCTGCTACACTGGTCGTCTTCTCTCGCGTTCGTTGTCTTGTAAGCGATAGAGGAGCCAGATCGTCTAGCTGCATCCTGGCTATCCACTGTATCCCGTTCTTCACCTCAGATATTGATACCTTCAGAATCCAGTCGATCACTAGGAGAAAGAGAAAGGGTGAGAGTAAGCAACCTTGCCTGACACATCGAACGAGTCTGTCGCCTGTCCTCCGAACACGACTTTGCAGGTTAATCCAACATAAGAATTGAGTATGATATTGACTATCTTCTCATGCACACCGTAGGGTCGAAGAAGACTCCATAGTGTTGCCCTGTGCACACTGTCGAATGCTTTCTCGTAGTCAATAAAGCTGATGTAGAGTGATGAGTTCCATTCAATTGATTGTTCTACAATGACCCGTAATGTTTCAATTTGGTCGGTACACGATCGATCCTTACGAAATCCAGCCTGTTGATCTCGAAGTTGGGCGCCTTTGGAGTCCTCCATTCTGTTTAACTACACGTTGTTGAAGACTTTGCCTGATACTGAAAGAAGAGTGATACCCCAGTAGTTGTCACACTTGATGATATTTCTTTTCTTTGGTATTTTGATGAGGTGTCCTTCTTTCCAGTCTGTTGGTACTTGTTCTTCATCTCAAATCTTTTTAAAAAGAATGCATAATATTTTTGCAGTTGTTGCCACTTCTGTTTTCATTGCCTCTGCTGGAATGTAATCTGGTCCCGCTGCTGCTTTGCCGCTCTTGATTTGTCTGATGGCCATACTGATCGTTTCAATAGTTTGTGGGCCAACATGGATTGGGAGATCTGTTTGTGCTACTTCGATGTTGGGTGAGTTTGTTGGGGATGGTAGGTTCAAGAGTACCCACATGTTTCGCTGCTCTTCAGTGTTGGTGATTGCTTTGTCTTCATTGATTTTCCACGGTCCTTTTGGTTTAGGATATTTTCCAGCAAGCTTCTTTTTTGTATCACACAAATGTTTCGTGTTTCCTTTTCTTGCATCCTTGATCCCTTTTCAGCTGTTCTCCATCGTGGTTTCCTCTCTAGTCAGTAGATCGTGAAAGGCCTGGAACTTATTGGCGACGACTATCCTAAATTCGTCCAGTTTCGCAGTATCCCGAAGAAACGATGTCTCCTATTAGTGCCTTTTGTGCTTGTTTGGACTGCATCAATGCAACAACTTGTGTGTCATTTTCTTCTTCATGACCAGAGTATAACAGCAGTCCCCCTGAAGTTGGTCTCAGTTGTGCTGCCTACGTCCAATGCATTTCACTGATTCCAAGCACCTCCAGGTTGTATCGTTTCATTTTTGCAACCTCTTGAAACAGTCTTCAGGTCTTCCACATTGTTTGAAAATTCGATGTACCTAAAAGAATGGTTTATTTGGTTGTGATAAGGGGCATGGATCTCGTGACTTCCGAAGGAACTCGGCTTTCATCTTGGGACGTCATAACCGCTCCTTTTACTTTGGCCAATAATGTGGTTAATTTTCAGTTAGAATTATAGAGATCAGTGTTTTATACACATTGTGGATACACACTGCTGATGATTCCCATACCAGAACGGAACGGCCCTCCAGTGCTTCCAGGTTTCTTATAATAGTCTAACAATGACTGATTGATGATTTCAGTGTGTAAAATGTGATTAATGTTTACAAAATCTCCTTCTCTCCATTTTCATAGCTTAAGCTTAACCTATTCAAAAATCTTATCATTATTTTTGATATTGTTGATATTATCATCATAAAGCCAGCAACGTTTCAGGTAGTTAATTCAGAATTCAACCCTGTTCACTTATTCGTACCTTATTCATGTTATTCTACATACTACGTGATTTCAGAATTTCGATTATATAATTATTTCTCTTACCCCATGTTAACTGTATTTATTCAGTGATCAGTGAAGTCACGATTTCATTTGACGTATAAGCTTATTCAAGCTAACAATGAGTATTTGTCATTCCAACATTAACTTTCTATATTACAAACAATTCCGTATTAACATACTATAATTTTAAACAATATATTTTGCCTTGAAACGTGGCCACTGTTTTGATTATAAATTAGGATCTATAACTGTAGAAGCTGATGAGAATTTATCAAACAGAACATCATCCGTTCATATACTTATGTTGTAATGTAAGTGTTACGAAAGTTAGTCTCCTCAAATAGAAATGATAATGTATCTGATTGTATATAAGATGTTCCTAATTTAAAAATAATGAACTTAAAACAATGAATCGATCATTGTTAGATCACCATTCGGGAGAAACCTGAAAGCACTGGACGGCCGTTTCGTCCTAGTGTGGGACTCAGTCAACAGTGTGCATCCACGAACCCCGCTCGCGGTAGTCAGACCTAAGACCTTCGGGCTCGTGCGCAAATGCTTAACCTCTGGACCCCTGAACCGGCATTCATCGATAATGTTGTCTAACAAAAACACTATCCGGTGCTTCCAGGTTTCTGACGGTGGTCTAACAATGATCAATTCATTATCTCAATACGATTATTGTTGTAAACCAATAGTGGCTGAAGGCCATTAGAATCAATATAGATAAAGAACAATATTTATATCAAAAACCTTTAAACAATTTCTTTTCACTCACGATAATATTTTTAGAGAAAAGGTCCGATTAAACTGACAGGAATTATTCAACAGAACGATAGCTACAATCGAGTTAAAGTTGTCGATAATTTTATGGTCATCATGGTTGTCAGTTTTGAGTTTTGACACATAAAATTGTAGCCCTTCTCGTATGATGCCTCGAATCCCTATTTAATTTTTACTATTCCTCATAGAACTAAATTTACTGTTTCATTATCAGTATAAAAAGCTTGAAATTTTCCATTCAAACAAATAACAGTAGTTATTATGCTTGATCTATTCACTAAGTATACGAACTAAGCCACTATGTTCGTTAATTAACGGATATTACAAAATGAGTCACTTGTTGTGCTGTACTTAAAAGCAAACCACCATTGTGAATGAATGTGAATGAATGCATTCTAGTGAATGTCTAAGTAGTAAGAGCTAAACACATTACATAAACTAACCATCTAATGTCATTTTCCTTATCAGTTTTACTAATATTTGACAATGTTGTTTAGGCCAATGACCTGATTGACTATTTAATTCAATCAACTTTGAGTTGAATTGTTGACAATCTTGATTTGTTTCATATGATTCTTGTATTGTATTATTATAAACTAGATGATCTTGTAAAAGATTGGTAGCAGTTGTAGTAGAAGTGGTAGAAGTATTCGCTGGTATTTGTATTTCTGAATTACAATACTCATATTCATACGTATTATCCATTTTTTCAAGTTGAGATTGGAACAAGAATGATTCTTCAAATTGATCATTTAAACAAGGTGGTGAATAATCATCGTCTATTTGTAAATCTTTGAAATGATTAAAAGAAAATCAGGAAAAAAAACATGAGCAAGCTGATTTGCACCATCTCAATCACAAATGATAAGATCAAATGGGAAATATGACATAATGAACAAAAACAGATTGTTTAAACAATGAAGTTGTATAAAGTGAATAGATTGTAGTCAGCAATAAGATGCAGAATATTCGTTTCATCTTATTTAGTTAGAACTTGTCAATTAAATGAACAGCTCCCATTGTGACTCTATATAAACACGTACATATATGACAACAAAGACTAAAGAATATCAAAATACCGGGATAATTAAAACGCTTTCTTATGATAACATAAATAATTCATTTTCCATATTTGTTGTTTCGTAGTTAGATACTGAAAAACTTGAACAACCATATAAATAGTATAACATAATTTATTAAGAAAATCATCTCTTCATAATTAACCTAATGACATTTTGACGTAAGAAGATCAGATAACATTTGCGAAAATATTTTGACGTTTATCATTATGGTTCTCATCACTGTAAATTATGGAGGAACCGATAATGCGTTTCTTCCTAGTGTCAGATCCCTCAGCAATGCCTAGCTACTATACTACAAAAGATGTTTGGATTTCCGAAGTTCAATACATCATGGTCTTTGAAAGTGTTTCATTAAATATCGGTCTGTCACGAATTGTTTGAAATCATCATAAAATCGCCTAAAATGACTGTTGGTTGCATAAATGTATAATCTACTTCTGAATCGATTCCTTGGCATTGACATTTCACTAAAACAAAAGCAACTTTTCACTAGCTGAATTTAAATTAATATAGCCAAAATTTTCAACTATAAGCGATTAGAGTCGGTTCATGAATCTTCACTCTCATCGAAAAGGGTAAAAACTGTAAGTAAAGACTAATTCAAAAATGAATAACACTTATCAGACTTTCATTGATATGGAATCGAAAATTGTAAATCTTTTTTTCATGTACGGTGGTTGTATGAAGCGTTGAAGACAATCTGTTTAACAACTATTAGGCTGATAGAATACATTTTCCTGCTTTAGATTTATTTAAAATAAATTGTATTGCTCAATGTATAGATGTGTAGTTCAGTTTGAAATGATTTGGACAATCCCATTGTCGATATTTGTAAGTGACATTTGACTAGTCTTGGTTGGCATATTTTTATTGTGTTAGGATTACCTCGATACAACCATTATGATACAAGTTGGTTCGGAACAGATATAGTGCTTTTGGCAGCGAAATCCTAGGCGCCCGTTCGCTCATATTCGAGACTTGAATGCTGGATACGACTGCATCCCAGAGTTGACATTCAATTCTGGACTTAACAGCTAAGTGGATAAGTTGTTTGCATCTGAAGCGAACAATGTTCTGTTCGAGTTCCAAAATAGTCATTCACATTGAGATACAATCATATCAAGGTGGCGAGTTCTAGATAAGAAGATACCCGCGTCCTAAATTTCACTGTTAGAAGTCCTACTGGAATTCATTTTCGGCCAGATTATGAAGCTGAATGATTTGAGATTGGGTTCGCTGGGAAACACTAGTTCTCTCGAGAACTGGTATGCCTTTCTGATTATTCTTAAGTGGCATAAACCTAGGCAAAGAATTGTTTAACCAATTAGGTCAAATCATCTACCATGCATTTGTAAATACGAATTACCGATAGTAGAGCTCATACATGCTTTACAGTTGAACGTTTCTGCATCAAATAACATGTACCCATGATTCGCAAGGTAGTGCTTAAACAAATAAGTTTATTAAAAAAATGTTATATAAATTATAAACCTGAATCCCCTTGATCCATTTGCAAATGATATGATTAACCAATAATGCTGAGGCTTTAAAAGACTGTATAACATTTTATTTTTTTAACATCTGTTTGTAAGTTATCATTAATTCTTTACAATAAAATCGTAAATCACTCATCGTTAGACGAGCATCAGAAACCTGGCAGCACTGGAAGGCCGTTTCGTCCTGGTATGGGACTCATCAGCAGTGCGCATCCACGACTCCCGCTGCTGGCAGGAATCGAACCCAGGAACTTCGGTCTTGCGCGCTTACCTCATTAATTTGTCAAACTTAATTCTACAGATAACTAGGATTTCTTAATTCAGAGGAATTCTTAAACTATTAAAAAACAACAAAATCTCATCAAAAAAAACATATTCCTCTCAAATCAACTATATATTTCAGCGTAAAAGTCATAAACAAAACGAACAGAACACTATAAGCTATTTCACTTCATCATAACTTACATTTCATCATTTCATTAATTGTCTTTGGAATAGTAGTCAGTTTATAAAATTTGGCAAAAGATTTTCTGATATCAATAAATTGATAGAAATACGAATAATTTGTCATATCGATTGATTTGGTTGTAGTTTCTGGATGAAGTGCCAATCGTAAACCGTACGGTCCATCGACTAGCAGCATAAAACTCAACGGATTTTGATCACAGTCCATTTTCTCTGCACCACAATTATTATGATTATCATGATTATTATTATTATTATTTTCACTGTCAATGGCAGTTGTAGAAGTTGAACATTCAAATGGAGAAGAACGTTGGTGTTGATCATATGTTGTAGTATGATCAGTTTGGAAACAATATAGATTGTTATCATGAATCCATTGGTGAAACTATAAGAGATTGTGATAACGCATAACCAATTTTTGTTTGATGAGCAGGTAAGCTTGTACGAGAAAATTAAGTTTAAACATACTTTCAATCATATGGACACAACTTAAAATCAGTGATTACCTGAAAACTATTTCTGCGTCTTGCTTTGACACATTTTAAACAACTTCAAGAAGCTTTTAAGATGTGTGATCAGGTTCTGAGTTCAAATTGTTGAAAAGTGTCAGATTAAAATGAAACAGCTCTTTAACACTTTCTAGTTTCCTATGGTTTTTCTGTTGAACTATGTTAGTAATGATAACTCTTTTTGTGCTTTTATTGTTATGTAACTTTAAAATCATATCATGAACGTGAATAGCAAGTTTTCTTGTTCCCTAAGTTGAAAGTTACCAATGTTGATTGCTTTTAACGTAAATTACTCAATACATCAGTACTGATAATCAGGATTGAGATTTAAGTAACGTTAATCTCACAAAGCTGATACTTGAAAATAAGATCAGTTAACTTCTAAAAATTAATATTCAGCTAAAAACTTGAAACAACATGTTAACTAAGTGCTTTAATTTGTGATAATTTGATTACAGTATGATATAAGTATGATACATGGAAATGGACAGGGAAATTTATTTCATCGCACACTGAATTATTTGTCCACACTGGAGTCCAGTCGTGAGCCGCTAAAGATTTTCTTATGAGATAAAAGTGGTTTATGTATTTATATTTAAGGAACAGTTTACAAATTTCTATTTCTATAACTATTATGATAACGATATTTGGTTGACTATTCACAAGATTCCTGTTAAAAGTCAAAGTCTTTATTCAGTGAGTCGAGTTAATCGAATACAAAACTATAATACTAATACCCTCCACTTTTAAACAAGATTTTGTTATAGGAAAAAAGCAAGAAGATACTTTCAAAGATTAACAGAGGTTTATCTGACTTATAGTAATCATTCAACAATTTTGGATAACAGCAACGACTATAATTGAGAATCTGATTACACTAAAACAATTTATTCTCATAAAATATGTCTTTGAAAGGTTCTTTGTCCTAGAAATTTTTCTTCAGGACATACATTGCAGAAATTTCACATCTGCATCACGACGCAAGCCCTCACTTAGAACCATTAAGGCTAAAGGAAAAGAGGTAAACCACGTGACAAACTGCCTCAAGAATTGGAGACAGACATAAAAAGAATGAATAACCATTTGGTGGAGCTTGAAAGGACGGTCCTCAACAGAGCAGGTTGTAAAATGCTGCTTGGCGATCTATGCTTCATCTTGAGTAACATAAGTAAGTAAGAAGGAAAATAGTGACTATTGTTTCCTCCTCTCAAACTTACATTTTTTAAAGCTGTTTCAAGCAGTGGAGCTTCTGTTAGAATTTCACTGTTAACTGATGTCACTTTGATGCATTCTTCAATTGGTTCAATCATTTTCATATTGGAATTTTCATCAATAACATTTGGCTGCATTGTCACATCTGTTATGGTATTGTTATCATGATTATTTTGTGCAGGAATTTCATCATTTTCTAATTTTATATTGGATTGTTTAATTTTCGAAAGGTTAGACTCTTTCAAATCATGATAGTTTATTTGACATGGTTTAATGAATTGTTGAAATTCCGCACCATCTTGCTGAAAGTCAATAAAAACAAAACATTTTTTCTATTGACAATTATCTGTGTGGATTGTTTTATAAAAATACATATAATATACAAATAGTTTTGCCTACTAAAATGGTATTCATCAATCACAGAATAAAGTTATGTAATTATGGAAAGAACTTTGTTTACATTATGTATATTCCAAAACTATTGAATTATTCTATAAGTATATCAGATAGTCAGTATGCAATAAGCATCGATGAACCACAAGAAAAATTTATATTATTCCAATTTGTTCTAATTTATGTGAGTACTGCTTGAGAAATCCAATGAGATGAGAAAAACATAAATGATAATGAGAAAAGTAAACATTAGAACAAACTCGTAAGTAAAGCATTATGAGATGAACTACGATTTAAAAGGAAAATTCGGAAGTACTAGAAGTATTATTATATCTGTTACATGCAAGATCTTCATCCACAGAATATAGTCCTCTAATTAACTCCAATCATTAAGTACGTTCTTCCTAGTTTAAATACCAGCTAATATTTAAACTATGATATGGTTCTTCTATCGCACACGCAACAACAAATGCAAGAGAAGACGATCAGTGTAGTGGCTGCCTCAGCAGCTGTAGGTCTCAACATACACAAAGTGGAAAGTAAGATTCTCCGATACAACACAACGTTCACCAACCAAATCACTTTTGATAAAGATGCTTTGAAGGACGTAAAAACCTTTACACATCTAAGCAGCCTAATTGACGAGCAAGGTGGATCGGAAGGCGCGAATCGGTAAAGCAAAGGCTACATCTGGAACTCATAACAACTATCAAAAAACACCAAAATCAGGATTTTTAATACAGATGTCAAGACACTTCTATTGTATGTAGTAGGGGAAACTTATAGAACTACCCAAGCCATCATCCAGAAGATTCAAGTGTTCATTATTAGTTGTCTATGTAAAACACTTTAGACAGACACTATGAACAACAATCTACTGTCGGAGAGAAAAACTAGATTCCAGTGGAGGGGGAAATCAGGAAGAAGTGCTGAAAGTGGATAGGACACACATTGATCAAAGCACCCACCTGCGGCACTAGACAAGCCCTCACTTTCAATCCATAAGGTCAAAGGAAAAGAGGAAGGTCAAGGAACACAATACACCGAGAAATAGAGACAGACATGAGAAGAATGAGTATCAGTAGGATAGAATTAGAAAGGAAGGCCCAGGACAGAGTGGGTTGGAGAATGCTGATGGTCAGCCTATGCACCGTTGGGGGTGACAGGCGTAAGTAAGTAAGTCGGTAAGTTCTCTGTTCTAAATACGCTCATTTTTACTGCTGTACACAGTCTGTCGGCAAATATCTTCGGAATCGAAACAAACTGACTTATATTTACATCTTATCAGGTAATCTAAGCTATCTGACCTCATTGTCTATTAAAGGTACTTTTCGAATTCTGGACTAAAATAAAACATTTTCTGCTAATTGATAAGATTAATCAATTCGGTAGCCAATCAACAGTTGATAACTGATTACCAGTACTATAGTTTCATTTAAGAATAGTTAACTAAAAATAAAATTATCCTTTTTTGCATCAAAAATCAACATCAAACATTTCTTAATTCAATCTTACTTACATCACTTTGTTGTAAGTTATAGATTTTCGCAGTCAGCAACATTATGGGATATTCATCCGAACCGGTTTCATCATACTGTCGACCAGATGTACAAATATTTAAGATTACTAAACAGTTTGGTTCATTCACTTTATAATCAATCGATTGTGATGAGTTGGAAGGAAGAAGCGATGTTGATAAACATTTGGTAAAAGCAGTAGAATTTGGCAATGATGATGATGATGATGATGATGGTGAGGAGGAGGAGGACGATGCTGACGGTGTCATTGTTGATGAGAGTGTACAAAATGAATAACCAGTTGTTGTTGGTTGAAAATTATTTGACAGTTGACTGTCAAATAATTGTGGATAATAATCGGTTGACGATGCATCAGTACTCCTCGGTGAATCTTGATATTCCTGTTTAGGCTTTTTAACTTGACATGATGAGTAGTTATTGAACATGGATTGATCATTGGTATTTGTCAGTTCCATGTGTGTTCCTTACTCAGAGAAATGGTTATTTCAGTAAAGACTGACAAAAATTTGACCTAGGGTTTTTAATTGTCCTAACGAATAACAATTATAAACTAATATGAACAATTATATATATATATATATATATATATATATATATATATATATATATATATATATGTACATAAATTTGAAGTGCTCACAATAGTGTCTATACATGCCTGTTTATTTTGTTATTGTGCTCATAGGAACATGTATAATTGTGTCGATTTTTAATTGAAATTATTGGGCTAATTTCGCCAATGAATACCTTATACTTTAAATTACTAATATATGAAGAACGGAAGTGAACAGTTAATTATTGTTAGCTGATTTTTACTTCTTCCCTAATTAGGACAAAAAAGCAACAACAACAGCAACAACATGAACACATGCAGTAGCCATTGAAATGGCACACATGTACACATACACACACACACACAATAATTTGCTTATTCAAAACTCGTAGGTTAACAGTATATTCAAATAATTTGTTTTTAATATGTGCCCCAAATGTATGTACAATATAGTTGAGTAGTTCTGTTCTTCCAACAGACAATAATACTTATGTGTGTACGTTAATACACATATATATTAGACTGGGGCATTGAGTGTGAATTGGCTACTGTTACAATGTGCTATGTTGAATGTATATGAGGAATCGATTTATATAAGGATTAACAGTCTAAGTATTAGTTTCATAGATTAGAGATTGGTGTGTAATAAGCAGTAAAATGTATTCAGTGTATACTATGAACAGTGGTTATGAAAAGCTCAATAACTAAACCTAGAGTATGAATGATCTTTATTAAATTTTGTTTTATACATAAGACAAATCTTTACGATTATACAAGTCGTTGTAAGTTTAATCAATATTATTCAGAAATTTATTGTACCGATTACAGAGAGAGAGTATTTTTTGAATTAATTTAACCATTGAACATTGAAAATAAACATCAGTTCAAGTTAGGTTTTATTGGACATCTTGAAATCAGCTCAATGAACATTGGGAAAAAATGTAAATTGCTTGATGGTTACGGATTTTTTCTAAGTGCACACATACTACTTTTTAACTTTCAAAGAATACTGATCAGTTGGTGGTTCGAAATCACAGACTTGTGTTAAACTTCCATTTGTTTCATTTTAAAACTAGTATGTAGTGAAAGAAGGTTTATCATGTTACATTATGCCACGAAATTTTCCTATTGCATTTCATTATTTGAGATGGTATTATCTACAGAAGTAGTCATGTATATAGTCATCTATAACTATCAAAGAAACCAACTGCATTAAGCAAGTTCTAAGTGATCCCTTAGAAGAGTCATCACCATATATCTGTGAGCAGCATGATCACACAGCATGGAACCCCTCCTCATGATACTGCCGATCCAAAGCCCGGATTAAGGAGGAGTGTTGGGATTGGGGTTGGCGACCCCATTCAGCAAAAAAATGACTCGCTAAATAACGCTAACCAGGAAACGTAATCCAAACCACTTTTACTATTCCCTGGGTCTTCTTACAAAAGAATTATGACTTTTCATGATGAAAACCGAGTTCCCTCGGAAATCATGTGGCCGATGCCCCTTCTGAGAACCACAGCAACCATTCTTTTAGGTACATGGAACGTTCGTACATTGTGGGAGACTGGAAGACTATTTCAAGTTGCTGCAGAAATGAAACGATACAACCTCGAGGTGCTTGGAATCAGTGAAACGCATTGGACACATGTAGGAAAACTGAGACAAGCTTCAGTGGAACTGCTGTTATACTCTGGTTATGAAGAAGAAAATTACTCACGCACACAAGGAGTTGCACTGATGCTGTCCAAACATGCAAAAAAGGCACTGATAGGATGGGAATCTCGTGGACCCATGATCATTAAAGCATCCTTCAAAACAAAGAAAGAGGACATTACAATAAACGTCATCCAATGTTATGCACCTACCAATGACTACAATGACGACGTTAAAGATAACTTCTACGAAAGACTGCAGTCAATCGTCGACAGATGCTCACCAAAGGATTTAATCATTCTGATGGGAGACCTAAATGCCAAGGTTGGTATGGACAACACTGGATATGGAGACATCATGGGACGACATGGACTCGGAGAAAGAAACGAAATGGGTGAGAGATTTGCAAACCTATGTTCCTTCAACAAACAACCTATGTTCCTTCATAGGCGGCACACTATTACCACACAAACGCATACACAAAGCCAAATGGATTTCACCCGATAACACTACTCAGAACCGAATCGACCATATCTGTATCAATAAAAAGTTCAGAAGGACCATGGAGAATGTGAGAACGAAGAGTGGAGCTGATATAGCTTCAGATCATCACTTGTTGATCGCCAAAATGAAGCAGAAACTCGGGAAGCACTGGACAGCGGGATAGATAACATCACAAAATTTTAAAACGGCCTTTCTTCGGGATACTGGAAAACTCAACGAATTCGAGATAGCCCACAGTAATAGGTTCCAGGCTTTTCAAGATCTACTCCCATGGTGAACAATTGGAAAGAGACCAGAGAGGCAGTCACTTTAACATGTCTGGAGGTTCAGGGCCATAAGAATCTCTATTGATACTCTTGAAAAAGTCAAGAAAGGAGGAACAGAAATCAACATCGGCGGAAAAAGAGAAGAGGAAGCCAAGACACAAGATGAATACACAGAAGGAAACAAGATAGTGAAGCGGGGCTTTAGAGCCGACAAAAGTATATATGTAGAAGATCTAGCAATGACGGCGGAAAAGGCTGCAAGGGAAGGAAACTTGAAACGGTTGTAGGATGCAACAAAGAAGCTCTCTGGAAACTATCGTAAACCAGAACGACCAGTGAAAAGCAAGAAAGGCAAAGCAATCTGCAATATTGAAGAACAGAAAAATAGGTTGGTAGGGCAATTTAAAGAACTCTTGAATCGACCAGCTCCTGTGAACTAACACTATCAAAGCAGCACGATAAAACCTTCGAATCGATGTAGACCCACCAACAATCAAAGGGATTAGCGTGGCCATCAGACAACTCAACTGTGGCAAATCAGCAGCGGGACCAGATTACATTCCAGCAGAGGCAGTGAAAGCAGAAGTGGCAGCTACTGAGAAATACTCCACATTCACTTCAACAAGATTTGGGATGAAGAACAAGTACTAGAAGACTGGAAAGAAGGATACCTCATCAAAATATAAAAGCAAGGCGATCTCACCAAGCATGACAAATACTGAGGCATCACTCTTCTCTCAGTATCAGGCAAAGTCTTCAACAGAGTGTTGTTAAACAGAATGGAGGACTCCAAAGACGCCCAACTTCGAGATCAACAGGCTAAATTTCGTAAGGATCGATCGTGTACCGACCAAATTGAAACATTACGGGTCATTGTAGAACAATCAATTGAATGGAACTCACCACTCTACATCAACTTCATTGACTACGGGAAAGCATTTGATAGTATGAACAGGACAACACTATGGAGTATTCTTCGACACTACGATGTGCCTGAGAAGATAGTCAAAATCATACTAAATTCTTATGATGGATTAAACTGCGAAGGACAGCTTACATACTCGTTCGAGGTGAAGACCGGTGACAGGCAAGGTTGCTTACTCTCACCCTTTTTCTTTCTCCTGATGGTTGACTGGATTATGAAGGCGTCCATATATGAAGGGAATCACAGTATACAGTTGACGGCCAGGATGCAGCTAGACGATCTGGCTCTTCTGCCACACACGCGACAACGAACGCGAGAGAAGACGACCAGTGTAACAGCAGCGTCAGCAGCAACAGGTCTGAACATACACAAAAAGGAAAAGCAAGACTCTCCGATATAACACATCATGCATCAGCCAAATCACTATTGATGGGGATGCCTTGGAGGACGTAAAAGCCTCTACTTAACTTAGCCGCATAATTGATGAGCAAGGTGGATCCAAAGTGGGTGTGATGGCGTGCATTAGTAAAGAAAGGGCTGTATTTCTACTACTGAACAACATCTGGAACTCAAAACAACTGTCAACAAACACCAACATCAGGATTTTTAACACAAATGTGAAGACAGTTCCACTGTATGGGGCAGAAACTTGGAGAACTACGAAAGCCATCATCCACAAGTTACACATCTTTATTAACTGTTGTCTATGTAAAATACTTCGGATTCTTTGGCCATAAATTATGAGAAACAACCTCCTGTGGGAGAGAACGAACCAGATTCCAGTGGAGGGGGAAATCATGAAGAAGCGGTGGAAGTGGATAGGACCCATTTAGGAAAGCACTCAACTGCGTCACAAGACAAGCTTTGACTTGGAAGGCCAAGAAACACACTGCTCCGAAAAATAGAGACAGACATGAGAAGAATGAATAAACGTTGGATAGAACTAGAAAGGGACATTGTAGGTTGAAGAACACTGGTCTGCGGTCAATACTCCATCGGAGGTATTAGGCGTAAGTAAAGAGTGAGTAAGTGAAGCATGATTATACAAAGTGAATTAACTGAACACTTTAGATCTATTCACTTGTGAGTTTTATTATCATGTTTAGGTTTGTTGATATAAATAAACCTTGAGTGGTATTCATTAATATGAGCCACTTGTAAAGCAACTGAACCGTCTGTCTATCAAAACTCTAATATTTTACAACTGTGACGTGTAGCAACAGAAATACATAGGTCAATCCGTATACATCTTTGAAGCTTTTCTGTTGTAAAGTAGATCAACCGAGTTAGACATGTCTATGTTAAGAGCCAGTTTATAAGTAGTAATGTTGTTTTATGAATGAAGAAATAAACATTAAACGACTTTAGTGGTTGGAAAAAGTTTGTATATATCCAACTCAGTTGGACAACAAATTTTCAAATATGGCCAAAGAAAGATATACTGTAGGCTTATGAAAGCTTTAATTATTGGTTTGAACAGATCTTTGAGATTGAAATTAGCCCTCCTAGAATATGTACAATCTAAGGTTGAAAACTTTAAATTACACCAAATTTACACATGATTCATTTCTCATTGAATATTGAACTTCAGTATTTCATACCATATCTATAAGTAGATAATTTAATACATTGTCAGTCACTACTTATTTTGTTAATAGTAAGTATAGCAATAATAATTATCTATGTTAATTTATCTGAGTTCTTAACTGACATATAACTTCTTCAAACAATTTATGCCTTATACTTATGATTGGATTAGGATTTACCAGTATTATTATTATTAATGTTTATTGTTATTAAGCAAACTTAATCATATCCTGTTGGCCTATATTCACTTTACGTGAATATCAACTGTTCAAATATTAATTAATTAGACTTCGTGAATTTTGTCATTAATTTTAAAACATAAATTATTATTTCTTTCAGTGAAATGTAAATTTTCTTTTCCTCTTTAGTCGTAGTGTGTTGACCTGAATTCATTGAATTTTTAAAACCGCGTCATTTATTCCTTGTTCAATAAATAATTTAGTCATGAAATTAAAAGTATAATTATGTCAAGCATTCAATTGTTGATTTTCCATTAGTGCTAGTGTCCTGATTGAATTATGTGTTATTTTGTTGTGGTTGTGGAAAGAATTAACTTTGAAATTATTTAAGTGTAAATAGAAATCAACACTTGGCACTTAAAAAAGAACTACAGTATCAGGGAAAGATTATGCGTTAGGGTTAGGGGGATTTGTGAAGATGATGTAGTTTTTCATAATTGAACTCATAAACTGATCTTTACTAGATAATAATTAAAATTCATTAAACACTAGATGCTCGGTGCACATCTTCAACTCCACACTTGGCAACTGAGCTTAGGACTATTGGTCTAGTGTGCGAAAACGTGATCGCTAGACCATCGGGTCTTGTGTAATATTACAAAGATCTGTTGATTATTTAAGCTATAAAAAAACCTACAGTCTCCACAGATCCTCTGATATAACGAATAATCATGTTCTCACTGGTAGCTAGGCATCAGATGCAACTCCTGAAGTTCCAGAGGTTAGGCGCTTTTTTGTACGAGCAAAGCTTTTGAGTTTGGTCCTTTGACTTCTGATGGGTCGCGAATGTGCACTTCTAAATCCCGTACTGGCATGAAACATCTGTCGATTGCCTCCAGTTTGTCAGTGCTGATCTAACTAGAATCAGTTCGTGATTTCAATAAATTTCTAGAATTTTCACCCTTGGAAATCCACCAACAATCAGGGGGTTGAAACAGTTTACTGAAAATAAAGTAACAATTTTCAGGCGATCAATCGAATCATAAATCAAGTTTATAGTTTCAACAATTCTAATTCAAAAAATTATATCGTATGATAACGCTCACATAGAACCCTCAAGGTAAGAGGAAAGCCAAGGAATACATTACGCCGAGAAATAGAGAAGGATATGAGAAGAAAAGGCAAAAGTTGGACAGAACTGGAAAGGGAAGCCCAGTACAGAGTTGGTTGAAGTAAACTGGTGGGCGGCCTATGCTCCATTGGGGGTAACAGGCATAAGTAAGTAAGTAAGTAAGTAAGTATGCAGTTTAGATAAATGAAATGATACCCTCATTTCACAAAGCTCGCTTGTAAGAAAAATGTAGTATAATGTAGTACACAAGTATGTTTGATAGTTTATATTCGTTTCACTGACTGATCATTAACTGATTTAGATTGATATGTTAAATACTAACTTTTCTATTTCCGTTTGTATTATATATATATATATATATATATATATATATATATATATACATTTAATTGACGGTAATCTGCTTTTAATATGAATCATCTATTTCTCTGTACGTACTGAACTTTCTAACTCCTTAGACAAGTGTTTTCTTTTAGCTGAAATGTGTTTAATGAGTCACGAATTCACAGACAAGAAGAAAAGATTCACAAATGTTAACTCTTGTCATTAGAGTGGAATGAAAGTATAATCTCTTGATTACAAATAATTCACTTCTAAAAATTAACTGATTGAAAAAGTCAGATTTGTTACTAGTAGCTAGACTGATGAGGATCTTTTCCCAACCATACCCGAGATATGTTACATTAATACAGTAGCTATCATTAACTATACGGATTATTGTTGGTGATCATATGTTCTCTGAACTGGATAGTTCAACTGTGAAGCTTGGATTGTCTCTCTGTACAGCATTATGAAGCCTCACTTCAAATACTTCGGCGTGAATTATTTAAAATTAGAGCTGATAATACCATACAGTACAACTATTGAACCAATGAATTCCCAGAACAAAACAAAATCAATGGGATTCAAGTTAATTAGTCTCGATTAATCTAGTGGTTCTTTAAACGAATATATTTGTACTCTGAAGTTGATTTTTTGAAATTTTGCTAACGGTGGGAACCTGTCAATGTATTTAATGTTACAAATTTGTCGTTTTTGAGTACTCTAACGACTAAGACTTTAAATTCCAAGATGACAGATATTGAGCTTAAAGTTTAGTGAGAAAAATGAGAAAGTTTAGACAAGAGACACATTCAAAATCCTACTACAAATTTAAATGTCAAGTGTTTTGAAAAAAGTTATGTAAAAATATATTGGTTGATACTATTTTGCTTCTAGTTACTGGTTTATTAGTAATTCGTATCAAATGATTTCTACATTAACCAAAAATATCAAAGATCATGTCTCATACGGTCATGATATATTGAATAAGCTTCAGTTGTTTAAATTACATAGTTATTTACCTAGGTATATCACTCTAAGTAAGGCATAGCCCATCGACCAGCATTCTCCAACCAACTCTGTCCTTTCCAGTTCTACTCAGTGACAATTCATTCTTTTCATTTCTGTCTCCGATTCTCGGAGCAATGTATTCCTTGGCCTTGGGGATTCCATGCGAGGGCTTGTCTCATATGCAGTTAAGTGATTTCTGCAATGTGTGTCCTTTCTACTTACAGTGCCTTTTTCTAGTTTCTTCTTCAGCTGGTTTGTTTGCTCCCACAATGGGTATCTGCGCAGACAACCTTTAACACACATTTATGTTTTGTGGATGATGGCCTCTTTAGTTTTCCAGCTTTCCGTTCCATACAATCGGAGGATTTTGAAGTTCGTATTGAAAATTGTGACTTTGGTGTTTATTGATAATTATTTTGAGTTCGAGATGTTCTCCAGTTGTAAAGATGCTGCCCCTCCTTTGCCAACGTGTGTTGTATATAAGAATATCGCTTTTTCTCTTGTATATGTTGAGACCTAGTGCTCTAGAGGCTGCTTCTTCACGGCCATCTTCTGCGTTTGCTGTTGTGTTTGGGGTAGCAGAGTTAGATCCTCTGCGAAGTTCAAGTCACTCAACTACATCCGAGTTCTCCACTGTATACCGTGCTTCCCTCCTGAAGTTGACGTCTTCATAATTCCGTCAACCGACTGAAGAAAGAGAAAGTGTAAGAGTAAGCAAACTTGCTTGACACCAGTCTTTATCTGTTTACACATTAATTTATTAATGAATAATTTCATGTTAACAAACGGTGATAATCTTAGTCTTATTTCGATAAACATGATTTTATTTAAACAATTTTCTTTACGTGACTGGATTAAAGACTCAGATTACAGTTACCTAAGAGCATTTAAATTGAGAAGTGGGTGGTATATGATAATCGAAGCAAATCGAATAGAGATTTTGTAATATTGAAACAGTCTTGCGTTATTTGATGGAAAGATAATTAAAAATGTATTTCAAAACAATCCTTGAATCTGCTTATAATAAAATGTTTTATTTAAAATGATTTGTCGAATGTGATTGCATGATACTGCTCGTACAATAATAATAATGTGCGTTTTTAAAAAAAATTATGTTATTTATAATAAACGGAAGTCATGTCTGAATTGGTTGATACTGTCTGTTTAATGTAATTAGTGTTTTTAATGGATTAGAAAAGTAAGTTGACCTAATTCGATGTAACCAGTGAATGTAAATCTTCAAAATAACGTAAACCTTTGTAAACATTTATGGTTTTTTTATCGTTGACCTTTACAACTGTGCCAGTGGTCCAGAGGTTAGGCGTTCACGCGCAAGACCGAAGGTACTGGGATCGAATCATGCAAGGTGCAGGAATCGTGGATGTAAGTGTAATTATATTACACATTTGAAATCATCTCAGAGTTCTAGTGCGAAGACGAGACCGGTGGAGTTCAACTCTGTCGGATGAAGGCACTAACTACCAAAGACAAGTGGGTGAGGTTGCGCAAAATCCACAGATCAATCAGAGTTATACATTGACACCCATTGGTCCAATGGTTAGGTGTTCGAGCACAATACCAAAAGTGAGCATATGTATGGGGTCGTGGAGGTTGTTGAGTTACTGTGTGAAGTCATGAATTGATCAATGTTAAACGACCACTTGAAACCTGGAAGCACTGAATGGCCGTTTCATCCTCTTATGTGACTGATCAGTAGTGCGCATCCACGACTTCTTCAACTCACAGAATTCATGGTGAAGTTTCTCCGAGTTCTAGTGAGATGTGACCAGTATAGTTCAGCCCTGTTCAGGTCACAAGTAGTTCTCATTGAACACAATAGATGAGGTTGCTCAAGAAGCTGTCCGGTGTAGGCAGTAACTATCAAAAAAAAATAGATGAGGTCGCGCAAAATCTCTAGATCAATCAGAGTTATACATTGACACCGTTGGATTCCGGCTCAGTGGTCCAATGGTTATGTGTTCGCGCACAATACCAAAACTCCCGGGTTCGAGTCCTTTCAGGTGGAGTCGTGGATACGCACTGTTGATGAGTCGCCTACCAGAAAGAAACTGCCTTCCACTTCTTCCAGGTTTCTAAATGTGGTCTAAAAATGGTTGACTGATAATTTCAAATGTGTAAAAGCACTAATCTCCATAACTCTAATTGAAAAATAGACTTAACTAGTTACTGTTCAGGTATGGGATGCTTAGACGGATGTCTAACTGATAACTCCAGGTGTATTTATCATTAATAATATAAGAATAAAGCTATTTTTTAGCTGTCGAACTAAATGTTTCACATATAATCTTTATTCGAAACACTACATCATCGTATGTATATGAAAACTGAGAGTAAATCAATCAGAAAGAAAGATATTTAACATATTTTTGTAAATGAGTCAGTAAACTCTTTATCTGATAGGTTTCATACAAAATACTGTTGGTTCATTTGCTTAATTCAAAAGTTATCATCTTTTAATCATAATCTGTTGTCTTCAAAATACTCTTTGTAAACGGCTGAAGTCATTAAATAGTACAATACTATTTTCATTCGATTCTATCCAGCTAATAACATTTTACTAGGGAAACACTGTGTTAACAAACCTGATTATTATATGCTGACTGTAATAACAGATTTAATCTTTGAAATTAATAAACCAGTCTAGTGATAAACTATTTTAAATACAATTTTAATGTATAATACACTATTAACTGTTGATTTTGTTTCTAGAAAATTCTAGTTCATTCCTAACATTTCGTAATAACTGAAAGTAAAGTGTAATGCTTTTTAGAAAAGTACTTAATTTCTTGCATTATTTAGGCGCGGATACTACAAATTTGAAATTATATTATTATGCTAATCAGGTTTTGGACAAATATTTTGATTTGTATAACCTACAGGAAAAATCACTATGTATTGATTTTAGCTGAATAAATTGTTATTTTTAAATATTCTATGCTGGATCACTTGATATACTGCTTAAGTCTGTATATCAACAACTAACATTGCGCTTATTAATCAGAGTACTCAGCATAGTTTACTAATGGATAGAATCATATCAATGTGAATGACACACCAAATAAATTGTTTCCTAATCGTTTACGATATGTAATCAGACTTTTATATAGCCACGACTCCTGCTACGCACAGGATTCGAACTCACGACCTTCAGACTTGCTCGAGAACCCCCCCCCAATGCTCCTGGTTTTCTATTGGTGGTCTAACCAATGATCGATTCATGATTTCAATATACTTTTCATCAAATATTAACAGAATATCTGAATAAAAATCATTGTTTAGTCAAATGAAATGTTAGTTGACGTAATATATTTACATTTCATTATCTCACAAGGTTGTCTGAGTCTTCTATTAACATAATCCAATCATTCAAACAAGTGCAATTATCTGTTTGAATGAAATAACAAAAAAAAAGCTTTTCTTGTCTAATCAACTTGTTAAATATATTCACAGCTCATCTTACTTATTAATAGATATCTGTTTATCCTTCAGATAAGTTAACCAGATTTTTTCAACTAATCACATGTATCTACTTCTTTAGAATTATTCACGCACTAATTCATTTTAAACAAACGTGTAAATGTTTGTGTTTTTTTTAAATAGTTGGTCAAGTAGCTTAAGTGATGTTGACTAGGAAAATTAGTTAATATTTTAAAAGTCAATGGAGTAAACTTGTTGTGTTTTAGTAAGTAATAATGGTATAAAAGCAAGAGGACATATTTACTGTGTAATTAGATTCAATAGTCTTTGAAGAGTAGATGTTTATAAGGGAATGTTTTGTGTATTATAATCTATTTTCTAATGACCTTAAAGAAATATATATAGAGTAAACTATTTAACATTGACAAGTGACTGTCATTAACCTATTTACATGAAATATCATATTTTTTTTTATAGAATAGTAATTATTAAAATGGTGTATACATTTCCTAATAAGTATTTAACACTTAATAATGTGTGGAAATTTGTTTTAATGCACTAATTAACACTCTAAATGACCTTTTTAAACAGTTAAACTCCATAAGTATAGATAGCTTTTTTCTCAAAAAAGCCTTTCATGTTAATTATGGTGTTTGTTTACAAAAAGCCTTTAGATAGATGATAGTGATTTGAGACATTTGTTATTATGCAATCAAAGTTTTTGACAAATGGCTATTGTTAAAAGCATTTATAATTATATATAGTGAAATGATTTTTTGCTTTGGTCTAAGGTTCATTCCACATAAGATTGAATAAGTTGTAATTAATGGTTAGAATTAGTATAAACGAAAAATATTTTTGCTTGATAGTTGTATAGAGATCGTTGTTTTACAGTGAAATCATGAACGAAACATTGTTAGATCATCATCACAAACCTGAAAGCACTGGACGGCCGTTTCGTCCTGGTATGGGACTCATCACTGTTGTGCTGTGAGTGAAGTTGCGTAAAATCCTTAGATTTATCAGAGTTAGGCATTAACGCTGTCGGATACCGGCCCACTGGTCCAAACGTTAAGCGTTAACGTGCGAGACAGAAGGTTCTAGTTTCGATTACTGCGGGTGGCATGGGTCATGGATACGCACCGTTGACAAATCCCATACCAGGATGAAACGGCCGTCCAGTGTTTTAAGGTTTCTAATGGTGATCCAACAATGGTTTATTCATCATTTCAATATGAAATATACATTACATAGATTACACGTGCCATGATTACAGTAAATTTAAAGTAAACAGTACCGAAAAATAAGCAGAGACGTGTAAAGATTTCATATTCGATTACAAAAAATATCATGAGATCTTCTTCACAGTCTGTTGACACAGTTAATGAAGCTGAATGATGTTACACCGTAATTACTTGTTGGTATTCCATTCGAAAGTCGTGTATTGATATTTTTTTCTTGATACCACATGTTATGAGTACTGTGTACGTACTAGCGACGTATAGGAAAATTATACTAAGATTAAAAATTAGATTCATATCAACCAATATGATGTTACATATTGGACACTTCTTACATAATTACTTCCGTATGTCTGTTACCCCCAATGGCGAATAGGCCGCAAACCACTATTCTCCAACTTACTCTGTTCTAGGCCTTTCTTTCAAGTTATATCCACTTCCAGAGCTTCTTTATCATAATTTCTCCTCCGCTAGAATCTGGTTTGTTCTATTCCACAGTAGGTTGTTGCTGATGGTGTCTGGCCATCGGATCCGAAATATCTTGCGTAGGCAACTGTTGATAAACACTTGTATCTTATGTACGATTGCTTTCGTAGTTCTCCAAGTTTCTGCTCCATATAGTAGAACTGTATGTACAGCATTCATACTGACGAAAGTTAGTTTTGAAATTACTCAAGATGTTAGAGATTTAGAATGTATCCAACTGATTTAGACGGTACTTTTAACTGGTTTCCCCGATAATTATTTAATAAAGAAGCATTGTATTTCATTGTCCAGGAAAGATCATACCTTGAAATGGTATGCTTAAGATCTGTACATAAATATCCTATTTCATTTCAGAGCACACAACTACATGTTTCGTCTGTTCACACAACCAGTGAAACGATTTAAAACTTGCTCATTTAATCATAGTTTTCGATTTGATGGCTGTCAATAGTGAATATAATATTGTGGCATTGAATTGAAGACTAACCAGAACACTTTACTACTACTTCAAGTCTATGAACAGTACTTTTCAAATTGTATCTGATTTCATAGTTATCAGTATCATGATCTTCTGCTCAAATCATCAAAAAAAAATAACATTATATACAAATATGAATTGTGTCAATCTCTCTATTAACAATGTTTGACATCATCAAATGATTTGTTCTATCAATGAAACGATACAATATATAAATAATGACGAAAACACTATACACCTAAGTAGATAAATACGTTTAACAACTAATCTATGCGTTGATTAAAAAATATGGAATTTTTCAAATACTATTTTGTTTTTTAATTTTTGCCCTCATAAAAAAAAAAATATTCCCATCAATACAATCTCCCAATGTTGGGAAGAGATTAAAATTGTCAAAAATATATTGAAAATCCTTTTTCTTTTTAAAAATCGATTTTGTCGCGTACAATGTGAATGAGGTGGGTTCACAGTCTAATTTAATTTAGAGAGAGATAGGTATAAAAATTCAGTGCCATAATCACTTGGGTTAGTTTTGATTTAGTCACACTAATATACACGTACACACACACACACACACCCTCTTTCTCTGTTACGAAACAAAGAAATGCATTGAAACAAATTTTCTGTCTAGAATGCTGGAATGTCTTTACCAACTGAATCAAATGCCTACTTACACTGTTAAACATTAAGAGAATGAAAAAAATTCAATCAAGACTATTAACATTAATAATAATAATAATAATAATACAATAACTCATGCTTAAAGCATAACTACTCAGACAAAATTGACATCATCCTCAGTATCAATGAAAGAAATCGATTTGATTTGTTGTTTAGTTTTCAAAAAAGCAAAATTATTTGAATTTTCAATCAGTAAATAATGAATAGATTGACAATAGTACAATCTCAATAATCCAAGTATAATTCAAATTATATATCACGTAAATTCATTATTCATGGCGTGGATAATGAAAAAAACATTGAATTACAATGTTGAGATATTAAAACAAAAAAGAATATACAAAAAATTAAGTTCAAAAAAATAAAGATATATATTGTCTGTCATGAAAATGATAATGTTACTTTATATTAATTGTGAGCGAAATCCTTTTTGGTGTCGATTGGATAGTGGATATGTGTCTTATAATCCCACAAGAACAGTCGATCAGTATTTGTCTATTCCACCACTCTGTATTTTTAGAAGACATCTATTCGTGTTTATCTCATGATCAACAATACCGAATGGAGTGGCTATTGTTGGGGACGTTAGATTCCCAAAACTCACTTGACAAAGGTCCTAATTTTGGATTTTGTGTTTTCACGCATGGGCTGCCAAGTTGACCTTGAGATTATATTTCCCACTCGGAAAATCCTTAACTATCAATGGTTGGTGTGTTATTTTAGTACACTATTTTGTAGGTCTCCCAATGACGTTTGTGTCATCTATAAATAAACTCGATTTGTGTACTTGTCAACTTCATATTTTCTGGGTGCTTGTAGAATAGACACTCTACGCCTTATCGAAACTTCTTGATACATCAAGCAGGGCCTGAGATAACGAATTAGAATAGCCTACCGTGTCATTGCATCGTTGGTCTTCGTTCCGTTTACCGAGTAAGGTGAACTCTTAATAGTTTCAAGCATATCAATTGACGAACATATCAACCATACTTAGGTATATGCTGTGAGGGTCATAATTCGACTCCATCAATGTACTCCAGGTATATATTTAATGCTAATGCTTACGACGCATTCATTTCAGAAAACTAAACTCTTGTATACATGAAAGTTGTAAAAGTCCTAACCGTTTCTGACTGTTTCCCTCACTTAAAGCGAGTTTTCCTCTCTGAGTAAATATTACCTCAAAAAATATATTTAAATTCATACAGACAAACTAATCGACTTATCCATATGGCTTTATCAACTTTCAATGACTGGAGCTCAATATCATTAAACTGATATTCATAATTTGATCGTTGTACATAATTGAATGTTGAAAATAATTTCATTTGTTATTGTTTCGCAAAGTGTATTTTTCATACGGAAAAAAAGAAATAAAAACCAGTTAATTGTATAGAATTCATGAATGATCAGTGTGCTTTATTTACAACATCTGGTCTATTGTTCTGAGTTTGAGACAACGCGTGACAAATTTCAAACGCTTCGATATCTGTTAGTTTATGCATTGAAATTCATTGTCTCAACTGGTTAATAATTATATGTGTTAGAGAGTAAAGTAAAGTAAATAATATTACTAGTAAATTTTATAAATTCGAATCAGAGTCAAAATAGATTATTGTTGCTTTACGAACAAAGTGTACCAGAGATATTGATCATTTGCGATAAGTTCTTCATCTAACTATACTGTTATAAATCCTAGATGATCATTTTTGTATTACTTGTTATAAATTGTAAATGTAACAACATGAAAACGATAACTTTGTTTTTTTATGACAATACAATCTGTCTAATGTTACAGAGAATAAATAAGCGGAGGAAGAATTGCTGGAAGCTGATAGGACACACATTGAGGAAAGTACCGGACTGCGTCACAAGACAATTCCTCACATGGAATCCACAAAGCTAACGGAAAAGAGGAATATCAAAGAACAGATTACGCCGAGAAGTGGAGACATACACCAGAAGAATGAGCAGCAATCGGGTAGAACTGGAAAGGAAGGTCCAAGACAGAATAAACTGTTAATCACTCCCATAAAAACGTGAATTTCGAAAGTATGTACTGTCTAGAGAAAAAAATATACAGACTTCACGAATAAACCATACAGATCAGACAATAAATCACATTGAATTCTGTTTTCTTCAAGTATAAATCGTTTGTACTACTTTTAAATCCTGCAAAAAAATGAATTACATGCCATCTTCACTACCTGTTGATTTCAAGCAGAACCATTCCCAAGATGATATTTCGTTAACGTGTAAACTTGCAGTTAAAGAAAACTTTCATTAAAGAATTATTGAAAAACAGAACATCAGAACTAATTTTAAACGGAAGTAACATTAATCGGAACTATTCCACAAACATTAGCTTCCTGATAGAGTAAAAACTGTTTCATGGCATAACTATGTTACACTTCATTGTTATAACATTTCAACTAAATGACAATTGTTTAAAGTGATCATGTACACAACTGGATCCCTGTTTAATAGTTTAAAGATTTAGCATTCTCCTTTTGGACTGGAGGTCCTGAATTGGGAACTAGCGAGGAGTCTCATACTAAGATGAAACAGCCATCCAGTGCTTCCAGGTTTTCAACAGTTGTTCAACTTTTTTTTATGTTGACCAAATCGACGAAACAATTCATTCAACGTTCAAGATGTACAACAGTTCATCCGATTTCGAACTCATTAGCTGGATGTACCTGCAACCAGTAAAAATGAATCTCCATATAAGTTGTTAAGAAATACTTGAAAAGCAGTATTGATCAGTAATCATTATCAAACCAATCAAATTTTCACATTGAAACGATCTGTAGAAGTGTTATCATTTACTCGAATCGTCAGCTTAACTGCTATTGAAGATGTGACAAGTTGTTGAAGTACTTGTTCACTCGTTTATTCAAAGTTCAGAAATTAACAAATTTGAAAATATTATCATGTTCTTTGCAACTACGGTAGTAGTATCACGTATCTTGCCTACTACAAAACAGCGCTATTTTTCATATATATCATGAATAAGAAAATGTGTATAGGTAAATATTGATTAAAATTAATTAAACCTATCAAAATTGTAGTAATTATTAATTATTTAAAATAGTATTTTTATTTATTATTATTTTTGTTATTGAAACAAAAATCTAGTAAACATTTGTACTATTAGTTGAGAAAAAGTGAAAATTACGATTGACCTATACTCGAAAGGTGATTTACTCTGTTTAAAAGTATTGACACACAAAATACGCTCAATATAATTATATTTTTACTTACGTGCACGATTACGATCCAACTGATTGAATTATGATTGAACAAGTGATCGAATTTGATCAGAATCAAATCAAAACTAAGATCAGTGGAAGTTACAGTGAAATTTTCCCGTACTATTGACTCAAGTAATGAAGTAGACTATAAGAGCATATTTTATGAAACTGATTTTCAGATCACTTTCTGACATTAGGCAGGCAAACAAATGTAACGAAATATTGATTTTACTGTAGTAATGCTCACTCGTCATTCCGCATGAGATTGAAATGAAATCACGTTTCAATCATGGTGGATAAGAAATCATGCGCTGAAGCGTAACTTTTGTTTGAAATCGATCAGTTATAACAGCATAACGTTTAAGATTGGTAAACTGAATTCAACAGTATGATGTTAATAGTTGTTGTGGTGTTTCTTTCTCTGACCTGAATATTTCGGTTGTGGAGCTTTTATTGTTATTCTGAACAACATCGTCAACACAAACTTCGGATAGAAGTGAAGTAATCGAATTTCTCCATGTTTGACCTGTAGCTTGTTCTGTCAACCTCGATCTTGATTGGTTGCTGTTGAAGTTAAATCTGTCATTATTTGCTCCTTTGTTTTGACTGTATCCCCCTTTTGATCTATTTCTTGATCCTAAGTCACTTATGGTTTTTCTGATTGGTTGATAAATTGAGTCAATGTCGATGTACTTGTTGATGGCTGATAGATTCAAGATCCAAGCTTCTAAAATTTCTCTAGTTTTCTTTGTACTCGACCTGTCCAGTATTTCCACATTGTTCCAATCGAATGTATGTCCATAATTGTCCGTGTGTATTGATATAAGCGAATAATTGTAGTGGCGGTTGACTGCTAATTGGTTTTTACATAAACGGAGCTGAACAGGCCGTCCACTTTGTCCTATGTAGTGTTTTTCTTAGCCTGAGCACTTTACTTTGTACATGATATTTGGTTTTTCTTCCTTTTGTCATTTTGTTATTTGGTCTACATAGGATTGATTAAAGTGATTCTGTTGGTTTGTGTGCCACACCTATTCCAAATGGTTTCAGTAGTCGTGCTGTATGCGCCGATATATCTTTTATATATTGTAGGATGATCCGTTTACTGGTTCTTGTACTTGATTTGGCTTCTGTTGACGATTTCGGTTGGTGTTTCTTTGCTGAAGTTGCATGGATAGCCATTCTCGTGGGAGATAGTCCTAAGCTGTTTTTCCTTGATTTTTATAGCTTGAACAAAGTTTGAATGCAGTTAATTTTGTGAATTTCTGGGTTGTTGCTACCGTAGTTGAGAATTAGCTTTTTGTGTTTTGGCTTCCAAGATACTTGAGTCACCAGTTTAGTACATCCAAGAATGATAGACTGTTGTTTGATTCCTTTTCCATCATGAGTTCGATGTCATCGAAGATGTTGTTGATCTGATTGCAGATGTTCTCCAAGTCGTTTCTTTTGATAATGACGAATGTGTCGTCTACAATAGCGAACCCACATTTTTGGCTTGATCACTGGTGAAATCGACGCTTCCAGTTTCCGCATTAAAGCTTCTTCAATGAGTCTTGATATTGGCGATCCCATCGGCGTTCCTCTTGTTTGTTCGTAGACTCTGTTGCTGAAATGAAAATACATTGTTAAGCATAGATCGATTAGTTCTAGCATACTTTGACTCTGTAGTTTCGTATGTAGATGTTAATAGTTAGCTAGAAATTAATAGTTTTAACCTATCATTTATACTACTTAATATGAATGATTAGTCAAAGCAGATGTTTTTCCAATCATTTTTGTCCAATAAAAAAAACAAACAAACCTTTCACAGAGCTATCTTTATCCAGAAAATAATCTATGCTGTGTTTCTTTAGTGTAATTAACTTTTTTACTCATGAAAAAATTGGTAATATTTATAATAAAATCAGTTCAGTTAAAAAAAAGAATAATACTACCAACTTATTTATCAAACAACCAACATTAACAGGCTTGTGAATGTTTGCTTGACTAACGTGTTCTAAATCTGACCATCAAAACAGTCACAACGACAATAACAATAACAACGAGAAAAACTCTGAAAAAAAAAATTAAAAATTAAAACCAAATGAAAAATTAGTTTACTAATAATACTCACATACATACTATTACAATCAAATAATCCTTGTGGAAATAAGGTGAGAAATGGATATCGTCATCTTGAAGAAAAACAAAACAAAACAAAGATGAAGTTTTTTTTTGTGACTTCCCGGTGGGGCGTAGGGAGAAGAGACTGAGGTGTAAGGTGAGGCGAGGCGGACGGTGAGAGAGAGAGAGTGAGGGAGTGAGAGAGACACTGTAACGAATGAAACAACAAAAAATCATGCATAAAAAATTTACTCACCATTTTTTTTCAACCTTAATCGATTCAGATGATTAGAATTAGATTATAAGTGTTTCATCATTAATTTGTCGGTTGTGATGTTGTAGCCGTAGCAGTGCAGAACACCCTTAGTCATGTGTACGCATCCGTATCTCGGTAAGTATGTTTATATAAGTGTGTGTGTGTGTGTGAATAAACAAAACTCAATTTTCTACTGAATAAAATGGAATATCTTGAAGAAGTAATTATAATTACGAAATTTTTCAGTTTCAGTTATGGAGATAAGTGTTTTTTGCACATTTGAAATCATCAATCAATCATTGCCAGACCAGCATTAGAAACCTGGAAGCACTGAACTACGGCCGTTTCGTCCTGGTATGGGACTCATCCTGCACCTGACAGGATTCGAACCCGGAACCTTTATTATTGTACGCGAACGCCTAACCATTGGACCAATGGGCCGGAACCCAACGGTGTCAATGTATAACGCTGACTGATCTAGGGATTTTGCGCGACCTCATCCATTAGTCTTCGGTAATTAATGCCTACACTCGACAGGGTTAAACTTCACTGATCACATCTCACTAGAACTCTGAGATGATTTCATATGTGTAATATAACTACACTTACACATATATGCTGTGATGTATAGTTAGTTGAAAGTTGTGATTAGTATTGATGGTAAAATGATCAAGAAAATGTTTTTTTTTTCTCTGTCTTGTTTATCAGAGTAGCTGCTAGTCACAAGAAAAAAGGGAAGGCTTTTAGAAAGAATTCACTTTTACTATAAACAAGTAAATAATTGAAAATAAAGTGAACTAACTAAGTACTCAAGAGATTTGTCGAAACTGTTTAAATTTCCCGGTATTTATTTCAATTTTTAAATATATATATATGTATGTATGATGTGAGAGTGAAATTTGGAAATCATTGATCCGACGTTTCAATTAAACTTTTTTGAATAAACAAAAAGATATATATATATGTGACGAATTTCATTGACGAAATTCTAGTATGAAATTAAACTTAAGGCCTGTAAACATCTTTATTTAGTTTTTTTACTAAAATTAAAACACATAATGGACAAGATCACATCTTGATTATTTGGTGTTGATTGAATTGAAACTGAAAGAATGAAAGAAAAGAACAATTTTTTTTATTATTTTGCAATTAAACATGAAATGTTGATAAATAACAACAGAATACACGGAAAAAATATCTCTTTTATAGATTTAAATGATTTTTATGAAAATGAGCTCTCGTATCTATCTATCCCTATCTATAGAGAACTATGCTGAAACTCATTGAGAATTTGTGGTGTAGTTTTAGGGTATCCTGTTTTGAGCTGTATGATTTTATTTGAGAGAGTTTTTTGTTTTTATGCTGTTTTTCGATAACATTGTAGTGGAACACTTCTATGATTCGTGAAAAAGAAACATTTATTATTGTACTCATTTTGTTTAACTGTATACTAAAAACATTTGCTTGCGCGCAACGTACCTTTTTACGCGTTGCTGCCATTTTTCAAAAACTTGTTCTCTATGTGATGCCTACTTTCTTCTTCAATAAATATTGTACCATGGATTTATTTGTATATTACGTGACCGGACAGTATGGAACATTTAGTGGTGATGATAAGCAATCTCGTCGACTCGGTCACCATTAAAATATCATCAACTCTTGTCCTTAATAAATTTGGAACATTTAGCTGTAAATTATATTCAATCATATAAAGTTGTCTATTCAATAGAGTTTAGACTTATTAGAACTACTGATGAGTTGGTCTTTAGGCATCTGAAAAAATTAGATATTTACAATTCATCTCTTGTAGTTTGTTTAAAAATTAAACATAGTGAAATAAGATTTATTAAGTTGATGAAGGTTGTCATCGTTGTCACTTAAATGTAAAATTCGCGTCGATAATTAACTGACTGAAATCTTGAAATGACCAATCTTAGACAATCATTAGAAAGAAACTTGGAAGTCTTGGATGGCCATTGCATCCTAGTTTGGGACTCTTCGGGAGTACACATACACGACCTCGTGGGAACCGGACCCAGGACTTCTGTCTCGCGCGCACGAACGCTTAACCTCTAGGCCACTGAACCGTCAGCCAACGGAGTTAATGTCTAACTTCAATCAATCCACAATTTTTCCCAATCTCATTCATTGTCTTTGGTGGACACTGTTTGACACCAAACAGGGTTAAACTCCGCTACTTACGACTTTGCATTAGTTAATTATAGTCAATATCAAAAATTATGAATCTGTTGCACTGATTACTATTTTGCTAAAATCTGCTATATTATTTATTGCGATTTTTCACTAAATCGTTTTGACATCAACAGTTCGTTTCATGTTACCATTGGTTTATTTTTAACGGCACATTTGAGGGAAAAATATTGTAGACCACCATCAGTCTAAACAAAAATATGTACTCAACACTATTTTGGTATACTTCATAAACAATGGACATATGGCTGATGTAACCAACGCACTTTGAATGATATACCATATGTCTTCATCGTTTCCCAGTAAGGTTCAACTCCATCTCCTACATACAGCAGAGTCTAAAAGAATCCAAACTTATAACCATAGTTTATATGTTGAGAACAGATGCAAAACACCTCTGTCCCTATCTTGTTCCGATGGAACAAATGATTTTACTCACTTTTTTTCACATCCCAATATTTGTTTGTTGTTCATCAACTCCTTCCATTTTCATTCTTCACCACTTGACTATTTACACCAATTTCATTGCGTAATTTTGTCAGCCTTTCATGACTGTTGTTTTAATGTTTATTTCTCAAAGTTTAATCCACTAGAACTTCTATTATTGTATTGAATGTTACCGCTGGTATCACATCTGTTTCTCTTTTTTTCACTATCAATTTTCAATTTTCAGTCATTATATTCAGTTATACAATTGATTTCGTTCTGGTCAGTAATTCACAAAATTACCTTGATTAATTGATAAACAAGAACGAAAAAATGAACCGGTGTCTAGGTAGGCTACTGTGATCCGTTGATCCAAGGGCTCTACCGAGAAATCTTGATTTAGCGTAGAAAGTGTATTCTACAAACACCCAACCAGCATACAATAAATCCAAGCACACAATTTATTTATTTATTTATACACCACAGAGATATCCTCGAGGAAGTCACAAAATAGCACACTAAAATAACACAGTAACCAATCACAGCCAAGGATTTTCCTGGTGGGAAATGTGATCTCAAAGTCAACTGGTTGGCCCATGAATAAAATCAAGCGAGTTCTGGGGATCTAACATCCCCAACACTAAACATTAAAAAGGAATGAAATAACAAACATGTTTCCCAGTTCAGAAAAAACCATGTCTAATGACGTAGCAGTAGTACAATTTAGGGTCCTATTTCATATTTTAGATACCGGATGGTGTCTTTTACTTCAGGCAAGCCTGGAAGCTCGACATTATTCATAATTAATAATAATAAACTAATAAGCTTGTAATCTTAATGGCTTGTAAACAGACAGACAGACAGATATAACTCAGAACTTCGTACGTAAGTACATCAGTTCAGGTTGCCATGCCCCATCAGCACAGAGACGCAACTGTCAGTTCAAATCCAAGAGTGATAGCGATAATAGAATTATTAGCAGTAATGGAGAAGATTAGGGAGTGAAGATATGATTCGAGAAGTATAATTCAGTAAGATAAATTTAGAAGGATAAAGGTAGAGGCTTGTAAACAAAATCATCATGATTGTGTGAGGTTGACGTATATGCATCATCAGTTGGTGAAGTCAATAGGCTATTTTAACTTGATTTTATGATTAACTTTTGTGTTGAGGACATTTTGGTTAATGAAAGAATTTTGACAGCCGAAATTCACATTTAACATAAAATTAATTACTATCAAAAAAATTATTTTTTTTTACTCAATTTCATTTTATGTTATTTTTTCTCAGGAAAAGCGCATTCTCTGAGTTTTAAGATGGCATATCCAATGCGTGTAAAACGAAATTTTGACTAACCAATGTAATAACTTGATTAAATTGTCAACATAAATGTTTGTTTCTTTTTTTCTGATAAAAATAAAATGATTTATCTTCTTTATGGTATAATTTTAAACTAAGTTCTGCTGCATATCTATCTAACTTCGGAAACACTTAGACGTATGATGTCATTGAAAAAATATTACCTTCTGTCTATATTTTCTATGCAAGTAACGCGGATCTGTTATCATTCTAGTTAGGGAAGTGCGAATCGGTTAACGCAACTTGTAGCTTCCAACTTATGGTTTTAAAAAGCATGTCGATTGTAATTTTTTTTATTTATTGATATCACAAACTAATCCAAGTTAGGCAAATGTAGGAAAGCAGGATGCAGTTGACAGCTGGTTTTGTTCTCATATGACACCCCTCATTGTTGCATATCCACAACCCGATATTGATCAAACAGAGCAGCTTCATTCTAGTGGCGAATAGACGGTTCACTCAACGAGCAACTAATTGGGTAAGTCCAATCTCAATCGGTCCAGGGTATTTCTCAACCATTGTCCATTGCGGTCGGTAGGTTTTACATTCAACGAGTTGGAACTATACTAGTCACGGTTTTGCACAGTAAGCCCTTGATCCCCATCTCGAATCTAGTCACCTGTAACCAAATAACATTGAGTTATGCAGTAAACGCAGATTTTCAGTACTTCCTTCCGCCTGTTATCCCCCAAATGAAGCATAGACTACCATCCAGAGAATTATTTTTCCTGGCTAGCGTTTTTTTGGCGAGTTGGTTTTGTACGTGATGGAGTCTCTAACCTCATGCTCAAGCCTCCTCTTTTATCCGGCAGTAGCCCCAAAAAGGCTCCGGATGGAGACTTTTCAATCGCTGTCCTACTTGAATCGGTTTGCATCGATTATATTTGTTGATCACTACGAACGCCTAAACTGGTAAACTTTTAAGCTGTGAACAAACACTTTTCTAAAGTTTTTGATTATTGAGAAAATATTTTGTTCTAACTGAAGAATATAACTTTATTCACGATCACTTCTTACAAGATGGCTGATGTGTTGGTTTTTTTTGATTTTTTCGTATAGTCTTGAAACATGTAATGAATGCTTCACATTTGATCAAAAATGCATTTATCTCAAAATATATAATCCGTAAAAAAGTGTCTGAGATCTTCTGATCAATTCTGATACAACAATTAAAAGAATAAACAACCATAAGTTGGAAAATGCTAGAAGGATTTTGATCAATAAATAAATCGTTTAGTTAAATAACCTTTACAAATATTGTTCTTTGCCTGAATACAAAAACGTAAGTTAATATGACATTTCAAACAATCTATGAAAAATACTTCCGATTCGTTGGCGAAACATCAGTAGCAACAACCTACTGTGGGATTGAACAAAGCAGATTCTAGTGGATGAAGAAGTACTTGAAGTGGGTAGGACACACATCGCAGAAAGCACCCAACTGTGTCACGAGACAGGCCTTAACTTAGAACCCTTGAGCTCGAAGGAAAAGCGGAATTCCAAGGAACACGTCAGGCCGAAAAATGGAGACAGAAATGTGAAGAAGGAGCAAAAAATTGGACAGAACTCCTTTGGGGGTAACAGGCGTAAATAAGTAAGTTAGTTTTAAGCAGAGCTAATGAACATTGAGACAAAATTTTTCAGTGCTAAGCATTTATAGGAAATGAGGTTTTATGCTGGACAGAACAAGTGAATCATGATTACCTAAAATTCCAAATGGAGAAACGATCTCTAAGGGCCTCGAATTAGGACCACTGATTACCGACAATATTGGGAAATTACACAACGGCTTAATAGTATAGTTATAAAATCTAGTCCATTATATTGATAGGGTTTTATTCATCAGCTTCCTTACATCGCACTTTTCAGCCTGACTAGTCTTTTGTAAATTTAGACCGTGGCTAGTGATAACACTTATGACTTACGTTCCATCCTATCTAGGGCTCATCAGCAGGATATATATTAATCTCATCCTGAGACTTTAACTTAGTAACGTTTGCTTTAAATGCCCAAATATTCACGTACTTAGCTATTGAGTCCATATGGCCATTAAGTCACAAAGCTGGTAAGAAGGTATTAATAATCATCGATAAGTTCCCTTTCATAAAATTCCAATAGTCATGCTTCTTTAACTCCTTCAATAATATACAACAATGATTTTCATCAAAAATATGTATTGAAATGGCAGTTGTAGACGACTTAACTCAGTTGCTGATCAGTTCATTGACTAGCTAAATTATCGTTGACACCACCAATTCAACGAATTACTCACTAATCATTCTTAAACTTTTGGTATTGTTTTAAATTTTTATAAATACAGTTAACTCCTGATTACCTGATTTATTATCATTCATTTTGGAAAGAAAATACAACGAATAGAAATGCAATAGCAAAACTTGTTTTCTTCGGACATGATTGGAACTTTGTCAAATGTTCAAGTGTTCAATATTAATTATCACATTGAGTAGTTGATTCAGATAATTTGTATGTATGTTTTTTTTATAGGTTTAAACTACATTTTAGGTAATATTAAGTTGTTAATCACCGGACATAATTTGTATTTCACAATATTGCTACACTGATTCGTTGTTAGATAGCTATTCTTAGTCAGCACGATTCAGCTAGTCGAACTAAATAAACTTGAAAATCAGCTAGATGAATTTGTCTATTATAAATAACGCTGGTTGATGCATGTATTTATTACCTATTTAAGGATAGTTATATTGAATAGAATAAGGAGATCAATCAAACAGGATAATGAATAACAGCAATAATATCACTGAACGGTGTTTACTTTGAGAAATGCAAGTCAAATGTTTTGCTCTATACTTGTTGAAGTGTAAGAAACCGCAATAAGTGTTCTTCACTGTTCAATCGCCAAATAATATGAGTTAGATACAATAAATTAGGTTTCATTTTTCTATTTAAATGAGTGACATTGATGTGATGCAACGTTTATTACATCTGTACCTATATTAAGGTGAATTTCAAGTTTTCATCATAGGGTGCGACCTCTGTGGATTGATTAAAGTTAAACATTAAAACTGTGGGATGCCGGTTCAGTGGCTTAGAGTTTAAGCTTTCGCGCACGAGACCGAATGTCCTGAGTTCAGTTCCCTCGTGTGGTGGTCGCTGATGCTCATTACTAGTGAGTCTTACTCCACAACAAAACGGCCGTTCAGCGCTCTAACAATAATCGACCCATAATTCTAATAAAGATGGATTTAAATACTTCACATGAAAGTGATTCGTTTTCTCATTAAGAAGCTTTCTTTTCCACAAGTGAAAGTTTGGCTGTTATATTATGTAAAAATGGCTAACAGATAGTTAATCATCCTCACCTCCAACTAGGGCTATACTAATGTTTAAATACCTCAAAATGTAGGAGTACATTGAAGTCTCATTTTCCGGAAAAATTTAAATGATTTGAGTAGTGAGAACTATTAATATAATAACTACGTCATTTGATTTTGTATTTAAGCTAAGAAAAAGTAACATTACTCAATAAACTCAATGGTAATTATTGATAAATATTTCATCATAAAATATGTAACTATATATTTTTAACTCACGAGAGAAAATGTTACATCATGCAGTCATCCGATATAAGTCTCATCAGTTATTCACCATACTAAATGACATGTCATTGAAGAGTTTGGTGGCATTCTATTTCTTAATCATTAATAAACTCAGTCTACTCACTTAGGGGCTTGATTCGTAATTGTAGGTTAGTTTGCCCAGTACGGATGTCTCTGACAATAAAGTGGAGGAACATGTTTGCAATGCCTTCGAAAGAATTTTCCAGCTACGCGCTTTATGAATAACTTGAAGATGCATATTGTGGTTGTCGGCTAATAATTCTAAATCACCAATAGTTAAGATTTGAATCACCCCTTGGTTGGTATTCAGTATTGGATTTCTATCAGTTTTTATTTGAATGTGTTCATTCTGCATGAATCGCTTAGATAAAACCATTGAAAAAGAGAAATCGAAAATAAGTAGAATAAATAGACTAACAGTATATTGGAGATAAAAAATTGATACTTTGACCAGTGGAGTTCAACTCTATCAGGTCTAAAGCAGTGTTCACTGACGACAGTGGATTTCATAAAAGTTAGACATTAAATCCGTTAGATACCAGCTTAGTGGTCCAGAGGCTAATCGTTTGAGCGCAAGACCTATGGTCTCTAGCTCGAATCCTGTTAGTTGCAGGAGTCGTGGAAAGGCACTGTCAATGAGTCTCATATCAGAATGAAACGGCCGTCCAGTGCCTCCACGTTTCTAACGATGAGTCAGCATTAATCGATTCATGAGTTCGAAACGATACTTTAAGTGTTAAACCACATTTTATTTTGCCAAAATTAAATGCCTTTCACTTGATTTATTCATTGCCAAGGAAAAATAAAAATAACGAACCAGAAATTCTTTGTAACAATACAATTTCTTTCAATTTTATTTACTGCAAATAACCTGGTAAAATAGTGACGTTAATCAATACTTTGTTACAGGAATTCCACTCTTCTACTAACTTTCATTGTTGTAATCAGAAATTAATTGAATCCAGTTGAATATGGATTAGTTTGTAAGCGTCTAATAAATTGTTACAAAAGAGATCACCAACATTTGGGACACTCATAGATACTTCTCGTTTCCCTGAGTTATTTATTTCTTTTTTTTAAGAAATCGAGACTATAATAGGAGAGCTGTATAAGGTATTTATCATATATGTATGACCTTGAGATCTAAGAATAGTAACAAATTAACCAGTTAGATAAGAGGAATCTAGTATTATTCATGACGTTCTTGTTCATTACCAGTACAGTTCATTAAGTAAGTTGCTATTTTTTTTTTATTTCATCACTAATTGAGTTTAGTACTCAAGTACTTTTACATAAATGAGCTTAAAAACAAATAATGTGCTTAGCAAAAGAGGCAAACTTTACCGTTTCAGTGTAGAGAAAAAGGCTTAACAAAATTATACCGTATGGCTACTATATTTGTCAAATATATGTAATATTTCACGATATTAGCTTCGAAATATTACTTAACAAAACAGAATTATTCTGTCAATAATAATGTTGATTGATTTTTCTTAAATTAAGAACTAAAGTTAACAGGAAAACCATTGACAGTATTCGATATCTGTTTTGGTCTAGTATTAGAATCTCAAGCGTTGCTCATTCATGACCATATAGGGCATCGAAACAAGAACCTCTAGATCTCGAAGTGTGATCACTTAACTGATGGACCAATGAATTGGAATACAATGGTTTACATTGCCAACTTGAATCAAATTGTAACATCGTGTAACGATCATCCGATGCCTCTGGTAAGCAACCAATACACACTGGATACTAATATTTTTGTTTACCAAAATATAGAAAGTTACATTTCTAATTTAATGACTAGTAAGTAAATAGTGAATTTTTAATATAGCTTGTAGTGGAAATCGCTGAATGTGACAGGTTTCAAATCGTATCTAAAACACCATTATTACACATAACTTGTTAGGATTACAAATTGTACCGATTTCCTTGATATATAAATATACATAATTTTCATATTTAAGATGTCTAAATGTATCAACAAGCACTATGCTTCACTATTTCAATATATTTATTTAACTAAGATTCAACTGATAATTTATTCCGTTGGTTGAATTCTATTGATAATTTAACGATGTACAATAAATGATAAGGATTATATGAAAAAAAATTGAACAATAAGTCTACCTATTTCACATTTATTAGATAAATTTGGCGCCAAAATTTTATGCCTGAAACCAAACTCAATGTTGTATGCGCAATAAACAAATTCTACATGAAGTTGTTCAGTCTTTTGTTGCATACAAATCAATGTGTGATAACATGAAATCTGACTCCTTTTTTCGTTGAAATACATTTCACCCATTAATTTTTAAGTGGCTAATCACTTTTAACTGAAAGTTTGAATTCTTATTCCAGTTTGATTAAGTACTTAAAAGCCATGAAATAACATTTGTAGGGTTCTGGTTATACATGATTGCATCTTGTTGTTCACATTATAAACTGTAATCGATAGTTTAGAGTATGTTTCTTCTATGGGGATTACCCATTCATTGGTATATAGTCACAATAATTAACTGAAGTTGAAAAAGAAATGGCCAGCCATTGAATTCATAGCACTGAATTTACTCTAACTAAAAGTTGTCGATCAAATATACCCCTATCCCAGTACCTAGGTTTGAGTGCTGTTGTGACGTATTAACATTGGAGTACAGGTACATTCAGCTGGGAATTCCCAAATAAGACAAAATAAGCGTTCTATAATCCAACTTTGATCAAAAATCTATTGAGTTCATTCAATGCTTAGTAAGGAGGCTAGTCGATGTTGATTTGAATCATATGAAGTAAACGATCAGTTGCTTCAGCATTACACCTACTCCATGTCGATGAACGTCAGTCGAGATAGAACGCGGACTCCCTCTCTAAACATTAAACTACTTCAGTAACAGTAACATGCTGGTAAGAAAAGTATTTATTAGAAATGTGGAAAAAAACCATTGTATACGTTTAGTCTGTTATTAAGGAAATAGAATAATGGATCATACAGTAGTCATGGATTTTCCATTCTTTATGAAATTATTTAATGTTGGGGATGTTAGATCCTCAGAACTCGCTTGATTTCACGTTTGCGAGCATGGGCCGATCAGTTGACATTGAGATTTCATTTCCCATCAGGAAAATCCATGCCTGTGATTGGCTGCTGTGTATTTTAGTGTGCTATTTTCGTAACTGTCCCAAGAACGTTTCTATCATGTATAAATAAACTCGATTTGTGTGCTTGATTGTATTGTGATCGCTGGGTGTTTGTAGAATATACTTTCTACACTTACCAAGACTTCTATTTTACAGCTTGGGATTCAAGTTAGCCTACCTGGACGTTGGTTCATTGTCTCGTTCACTTTTATCGACTAAGGTGAACTCGTAATAGCTTCAAGCATACCTAGTGACAAACATAACAAATAGTTTCAATGGTAATTGACTTAATTTGTTCTGTTTTGAGTGCCCTTATTTTTTCATCAAAAAACCACTTGATGTTTTATTTTTTTAAAATTCTTATAACTTCGAACATGAGAAAAATAAAGCCGTAAAAGTTTAGTCCTTGTTTAAAATTTATCATTGTATGTGAATAAATAAAAAAAACGAAAAAAAAAATTGATGAAAAAAATTTGTGTTTTCAGCCTTTTTTACAACTAATATAACAAAATATAATAAGTTAATGTGTGATATAATTGTCGTTGATGAAAACTCTACTTTAATGGCTAGCATTTCATACTTAATTTATTATATAAGTAAAGGTTTTTGTTGATTTTTTGTTAGACACTGACATCAGTATTAATTTTAAAGTGTAAGCATGTGAAATTTGAACTCTGTTGACCAATATTTAAGAGGGTTGAACTTCGATGGTCACGACTTCTCTCTAGAAGTGAGAGAAACCTCTGCATGGAGGTAGTCACTAGCGGTCGCATGATAATTTTCACTATAGGGTTGTAGAGATTGTTCATTTACTTTTAAATTGTTAATCGATCACTGTTAGACCGACATTAGAAACCTTGGAAGTGGGAGCGGCGGATGCTCACTGTTGATGAGTCTCATACTAGGATGAAACAGCCGTCCAGTGCTTCCAGGTTTCTAATGGTAGTCTAACATTGATTCATACATGATTTCAAATAACGAACAGACTATATTGTCGATAGGAAATCTGACTGAGTATATGTACCAAGCTCAAAGAACATAACAATACTTAAGCTAGAATTTAATTTCACTAATTCAGTCACCGGACCGAATTTTGGTATAACTGGTGATCACATAGTCGCATAGTTCTGGATGTGGTCAACAGAATAGTCTGGTTGATTTCATGCCAGTCATTACCTTTCAGAATATTTATCTGACATTTCAAGAGAACTAATGATTTCTACTCTATATTTTTGACTGGATCATATTGTTCTGCTGTTTATCTGAAGTCATTAACTCTCACTGACTGGTTATTCATCGAAACCAATTATAATCGTGAATTACAGCATTCTTCTGGTTGAGATCAGTCAGTCAGCTACAACGCAGAACTTCGAATGTACGCACATCGGTTCAAGTTGCCACATGGCATTAGCACACAGATGCAATTGTCAATTCAAATTCCATAGTAGTAAAGGCAGTAGAAGTAGTGGAGTTAATCAAAACGATTGGGGATCGAATATGTCATTCGAGAAGTATATTTCAGTGAAATAAATTAAAAAAAAGGAGAAAGGTAGAGGTGATGAGGAATTCAGAAGATTACAATTTTAGCGAACACAAAGAGTGGATGCATCTGCGCCATTGAAAACGATTTTGAGTCATGTCTTTTAAGGTCTCTAACCATCAGTTACTTTTGTCTCGTGAACTTCAGCCTGGTAGTTTACACATAGCAACATGGCTCAGTCCACTTGTCAGTCACTTCATGGATTTGTGTCATATTTCGGTCTGGTCACGCCCAGCTTACTGGTTCGGGGATTCTACATGTCAGTTACTGTTAAACAACGACTAATAATTAAAAACCATTGAGAATAATTCACAAGGATTTTGAAAGAACAATTCTAATCTGACCATCAAATTGTAGAAAATTTATATTCAAATTACTTTTAGTGTACACTAATATGTCAAGTCTACATGGCTTATCTCAGCCCGGGGACAAACTAATTAGTTCATTCTTCTCGAGTTTTTATTCGCACATCTTTTGACCTTGTCAATTATTGACTGAAACCTTGATTACTTTAATTTCAGTGCATGTATGGATTGCTTGCTTCGTTTATCACGTGTCTAGATTACATTCATTTGACTATAACCGCTTAGTCATTTCTCATCACATTGGCTCATTGGCCGTCTCTGTTTTATATTTAAGTTTCACATTCTATTGTTTGTATGCTTACGTGAATGTATTCAACAAATTCCCCCTACATAAAACCATATTGGGTTTTTATTTAACCGTCGCAAACGGAGTTTGCCTAAGAATGATTTACGAAAAGTAAAGGGAATCTTTATTTCATAGAATATAAGGATCCTTGAATGTTATTGATTGATGTATTATTTTAGTACGTTATTTTTCTGGCTGTCCCAAGGACGTTTATATCATGTATAAATAAACTCGGTTTGTCTGTTTGTCAACCTCATATTTTCTGGGTGCTTGTAAAATACACTTTCTACGTCTTGGTCAAGACTTCTTCCTCTACTTCGGATAGCCTCTCGTCTCACAGAATCATTTATCTTCACTCTTGTTTTACCGACTAAGGTGAACTCGTAATAGTTTCAAGTATATCAATTGACGAGCATAACAGAATTATGAAAATTTCAGCGAGCATGTGTGTTGACTGAATGTTGTGTTACCTGTCTTATATCCGCTAACTTTATGAAATCTGATTAAATAATCAAATTCTTAGAGAAATATAATTTCAAGTTAACAGCTTAAATTTAAAAAAGGGAAATAAGGCATTTAAATTTTTTGAAATAGGATGCTTTTAGATAATTAATAAATTATGATATTCCCAAAGATAGAATGTTTCAAAAGACAGACTTTAAATCAGGCCTATTTGGAAGTTGTAATTCAGTTCAAAAGGTTTTATTAATTATTTACAAAGTATCGGGAATTTCAATGTCAAATCTTAATCAAGTTTAAGGTTACTGACAATATCTAGTTGATTGAAGCTGAGATTATAATGTTTGTTGATGCTTATTTTAATGATGCTTGATGGATCATTTAAAAAAATGTATTAAGGTTACGAATAAACTTTAGTTAAACAAACACTGTTTGGATTGTCTTGATTAGACAGTTTTAGTGACAAGCATTTTAGGAAGAGGTGGACGTGTTTACATCCACATGTACATATATATATATATATATATATATACCGAGAAAGTTTGATTGATTTCCGTCTGAAAGATTAATGGAAGGATTCAAAAGAACTACAGAGATGAATTAAAACTGGTCCGTTTTGAAATAGTGCAGTTTGAACGTACAAGACTTTCTAAAGATAAAAATATGTAGTATAGGCATATTTTTGAGTGTTATTAAGTTCGAAAACTGACCTAAAATAGAAAACTATTGAAAACTAGGCGCCACTGAAAAACTTTTTCCTTCTAACTGAAGACTCCTAAACAGTGAGCCTTCACAGTGTGGGACTACCCGATAAACCACTAAGTATTAGGGCAGTGCTTTTAAGGCTATTTCCTCAGAAATGGGATGTAGAGGCCCTGAATTCAATGTCCAACGTGATCGCTGGTAAGTCCTTCATTAAAACTAAAGAGCTGTCTAGTTATCGTTGGCTTTTATTGTTTAACTACATTTCGCAAACTTAAATTATCATCCGATTGCAAATGTCATTGGCTACATGGACTCAGTAGCCAAGTGAATGACTCGCTGTTATTCCAAGCGAAATATAGTGGCTTTGAATCTGAGAGTAAAAATCAATGCCAAGACTAGGCTAGATCCAGTTTACGAGTATTGAATCGGACGTAACTCACATTCTGGATTTTATTACCAACCACCATCCACTGCCTGGCTTTCATTGGAAATGATCTCAGAAATTTTCAATACACCCTACTTTCAGGCTTCAGGACATTTTAGTGAATAAAAAATCAGTGTTCATTTTCAAATTTGATATAATTGAATCAGTATAAATTCCAATTTTAATACATATAACTTTACACCTAATAATATTTCTGCCATTTTAAGACTATAAAGCATAAGTATCCGGAACATCTGTAAACCTATGATCACACAGAGGTACTAGTCAACAATGTTCAACTCTCTTTTCGTAACATCGCTCAACCCATAATTTTAATTTTAAATGCAATCAGTCAAAATTTTTTTGGATCTTATAAAACTGAAGAATGAAATATTAAATATTGTTGAGTGAATTAAAATTTTAATATGGCGACATTTATACTTTGTCGATTATTCTTGACTGAAATTACTCAGCGCTTAAAAACTCCTGCGTAAAATGCAGTCACCCAATTACCCTTTTGTTGTGGATGCTAGATCCCCAAAATTCGCTTGTCAAATGCCTTATTTCGGATTTCACGTTTGCCAGCATGGGCTCAACAGTTGACATTGAGAATTCAATTCCCATCAGGAAAATCCATGGATGTGATTGGCTGCTGTGTATTTTAGTGTGCTATTTTCGTAACTGTCCCAAGAACGTTTCTATCATGTATAAATAAACTCGATTTGTGTGCTTGATTGTATTGTGATTGCTGGGTGTTTGTAGAATTTGCTTTCAACGCTTACCAAGACTTCTGTTTTACAACTTGGCTATTCAAAGCAGCCTATCTGAACGCTGGTTGATTGTCTCGTTCACGTTTATCGACTAAGGTGAACTCGTAATAACTTCAAGCGTACCTAGTGACAAACCCTACATCTTTTTCTGAATAATTTAATTCATGATCGAGATCTTCACAACACCTTTTTCTACACCTAAGAATCGAATATCCATCACATATCGAAGAAAAGAGAATTATAATCCATTCAGCTTAACTTTAATTTGGTAATGATTTCTCTTAATAAACTCCTGTGAATGAACTATTGCCATTAAAACAAACACTAAACAGCAGAATTATCAGTAATTATTTTATGAATTTTATTTCGAATGATAAAATAAGTGAAGAAAATATCTGATGAATATACGACATTCAAAATTCGAAACAAAATTTTTTTTTAATTCATAAAAATAAAATATTGGAATCTTTTTTTTGTCTGTTTAGCATTGTTTTAAATAGAGTCTGTGGAAATGAGCATAATATCAGCCCATTTTATCCATTATTTAGTTCAATATTTCTGTCTGGTTATAAATAAGCCTATGTGAATTACTTAATTCTATTTATCAATAGTATATGAAAATTCAAGAAAAAGGAAACAAATGATTAATAATTTTTATTTTCTCCTGGTATTTATTTTCTCCACTTATTCCATCGTCATCAATGTTCAATGTCAGTGTCGTTTTTTTAAAAATTAAAATCAACACGCAATCGTTTGAAGAGATAACTTCAATTTAGAAAGAAAAGCCTGAAAATGAAATTATTTAATGAGAAGTAATTTATTTTGTCAAGTTCATATGTTATTAGATGTTTTATTAATTACTATCGGTATGTACTGTTACATTACTCAATTGTTGGTTAGCTTGTAAAATACAACAGTTGACAGTGAAAATTAAATTTCAATATTAACATTCTTAGTAGACAGCATAACAGCGCACTATTCAAAATTATCCAATCATATTAGTTGGTAAAGTAAGAAAAAATTAGTTGGTACGTAATGAAATTGACCAATCATCATTGAGGTTTTTACTAGTTGATTCGAGTCATTTAACATTGAATATGTTCATAGTTTAATTGCACAACTGCACGTCAATACTCCTCTGTGTTTTCTACAGTTTTATCTTAAACAATATCCAGGGTAGTTTGATTTTTGCACGAAAAAGTTAGAGAGAAACGAAGTATTCGAAATTGCATAGTAAAGGTTACAGTATTTTGAAAATAATAATTTCAATTAATGACAAATATAAAATTGCTTGGATTTATAGTGAAATGCATTGTCAACGGTACTAATAATTACTATAGATAACAGAAAAGGAATATTTGTACTTAAAATTACTCAGACATATTACATATTGCGCGTACACATTATTCATTGTACATTGAGCATTCATATCAATCATCAAATTCATCAGTATAAGTAATGTCAAGTCATCAATATTCAATAGGTCGTTCTTCTGATTTAATTACACGAGTCGGTAGACGTATGAGTGTTGTTTTCAACATAAACAGACAAAGTTCAATAAAACGCAATGAAAAGTAAGTGATTCATTCTTGACCTTTGTTGAAATGTGTATTTTGCACCATGTAATTTTGTTTAAAAACAATAACTTATTCAATGATGAGTTAGTGTAAAAATTAATCATAAAGAAATGAATGAAACAATGGAAAAAATGAAGCATATATTAGTTAAATCACTAGCGTTACACTGACGTCTATATCATAAAGTTTTAAACTATGCTGTATTGGTCTTTGTATTAGAAAAAAATAATGCTTTTCAAAAACTAAGACTAGAAATTGAATAGGTTCACTTTCCTACACGGTGGTGGGCAGATACTGCTGAAGAATTTCATTAAACGGAATAGCAGTTGCTGGCTAACATTTTAGTAGTGGTAGTGGTTTCTTGGTTGCAATCAGTTGGCTGAGTAGACTGGTTTATACAGGCATCACTTTTAAACTTGTTATTGTCACAGGTGACGTTTTAATTTTTGCATTATCCCGTATTGAATTTAAGCATGGGTGGTCCTTGCCTTCTGTATCATTGCAGTCTACAATGTGTTACAGACTGTGTTACATAGGTTATTTCTCAGGTTGGCAATTGATTATCATACCTTATATTCTCAAAAATCAGTAGGTTGATGAATCCTGTTTCAAGAGGGTCGAAAAGTATAAGTAAGTAAGTAAGTGAATAAGTAGCTTTGTAATGTATATGGTTGCCGATAGATATCTGAAATTCAATGAATAAGCTTTCTTTAATCAGTTATGAAACGTTGTTCTTGTTACATACAATATAATTTCTATGTATTTTATCGATAACAAGCTCAGATTATATAAAAATTTGTTCATGTATAAGGAAAAAATAAGACATTCACAATACAATAATGTCTAGCGAACACATGTTTCAAAATAAACATTAAAAAAAAAGACACAATATCACGACTAAAACTAATTCTATATTCTTAGTTATAATTCATGCTCAGTAAAACAGAAGTATTACCTATGATATTTGGACATTAGTGAATTTGTTTAGTCAAAATACACTGATTCCGAGTATCTTGATTTGAATACAAGCTGAGGAAAATATTCAGGATATCCGAAAGACATTAAAAGATATTTTTCACCGCAGACTACTTCAATGGATATTTTGACAGAAAGAAACTTCATGAATGATTTATAGTCAAATGGATTTTAAAAGCATATTCTTGCCGTCCTCTTCGCTGGCCGATATTTAATTTATTTATTGTAACAATGGTTGCTGATCAACTCAATTTTAAGCATGTTACAGGTCTGCTTTTGTGCAAAATTCACCGATCTCTCAAAACAGTGGAGGAGGAAATGAGACAAGTATTTTGACTGACTTAATCAAGAAATATTTTGAAGTAAATTAAACTGATCCAACTAAGTCTAAGTAAAATTAAGTCTACATGGTTGGAATTCGTGTTTTACCGACTTTAAAGAGGAAAACACGAAGTTTTAACTAATTATAAGTAATAGTCAAAAATATTTATAATTAGAGATCGACTTCATCCTATGACTTAAAAGTTTCATAACAATAATCCTCATAGAATTGATTTAAATTCACTGAATTGTTCAGTTGGTGGCCGGTTCAGTGGTCCAGTGGTTATGCATTCAACTCCTGTGTCAAACAGCAGCTATAGATGCGTACTACTGATGAGACCCATACTAGGACGAAACGGCCTTCAAGTTCTTCCTAGTTTCTATTAGTGGTCTAACATTGATCCACTCATGATTTGATAACAAATGTTATTTAATCATTCTTCTTTTATCAAAAATAATTCACCAAAATGATTACGGAACATACGGATCATCTGATTTTCATTAAAATATGGATTTATTTGCCATTTAGATCAATCAGTCGATTAACTAAACATTGATAATATTTGATTTTGAAAAAGTTTATTCAAGTGGAATTTATTAGCCAGTTAACTTGAAGTACTAGAAATGATCTTAATTGATATCATCGAACTGGATGTATATATTTTTCACTCAAATGTAATAATACAGACATGTAAGGTAATAGCGTATTTCTTTTTTTAAAAAAAAAACGATAATTCTTTACATTAACTTGCTGAAAAGATGATAACTAGTAACCTCCATTTATTTTAATTGAGCAGTTTTTAATAAATGATTCTAGAATGCTTATTTTAATTTCAGTCGTAAATAGTTGATCATTTAATTAGTCAGTTTCTATTTCATTTAAACACCATTGCCTAGCTTTGAACTTTAAGTAAAAAAATTAACTTTTTGTGTTTATAATATATATTTGAGTAAAGCATTGTGTTTCCTATCAACTTATAAAAAGGTTTACATGATTTGTTCTGGTTAGCTTTTGAGTAGTACGATTTCTCTTTACACAATAGAGTTGCTTACTCTATGTTCAACATTCCGCCTTTATGAGGAGGGCTTGATATTGACAATAACACTGGGAATACTGCAGGTGGAATTCACTCCTTATATTAAGTGACTATATTAATGTATATTCAAACAGATGACTGATACGTTGTTTTAAATCTCAGCAGTAATTTAAGCATATACAATGTACTTCATTAGGACTGATCATTCTTGAGTTTATGATGTCATAAAAATTATTAAAATAACAATTAATCTTCGACGGTTTATTGATTAAAACACCAGAAAGTCATAAGTATCTATAAACGTAATTCTATCAGAATTCATGTTCACTTCTAAAAGATAGTTGAAAAAAAAGTCACTACAAACCTGAAATCGATACCCAATCTATACTGATTTTATTGATGAATTTTGATTAAACATTGAAGTTATAAATGCATAGAGTTCTGCTAAGTGACAAGTCATTTTCGCCTCGCTTATTTGCAGTGTTTTCAATATTCAATGTGTTTTTCACGGTCGCTTCAGTCTTTTAATAATTCATTTATTGAGGGATTTAAGCACATCACTGCTTGATTTTAGTGAAGCATTTCGTTTCAGTCATTAACATTTACTAAATGTTTCATTTTGTGAGTTTAGATGCATTGCATCGAATGTTTTCATTGCAGAAAATTGGAGATCATTCTACTCTTTTGAAATGAAATTTTTGCTACAATCAAATTTTGATAGACAACATTCAATTATCAATGTTGTTAGGTATGATATTGAAATGAACATTAGCAATGTTACAAATATAATCTAAAGTGATTACTGTCATTGTTTAGAAAAATGAGGAAACGATTTAAGAAAATGTTGTTGTATTATAAAAACTTTTTCTTAAAATAACTCACTGACAGATATTTTTGGAAGAATTTAATTTGATTTGAAACAACTATTTACTTTAGTGTTTATATGTTCAATAAATCATTTGATTTAGTGTATGAATTAAACCAAACGAATCATGCATTTTTACTGAAATATATCTTGATCTATTGTATACTAGTTAATATTTACTATTTAAAAGCCAACCGAAGACTTTTCAACTGTTTTGTAGGATATAACCTCAAGCAGTGTCATTTTGTTTCATTACTAATCAATGATGAATAGACAATTATCTGCTAGAAGTGGGTCAAAAGGCTGTAAAAATAACTAAAGTTGAAATTGAGTAGGTATATGGGTTATTACTATTGCGAATTTTGTTCATCGATCCTTGCGGATCGTAATTCTGAATAGTTGATTGAATATTATTCATTTTGTTCAACCATCTTAAAACTAATGAACATAAATATGTTTATTGTGTTATTAGAGGTTGAACAAAAAGTCACTTAAAATATTAACTGACAAATGAAAGAATAAGCTTTATTATAGTAAATAAAAATAGAAAGTTTATAGGGTAGTTGATTGTTAGGACGGAAACTGAGTATTCGAATTACTTAGTGTTGCATACAGATTAAGGAGATCAGCTTAATCCTTGTATGTACATTTCTATTGCAATATACGATTTCATATCAAGGGGGAAAAGTGTACTGTCCATTAATTTCATTAAAATTAATAATCCATCAGTGTTAGAGCATTATTAGAAAGAAGCTTAAATAGCCATTTAGTCTTAGTTTGGGACTCATCAACAGTGCACATCCACAACCTCTGCATGCTGAGATCGATGCCAGGATTTTTGATCTCGCGCACGAACGCTTGACCTTTAGACCATTAAGCCGACATCCAACCTTAATGATATATAACCTCAACCCACGGCATTATGCGACCTCACCCATCGTCTTCGGTGGGTGTCTGCCCAACAAAAAACAACTGAACTTTACTGGTCCCCATATAGTGTTTAATAATTGTACATATGAATATCAAACTAGCGCAGTACAATTTTGGCTGATTTAAGATTTCATAGACGCTTGAATACTCGGTTGATCACCTATGAATTTCTTTTACGAGAATCGTTCAAATTCAACATTTATGTTGTGAAAGTGTTCAAATAATACAGCCACTACATATCAGTTAAAATTTCATTAAAAAGGACAGTAATCTCAGGGCTACATGAATTACTTTTGATTATCAAAAATCAAGCTAACAAAATCATCTGAATAAGATCTTTCAGGACTTTTTCACTGATTCTTTCTCACCCTAGTGGCACTGTTTGTATTCAGTTGTGTTTACTCATCACAGAGCATAATACAAGCGTTAGCAGACAAGAGTTATTTCCAATTACCTTAAATAATAAACAAAAGTTCCTGTTATTGTTTGGATCAGAAAAGCTATGCATAGAGAGAACTTTACCAAAAACAAAATGTTTTTACTCTGCTCTAACGTTATTTAAAAATAGTTCCTTCTTAATTGAAACGTCAATTATCTTATCAAATTTGTTTTGTTTAGCGTAACGACCAGTAGGAATAAAACTATATAGTTAGTAGACCGGGATTCAGTTGTTTGTGTACTTCTCATTTTTTTTATATCAGTTTGATACAAATTATTGATCATTGAGCAATTACATGCATTTTGTTAGATAAACGTGATCTAATTCAGTCAATAGAACTCTAGATTAGGGGAGCTATAGATGAGTTTCGATTTCTCTGAACTCAGATGAGGAAGCTCCTGCATAAGCATCCACCTGAACTACAAACATTCTCAACCATCTAAGAATTAGTGTTTGAAATGCCTTTGAACTGCAAACCATCACTCATACATAGATGACTATGCTAAATTAAGTGTAAGAAGCTCTTGATGATCGATTTGATAATTTAAAATCATCTGTCATATAAAATATGATTCTTTGATAAGTAAAAATATCTTGAGAAAATAATTAATTAAGCAAATTTCATATTCACAAATTTTATTTTAACTATTCTATGCATACTACTGAATTTAATTTTTTGTCCACATTTTTCATAATTATCTTGTATCTTAAGCATATTTTTACTATTCTGTTTCATTGTTCTATTATATTCAATAATCATTTATTTCCACCTGTTTACGACTCGTTGTATTCTTTCTTCCTTAATCACTGCGATCTGTTAATTACTTTGTCTTCAAAGTATTTATTGATTTTTAGACAATGAATAAAATGCATTTTTAAATATTCCTTATAATAATAATAATGTGTACTTTCGGAAAATGTTGACTTTCTCAGCATAATTACTGGTTAATCACATGCTGCTAGTGTGTAGAATTAAAGTCAAATCTTTTTAATATTCGCCTTGTTCCGAAAAAGATTATTCAAATCTGAATTGTTCAATGGATATTGACTTAAAATGCAAAAAAGAATTTTTTTTCACATTAAAATTTTTTTCACTATGAAGAATGATTAGAATAGAATTTTTCTGTCGAGACTGAATTAATTTTTGCCGTTTGTAATGCATTTCATGATATTTCCGATTAATTTTTATTGAATAATAATAATAATAATAATAATAATAATAATCATAACAGTAATACTAATAAAAATTCCAATTAACAATAAATGAAAGATAATTTGTGCAATTTTTCAAAATTTCATTTTGTTCATTTTAAAGTAGGCACAGGTTAACAAAAAACAAAACAGATTGTCTAACCATTTTAATTACAGAAACACAACCTTGTGAATTAATATTTAAAATTTGTAGCGTGAAAAGGGAACGTCTGAAAGAAAAAAACTGTCATTGGAAATAAGTTTTGCTTGCATGAAGTTTTCCTTGAATTAAGATCATAGATTAATTCAATATTTTTATTACTAATTTGTATGATTGGAACAAGTTAAGATTCTTTAAGAGTGTGCACTTTCGATCTTACACTGAATTGAACTCGGAACTAACAGATTGAACAATGAACACGATTTTTAAACAAAAAAAAACCAAGCTACATATTTTCTGTTATTTTCTTTTACTGTCAAAATTATTTCTAGACAACAAAGTAAAAATAACATTGATTAATGTGTCGTTTCGAGTCTGAATTGAGAAGTTGAGCAGAATGTCGATATTTTGATTTTTCTAAGAAAAGTAAACAGTGATTTCAGTTTTGTCAAGAATCAGACAGCCATATGTTGTTTTGTTAAAAATACTACAAATAAAATTTTGATAATTCGGAGTATGTTTATTAGAGAGTTTATGCAAAATAGAGCTTATTGATAAGTAATGTCATCAAACAGTCGAAATGAAATAATATACACGATTAGATGCTGGCTCAGTCATCTAAAGACTAAATGTTCATGTACTCAAAACAGAATGTACTTGGATTAGAAACTATGGTTAGGATTTGGGAGTGTACTGCTAAAAAATAGTAAGAAGTGCCTATTCATTAATCTATGATTTTCAATGTTTGTTTAACTAGGATTTAACAATAATATAAACTATCAAAAACTTAATTTATGAATAATGAAAACTTTTCTGTATAAATCATTTTATCGGAAATAGTTAAAAATTATTCCTGTTCTTTATATAACACAAAGGGCTATTAAATATGGATTTTACATAGTTATGTAACCTGAATTAGATGAGAGTAATGAATGGTCTATAATGTTTTGAGTATAAACCTTCGTGAAAATTGTCGTTTCACTGCATTAGTGAAACAACTGAGCCGTATGTTTTTTTTTATCTTCAGGACTATTACCACTGCTATAATTCAACTAATTTATCTATATTACTTATTTCAGGTGGAAATAATAAACTGATTTCTAAATCAGCTACGGTGCTATATGATTCAATGTTAACTATACACAGGCTAACATGACATTCGTTATTATTAATGTTATTACCAACTGAGACAGAATAAACCAATTCCAGGTTTGCTGCTATTGAGAAAGTTAACTTTCTGAGCTTTTTGGGTTATTAAAATACTGTATGCAAACAAAATCAGACGTGTCAGTCATTCACTTCCATATATCCTTGGTTTTCTCATCTCTATAGCTTCATGTTCTGGTCTCGAATTCGCAATAAAATAAAAGTCATGCTGAAACGGATAACTTGTTCAGGTTGCTTTATGCATCATTATTGATTAGTCTGGATAATTTCTCATGTTGAAATAATTAGGCAGCGACTTTAATGATTACTTTTAAATGATAACTTTAGTTTGAGGGCTAATTTGTTTTAATGAAGTTTACAGTTATGTAGATAAAAACGATACTACAGGATAGGTTAAACATCTCTTTTGATACCAGTACTGTATTGAAAACTTTTCAAATGAATCAAAATACATTGTTTTGTTTTGATCTGTTAAAAAGAAATTCTATTTTAGATAGTCTTAGATATGCAATCATATGAACATAGCAAATAGTAACATAGAAGTTGAGTTTCTAGGCGATTGATTTTTACAATAACGTTAATTGGCTTGTTAAGGAAGCAGCGGTATCTATCTGATCTATCTATCATCTCTCTGTTAAGCATTCTAACAGATTTATATATATGTATATATATCAAGTACATTTCGACAAATGTATCATATTTTTTGAGTTTTAGAGTAAAAACAAATAAGAATTTCAAACAGTTAATCATAACTGACTAGATTCATCTGGATGAAACGAATTAACATTCATAAAACTGCGAATAAGTTTATTTTTGTTATAATGCTAATTCTGGTGATGTCTTTACTACAGAAATACAAAAATAGGGCTTTAAAACTAAATTAGAAATTTCAGTGATCATGATCCCGCCAAAGTGTGATCAGCAATTGAAAACAATTAGAACATTACTCTTTCTGGCCAATCAACTTTATCAATCTAATTAAATCTGTTTTGTGAATGACGTGTACAACAGTGTAGTGAAACTTCATTGCATAAAGGTTCCAGTTTATGTTGACTTTTAAATCTATTGTAAGTTATTTGAAGTAATATCTAATACGCTTTCATGACATGGAAATCATTTTGATCAAGCATGCAGTATCAAGAAGTTTATTATATTTTCAAACTTGTCACGTGTACTGTTCAAGGCTCTAATAACAGTCGGAAATAAGTTAGAATTCTTAGTTTCTTATGATATTTTTTTGCTTATCAGGGGCTTTGAAATTATAGTAGCTGCCAAAAAGATGTCAATAGATAATATCATTTTGAATGCAATTAATCCGTCTTCATAAAAGAATATTATTTTAACATGATGATTTCCAAAGTTACTCACTAGATAAAATTAGTAACTTGAGATATGTTGGTTTTCCTTAGAAAATTGACATTAGCCTATTTAGATAATGCTTCAAACAATTATTTTCAATAACTGTTTTCGAAACCATTCTTTTCGAAAATATAAAACTAATTTTTCAATTAAAGTTATGGAGATTAGTGTTCATTGCTCATTGATATCATCAATCAGTCACTGTTAGACCACCATCAGAAATCTGGAAGCACTGGACGGCCGTTTCGTCCTGGTATGGGACTTTCGCGCATGACCAAAGGTCCTGGAGTCGAATCCTCCGAGGTGCAGGAGTTGTGGTCTCGTACCAGAACGAAACGACCGTCTACTGATTCCGGGCATCTAATAGTGATCTAGCAATGATTGATTGATGATTTCAATGTGCAATAAAAATAATTAATGGATTAATTCATTCCACAGAAAATTACACTTTTTTATTAGTAATTATTATCCTTTAAATAATATTTTATTATTATCATTATTATTAACATTATATTCTTTGAATTCTATTTCGCTCTATGACATTTACTTCCCAGATAGAGATAATCTTATTTTGCTTATAACCAGTTAAAAATTATGTTTGATGACTGGGATTAGATCACTTGCATTTCGCTTTATAGAACTGAACCTATGATGAAGTTATTTTCTGCGTTGTTTAGTTAACGATATATTTAATTCATTGAAATCTTCTATCACAAACGACATTATATCATCTAACTGCTACTGCTACTACTACTATTAGTTAGTTGATCAAATTCCAGTAAGCAGGTTGTTTGTATCATGCATTGAATATTTCAGTACAAATCAAGTGGATCATATCGGTAAACTAGCATAAACTGCGTAATCATTATTTACAGAATATACATTATAACCATTATTATCTAAGAGTTCTATCACTATGAGCTGAAAAAATGGATATTTTGTCAGCTCTCTGTTTTCCTTTTTTCAAAACTAAATAGACTCCTTTTACTGTTAACTTGAAATGTCATATCCATGGAGTGCTGTAGTGACTTATTACTTGTAATACTGGGAAAACATGAGGTAATAGACAAGGAACTGTTTGATCGTGGATAGAAGAAACCTAAATGGCACAGACAAATAATTTATTGACTATCGGACTGTCTACCAATTTTGTATGATTTAAACTGAGTTGTATTTAACATCAATTTATTGGGGACCTACTATGTGGAGACACATTTTGCTCGACCATACAATTAGGCATCTCTAACCAACAGGATTAACTAGTTGACAAGGTTTTATAATTATTCCATATAACAAAATGCGATCACATGTCTAAGATTACTGGAAAAGATTAATTTCATGTGTCATTCACATACCAGTCAAAATAATCACAAGATATTCAGATAATTGAGACAAACATGATGCCAGTTGAAGAATTAGGTAAGAATTCAGTGACTCATTGTTTTCATTTTCGATTGCTTTGTGCATACTCAATATCATTTGTGATTCCAGTGGTACTTTCAACGTTTGCAGAACTATGCTCTGTAACTTAGAATATATATCTTCTACTTAGCCAATAGCAAGCCAACAAACACTGTTTAGTAAATTTCTCCTTGTGTTGATCACTTTGCCAGCATCAATAATGTAGTAGTTGTTTTGCTGGACTTTGATCTTGTAAACAATCGTTCCAAGTTCTACTATGGCTTTGAAAAATTAATGAATTGTGAGGAAAAATAAAATCGAGGAATTTTCGGTTTATGAATGTGTGTGTGTGTAGTCTAAAAACTGTTTTTTTTCTTTCAATGCTTCACAAACTTTTTTTGTTTCCAATCATTAATTGTTATGGTTTGATTTATTTGTTTGAACAATGTTTGTTTGAGAAAAGAAAAGTAGAACAAAATTATTTTGACAGTTTTACTAAATTGTATGAGTTTCGCCAATTTTATAAGGACATAATGTTTTTCTAAAAGAAATATTATTCAGTAATTCATATATTGTTTTTCACTAAAACACAGATTTATTTCTGAAAAAAATATCAACACAATCAACAAACAATAGATATATCAACATAAATGTTAAATTTCCTAACATCAAAAGGTAGATACCACCAATTGAATGCAAGCCTTTAAGTGGTATAGCGAACGCCGAACATTACAACCACTGAGCTGGTGTCCAGTAGGTAAAATTACCGGCCATCTCCTTTCTGGAGACAAATGTCTTATGCCAGACATGTCTGAACTGAACATCTTGAGAATATCGCGTTTGATAATTTTATTCTAGATGAGGTAATTTTGTGATCAACAAAGACTTGATTCTTGATGATGTCATGAGCACACATTAGTAAAGAGTCATACAGTAGAATAAAACAAATATCCAGCAGACGTTAGTTTTTAATAGCATTCAAACTGAGACCATTCTTTCACGAATATATTCGCATCCATTCTAATCATTTCATGAATTGTTGTAAATACTGAATGAAAAGGATTTCCTAGATTTAAGGTTGTGATCAGAGGTAATCGACTGAAAACCCTGGAACCCTAAACATCTTCCACTATACTTATTATGTACCTACCACACATTCGATTTGTTTAAATTCCAATGATTATAGCTTCTCACAAGAACACCTGAAATTATATCTCAAAGTTTGTCATCAGTGAGCGGATGACTGCTATCAGTCTGAAGCATTTGTGAAAATTGTTGAATTTTCACAGTTTACATCACATATGGATCTTGGACTTCCAGTGAAAACCAGGAGTCCCTGAAAATTTGTATTATTCTCGTCTCTAGGTCGAATATCGAGAGCAAAACAATGAACAAACGTCCAAGTAGGCTACTCTGATCCGTTGACTCTAACGAGAAGTTTTGGTTTAGCGTAGGAAGTATATTCTACAAACACCCAGCCAGCATACAATGAATCCAAGCACACAAATCGCGTTTATTTATACACCTTAGAAACGTCCTTGGGACAGTCACAAAACAGCACACTAAAATGACACAGTAACCAATCACGGCCAAGGATTTTCCTGGTGGGAAACGTGATTTCAGGGTCAACTGATCGGCCCATCAAATAAATCCAAAATAAAGATAGTTATCAAGCGAATTCTGGGGATCTAACATCCCCAACCATCTGCTTCGTTCTAGAATGTGCGTATGATCATGACTGATCTTTTTTCATGAGCTGGTTCTTTTATTATCTGATTCTTATATTGACTAATACAAGTTATGAGTTCCACTCAATACAATGATTCCATTACTCCCAACCACACCTCATGATGAATACTTTCTTCACCGGTCCATTCAAACGTTATTATTGTTTTAATCTAGTAACTTGCGAGTTATTTCGCTTTTTATCGATTAAAATTTTTGTGTGATTATTAATCATTTTTGTCAACCAACCATCAAATTTATATTTTTGTACTCACAATAATTCCTTGTGATTTTCAAACAGTCTTATTGATTCATTTGTGAAGAAACTTTGCAAAACGAAAATCATCATCATCGAGAATAAACAAAAAATCCAATCGGGCTTTTCAAAACGTTATTCATTTTTATTCATAGTATAAAACTATCTAATGTCGTCAACAATAAATTGTTAAATTAAAGTACAACGATAGAAATAGAGAGAGAGAATGTTCGTGTGAAAAAATTATTCAATTAAATTGAAAATGAAGAATTTCGCTGTCTCAATTGTTCTCTGGCTGATGGACAATAGGAAAAGTTTTCAATGTTCAATTTTAAACTTTAAACATATTTTTGAATAAATTAAAAGCAAATAAATAAACTTTTTCTAGATTTCAATTTCAAATTTATGTATACACATGTATACATAGATATGCTTGAAAAATGACACAGTTCATCTACAGATCAATTGACGTAAAAATTATATCTTAGTTTTATGTAATATTTTAACACTAAAATTAATAACTCCATAACTTGTTAGTTGAAAACCCAGTGTGTGTAGGCCTTACATATAAATCTGACTTTGCATTATACTAGGTTCTAATAGCTTGTAATGATGTAACTAAATTTGAAATTTATTGTGTAAAAAGAATTATGAACTTCAATCAATCCTGTGTAGACCAAATGACAAAATGACAAAAGAAGAAAAACCAAATATCCCATCTGCAAAATAAATTGCACATACTGTGAAAAAAACTACATAGGACAAAGTGGTCGACCTCTTCAACTTCGTTTAAGTAAACGTCAATTAGCAGTCAAACTCCACGACAATTCTTCGCTTATATCAATACACACGTACAATGATGGACATACATTTGATTCGAACAATGTGGAAATACTGGATGGGGGGAGTGGAAAGAAAACTAGAGAATATTTGGAAGCTTGGCACTCAGGTCAATCAGGAATCAACAAAACCATCGAGATTGACCCAATTTATCAACCAATTAGGAAAATCATAGGTGACATAGGATCAAGAAATAGATCAAAAGGGGGATACAGTCAAAACAAAGCTGCAAACAAAGATAGATTTAATGTCAAAAGCAATCAGTCAAGATCCAGGTTAACAGAACAAGCTACAGGTCAAATGTGGAGAAATTCAAATGATTCATTTCTATCTGAAATGTGTTTGGATGATGTTGTTCAGAAGAACAATGGAAGCTCCACAACCAAAACATCCAGCTCAGAGAACGAAACACCACCACGAACTAGTGTATTTTATAATCAACACTTAGATTAAGGAATTCGCTTCACCCCTTATCAATAATTTACGTTCGATTAACATTTGGCTTCAAGATACATTTTTCTGTATGACACATTAGGTTGTGAAAACCCTATCAAAAGGAGAAATGATGAAAGCATTGAGGTTTTTGTCAAAATTTAAGCGTTTTAACAACTCATGTATCACTTAGAGTATAGAAAACATTCACCAAAAATAAAATTTTAGATCATTTCGACTTAGTGTCAATCAAATTGTTTTAACTTGTCAGTCACTAGTCTTTCTTGAAAAGTAGTCATGAAAACGAGTGTTAACAAGGGAATTTTGTGCTTATCTACTAATTATAAAGTTGTTTATCATTAATTTATTCCTGTGAGGTGCTGACGAATCTAACTTATATTTAATAAATATTTTGCAGTCTATATGAATTACATTTCTGGCTTCACATTTGGAATATCAGATGAATATTGAACAATGATATTATCAAATCGAAAAGCATAAGATTTCATACATAACAACAACATGAATTAAAAAATAAGGTGGTCCACTAATCCAAAATGGTTATATAGTCAATCACTAATCATCTCATGTGTAGAAGGAGTTTTCATCATAGTTCGATATCCGATCACAAAATCACTAGAACAAGGAATTTCGCCAAAAAAATATTACGTCCTAGTTTGTAACTTCCCAACACTAAAGACAAATTGTGTTTTGGATTTTGGTTTCTCATCACTAAGAAATTTCAAAACCAGAATTAATAAGTCACTTAAGAAAGTAGGAGGTATTAGTCAGTAGTTTTCAATTATCTACTCTCTATGATCTGCCTATTTCAAGCATAAAATCTGCAAATTATTGAAGTAAATGCTTCTTTCATTTTCGAATCATTAGAATTTTTCGGTCTACTCAAGTAATGATTATTATCTTGGTAGCTAAGGTTTGTAACATGTATTTATATCGAAAAATATTTTTAATTTACTCCAAAATATCTGTCTATTTGAAATTTACATCAACTTGCACTGGATCCCACCACAGCTGCAGGATCTCATTGCTGGTCTAGCTAAGATCAGTTGGTAATTTGAACTAAGGAAGTCGAGTTCATGATAAAAGGAAGGGGCACAGACGAAACTGTAAAATGGGTCTTGAATGTAAGAGTTCATCATACGTTGCTTTCATTATCTGTTAATCCTATTCAGGATGAAATAAAAACGATTGGCTGAACATACATCTCCAAAATGTGCAGCTTCAGTTTCGTTGAGTTGATCCACATAGATTTAAATATGTTTTTAATTGAATATAGATAAATCTTACACATGGCGACGACAGAATTTCATAAGTTTGTCATATTTAAATGAAATTAATCATTTATCATTTACTTGATGTTTTATTTTTAAAGAATATGATTGGATTAGTTTATATGAAACTCAATGTTTGGTGAAAAAAATTAGCTTGGCAATATCAATTTATTCGACAATAGATAAGATGCAAAATCATTTGATCAACTAAAATTCTCAAATAATGAATAGTTGACTGATCTTGAATTGTTTGTACTTGCCGCACAACCAACTGGTGATGGTTTTAAAATGGTTTTACTTAACACTTTTTTTTCGTGCAATAATCAATATCTTTGAGATGAGGGAGAAGGGTTCAATGCTGTTGGCAAAATTAAACTAATTTTATAGATCTATCCACTTTGCTACTAGTTTTAAAACTATCCATCATTTAAGTCAGGAAAGAAGATCATTGGAATAATTTCATTTAGTTTGTAATAACTGAATAATTAATAAAATAATTTCTAACATTTACTGAACTCCGGTACATGATATATATAATAGATTCCTAAATGTGTTTAACTGATAGTCAGTTATTTAAAGTTATGACATTTAAGTTGTATTTTTTTTAAGAATTAAGATAAAAGCTATTTACCGTTAAATCAATAGTATATCTGTTGGGTTGTTTGCTTTAACCAGTGGAGTTCAACCCTGTCCAGTGTCGGCAGTTGCTTGTCGAAGATAATGGGTGATGGTTGCTCGATACTGCGGATCTATTAAAGTTAGGTATTAACATGCCAACCCAGTCGTTTAGATGTTAGATGTTTTTTGCGCAAGATCGAAGGTCCCGGAGTCGGTTCCCGTGTGCGGGGTGGTGGATATGCACTGCTGATGAGTCCCATACCAGGATGAAACGGCGATCCAGTGCTTATGGGTTTCTAACGGTGGTCTAACATTGATCAATTGATAATTTCAAAGAACGATTTCTACTGTAAAACAAGTGTCGGAATAAAATTAGAAAACGAACAGCAAACAAAACTGAAAACTACATTCCTTCAAATGAAATTTCATCACGTTTTTAATCAATTTTAAAAATTTCTCTTATGAAAACAACTTTTAGGAAAAATCGTTGAACATTTGTTCTTCTCAAATAGACTGTTCGTTAACAATTACTAGTTAAGAAATGATATTATTATTATTATTATTGTCAGTAGTAGTAGCTACAGTGTTATTATTAACAACCTTAGTTATAGAACAACTAACATTTTAAGTAATGACTGAATGTCCTTCTATCTGTGCCTTGTGATAGCTTGACTTATTTCATACTACAAGTCACTAATCTGTGACTTGGTCTCATGGTGTAGTTTTACTAGTTATAAAGTTGTTGAAAAGAAAAGTTTTATTCTTAAAAAAGTTTAGTGATAAATTTTGTATATGCGTGATTGATAATTTTAAAGATGCCTTAGTTATTTTAAACTTTGAAAGAACGGCAACCCGATGTTTAAACAGCCAATTGACAACTACATAACGAGAATAATATTGTCGGAAACAAAAGATCAGGCAACATGAAGTCTTCAAAATCAATTGAAAAATTTAAATCTAGTATAAGAAGTTTGTTTTTTCTTGTGTCAAATACCGCCATAATTAAACTCTACAATTTTAAAGTAACATTAATTGATGGGAGGGAATTCAGTAATTGTTTGCGTAAATGCTGTTCTGTTTGTTTTTTCGTACGACGTGTATGTATGCGTTTTATTCTTTTTGTTTCATTATAGCGTTACTGATCTCAAATCTAATAAAAATATGACAACTGTGTTTTGTTTCAGTCTACTATTTCTTTTCATTAATGACCAGTCCAAAACGCCTCGTTAAAGGTTGAGAACCAGAGAAATTTATATTAAACATAATCTGTAACTTTTCAAACACTACTACGTCAGAAACCATCTCATCCTCATCTCAAACTTTATGAAAAATTATATTAAGATAATTCTATAGGTTTGATAAAAGACAATTTTCAACGTTTTACGTGTATAAATTCAAACGATCCAAGATATTTTTTCTAATAAAAATAGTGAGTAATCAATCGTCTTAATGGTTTCGATACTAAGTGAACTGATACGAAACCGAAGACCTGTAATTTTGACTCACAATGAAGTTATCAATGAGCTTTGCTAAGCAGTCGCACAGTTAGAACTAGCGAGCTATCTAGTGTTGCCTAGTTTTTGATGTCCGTTTTAATGAAACCAGTCAGGTTAACTTAAATAAACTCAAATAAAAAAAAATTACACTTACATCATCAAAATCAAACTAAGTAAATAATGAAGGATGAATGAAATAATTGCACAAAATTAAATGAAGAGTTTCCAAAACAAAAAAACCTGCCTACAACACTGTTCTTATTTTTTATAATGAATAATGATTATGAATCCAAGTCTCTTACCACAGGTACACACACATACATATATATATATATATATATATACCTGAGTACACATAAATGAATCAAAGTACATGTTGATAAATGGAGAAGAAGACATGGAACAGTAAACACAAGAGTATTGATAAGTATTAGAGAATAAATACTACAATATATATTATCACTCTCTATCTCTCTCTCTGTATTTATAAAGAAGATTTAAGTGTTCTAATTTTCTGTGAAATAAGAAAAAAAAAACGAAAAAGTGGAAGTTTGTCGATAAACGTGTCAAATGCCTAATTATTTGTACTTCAATTGTTATTCAAGTGTTTACTTTTTTGTTTAGGTAGATGTAAGTAAGTAAACAAAAAGAGTCAATTTATTTTTTTTTTTAAAATATATATTTATTTAAATTGATGAATTTCTTGTTAAATATTCAAAAAACTAAATTTAACAATTTTATTCATTCATGAAATGGTTGAATTGATTTCTGAAGTTAGAAAGAGGATGGGCTTCCAGAAGAGAAGTGATTTGTTCATCATTGAATAAAATGTTTTGTTGAGAGTTAGAGCTTACAGACTACAGAGGCTTATTAGCATACGAAAAAGAAATGTTACAATATCATCTGAACATGTTGAATAGTTATGGGGAAAATGTTTGAAAAACACTTGTTTATTGTGTACGTTAGATGTGGGACAGTTATTCATTGCAGGCAATGGATGATCGTCGCATAATGTCATGAATTGACTGAAGTTAGAGATTAACAACAATGGATGTTGGTTTAGTGGTTAAGAAGTTAAATGTTCATACAAAACCGAAGGTGTCGAGTGCAAGGAGGATGAGTGTGCACTGTACTGTGGGAAATAGCAGTCAACTTGTCTAATTATGATTGATTCATAATTTCAATCTGCTATATTTGTCAAGTGCACAGAACATCTAAACTGTTAACAAACAATAACCCTGACATCATAGAGTAGAAGTGATGGAGTGAAGCGTTTCAAATGATTAATTCTCTGTTTGTAGATAGCATGTAACATGTACATCAAACGTAATGTCTAAACAGCAACCATAAATAGACTTCTATTGAAATGATTTTAGTGTTTTCAGAGATTCCAAATATATATAAGTACATGGTTGAATCTATCAGTCATTGCTTTTCAACTAACAGACAGGAAAACTTGACGAAAATATCAATAACTGATTAATTAAGTAAAATCTATGTGATATTACTATGACATTATAGTGACCAAACAGCAAAGTAGACGAAGAGATAGATATCTAATAATCTTAAAAAGCACTCTGAACATTGAAATCCAGGATGAATTGAATATAATGTCATAATTGCAGAGTAATCTAAAAAATACTCATTTCAGTTGCCGACTTACGCCTGTTATCCACCAAACGGAGCGCAGACCGTCAACTATCATTGCTGTTTATTCTCTTCACGTCTGCTTTCAATTCTCGGCGTAATTTGTTCTTTGATTTCCCTCGTTTCCTTTGGTCATTACGATCCCAAGTGAGGGTTTACCTTGTGATGCAGTTGAATACTTTCTTCAATGTGTGTCCTATTCACTACCAGTGCTTCTTCCTGATTTGGTCTTTCACTGGAATCAGGTTCGTTCTCTCCCACAGTAGGTTGTTGTTACTGATGCTATCTGGCCAACGAATCATCAGTATCTTGCATAGACAACTTCTATCTTTCGAACAATAGCCATTGTGGTTTTCTAAGCGAAAATGTACCACAAAATTTTCAGCAAAATATGATTATTATGACCATGGCTTTTTGTATTTATTTGAAACAGCAGTCTAGTGCTCCCAAGTTTCTAATGGTGTTCGAACTTTGATCGATTCATGATTTCAAATGTGTAACTGAACACTCTTCACCAACCCGTAATGCAATACAATAAATCGATAATTCCTTTCGTCAATAAAACAATAAGATTGATGAATAAAAGAAAAAATTTAAAATCACATTTTAATTAAAATAGACATGAATAATCATATTACACAGAGAAATAACTAGTTAAATTATATGCTGTAGACTTGATAAGAAAGCTAAAAATATCTCAATGTACAGAATCTGTGACAAAAGTTAAAGAAAACTCTATACATAGTTAGAATTATCTATTATGTGAATGAAAGGATTCAAATGGTCACTAACATCTGCCTGACGTGTTTATTCAACATTCAATAAATTTTTTCTTGTTAGATACAAGTGTCCATAAGATTTATTGACAAAAGTTTAAATTCATGTGTCAACTACATGCATAGAATTGGTCAGATTCTATCCAATAAACTTGATTTTCACTCAACATTTAGTGATTCATCAGTTTTTATTTCGAAAATTAAATTATACTGTTATTTGAGGATAACAGAGTATGTCAATTATTAGGTGACAATAAAAATTTCTGTTAATTCAATTAAAAATAATTGAATGAAAATAGTAACTTTTAAAAAAAAATCAATACCTTTTCAAGTATGTAAAATATTAGTTTCCGGTAAATTTTTACCCTTTCTCAAGTGGGCCGGTTGATCAATGAAATTCTGTTACCTTTCTGAATATTTGTGTTTGATAGTTACGCAATGTGTTGTGCGTGACTTCAACTCACGAATTCACTTAATTTACTCCACTATCTGAGATAATTAACCAACAAGAAGTTAGCTGAACAGCACAAGTTGTTCATTGATAGAAATCATGAATTGGAACATTGAAAGTTGAACAGTGCATGCATCTGACGAGTCCGAAATCAGACAAACTTTGTATCTTGCGCATCTCACAGTCTATTTGTTTGAAAACTGTTTTTTTTTTTTATTTTTTAATTATAATTTCTATCTTCTATCAGAATATGTTTGTTTGTTTGAATTGAATCAGAAAATTAGAGAAGAGAAAAAAAACTTTATCTATTCACACAGATTGTTCAAATGAAATCGTACATTTTGACTTTAATTTTTTTTTGAATACATTGCGTTTTGCTTGTTTTTTTTTGTCTTGGTTAGTTTGAGCTTTAGGCGCAATTAATTTGGTCACAAGCAAAAGACTGTTCATTTAAAACAGTATGTTTTAATTAGCAATAATAAGTCAACATTAAAATTAGCTGCTCTGCCTAGAATTAGTATGAAATTGTAAAAAGTGCATTTGAATTTATTTAGCTAAGAAAGAAATTTCAATGTTATTATTGTCATCATAACGGATAATAGTGTGGTGCGCGCTACTTATAAGTAGTATAAGACGCGAGTGTAAACGTAATGTCTGGCAGCAGAATATAGGGGAAGATCAAGAAAAGAAAGGGTGGGAACACAATGGAATTTGCGTATGAAACGCATGAATAGTGAAATGTCAGACAATGGATTGATGATGGATTGAAGATTTGCAAATTAACGGTTACGATATGGTTTTCATATTTTACTGAGTAACTCTGTAATTTTCGTTAAATACAATTCGGTTGCCCTCACTTGTGTTCTCCTACACTACAATAGGACACATGTGCTATTTCGTAGATTCCTTTCATATTTATACGATGAATTATCAATCAACACTGGAAAAATTTGTACTTGTATTATAAATCAGATATTTATTTACTCACTGGATAGGTCACTGTTTTATTTATAACTAAACGATTAGATCTGTGTTAAGTCGCTGAAATATAAAATAGTCCTCTTAGAACTCTGGATTGCCTAATTTTCCATTTGGCATACAAAAATAAGTGATTTTGATTTGTTTTGACTGACTTATCTATCATGTAGGCTGATCATCGCCTAGTGTATTCCAATATTCGTATAAAATTTCTCAAACTCTGCAGTGAAGATTATATGCTGTCGGATTCATATGAAACAATCATGGTGATCGGTACACATGTTTCTCTTGTGTATGTATTTTTAAGAGAAATATAAGGTAGTTTTGAATAGAAATATATGAGTTAAGTATTTACACTCACTACGAAAAGCACCTGAATGCGTCACAAGACAAGCCCTCACATGGAACCCTCAAGGCAAAAGGAAAAAAGGAAGACCAAGGAACACATTACGCCGAGAAATAGAAAAAGATATGAGAAGAATGAATAAAAATTGGACAGAATTGGAAAGGGAAGCCCAGGACAGAGTTGGTTGGAGAAAACTTGTGGGCGGCCTATGCTCCATTGGGGGTAACAGGAGTAAGTAAGTAAGTAAGTAAGAGTTAAGTATTTCATAGTTTAATAAAAAAGATGTCATCAGAACAAAGTGGTTAGTTAAAACTGAAGGAAGAAAGTGAATGACAAGTAAATTCCACTGAAAAATGACTTTTTTAAATGGATACTTTTAAGTATCAATAACTTCGGAAGGATATTATAGGGAAAGTAGTAAAAACACAACGATTCATGTTGACAGTTTTTTATTGTAGCCATATGTACAAATGATACAAGGGTAAAAATGATCTCTACATTCAGATGAGTTACCGGATATTTTTATTGTAGTTTTAAATTCTACTTCATGCTTTATCACACTATTCTTATACTGTGAAAAAAAATCAAGAAACTAATACACCACTTAATCAAAAATCAATGGTTTACATTTTCGGTAATTCAGTCAATTCACAATATGCTAGGGCTGTCAACGAATGTTAATGATTTGTAAATAATACACTGTTGATTCGTTGAGAATTTAAACAACAGTCACTAGTCACAACTGACTGAATAAATAATATTATTCTAAAGAGTTTAATATAAAATTGTTTACTTTAAAATAATTATTTAATATTGACAGATTTGAGTTGAACATCGTTTCCTCTGAATTATAATAATCATGAGATTAATAAAATCTAATTGTTACGACATAACTACTAATTAATAGATTCTATCAGTTTCAGTTATCTGATTTGATAAATGGGTCGGTATACTGTAAAACAGACGTATAGTTAAAAATTATTTTCTTGAACTTATATATTTATCCTTGTCTCATGAGCTGAACAGTGTTTCAAAACTGCACCATACGGAGCGCAATCAAGTGACCCAGTGGAACTCCAATTAAATTTTGAAGCTTAACACTGCCAAATGTAGATGAGTCTCCTTTGGTAAACCCTTACTCAAGCTACATCTGGTTATGAATGGTAAGGTGTTAACGAAATCCACTCACAGACAATTAACATTACACATTCTTGGGACTGACTGTACTTTAAATCATAAATCCAGATGTAATAAACTTGAACTCAACCCTTTTATAGAATACTAGCAATAAATCTGTTCTCTGTCTTTGACATACCTAATAACCTGACTTTCACATTCACTGAAGCTATCCTATATGTAGAAACTCCTAGTTATGGCTTCTGTAACTGGCATTGAACAGTAAAACAATGTTTAACACACTTTTGTTGATTGTGTTTTTGTAAAATGTTTGTAAATAACAACCATACTGCATCAATTGTGTCATCCAATGAATTTGAATTGAATTTGACATGACTTCCAAATTGAAAATTAAATTATTATTATTATTAACCAGTAGAATTTTTCAAAGTTTAACTGTTGGAAAAATTGTTAATATTTGTTTGCCTGATCTAAAATAAATTGAGCACAAAATTTAAATTTCGAAAAAATTTATATTATGATTTAAACAAAAAAATAACCCAGGAATTGATTAGAGTATGCAAAATTGAAATTAAAAATAAAAATTGAACAAAATTGACAAATTCAAAATTCAATTTTTTTTATTTATTATAAAATATATATATATATATATATATATATATATATATATATCAGTTGAAGGCTGAATTATGTCAGAAAAATTTTTAAATGCAGAAAAACTGTTTCTACACTGTGTGAAAAAAAAATTAAGATTGGAAATCAAACAGTCTACTATTGTACAAAAGGTTAGATTTTGGGAATTGGGAGTTAGGTTAGATGTCTGACTTAAGAATTACAAATCAGGTGTAGAGTTTTCACGAAGAAATGACACCAACCTTATAAAATTGAGAAAATCAAGGAGGATATTTCGAGTGTGAAGTAAGAGTAGAAGAATATCGCCCGACCATACAACTGACTTGACTAGTTAGTCAACCACATTAACTATTCTACACTATACATTTTGCATCATATGCAGGAATGTTGTGTAGTTTAACTTCAGCATCTTGTCATATTCGTTGGTTAGTTGCACAAGCATTTTGGAGACAAACATTCCTTATTTTCACCTAGATCATTGTAACATCTCATTACTCTTGCAATCTTTGTTCCGAAAGGCTCACTTAAAGACGTCAATATAGTGAACGTTTATAGAAAATGGTATATTTCTTATGTTGTTCTGAAGTTTTGAGTTCACTTGGAGTAATATAGCTATCGGATCATGCAAACTAGTTCACTTCTGTTTGACAGTTTCCTTGGCAATTGCATATTAGAGAAAAAGTAAATATTGTTTCAGCTGGAAGTTAATACACATGATTATGAATTATTCTGTTTGTTCAAAGGCTAGGACAACCTATGTAGGCGTGACATATTACTTCAAACTAAACCGGGATCATTTTAATGCATATTTATTGTGTTTTGGCCCTTAGCCCTTGTATCATCGATTTCTAATTGATGACCAGACCTGAATATAGCTGTTAACAAACAGTAGTATATTCATCCAGCCTGTATAAAAAAATTCTAATCATACAACATTGGATGTAATAACTTATCTCGTTTGGCTATACTAATATTGATTTGCACTTCGGGGTTGTAAAGATTGTTAAGTTACACGTTTTTTGAAACCATGAAAAATGTGTAACTTAATTTTATGTTTTATACTTGATGTAACGCCAAACCACTGTACTAATGACACACCGAACGTTAGACCCCTTTCAAAAATAAGAAGACGGAAGACGTTGGAGAACGCTTATTATCAGAATCGAAAATATACAATCAAACATGCGTATTTATACAATTATATAAATGTCGTTAAATATTTTGAACATGAATCAAATAGTTCATCATAAACATTAAGCATATAGTTCATCATTAATTAAATAGTTTATCATGAACATTAATTAAATAGTTCATCAATCCACAATGTGCGTGGATTTCTTCTCGATTGGCTATCCCAACACTTAACAATCTTCACAACCCCGTAATGCAAATTACCTGTGCTCACTAGTGACTAGCTTCGTGAGGATTCTTCTCCGAGTTCTAGTGGGAAGACGTGACCAGTGAAGTTCAACTTGTTCGGGTGTAGACAGTAACTATCTTAGACTGTGTATGAGGTTGCGCAACTCCGTGAATTGATCAAGTTAGACATTAACACCGTTAGATACCGGCTCAGTGGTCCGATGGATAGGCGTTCGACTACATGATAAGACTTGATTAACTTATCCAAACTTAAGATTAGTTAGTTGTTGTTTTCGAAAATTTTAAAATAATACATTAAAACCAATTTGTATCATCAGTTAACATCAGTTATTTATATGTAAACAGAGTAGAGTAATGAGTGTTTCCTATATTAATTTGATCTAAATCACAGACATTGATTGATTGTTGTATTAGTGAGTATATGACCAAAGGCACATAAGTTTACTCAATCTCACAATTACTCAAATACTTGTTCCCGTTTATTCATATTTTACCAATAAAAGTTAATAACAAAATATTGACACGGAAAAATAAATTAAATGTTCATTTTCAATCATCATTCTATTTGAAAATTTTCAGAGTTTATATTTATTATCATTATTATTATTATTATTACGAATTAAGAAACTTATTAGAATATTGTTAAGCTGTACAGTTAATATTTACCAAATAACAACATATGTTGACTGAATTTACATATATGAATTCAATTTTTTGGCGATAAAAACTTTTCATTTGCTCATATTTCAATCAAACATTTAAATCATACGAACTAGTGTATTTATAATACGAAGGAGTTATTGTTTGACAAGCCAATCTATTGATTTTTCCTATTTGTGTACAGTGATTATTGGTTACTTGAGTTAAAATATTTAACTAATTCATATATCATCATTGAAAATGAGTAAAAATTATTTCGTTCAATGTTGATTTAACAAACTGTAGTCTATTGGATGATTTTAAAAATAAAGTTGATTAGGAGAAAAAGTGAAATGAAAAATATTAGAGAAAAATTTTTTTTATTCACCATTGTATTGGACTGAATCTCTAGTGTTGCTCAAATTCCTGTTGATTTTTTCGCTTCATATATTTTTTAGAAAATTATATTATGAAATAGGATCACTTGTAAAAAATCATGGCTGACAGTAAAATAAAATAGAATCAGTAATGTTAAAATGACCAGGGTATAATTTATAAATCGAATCAATTTTTACACCAATTAAAATTATTATGTTCATAATTAGAACGATTGTGGAGAAATAGTTAAGTTGCACATTTGAAATCATTAATCGATCAATGTTAGACCACCATTCGAAACCTGGAAGCACTGCACGAGGGCCATTTCGTCCTGGTATGGGACTCATCAGCAGTGCGCATCCACGAGATGCCGGCTTAGTGGTGGTCCAGAGGTTAGGCGTTCGTGCGCAAGGCCAAAGGTCGTGGGTTCGAATCCTATGAGGTGCTGGAGTCGTGGATGCGCGCTGATGATAAGTCCCATATTAGGACGAAACGGCCGTCCAGTGCTTCCAAGTATCTAATGTTGGTCTAACTCTGATCAATTAATGATTTCAACTGTGCAACTTAACAATCTTCACAACCCCGTGATGAAACAATTAGGTATATTGAAATTCAGTCAAATAAAGACTAACGAGTATATGCAGGAAATAGTGAGTGAGTAAATGCCGCTTTAATTCTTCATGTGTATAGAAGATTTAAAGTAATACCAATAATCTTACATTTTTATGCTGTAACCTTCTTAAGTGTGACCAACTCGCTTGGACATTAATTTGAATGGATAACTGTGTTTTTTTCACTAATGAGAATATTTCATTTAATCTAGTTCGGAGAAACTCTTGTCCAAGTCATCATCTAGTGATCTTATACTATGCAATTAGATTATCTGAATTAATAGGAAACACATTAATAAGTAAATTATAATTCTACTTTGTCAGTCGATCATTTTTATGTAGAATAAACCAAATTTGATCCAACATATCAATACTAAACATGCTAATTACTGAATATCAACCGAATTATTGCATTATTATTATCAAAACCGTAAAATTCTTTAATAATATATTAAAAGTCATTAATTTCAATTTTAAAAATACACATTATCAATCAGTCTGAAAGCAAACAAACAAAAGAAAAACCCCACTGAAATGATGGGAAAAAAAATTAGATCCGCTGAACTGACTCAATAATTTCACTCTCTTTTTTTCTTTAATTTGTCCCCAAATTATTGATTTCCGGTGAAGACAACGATAGCGCATAATTTGAATTTGATTAAAAAACGGACAGAGAGCCAATACATTCCATGGATAATTTTCTGCAATGCAAATCATTACAGACTAGAGCAATGAAATAGTTCTATTCTCTCCATATTTATTCAACCCCGAAAATAAGTAAACTCTGAGAAAGAATGGTTAATAAATCATCAGTTTTCTTTTTGTTATTATTGTTGTTTAAACTGAAAGTTCACAGGGTATTAATTTTTTTTTCTTTTTTACACGCATTTAAATTTTTCTCCTCTCTATGTCACATTTATAAAATCGCATTCATCTCTATGCGTATGCATATGCATAGGGATTGGGATAGGGATAAGGATTGTTTGAAGATTGAATAACTAATTTATTTGTTTGTATGCTACAGGTTATCATGAAGTTTAAATAACAATCTTAATATTAATAACAACATTAAAAAAGAAAGTTAATATTGCTTTGATACCTCCAATTTAGTGTGCTTTATTTAGTTTTCTGCAGCTTTCTGTTCAATCTTGCTCATTTTCTGTCAATTAATCTACATTATACTTATAGATTTACTATTCTTCACTGTTAAAAATCAACTATTTAATTTTGGTTATTGCGTTCAATCTCTTGACCGAGGGAATAAATCTTCATTAGACGTAAATTGAATGGAACTATAAGTAAATATATGGTTTGAACCAAGTATATTTATATTATTTATCTAAAAGCCAACGAGAGGCATAAGAAAAAACGGAAAAAAATGATCAATACGACTGGAAGAAATATATTTTTTTACTGAATAACTCACTCTTACGTATATACAGTCATGTAATAATGGTTACATTTTTATAGGCTGAAAAAATATAAGTTTCATCATCTTACGTCAAGTTTTCCTAGTGTGTGTGTGTGCAGTAAAACTCTTGTTAGTTCGACTGTTAATTATTGTTGCCCATTTTGTGTAAAATTTCAATGTTCAATTATTTATTTTTTGTGTGAAACGTTTTTACTGTTAGCTGTGATTGAAAAAAGCGACAACAACAACAACATTGAAACAAAAAATGGAATGTCAGATCGAAGGGCTTAGAAAGGAGAGTTTGTGTTCAGTCCCTAGTGGATTGTCGATATCCGTCACTAAAGAGTAGCATACCAAAAGAATAAAATGGTCTAAATTTCAATGGTTGCCTTTCTAATATCAATCCATGATGTAAACTGCAGAACTTTATCTTTAATTTAATATCTTTTAAGCAAAGAAAAATTTTAAAGAATGAAAAGAGAGATTTTTATGCATTGTTTTACACGATGAACTGATAACTCATCCTGCCTGGTTTATCATCATCATCATCAGTCATCATTCACTGATCTTTGTTTGACTCTCCAAATATATGGTTGAAAATGATGCGTCCAACAATGATCCTCATTTGGATGAAACTGTACAGAGGTTGTAACTTATTTTCAGCATGGAGAATACTTTTCTTTACGGATAGATATTTCCATGGAAAAAACCTACATTTGCATAATGAACTATGGGTTACGGGCACGTCGTTTAACCGACTAAAATTAAAAGATGAAATAAGTAGGTCTTGTTTGGTTGTCGCACAATCGTCTGATGTAATAAAATACTGATTTAGTTAAATAATCAATTGCTCAGGTTGACAGAATCAACAATTTTGTTCACCAAACCAATCACTGATTCATGACAAATTGTGAATAATTTAGTAGTCATCAGCTAAATAGTTTTGATTGAAGAAATCAAAAATACTTCATTGTACAATATGTAAACATTACAGAGTTATTCAGTAAAATCGGAAAACCATATCGTAAATCGTTAATTTGTAAAATATCAGTCCATCATATCGAACTGGACTGTTCCTGTTGCAAAACATCAATCCATTGTCACTATTCATGCGTTTCATACAAATTTCATTGTGTTCTAACTATTCATTTCTTGATCTTCCCCCATCTTCTGCTGCCAGACATTACGTTGACACTCACGTCATATACTACTTAAAAGTAGCTCGCACCACAATACCAAACATCCTTCTTGAATTAAATCACATTCGCATGGTCGTGGATATGTAAAACTGAAGAGTTTCATACTAGTACGAAATGGTCATCCAGAGCTTTTAGTTTTGTGATTTCAAGTGTCAAAACGAACATTACTCTAAGAGGGCGTCGTATTAAATCCACAAAGGACTTGAACATTACAACAAAACAATCATACTGAATTTTTTAGTAAAACGTAATCTCATTGTTTTATTGCATCTTAAAATTATTACCCAAACCAGGACTCCTCTACTGATAGGCAGTAAAAAATTGAACATTTATCAACAAACTGAAGCACAAATAAAATAATTTCAAAAATTTATTGTTGATCATTTTTGAAACAAAAATTTGTTCGTTTTTTATTTTCTCAAAAAAAACAAACAAACAAACAACTCTATGAAGTAATTGTCAATGTCATCAAAATCGTACTACATCAGGGTCAAAAACTTTGTAAATATCATAACAACTGAAGTTCATAAATCATACATATATATACCAGAAAAGAAACCCCACTTCTACTAAATGTTAACAACAGTAAATAACTAAAGTTATCACTGAATTAACTTTTTTAGCACAAATAAACAACGGATCAAGTGTTGCCTAAAAATAAAATAATATTTTCCTATTTTTCTCTTTATCTGATGAGCGAAAAAAAATCTTATTTTTTGTATAAATATATATGTACAAAATATTGTTTTCTTTATCACAATGTCACATAGAGGGCAGTTCATTGTGTTCCAGTCCGTTTTTATGCCTCTCTCTAGCTCTCTCTCGCTCTCTAGCTAGCTAGCTGGCTAGCTCGCTAGCTTGCTCGCTTCTACAAATATGATGAATGCTTATTGTGAATCGACGTTTGTTGATTTATTGTTTTCGTTTGTTATTTTTTCTATTCTCTACACGATTCATTGAATTGATAAGAGATAAAGATTTATTTGTTTACTGCTTTTTTATTGTAATGTTTATTAATAATAATAATAATAATAATAATAATAATAATAATAATAATACTAACTGCTACACAATGAAGATGTTGTCATTGGAAAAGTAGTATTCTTTGTGCAGTTATTATTATTATTATTTTTACTGTAAGTCAAATATTACGTTGAAATGAAAATTCAATGACAGTGAGAAATGATGATATATATGTATAAACATACATATGTATGTATAAATTTTGATTTTCACTATGAATCTCATAAAAAGAACTACTTGTATGAAGCTAGTCAAGTTAAGTTTACCATTAAATAAGTTTATTGTTAAATTTCTGATTAGGATAGGATTTTTTTAAAGGCTTATCATCAACTAGATTCTATCGATAGGCATATAAGATTAAAATGACATGAAATAAATTTTTTTTTCGATATGTACAGTAAATAACCGCAGTCCTTCAGTAATATGTTCAGATCACTCTATACGGAATGTGGGTCTACACTGAGTTGAAACTGAAAGATATGACCACTAGATAGTGTGGGTGCTTGACCTCGAAATAGTTTTCTGATAATACAGGTACTTCATTGACAATAAACAAGAAAGTAAATTTTACCTGAACTTTGGCGTGAGATTAGAATAAAACAGTGAATATTACCGATGAGTTGGTTCAAGACGTACGATTGATTGATTCTTCCTAAGCCTAATGAATGTTCCATAAACTACTTAATGTTCAATGGTCTGTGATCAAACGTCAAAATGATTCACCTTGATGAATGGTTTAGTTAAGGCTTATTGACATTTTACTGTACTAAAATATGTTTTGCTGAAAATATATATATATATATTTTCAAATATAAAGAGGTATATACTCCAATTTTTTCACTTCTGTCAGTTTATTTAAATTATTAAACTGTTTGTAAAAAAAATCAGTTCGCTTTAAACTGGTAAGTTAAACGTTCCACTACAAACTTCTAGAAAAGCTGTATTTATCAAGTTGACTACTTTAAAATTTGATCAAATGATATTTTTTAGATTAAAGTTATGGAGATCAATGTTTTTACACGTTGAAATCATCAGTCAATCATTGTTAGACCACCATAAGAAACTTGGAAGCACTGGAAAGTCGTTTCGTTCAGGCACAAGATTCATCAGCAGTGTGCATCGACGACTCCTTCACCTCTCAGGATTCGGGCCTAGGACCCAAAGGAGTTCAACCTTGTTGAGTGTAGGCAGTAACTACCGATGAAAAATGTTTGAGGTTGCGCGAAATCGCTAGATTGATCAGAGTAAGACATTAACACTGTCCGATCACGACCCAGTGTTCCAGAATTCTGGCATTCGCAAGCAAGACCAAAGGGTCCTGGGTCCGAATCCTGCGAGGTGCAGGAGTCGTGGATGCGCACTGACAATGAGTCCCATGCCTGAACGAAGCGGCTGTACATTGCTTCCAAGTTTCCAATGGTGGTCTGACAATTATTGATTGAGGATTTCAACCTGCCGATGATGTTTGGTGAGGGAATATATTCTCTAACGGACATGCTTTTCTGTAGAGATACTTTCTAAACCTAGTCGAAATAAACATTCTGTTCTAAGTTAATATACTATCCAGTGCCTGATTGATCAATATTATTATATTCATATTTCACTATGAAAAGAAATCACTGTAAAATATCTTTTTTGATAGTTTATACTGAATGACGTTAGCTAGATAACCTTTTAAAACCATGAAACACTGGATAACCGTTTTGTTCTTATATGGAGATGTCTAACACTGTATGTCTATAACTTGCCATCAGACCACATGTAAGTCTTCTAATGGAGGCCTAATCTTCAGAACGCTGAGTGGACATGCAGCGATGCAGATGGCCTTGTCAATGTGAAATAGTTATTCATCAATAAAAATTAGTCAGTCACCATGCAAAATCACTAATTGACTGAAGTTAGAACTAAGGGTCTATTCAATGATTTAGAAGTTAGGCGCTCAACCGAAAATTTTTTAAGTCCTAGATTTGATGCCCGGTTCAGTTGTAGAAATTGATTGCTGAAGACGCCAATATTAAGGAAAAACAGTTGATTTAATGCCTGGTAATGTTTAGCGATTCTCTAGCTAACATCACACTGTGTAAACTGTGTTTGTTTAAATTCACTAAGTTGACGACGATATTCTTAAGATTGTTCATATTGTTTAAACATTAAAACATCCTTTTTTTCCACGCTAATTTCAAAACAAACGGTTATCCAAACTGTTCTTAGAATCTACTATCTCAGGGTAAATGAGATATTCGTGCACAAAATTTTCCATATGACAAACGTTAACAGTTGCACAATTATAATATTATTGTATTTTATTTAATTACTGAAATCTATCATAAAATGATGTAATTAGGTTTTGAGTAGTTGAAAAGAAAAAGAACCACTTCAATTATGCATAAAGGATTAACTTTATATTGATGTTTTAATCCAATACGTTCAATATGCTGTAAAAATACTGTATGCAAATGCAGTTTTGAGATGAAATAACCACAAATTATTTAGATTTAAATATACATCTACTTATAAGCTATGCAAAACTCGATAACCTAAACAGAAAATGCCTATTTTGTCCTTGCTACATTTTCATTGATTTGATTTTTGTAAGGACAATAAAAATTTTAGCATGAAATCATATTTCTTAGGCAAACAATTATTTATTGAATTATTACTGAATAGTTTATTCTGAAAGTTTTATACACCGGTTTTCGACGAGTCTACGGAAAAAGCATCCGTTTTGGTAAAGCTATTTTTAGAAGATATATTTTTTAAAACCGAGAGAACACAGATTAACTTCATTGGAAAGCAGCTTTATTTAAGACTAGTTATCAATATCACTTATGTACTAGGAGTTCTTTTGAAGAGCTATGGAAATTAATCAAGCCAAGAGTAATATATATATATATATATCACCAAGAATACTGGGTGATTGTAAGGCTATATTATGTAATACTGTGATTCACATTAAAGCTAGTCAGTTGCTGACATTGTGATACAGTCACATCATATTAACCATAAGACTAGATGGCTATCAGTTTTTCCCAGCTAGTGATCAAAGTTTAGTAGACTGAAATATAGTTACAATGTGGCCATGAATATTTTCCTTTTCAATTCGCTTCTTTAAGTGAACATTTTTTAAATTAATCAATCTTGATAAAACTTCGAGATTTAAAGAATATGTTTCTATTAAAAAAATCTAGAAATCGAAATCTCACAATAGTTTAATTTTCGCTTCATTAAACAAGCAAGTAACCAAAATTAAAAAAGAGACGTTACTTCAACTTATGCGTTTTAACGACTGGTTAATTTGAAATTCTCACTGATGCCGAATTCATTTACAAACTTAAAAATAATACGAATGTATTGGCAATATCTTCATCAATTTTAAATGTCGAACGAATTATCAATAAAAAAAGCGTTTGTAATTCACTGTAAAATTTCTTTTTAACATTATTCTCGTAAACGAAGTCAACCTAAATATCTTATTCACTAGAGTATATTAGCATGACTTGAATGTCTAATATAAATATACATTGTAATAAATATAATTTTCTTCATGATCTTTTTTCATAATGTTACAATAATCCTTGAATTTTAAATCTGAGGAGTGATACATGGAATTTATATGATAATATTCTTTTAACAATCGTAATGTTTAAGTTCGGTCATTCCTCTTTTTGATATTTTTTGTTTGAGTCTAACTAAACTATTAATAAATAACAGTGAGTAGTATAATAAAAAGAATCCAATTTTTATTCGTATTCTGCTAAATTTGAATAAATTAACTGTTAGTTCATTTTCATTACTCAAGTAATCAATGTACCATTCTATGCATGCATGAAATTACCATATCATAAAAAATTAATTCAATCCGATACTATCTGCTAACCGAATGTGTTAATTTCTATTCTCTCAATTGTAAATTAAATAAAAGCTACGTCAATCAAAAAGATTCCTGCCAAATCATTATTTCCAAGCTTTCCAATAGTGACAGTACAATTATTCACGGACATTTAAGAAAATTAGTCTTGATAGAAAACCCTGTAGCATCAAAAAAATTGGATCAGTTGGTGAATTTTTAAATCATTCGTATCATTTAATTTAAATGTCATCAGTTGAATAAATAAGTTCTGTGATAATCGAGTTTGTCTTTCAACTTCAGTGAACATTTTAGCATATAACTAATCAAATTGCTGTCAAAGCTTATCTGTGAAAAGTTCATTCACTAGCAATGAAAAAGTTTTGATGTTCATAAACTGATCAGTCTAAAATTATGTATCACTTTATAATTGGCAGTTTTCTGTTGGTGGATTCCTTTTGAATTTTTTAACTGTTGGTGCGTAACCCAGTGGATCATCTTGTCCGTTGGGCAAATGATGAAGTTATTTAAATGATCCTCTGCGGTTTACTGGGAGTTCATGAATATTTTGGTCTTCGAATACAAGTTGAGAAACTTTTGTGGCAATGGAAGATAACTCCACATCGTGAATCTATTAATGATGCTTGCATGAATTAGTGACTTCTGTTTCAGTTATCTAAAGGTTAAGATCTCACGATTATTCCTAAATATTCTAGGCTCAGTTTAACAATGTTTGATAAATGACTTACTTTTTTGGTCTGCGTATTTTTTAGCGAGTTAGGTTTTTACGGGATTAGGTCTCAAACCCCATGCCCAACCCACTTTCTTTATTCGGGCTTAGGACCGGCAGTAGCCCAGAGGAGATTCAGGCAGAGCTATGTTTGATGAATCGTTGTCTCAAAACTTATTCCATGCTGAAACGAACTATCTCTTGTGAGTTTCTTGATTTTCAGAAATTTCAGACAACAACACGTGCTTATTTTTGAACTACTAATAAGTAGTGTGAAATTAAGTTGTTATAATTAGATAGGATTCCCTAATGATTCTGATGACAAGACGTTCTATTAAAATATAAGAGCGTAAAATATATCTTCTTTACGACATTGCCTAATTCTAGTTTTCCTTAACTTAAATGGTGATAATAATGTTTTATTTATTCAGTGATTGAAGTCCAAATCTAACAGTATTTTACTATTGGAAGAAGGTTTTTAATTAACAATTTGCTGTTTTATTTATTTAAACACATTAATATTGGTACAAACAGGCACCCGAATATTTATGTTCCAAAAGAATCATTGAATTCGTGTGAGCTAGGTTACTTCTATGGTCTCCGAACCCAGCGTACCATTTCCCGACCTTCTGACCCATAGGTCTAATCCATTCAGCAGTGGAGAAATGGTAGATGATTCACACTCATGGTATCCTGTCATCAAAAACACAATCATATGTAATTTGTTCCCTCAGGATTTTGAGACCCATATGCAGAATTGGTTTGAAATCAGGGCTTTCTAACTTCTCTGGGTCGATCATCCGTACCCACCAACAAAATTTCAATCGCTAGATATTTGCTTTTCTTCCTCTCAGTTTCATAAGCAACACTCCCGCTACGATGAGGCGGTGATTAGGAACTACACGGGTATATGAAAGCATCTTGAGGAAAGCAGATTCTATACACTCTCGGATGTACCAGAACATTTAGGGACCATATGAGATTGAGATTTCAAGCTTGTTTTGTATTAATCAGTTGACTTGGTATAAACAAACTTCAACAAGCTGAAAATTTTTACAGAACCAGTTGATGAAAAGTGGATAAATTCATACTTCAATAGAATACTGCCTAGTTTAAATTTTGAAGAATTCATCAAAGTATTTTGAAATTTTGGACTAGAGTTATGAGAGGAAAGCCTTTGGCGTTGTGTAATTGCGCTGATTTCCTTGTTTTTTCTGCATTTGCGTATTCGTGTAACATTGAATAATTACCGTTATGTTGACCAGTAGTCTTGATCACTGTATTAAGAGATTAATCATCAGCTAGATAATTTCGCATTCCTCTTTGCTTTTTATCCTCTGAGTGTTACTTTTAACCTCTTCAGTTATCTATTTCTGGTAGTTGATCAATAGTATTGATTTATTGATTGTGCAAAAAGAATATGTGATTTGCAATTCTATTTTCAGTTACACTGAATCAAAAATCAACCATAGAACAGATCATGCTCTATGCCAATGGTAAATTTTATTCCGTGACAAAGTAAGTATTCAACATTGAACACTTCTTTCCTCCTGTTTATGGCATATAATCAATCGATTTTTTTTCTTTTGGTTTTAAAAAAAAATATGATAAATGAGAACACATTTATGAGTGGATTGTTTTTGTGTGCATGATAGTGGATGGATGATACCAGAAGCATTTTCTCATTTACTTTCAGTATACAATATCATTGTAGTTTCATACAATTCATTTATCAAATGTGTGGATATAATGAGCACCGTTTTTTTATTTATTCTCGCTCTCTGGTGTATGATGTAAAAATGTTTTGTTGAATTAATAATGGTCCAACACTAGTTGAATTTTTATTTTAAAGGATAAACCGCTGGTTCATTTAACATTGATAATGAATTTGTCATAAAATAATGCACTATGATTACTTTTCTAATGTGATTGTGAAATTATTTATGACAAGAAATAAGACTTTTGTCGTAAAAAAGTTTCAATGAGACAGTGTTTCAGAGGTTATATGTTCACATACGAAATTGAAGGTCCAGAGTTCGACCATTGGATACTGGTTTATGTCTGCACCCTGAGAAACATTTATGTACTAGAACAAAACGGCTGTTCAGTGCTTACTGGTTTCCATTGATGGTTTCTTCAAAATTAAAACGCGATTTAAACCAGAGACAATAAAAAACGGAGATATCTGTTCATCAAACAGAAATGTAGTTTAACTCATTAAGTGAAAATAATATCTGTTGACCAATAAATATCTAAACGCAAACTGACATTTGAATTAACCGTTCGTTCGTTGTTTACTGAAGACTGTTACCAATATTAGATCATAGGTTGCAGACTAGAGATATCGAAAAAAAATTAGTCCTAAGCTTTTCGATATTGTTGTTCATTTTTATGATCGGCTTCGCTTATCAAAAGCCGAACCGTCCTTCATTACCTATGGCTTCAAATAAACAGTAACACTAGATGTGTTAGAAGCGAACTTCAATTGTTGTGTACTATGTATAGCGATTACCGTGGTCATTGGTTTGGGCTAGTGAATAACATGGTCAGGAGTCAGTCAGTGAGACATAAGTACACACACATTCTATCTTGTTCTAGATCGTAATTGATAATACCTCGATTCCCATGCTATCCATCCCCTTGCTAATTCTAGCTCAACCTGCTACTGTATTATGGCGAATCGGACTAACTTACTTTGATGATAATAACTGACTGACTGATATCATTCTACGTATCTATGTATGTGGGCATGTATGTTATTGCACGTTGAAATCATTACATTCACATAATCCTATGAAGACTTAGATTGTGACTAATAGTTGTATTGTCTTCAGTTATTTAAAATTTTACAGAGCAATGTATTTCGTTTCTTTAATTTGAACATTTGCTCTAGCACGCTCACATCACAACAAGTCACACTGATACTTATTTAAAAGATCTATCGATGAATAATCACGATAGTATGTTGGCATAAAATGATTTAACTTAATGTTTTAATAAAGATCGCATTATTCACAACTTTATATGAATTTGTGATTTTATTTCAGTAATCTTAATCACAATGCGTTTATCTGTGAATAATCATCATTTTGAATAATTCATAAAATATAACAGAAGATTTTATATTTTATAAAAGTAAAAGTTTCAACTGCTTGTTTGAAATTCAGACAACATATGTTCTTTGCTAATGTAAATATTTTATTCGAAATATCCATGTAAATCGGCACATCCATGTAGATTGCTAACACATAGAATGAATCAGCTGGTAGATGACGAGACTTTAATTTATTGACGGATCAAACATATTTCAGTTAGTAGGAAATTTATACATTTGCCTGGTTAAATAGCATGTTGACATTATCACTGATGTCGATCGCTGACCGAAAACCCTCAACTGTATTCCCTAATCCTAACATCCACTAATAGATCTTATTTCTAACTCCTCACATTTAAGCCTAGTAAGTAGATGAATATTCCTTTAAAAGTCATTTCGCCATCAATCAAAGATCGTTCATGATTTAAAGTCTTATTGGGAAGTACAAATTTGTGTTCTACTAAGTGATTAGATATTTTGATATGTGTATAACCGAATAATATTGCATTTAAAACTACCTCATCAGGATGTACTGTCGTATATTAGAATTATTGTCTAAATGAGGTGGTCACACTTGTGAAAACTACATGTTTAAAAATGATCATTTAAACATTTAGGATTGTTGGTATTACTATAAATCTTCTATACGTATGATGAATTAAAGCGGCATTTACTCACTATTTCCTAGACAATTCTTATCACTGTATACATTTGTTGGTTTTCGTTCGATTGAATTTCAATATACCTAATTGTTTTGTCTACAATCGTTCTAATCATGAACACAATAATTTCTTTTGGCCTATAAACCTATTCACTTTAATATTAAACACTAGTCATTTCATTACAGATGATTCTGTTTTATTTTATTATCAGCCTAGAATTTATGCGATAATTTTACACACAGCTAGATGCATATACCCTAAAACTTAACAATAACTTTGGAAGTTAATACGAATTTATTGGGAAAAAAAATAATCTTCCATCATCTCATCATTGTTTTGATAATAATGCGGATTTTTAATTAAACTGTTTTCCGTCTCAGCTCTCTGAAGGTGAGGTCCCAGGTTCTCTTTCTTTACGGTGGATTCTTGATGGTACACTGTTAAGCTTGACTGAATTTAAACATAAAATGAAATTAAGAGATTAGTAATCAGAATGAATAACAATATACATACATACAAATTATATCAAACGTCAGGTTAAAGAGTTATAAACTCAGTTAGAATTAGTAAAATGGAATGTGTACTGATTAAATTATCTATGTGTTGAGAAGGCTAATATTTCCATTTCTTTCTTTTCTTACTTGAAGATATTTTGCATAGTAGCTTGTGTATGTGTTTTTAATTTCGTAGCTAATCTTAGATAACCACTAAACTCCACCAGTGAGCACTAGACACCTATTCTATCCTTGTACAGAACTCCTCATAGTCATGAATTCGACATTGTAACTCGAATCCAGGAATATTGATGCTTCACAAAAACGAAAACTCTCCTAACTACAGAGCAGAAATCTATTCGTTTACCTATATAACTACCATCAATTCGAAATATTGTGAAACGATATTTTACTTTAATTAATGAGTAATTATCTAACAATCAACATGATTATACTCCATTCTAGATTAATGATTACTGACACACTTAACAACACTGAGTGCAGCACTTATAAAAATACCATTTGAGTCGATGATTCAAATGAGTTGATTTCATCATCCACTGACCTGAATTCATTTCATTTCCCTCGCTTTTATTACATCGATAGATATAGTTCTTATAAGCAAATAAATATAATTTTCATCTCAATTATTTTTCGTTGTTTTACTCAGTGTTTTTCTTTGACAAAATATTACCGTATTACACAAAATAATGTAGAAATCGACCAATCAGAATTCAATTTAATCCACATAGTATATACATTTTAAATAATAATAGCCAATCAGAAAAAACTAGTCGAAAATTGTAATTTCTCATATATGACGATTTATATTTTTCCAATAATTGTGATGAATTTTCAATTTTCAGTTCATAATTTTTTTTGTTCTCAATTTATTGAACACCAATTCGTTGGGATTTTGAATATTTTCTAATGAACATTATGAATTTGTTCCAAATATAATTTTTGAAAATATTAAAATAGACAATTATCAAAATAAAACAATTATAATAAATTAATCGACAAAAATCTTCGAAATTATCTAGGCGATTAGACAAAATAAACAAGACCTGAAATGTCACTGACCATCAATTGTTGCCTGCTATCAGTCAAACTCAGTGACAAGATGTTGTCCCTTGTCAATCGCTTAATTATCACCCTACAAACTTCGATTCAATGATTTTCTGTATAAATGTCTTTACATAATAATATCTATGGTAATAAATTGCCGCAGATAAATAATTCATCACAGTGTAATAATAGTCACTCAACTGGACAAAATCAATTCAAACCATATTTAAATATGATTACTAATTACGAATTTCATAATCGTTTCCCACAAAGTCAATCAAAAGAAGTATTGAAACAATATTCTGGTGAATTTGAAAGTTTAGGCGAAGAAACACGGTAATTCATTGTTTATTTTTTGGTTATCAGTATTATGTGATATAACTGTTCTGTGACAATTCAACCTTTAAAAGGCTAATTTTCCTTATGAAAATACATCAGGCATTGATTTGTCAAATACATATACTATTCCACTGTAAATGTCAAATGTCTAGTATGTCAAGAGATTAGAGGTGAATGGTAGAAATGAAAACAAATGTTTCCCATCGATAACCATTTATCAATAATGGGATTCTATTTTCCTTACAAAAATGATAACACTTATAATGCCCATTATCAAATCATCTCCACCGTGAGGTTGATATTCAGTCATGATTCATCTTCCGATATGGTTAAGCTGATTGCACAAAAATTACCAGCTAGTGTTTAGAAGTGGAGTTTGTTTCATTTGAAAATATTGATTTAGAGTAGCTTACATCTCAGTGGCAACTTTACACGGTATTTAATAACTTTCATTTAAAATACTAAGACATGATTCACTGATGAACTCAAATCAACATAGATAACGACAGATTTTTGCTTTGTTTAATTCATGTGGTTTATCGAAATTGAATTTTCTTTCTATAAACTAAAAAATTTGCTAGTATATATTTTTATTTAAATGTTTCATATTTAATAATAAAATTCAATTACTACGGAAAAATAACACTAAACATTACTTTACTTAGTCTGTTTTATTTAGATATAATTACTGATAAATATATTTAATTACTAAAATGTGAATTAATCATTGGTTGATCACCATTAGAAACCTGGAAGCACTGAGAGACTGCCGTTTCGTCCTACTATGGGACTCATCAGCAGTGTTTATCCATGACTCATACTACTCACAGGATTCAAACCCAAGATGTTCGGCCTTACACGCGAACGCCTGACCTCTGAACCACAGCACCCAACAGTGTTAATGTCTAACTCTGATTAACCTAGCGTTGTTGCACGACCTCACTTATTTGTCGTTGGTAGTTACTGGCTACATCTAACAGAGTTGAACTCATCTGGTCACGTCTTGTCACTAGAACTCCGAGAATTTCCTCACGAAGCTAGTCACTACTGAGCATATTGTACTAATAATGATTGATTCCCATTTTAGTAATTAACAACAATTTCTACAATTCTTTAATGAACAATTATAAATATAATATTTCCCTAGTGACTTCTATTTTTATTAATTTCGCAGTATATGACATAATGTTTATTATTATCATTATTATTTATGAAGAGCATTTATATCTTGATAATTTTCCTAATTAACAGCATACCGCCTGTAAATGCAATAAGTTGATTTAAACGAAGCGACAAAAAAATTATTTTCATTAAGAATAATAATAAGAATAGTAATCAAATATAAAAGTTGTGCTAACTGCTAGTTTACAATTAGAATTTCTTTAAAAATTCATGTGTCATTTTAAATAATCATGGTGTATTGTTGTAGATGAATGTTTTGGCTGAGTTTCTCATAGAGTAACATTCTCCAATTATAGGACTTTTTATTTTACCGTAAAATCGAGAAAGGCATTGAATTTAGGCTGGTGAGTGAGTGATTTTAGTTTCACTCTCCAAGCAAGCTTTATAGATTCACACGTATACACATTAGCATATCCGAAAAAAAAATGTAGCTTATAACTAGTGTTTGATTATAGATATTTTTCGAATTTCAAATAAGAGTTATTCAGTTATGATTACAGGTAAAAAATTGAAGTATTCCGTTAGTCGATTTCCAATGTTTCCCTACTCATCAATAATTGACATTAAGCAATGATAATCAACTAAATTTTATATTCAATCTCTGTACACATTTTTCAATTTAATGTTGCGTGTAAGCACTGTTGTTCTATTTAAGTTTGGTAACATGATACATTGGAACGATGTATTAAACTGTAAATACTCTCAAAGGCATCGTTTTACTGAGTGAATGCGTTATTTTTTTTTTTTTTTGATGTCTTATCATAGTCGCCAAATAAGAATGTGTAAATATGACAGTCGAAAACAACCGAACAATAAAAAAAGGACATTTAATGAAATTGTAAATGAACATTGTACTAAATGTCTGTGTTGTTTAAAATCCATTTTCTATAATGGTGATATGTAACTGTTTTTTTTTTTCACTGGATAAGTATTATTGTACAATTATTGGGAATCATTCATTGAATGTAAGCGAGAAGTTCATCATAGACAAGAGAACGATTACTGCATTAAATGATGATATCTTATTTTAGTCGCCTAGAAGTACATAAATACGATAGACAGATAGACAGACAAACCATAAAATATGACATTTTAATGAAGTTTGTATGATTGTTGTACTTGCACACTGTGTCTGTGTTGTCTCTAAAGCACATTTTCTAATAATGTTAATCCTCTTCAGTGCACATCACTATAAATGAGAAAAAAGTAACGCCAATTATATATACTTTTTTGAAAGAAATATTTTTCCGAGCGAGGAATTTTATTGTTTACTCTAATCTTGTCTTTATTAACAAAACAAAAAATTCTTTGATTCCTAGTTAATAGCAAGTTATTGGTAAAAATATGTAAACAATTATCATAGTTTACCGGCATGTAGTGTATTTTGCGCGTAAACAAATAGTTTGATTTATTGTTGATATTTTAAAAAGATTTTGCTTAATGTCAAATTTTATACCGAACATATTGGATGGTAGGTTGAAATGGTTCAACAACAAAAAAGAATCAATGAAAAACAAATATACCCGAATTTCAGAAATTACAACCTGTACAAAAGTGTTTGGTAATTCACTTAACACTATTTGTCGGGTCTGCTGTTTATTCTGTTTTCTGAAATTGTTAAACGAAAACTGAATGATTTGCTTACTTCATTTAATTACGCCTGTTACTCACAATTGTGCATGAGCGCCGACCAGTTTTCTCCAACCAACTCTCTACTGGGCTTCTTTTTCTAGTTCTGTCCAATTTTTGTTCATTCTTCTCATATCTTTCTCTATTTCTCAGCGTAATGTGTTCCTTGGCCTTCCTCTTTTCTTTTTGCCTTGAAGGTTCCATGTGAGGGCTTGTCTTGTAACGCAGTTAGGTGCTTTTCGTAATGTTTGTCCTATCCATTTTCCACCGCTTCTTCCTGATTTCATCCTCCACGCTAAATCAAAATCAAAGTTCCAAAACCGTGAATACAAAATTACTGATCGAAATTTAATGAACTCCATTCATTGAAACTTGAAAATTCTGCTTACACATTTAGACACATACTGTTGAATAGATCATATAACTTCTATATGTGTAAATTTTTTATTTCATAATATTTTGAATGAACTCAAGTGAAAGATGGGTTTTGATTCTATGATGTCGAAGAATTTTATTTGTATTGCATATTTTGACTAGGCTGCTAAACTGATTCTAATTGAAAAGAGTAGGCCGACGGTTCCATATAGACCTAAACGTTGCTCGAATGATTATATCACATCCCACTGTATTTATCAATTTCCATGTTTGTGTGGACACACACACATTGGGAGGAGTAATCGGAATTTGTAATCAAGGGTTATGGAAAATATACCGAAAGTGGCTTTAAAATCAGTTAACGTCAGATGAGCCGATTATCGTGGGAAATAGAAAACCATATTCATCGATCGCAAAACGCATAATTGAGACAGAGCATAAGATTGACATTAAGACAGTATTCAAATTATTGTATAGAAATGCTGAAGGATAAGTTTTGAGGTTTATGGAAGCCTTGGCTATTCGTAAATTAAAACGCCCCTAATGCGTACACAGAAACAATTTGTTATAACCTTGAATTTACCCTGGTAATATTTAAACCTAGGGTAATGTGACAATTTCCCAACCTTTCTTATTTTTTTTCATATTACGATAATTTTCCCTCTCCTTTATTTATTATTATTGTTAATGTTTTGAATTTCTCTTAAGGTCAACGTATTATTTTTGTTATGGATACAACTTAAAAATTTTCATTAAATAAGATGTATTATCAATAACTATTAGTTTCACACAAATTTGGATCGAGATTACCTATATAATTGTTAAAAACTCTAGTTTAATTAGGAAATAAAATTTTTTTTCCAATTCTGAAATTTTTATGTTAAGTTTTAGATAAATTTTTTTAAATGATATTAGTCATTGTCAAAAACTGTCCATCAAATATGAAAAACATATTTGAAGAGCATTTTATACAATTGGAAAACTTCTTTCAAAAAAATTAAAATTTGACAATAGGCTAAATCATGTTGCGAAACCTAGTAATATTTTCAATATATAAAAAAATTCACTGATCACTAATTTCGTGAATTAAATCTCATACTATCACGCATGATATCGAGGGTTTTCACTACGTATGTAATAACTGAATAAGCCTAAATGATCTTTCTCTCTCTCTCTCTCTCTATATATATATATATATATATATATACATATATATGTATATATATACATATATATATATACCTTGTATTTCAATGCAAAAATTAATTTTCTCTTCATTTTGCGTCAAAATAGTTCCTTAAACAAAATTTTAATTACAACGATAATGAGACTATTGCGCTGAAATCCAAACGACCCACCTTCATGTGGACTCATTATTTTTACAAACACATATTTCAGAGCTGGTGCTCATAGTGACACTCAAACCAAGTGTCTGTGGATACTCACTTGACTATGTTATGTTTAATGAAGGTTTTCACTAGTCTCAGACAGAATAAAATACACTTACTAAGCGTCTAGTTTTAATCGAATTCCGAAAACACATGAAAACGTATGAGAAAAATATTTATATCAAGAGGAATCTGCTTAAAATACACGCAAAACAATATTAAATGATCATTCGCCATTCTAAAAATAAAAATTCAGGTAAAATGAACATTTTGATTGAATAAAATTGCAGCATCTCACAATCCATTCATTGTAATTCAATGATTTGTGGTATAATGTTGTATGTGTAGTAATTCATTTACAAAATCGATTATTGTATATTAGATTGCGTGTGGATGTTTACTTGCTTATTACATGTCTAGCCTGTTATTGCTTGACTATAAATACTTACGGGGTTGTGAAGATTGTTAAGTTACACATTTTTGAAACAATGAATCGATCAATGTTAGACCACCATTGAAAACCTGGAAGCAGTGGACGGCCATTTTGTCCTGATATGGGACTCTTCAGCAGCCTGCATCCATGACTCCTGTTCCTCGCAGAATTCGAACCCTGGACCTCCGGTATTGTGCGCGAACGCCTAACCACCGGACCACTGAGCCGGCATCCAACGGTGTTAATGTCTAACTCTGATTGATCTAGGGATTTTGCGAGACCTCACCCATTTGTCTTTGGTAGTTACTGCCTACACTCGACAGGGTTGAACTCCATTGGCCACGTCTTCTCAACTAGAACTCCGAGAATTTCTTCACGAAGCTAGTCACTAGTGAGCACTGTTACGATATTTTGGGGCAGAATTTTGGAGGTTTGTGTTTTTACGCATTTGAAATCATCAATCAGTCCTGCGAGGAGGAGTCGTAGATGCGCACTGCTGATGAGTCCCATATCAAGGCAAAACGGCGGCCCAGTGCTTCCAGGTTTCTAATGGTGGTCTAACAATGATTGATTGATGATTTCAAATGTGTAAAAACACAAACCTCCAAAACTCTGCCCCTAAATATTATGAAATTATTTGATAGTTCTTCTTTTTTTAAATACACTGTTTACTTTCAATAAACCTTTTATAAATATATGTTTATCTAAGTATCAAATTCTCGTTTATTTTTCTTTTCAAATGAACCCTATTTATTATTAGGTCAAAAAAGCTAGAAGATTGTATAAACAAAGTATAAGTTTACGAAATAACATTAAATCATTCTTCTTCTTATAATGATTATTGTTATTGTTTTAAGTTTGATTTTGAAGCGTAAACTATACTACTCACAAACATTTAGGAAAACTGTACAGAAAACATTGAACACATTCTGATTGAGTTTGAATGTTTTATTGCTGTCAGATGACGAAAACGACAGAGTAAGACCACTTGAATGAGTCACACTGACATGCAATGATAAATTCATCTACTCTAATGAAGTAAATTATTTAGAGAGTAGAATTAAGCAAATCTTATCTGCTGATCACTGATGGCTAATCACTCGGGTTAAATAAGAGTGAGTTATATTCTCGTCCAGTTGGTTGATACAACATTTCAATTTGACTTGAATGAAACGTTTACTTCGTGGTTTACTAGTTGTTTTTTCGTCAGCTGCGGAAGTTGCTGGAATGTTTTGTAATAAACCTAGAACGTTTGCTCAAGATAATCATGCACAAGGCCTATTTTTACCATGGTTCATACAAGAGTGCATTATAACATAAATGTACTACACTTTATCTTATCAATTGTTTTTCATAAGTTCTTTTGAGTACATGCCCGTTGATAATAAATTGGATTATTATCAGATCATTTCATCAAATCTCTAATTAAATATAACGATTTCAGGAAACCAATATGTTTTGTGTGTTCAATTTTATGTAAAAAAAGATTACCCCTTTGATAGCATTTTCTGCTGAATTTCTTAGTCTCTTATCGGTATTTTGTTGATCACTCGTTGATTCCAATAATATTATGTAACCTTTTTACTGGAAAAGTGTTATTTTACAATCACTGCAAATCATATACATGTTAGTGTAAACTCATCGTGAAAAAGCTAACTAAACAGATTCATTTGTTCAGTCTATTCATTGGATTTGAGACAGTCATCCATCGTCGACGGTTGAGGATTACCATGTATTGCGGTGATTTGATTAAAGTCATATATATATTATATGTCCACGTTAAAGTATCATTATCAATTGGTTTCTCTATCTACTAATTCGTGCTAGTTCTGTTGTTGTAGCATAAGAAAAACCGTCATCATTTCAAACCAACAGAAGTGAACAATTGTTTCATTCCAGATAGGAACTTGCTTCTACATTCGCTCACTAGATCATAGAAAAATCCTTCCAATCTCGTTGACATCAAGATATAACTCATACTGCAGAATAAAATTTTGTGATGTGATATAATTTTCTGCTTTGATTAAACATAAAGCATAATGATTATGCAACTTCGTCAAAGTATTCATTGTTCCATGTATGGCTCAATGGACAATGTAGTTCACTTTACATATTAATCTCTGGACTATTTATTATTTGATAAGTTATTCACGATTAATTAATTCAATAATTTGAAAGCGATTCATATGAAATCATTGTTGTAGGGAAAATCTACCCTAGTTTAGAATATAAATATGTATTTCGAAATCATGAATTGACCAATGTTAGACCTTCAATAGAAACCGAAACACATTAAAAAAAGTCGTTTTGTCCTGATATGTGACGCATCAGCAGTGTTCGTCCACGACTCCGGCTACTAGCAGGAATCGAACCCAAGACAGTCGGCCTTGCGGGTGAACGCTTAACCTATAGACCACTGAGCCGGCATCCAATGCTGTTAATGTCAAACTTCGATCAATACACGGTTTCTAATAGTGGTCTAACATCGACCGATTCGTGATTTCAAAATAACTCAACAATTTTCACAACACTATATTGAAAAATACATATATATATTAACTGTCATCCTATTCTATATAATAAATAATGCACTGATCAATATCCTACTGTCAAATCTTACAGAATATAATGTGTATCATTTAGAATCAGGAAAATCTATCATCAGCATTTCTAACATGGTCTGAAATATTTCAAAAACGGAAATGTCACAAATATATAATGCTATGCAAAGAATTTAAACATTGTGAAATTCTATCAAAAAAAAAAAACAAACGTGATTATTTATTTTTTTTTCATTCCCAATATAATCTACTCACACTCATCGATTGAAAGTAGTAGGAAAAATTATTGAAATTTTTCTTTGTTGAACATCCTTGTTTTACTATTCTAAATGATGTGTAGTTCGATTTGTTTCAAAAAACAAATTAGTTGAGTGAATGGATTCGTTTAGACGGATGTACAAACTATACCGAAACATGAGTTTTTATTGGTTATTCATTGATTTTAACAAGGAAATGTCCTGTTTTATATTTGGCGTCATTTTTAATTTGAATAAAAGTAAAACTAATCGATTTATATCATACATATATACATATATATATATATATATATATATATATATATATATAATATATTATTAATAAAATATTTCTCCTGATTTTTTTTTAAATAATAAATATATTTGGATTTTCATTAATCTGTTTTAAATATCACAGTGTTAAAGAAAGTCAGCCAGACTATCAGGGCTGAAATCTACAATGGTGGCATTAGTTCCTGAACGTTTCATGCGGGCGCTACTAAAAACTGGTAACTATCATGAATCATAAGTTCATTAATTCCTCAAGATTTCATTTAAACATCTAATATGAAAGCGTAGTGTAAACGATACTGGGTGATTGAAACTAATAATCATATTCAAATTTGATTTACAGGATTCCAAATTATTGTTCAATATTCACTAAATTAATCAATTTGTAGTTGTGTTTAGCAATAGAATACAAGTCACGTGATTCATCCGTTTTGGGATACACCAAATAGATGTACCAGAATCGCATTATCTATGTTAACACTAATAATTTTAAACGTCATTCTATTATTCATCGAAGGTATTCTTAAGAGTATGTAATACCTTGTTCTAGATCGTTAAAACTTCTATAGCACCTCGTATACGTTAGCTTTATTCACTGGTTATTTCAATAATACAATAACAGTATAAAATATCTGATATTTGTTTGTGCATGCTTACTCGCTTATTACATGTCTAGCCCTATTTATTGCCTGACTATAAATAATTCGTCATGCTCCAGCGTATCAGAGTCGGCTCACACACCTGCTCCAGTTCGCTTCGCTTTGCTTGTACCTCTTTCATTCTCTCATGTCAGTCTGCTTGAAATGAATTCATTTGCGAAACCATATTTTGCGTCTTATTACCACCATCGAACAAATGGCGTTTACCTCAGCTTGATGATATACGGTAATGGAAGAGATCACTCAACCAAACTGCAGTCAAACCACTAAACTTTATCTGATCAAAGTTTCACAGAACCCCAGTCGCGCGATGATTAGTTCGCAAAGGTTTTATATCATAATAAAGATTTTTCATCAAAAACTATATTTCTACCGATTTTTTACGAACCTTTTTAAACATTTTTATATCAGAAATTATGCTATGATATTTAGAAATCAAAGTTAAATAAAAAATATCATGTTTGACATTCAATTTTCAATAAACAGTGTTTTGCTTATAAAAATTTCAAAATCTCACTTGTTTGACAACTGACTGATTAGTAATTAAAATTAATTACATTGTCACCTAAAAAAACTTGACTTTTGTAATAGTTTTTTTTTGATACAGTGAAAACTGAACTTCACAATATTAAAGAATTTTTTTACAGTTTACAGTCTATCGATGACGTGTAGATATGAAGAACCCTTACTTTGATAATTATTTTTATTATTATGAATGATTCGATGGCCCTTGTCAATAACTTTCTAATATCTGAAGATATGGGTACATAATTCAATTCTCAATAGAATCATCAACACCAGAGTACAGAAGCATAAATCCTATAAATCACAAAATGACCAAACTGAGGATTCTGGGATACTTACTATCCAGAACTACTGAATCAGTTACATAACAAACTAGATTCATTATGAATACTCCAAAATATTTGTACAATTTACTTAAAGCGGAAAACAGGCATTAAAAAACAGATAAACACTAAAAGTATCAAATGGCAATTCAATGATATCGTTAAATGAATGCAGTACAAATATATTACAATCTATTGAACTAGAAACTAATATCTGAATACGCTCGTTATTGCATCATTATTGTGTAATCAAAGCATATTTTAAGTTGAAGCCATTCTAGCTAATGTAAATTTCTATAAGAAAGCAACAATTCAGTGTATGTGTTTTCCTCTTCCTATCGATTTTTTATCGGTAATGAAATAAAATTTTTTTTTGTAAATTTCAAAACAAAAACTATTATTATTCTTCTACATGGTCAACTTCAAAAGGGAAAAAAAGGAAAAGCAGACATTTAATTTTAAAAAAAATCTTCATCATTTACCGGTTCTTTCAACCTATACAATAGTAATGTCAATATGCAATTCAGTGTGAATACAGATTTTTTTTTCAATATGGTCCTTAAAATCATTATAATTTGTGATTTCAGAGTGATGTAAGATAAAAACTTGCTTACAATCTAATTTTTTTTAACTTGCATATAGTAAGTAGGATAACAGAAAAAAAGCAGTTCTTTATACATAATTACACAGCATTATTTCAAGTGCGTCTGTCAGGAAAGCTTGATTATTATGCAAAGTTGATAGTTATTAAGCTTATGGAGGCAAGGAAGTCACTTTCAATCATGTAAATAGCTAAAGCTGTTTTATTGATACACGACTAAAGAAAGCGTATTCGAAACCTGTGAATGAGGAGGTAACACTTAAATCCTCCCCGTTAGATGTTGGCTGTTATTTAACTATTGGGTTTTCGTCATGACTAATAAAACTTCCTAGGTTTGTTCGCTGGTAAGAAGATAGTATCGAGGGATTCTACGTTACGACGATACAGTAGTTCATTCTTTCTTGGTTTTGAACAGTTGTGCGGTCAACTTCACATCATGATAATAAACTTTAATATGTCCGTAATTTACAAGTAACTTCAAGATTCTATCAAGCACAACATAAAATTTATTGAGTTTTTAATAATAAATTGCTTTTTTCCTCACTTGGTTTCCCAATACTTATCAAGAGGCACCTTCGATCTCATTAATGATTGAGTGTAAATTAGTCTGATCACTCGCCAGATCTCTCGTAGATTTTAAAAACAGCTCTTCAAATGAAGTCACTTTTTGATGAATATTATTGTTAAATTATGTTGATTTTATACAACCAGCACTATGTTTTCTAAACATTGATTTTAGTACTATGGAGATGAAGGAAAAGTGTACCATATCAAATCGTTTTTAACATTCATCAGTGATGATGTTAGATTAGATAAACATATATTTTAACTAATATTTAGCAGTTTTTTTACCTTTAATAAAATACACCGTAATAAAGTAACACCTGTTTGACTAATGAAAAAAAGGAAGTATTTACCCAAAAGAAGAATTATGCCCTTGTGATGTTCATGTTATAATATTTTTTTGGAAATATAGACTGTTTTCTGGCCAAAAAAAATAAATATACATTTGTAATCAATAACTTTTATTTTGTAAATTTTCATTTTTATTAGAAAATGATAACCGAAATATCGAGTAGTAGAACAGTATTTCATTGATCTGAATATATACTTGATTTTTTGCATTACGGGGTTGGGAAGATTGTTAAGTTACACATCTTTGAAACCATGAATCGATCAATGTTAGACCACCATTAGAAACCTGTAGGCACTGGACGGCCGTTTCGTCCTAGTATGGGACTCCTTAGCGGTGCACATCCACGACTCCTGCACCCCGCAGGATTCGAAACCAGGATCTTCAGGATTGCGCGAGAACTCCCTAACCATTAGACCACTGAGCCGGTACCTAACGGTGTTAATGTCTAACTTGATCAAATTCACGGAGTTGCGCGACCTCATACACAGTCTTCGGTAGACACTGCCTACACCCGAACAGGTTGAACTTCACTGATCACGTCTTCCCACTAGATCTCGGAGACGATTCCTCACGAAGCTAGTCACTAGTGAGCACAGGTAATTTGCATTACGGGGTTGTGAAGATTGTTAAGTTACACATTTTTCGAAACCATGAATCGATTAATGTTGAGGAGCCGGTATCTAACGGTGTTAATGTCAAGCTTGATCAATTCACTGAGTTGCGAAACCTCATACACAGTCTTCGGTAACTACTGTCTACACCCGAACAGGTTGAACTTCACTGATCACGTCTTGCAATTAGGACTCAGGGAAGATTCCTCACGAAGCTAGTCACTAGTGAGCACAGGTAATTTGCATTACGGGGTAAAGAAGATTGTTAAGTTACACATTTTTGATTTTTTTGTATTTATTTTTTCTTACTGTGTATAATGGTAGGATTCGGTCTTGATTTTGTTTTTATCTAATTTAGGATTACCTTGAGAGTATGATTGTCTCAGAATATCAGTTGACTTCATGGTGAATAAACGTAAATGTACAAAGATATTTCGTACTCATGGCCATAAGAACTTAAGAGTTATCATGTCAGACTAATTTAGCTTATCGACATGCACGTGAATATAGGTACACCATGTTAACAAAGCCATGGAGCCTAGGTCCATTGTTTCTCGTTAACTAAGTCCTTTAGTGGCTCACTACTGGACTCCAATTTGGACGAATAATCCAGTGTGTAATGAAATAAATCTTACTTTCCATTTCCGTATATGATACTCAGGCTAACCCCGTTTGTGCAACGACGGTAGTAAGAAGACAAATACGGTATTCCGGATGAATTCATTTCATGCAATCACTTATGGAGACAAACATGAAAAGGAAAGCGCACAAGCAAAACGAAGCGAATCGGAAAAAGCGAGTGAGCCAACTCTTATGTGCTGATGCAATGAAACCTATATTGGATTTTTGTAGTTTTGAGAATAATCACTTAAAGGTATATACTTACAAACATTATGATAAAACCGATTTATACGATTTGTCTGATTTCGTGTATGAGCTAAGGTGAATATATATTTAGCTCACATTTGAAACTTTTATTAACTGAACCCTTGTGACCGACCTTACATAAGAATGCACCCGGCATCCTTACTTTTTCTAGTGAAAAAACTCTAGAAATAATGTAATAGACTATCAATGATCTGTATATACACAACAGAGATAAGTTTTCTTAGCACTATCTTGAGGTTCAGCAGCTAACTCATGACGAAAGATAATGACCTTGATAATAGTATCAGCTTGCTGGAGATAAACTGTGTAAAACACTGCATGCTAAGTCACAGTGTAATGATTAATTTTACGAAAAAAACAGAAAACATGATCAACGTGAAGAAATTCGAGTTTGATTACATCAACTAATCTATTCAATCTGAATTACAGAAAAGTATCATTATCGTAGGATGAGTTCATTAAAAGATTTATTTAGGCAAATCATTAATCAAGTTTATACAATGTAACGATAAATTGTATCGGTATTCGTGAAAAGTCTATTTCATTTATTACCACATAAGAATATTCATCTAAGTATTTCTTAATCAGATAGTGTTATTTTAAATTCTTGATAAATAAATAAAATTCTCCATTCATTAGTAAACCGACGGGATAAAAAGTTATACCATAAGAAATAAACTTGGTTATTAATTAAAATCATGAATCGATTAATTTTAGACCACCATTATAAACTCACAAGCACTGGATGGCCTTTTCGTCTTAGTATGAGACTCTTCTTCAGTGCACATCCATGACCCCTGTAGGTGGGAATCGAAACCAGGATCTTCGGTCTCGCGCGAGAACGCTTAACCTCTAGACTGTTGAGTCGGTATCCATGATATCACATAACCACATCCATTCTCTTTGGTGGATAACTGACTCACAACCAACAGGGCTCAACTTCGCTAGTCATGGCTTCTCACTTGAACTCAAAGAATTTCCTCACAAAGCTAGTCACTAATGAGCGCATTGTACAATATTCATCATGTATCAAACTAAAATGAAGCTTAAAGCTTCTGAACAACTTCATCTATACGTTGTCACAGAAAATTATTTCTTCTTGGTCATTTTCGAAGCGAACTTCCTCTATGAGAAATATTATACATGTTGTAACGAATTTTACAAATTTTTTAATAAAATAACCCAACTCTCTCATTTAAAAAGGATTATAATACGTTAGAATAGACAATGAGAAGAATGGTAAGCTGTATCTACTTAATAAAAACAATTAGACGTAATGCCTTCATTTACTTTCACTTTTCATATAAAAAAAATGTTATTGAATTGTTACTTAAAATTGTTTTAATCAACTTTATCTGTCAATAACACTTCAGAAAGTTACAAAAAAAAATCCTGAACATTTAGAAAAAACATTGATAATTGAATGAAATTCAATAACTATCTGTCGATTAATTTATTATTCCATCATCGTTTAAATTATTTGAACTATGTTCAAATTCTAAACATAATATAATTAACACTTGACTGATCTAAGCAATATTAATAAATAATGAAAACTGTCACAATCTATGCATAATTTCTGTGTATAATTTGTTTACTTACATTATGATTAGTTATACACTCATTCATTGTAAAGCTGTTATTTGCATTTTATATGCCTATTAGATTTAGTAGACAAGTGAATTGAAAAGGTCACACATATCAATCATAATTAGAAACAAGACGTTGTCTTCTCGAGTAATGTATGTAATCATACATACCAAAAAAAAATGGGAAACTGGACACCAAAACAGAAGAAAAATAGAATTCCATTGAAAACCTTTCCTTGTGAATTGACATTTTCACATTTGTCAAATAATTCATAACATTGTGATTTGGCAATAATTATTGACTGATTTGATCAGTTTCTATCAATTGTTTACATGTCTGAAACATTTATAAGTAATATATAGGTGTTATATATCAGTAATATACTTTTGATTGAATTCGATGTGTGAAATATTTATTTTGAATGCTTTCTTTTGTAAAAAAAGATATTCCGTTCTAAATCATTTAAATTGCCATCAGAATAGATGGAATACAACTGTAATTATCAGTATAAGAAATGATGAGTTTCATTGAAACGATGAACTGTTCAGTGTAAGACCACCATTTACTCGTTAGCCAGGTCGTAGATAAGTATCTCTGAGGGGTCCCATCAAAGGAAGAAATAACTTTTCAGTACTTCCTAGTTTTCAGCGGTGATTAGGAATTGACTGGTGTATGATTTCATTAAAACACAACTATAATTGTTAAGCTTAGCATACAACATTAAAAACATTTAGTGATCTGTCATTTTAAATAGATCCATTAATGCGTATGCTAATCAGAATGTAATTTGTGTACATAGTTTACTGACCATTACCTCTAGTCACCTAGAAAAATGCTTATATAGTGAGTAGTCAGCACCGATAAGTAAATGAACATTACTTACTCAACATATATCATTGCTATTTGAGTTAAGAAAAGTGTTGAAAACCATTTTGTAAGGTGTGCAGTAAATCTTTTTAATATGAAGATAAATGTAGTTAAGGATAGATATATCAGATCTAGCAAACAGCTGCCAAGTATTATTTCATTGAATAAAAATCGTCTTTTTTATTCATAGTTCTACCAAGGACAATGAAACGCAGAGACAGTAGAATAAATATCAGCAAAGAACGGTACGAAAGCTCTATACTACAGTACCTAGCAAATTTATTATAAGATTATTAGATGGTAAAGGTTAACATAACGACAAACTTGTAGTCTTGAACCTATTGTGGTATAGAGTACTTTATTGTTTTAGAGACATCATTTGATTCTATATAATATGTGAATATAAATTTTTTCGAAGTCCTGGGTTCGAATCCTGTGAGATGCAGAGTCCCATACCAGGACGAAACGCTCATCTAGTGCTTGTGGGTTTCTAATGATGGTCTAACAATGATTGATTGATGACTTCAATGAGTAAAAACACTAATATCCATAACTGCAATAGAAAAATAAAAACTTTCAGCGAAACTCGTTAAAATTGTGTCTGCTATGAATTTTATTTTTACACTGAGCATATCACATTGAATAAGTCCAAAGTAATAATTTTTCTTACGATTAACAAAAAAATCATTTTTTACACACAAAAAAAGTTTATTGCCATTTTACTAGACCAAACTCATAATTATGGAGTAGTTTCATTGAGGTGATCAAATGTATTCATTCACAAATCTATATCGCTTAAATGAGAATCATTGAAGAGTTGAGTTAGATAAGTTGACGTCAGACAAAATTACAACTAGTTATGTTGGTTTTTTTTGTCATCAGATTTATTTACTTACTGACTCACCTACAAAGAGGTCATTAATGCATTACAATAAATAAATAAAAACGGAATAAAGCTGATTAAAAATAATAATTTTTTTTACAATCTAGATAATTTTTAAATCAATTGTATGCTTCTGTCTATTATTCACCTTATGCCACTGATGTGCTCAGATTAGTTGGTCACTATGAAAATGCATGCCAGCTTGACAATGTTACATCTATTCAAATTTTGTGATGTTTAGTTATAATCGTGAGTGACTTTTTTTTCAAATAGTTACTCACAATCCGAAGGTAATTGTTAATTCAGACCGCAGTACTGTACAACAGATTACAAATCTGTTTTAGTTACATATTTTTATATATAGAATACTTTAACAAGTCATTTACATCTCTGCTAACATACAACTGACTTATTGACCTATTCAATTTAGATAAAAATCCATTCATGTGTTATCTTAAAATGGTTCATCAACTGAATTTTAGATGATCAATTGTATTAAACGTGAACATTGAAAAGCGAAAATTCTATTGATGAACCTTGAACGGAATATTAAAGTATCTAATCCCATTACTACCATATCTGTATTCATAACTCATTTTCTTTTACTGTCTAAAACATTGATCTGATAATAACATGTAGAATAGTAGTATCCCTTCTATTAATAGAATAATATAAATGACTACAAGTTAGTTACTTTTCACTGTTCAAGAGTGAATTTTATTTTGTATTCACTGAGTATTTTACCAAACATGAAATTTGAGTAAATGAATTTATTTTTGGTTCAATACATTTCTTTGAACGGATGTCCATATGAATGAATGTTATTGTTTTTCATTAAGGGGACACTGAAAGGAAAAAACTTATGAATTTTAATCGCAATGTCTTGTTCATTACTACATTAGTATTATGTCATAAAGTTCAATGAATCTAAAAGCAATCTAACAAACAGTATTGTTAATATGATGTTGTTTAATCAAAAATCATCGAAACTTAATTATGTACACTTTAAAAATATGATATAAGCGATCCTTCGCCAAATGTTACTTTCAAATGTGTATACCAATTTAAGTGTATGTCACAAACTGAAAATAACCGTTAGGAAAGCGACTTAGGGTTCGTATATGCGAATGAATTCTACAAAGATAAGAAACAAAAAACGGATTGAAATTTTTGGATTGGATAATCAATCACCATTTATTGGAAAGTGAACATGACAGTGTTGTTTCGGAATCCATCAAAACTTGTTAGTAAATTAAATGTTATTTCTGTTTTCTGAAACCAAAATACATACATTTCATTATCAATGAAGCCTTCCAATAGAAATATATTTGTGAGTTAAGCTAAATTTATTTAAGACATATTACTATTACCTAAAGTAGCTTTGTTCTTAAAATGGAAATACGATTCATTGAAGTTGAAATTTGTTCATAGAAATTAACAAACTCACTATCCGAAATGAATGATCATTATTTTCATTCCTAATAATGTAATGGCATGTTAGTTGTTCCAGATTAAAACCGAATAGTTATCTGCTTCACTAACAGTTGTGACGACCTAATATCACATATCCTACAATTTAACTGAACTCATTTATGTACTTACCGATTTAAACACATAGTTATTAGTGTAAAGCGGCACCTAACAAACTATTATATCGTTAAATAAACCGGTGTTCGAATCAAAACGGTTAGTTTCCACTCTCTGAAACCTTAAAATACAGATCTATCCCCTAATGAAGCAATATTAGGAGATCCAGTTCCATGTTTGCCGGTCGTCAACACCAGGTTCATAGGCTATTCATTCTGTCAGGATCCCACAGCACAACTACACCATTAGTTTAAAATCAGAGTTTTACAACTCTTCGAATTGTATCGTCCAGATAGATCAACTCGGTTAAAGCATTTGACATTCGCTATTCCTCCTCTGAATTTCGTCAGCAACACCTATATCAGGAGAAGGTAATGTGCAGAACTTTTCTAGTCGACGCTATGCACACAAATCATTTCGAGTAGTTGATCAGACTGTCACCACTCTCAGCCGTACCAAGGCTAAGATGGAAATCAAGCCGTCAACATAAAAATTTATATAGTCAATAAGGCAGTGACTCGAAAAGTTTAGTTCCTTTTATTGATTGAAGTGACATTCTAAAAAATAATCTCTTTACAATAGTTTGGTCAAACTTTGAAGTTAGCTGATACAAATTCGAACAGTGCCTGAGCTGCTTGAAAGTCCCGGAAGTTAGTAAACAGCATTTTTACCGACTCTTTACTGTTGTTTATAAGCGTTTGTAATTTCTAATCGTTAATTTCCAAGACCCAAGTTCTGTAAGCCCTGTTTTGGCGTTTATAAGCTCCATGAGAACATCATGAAATATCTAGTTTATTAGCCCGAATCACTGTAGAATGCATCTATCTTCTTTCTGAAGACAATACTTTAAACAGTTTCATTTAGTCCCAACTTAACACTTCAAACAAATTTTTTATGATACTTTATAAAGGAGAGAACGTATTTCTTTACAAATCGTCAAGAGAAAGAATAGTTACTAGAAAAAAAAAACAACAAGAACAACAATAATTTCCTATCACCATCATTTTTTTTCTTTCGTAATTCATCCTTACTACTTTTTGATTGTTGACTTTTTTTCTTGTTAAATTTCTACGCCTTTCGTTTATAGTCTTTATTTTATTTAGTGATGGCGAATTATTTTTTTTCATTGAAAATTTTATATGTTTTAATCATTGAAGTTGATACATTGAATTAATGAAGTGAGAAAAATAATCATTGAAAATCAAACTATTCATCTCTTTCATGCTTGCACACATTCATCTACTAGTATAATGTTAATAATCATAATAGTGAGATTGAATGAAAGATTAAAAACTACCATCTATATCTCATTGTCATATCAATGATAATAATGATGATTTCGTATGTTTTATTGTTTGCCTACAAAAAATCTAGTCATTTCGTGGTCATACATTCATTCAAGCATGATAATTTTATTCTTTTAAAATTAATACATAAATAATATTAGTAAAAGAATAAGATCATATGTGATAAGCTTAATCATTTGAATGTTAACACGGTATATATATATATATATATATATATTTATATATATATAGTTCTTGTTTTCTTTTCATCTTACATTCATCCTTACAAATAAACAAATAAACGTTTATTGAAATTCTTATAGAGTCTTACTTATCTAACCTTTCAATAAAGATATAAATCACGAACTGTTCCAACCTTGAAACCATTCAACTGTCGTTTCATACCAGTATGAGACTCGTCAACTGTGTGTATCCATGACCTGACACACTGGATATCTTCGAGTAACATCAATAATTGTCAGATAAACTATCATTGAACCACGTGGGCTAAATGTAATCTACTATAGGAGTTAATTCATATCCTGTTTAAATTCCTTATTGATGATTTAAGTTCCGGTGGTCAATGTGAATTCTTCAACAGCAAACCTTCTGTTGACTAGTGTATGTCCAAGTTAATCACACTAATTATTATTAAGCCGCAATAAATGCTCATTGATATGATAAGTATGAATTCGTATCATAAAATCAAAAATAAAACTTTCAACTTATTACTTATCTGTTTAAAACTAGTTCGATCGATTTCGAATCGATTACGTCTGTTACGCCCAATGGAGCATAGTCCGCCGATCAGTTTTCTCCAACCAACACTGTCCTGGGCTTCCCTGTCATTATTTCGTCCACAGTGTTGCCAACAACGATTCTTTACTCAGATTTATTATCAGTACATATATACATATGTGTAAGTATGGTAATACAATCAAAATGAGAATCCATTTACCTATTATTTGAATCAAAGCTTTTGTATACTACAGTTAAATTAACAGAAATCATTTTTATCTCCAAAGTTTATTTTCGGTCAAATGGATAGTTCATAAATACTCTGTAAGATTACTGTATAAATATATATTTGTAATACTTGAGTTCATTTCATTACCATTCCTTTTAGTGATTCTATCTAAAATGTTAACAAAATGTTACAGAATAAATATTTCAGCAAGATTACAAGTTACATTATTGGTCAGAAAAGTAGAAGCTGATATGTTTGTTTTAAAAATTAAATTAGTCTAACCATTTGTCAAGATAAAAAAAGGTTTGAGTCATCATTTCCACTGAATATGTTGGCCAGTATGTGGTCTCAACAGCTCAGTTTTTTGTAGCAAAGCATACTGAGTTTGAGTCCTAGTGTGAACATCAACACCGGGATAAAAGTACAATCAGCTAAGGAAATAAGTATTTTGTATTTTCACATCAGCTTCAATCATATACATTCATCTAACTTGTGAAAAGTAGTTATATCGAAACAATCTCCACAGGATACACTTATGCTAATAGAAACTGCTCAAAATCTTTATGACAGTATATAAACAAGGAGACAATGTTAGCTCGTTTAACGGGGATTTTATGAATCGTTTCATTCATTAAAAGTAATCGAAGATGTTTTTAAAGGCGTAAAAATTCACAATAAATATAAACATGCTTTCTTCGGTAAAGATGATTAAATCGGGATGAAACACATTTACAATTTTCTGACTACAATGATCAAAATGCTAAGAATCATACAAACTAGAAACTTTTCATTCCAGTGACGGATCGATCAGTTCTAGGTCAACAATAGGAATTCAGAAGGACTGTAAGGCCATTTTGTATCCATAACCACGATGATGGAAGTCAAACTCAGAGCCTTTGACCTAGCACTCAGACGCTTCAGCTCTTGACCACTGAGCGGTCATTTAACCATGGTATTGTCTAACAAACAACCTCATCCAATGATTTCAACAAGATTTGAAAAAACTCCAAAACCCTATTCTGACTGAAAGTGTTGCCATATTAGATCATCTACCAGTTGTGGTACAAAATAAGCGAGATCTAACCATAAGTTTCCTGTTATAAAATCGATTAAAACTTTAAATACCATGGGATCTTCCAGTCAAGTGAATGTTATTTCACTAAAAAAAAATCAATCCAATCAATTATATTTTCAAAAATATTTTGATTTTGTTTGTAATTTCCTTGAATGTTGAGGAAAATATTTGTACATCCTTATAAATTCCTTCTTTTAATAATGAAGACATGGAAATAGGTAAAGAAATATGTGCACTTGCTACGTGTGATGATTTAGTCAGTTAGCAGAAAATCGCCTTCAATTAGTGTCGAAACAAAATCTGAACGCAAATTGTTTATTTATTCAAATGATTCCTGAACCGAATAACAACAACAAAGAATGTTATAGTAAACTCGTCAACAGATAGAAAACTGTATAAATTTTTCTAAACTTATTTTTGAATAAATATGCTCTCCCAAGATAATACTCTCATTGTTACTGAGAAAAAAACTATCTACTATAATCAACTAGAATTCTAAAAATGTACCGGTTAATTTATTCGTAGCTGCTATTATCGAAATATTACCTGTCTTTGAGTTTCAAAGTATTCAGTAGCATAGAGAATTCATATCCGTAAGGAATTACGCATGTTCTTGATAGTTAAACGTGAAGGATGCTTTTTAAAGTTATGCGAACTTCTAACTCATCTACATATTTTATTAGTATTATGCTTATAATTAACGGCTAATGGTTGATTTTTAATGGTAAATGATATATAAATAGTAAATTTGGTGATACTATATTGTAAGTCGTTTACTGGAGATATTTATACAGATATTTATCACAAAGTATTATCTTTAACGATTCAGAATTTTCAATGCCGTCCTAATGGAATGAGAACAATTATCTGTTTGAATGCAACAATTTGTGTGACAATGTAATTTTATCTACGTTCATGTATGTATTAGTTAAGTAAGCATTTACATTCTCTGAGACAATGATCCTCGCAGCTGGTACATTTTGTTTTAGAATTTAATATTGGATTTACATTACTTAACCGCTAAGTTGCCTGGCTCTTCAGTTCATCCATTTTGTTTAGCGGAGAAAAGAGTGGCAGTAATTTTTCTTTCAGGGCAAACGACAAAATAAACACATAACTCTTACTGTTTTATGCAATGAAACTGAATCAGTCATTTAGCCTCCACTGTACAAAAAAGAGTGATAATTTTACGTGTTATAGATTCCGTTTCCAATAAAAAAACTATTCAAAATGAAACTTAGTCAGTTGAATTAACGAAAAACCGTTGTAGTCAAATACGGTATTAAACTATACCACTGACATATGTCCAAAATAAATCACATATTTAGTAGTAATAACTTTTCTGTTCTTAAAATAATCTGAAATCACTAATGATTTAATACCTTTCCTTTCTCTATTTTTCTCAATTGCTCTTGTTTTTTTATGAAAAAGTTCAATAATTTTAATGTGTAACACAGACTTTTATTTAATTATTACAATCCATTTCACAGAAATTAGTTCAATGATCATTAAAAATTTATTTATTACATTGATTAATAGTTAAATATTGAAAATAAATAAAAGACTTATAAGCACTACATTTTATACAATGCATACACATTCATTCCCCATAGATTTTCATGTTATTCTTAATGCATAAATTGGTTCAATGGTTCAATGCAAATAAAGCGCTAACTTTAAATATACATGACCTTTATTGAAACAAATACAACATCAATATCTACGATCTTAAATTCTAACTTAAATGATTTTTGTTCTGTAACAAGATTCATTTCAATGTTTTTTTTACAATCGAACTTACATAGGATTACCATCATAAATTAGTAGTATATGTAACGTGCAGTAATAAAATTGTAGTTTGCCTCATAGCTTACATACTAATAAAATATGAAATTTAAAAAAAAAACATTCCATTCCATTATTATAAGAGAAATGATCGGATATGTATGTATAAGAAGTTAATTAAAATTCAGGTCAATAAATAAACTTACACATTCCTAAGTTCGGAAAGTATGATACCATTAGTACAATAAAATAGACAACAGTTAGTTTAAAGTTCATTTTTTTAACAAATCGAAAGTTCAAAAATTTTCATAATGTTTCGCTGTAAATTTTGATTGTTTCTTGTACAAATTTGTAAAAATTTTGATAATCTTTTTTAACTACTAGCTAACAATAATGAACAATCGTTCTATAACGGAATTATGACAATATAAACGCGGTCTAATTCAAACGTTTATCTTGTTTTCATCACAAATTCATGTATATTCATAAAAAGTCATCACAAATCAAACAGTGTAGGATACAATCTCTTCTGAATTTCAAAATTCTAAATAATTTTTGCGACTTCGAAACTCAACACATTCTATGTCACGTGATTGGTGAGATACCTATAAAATGACGAAGTGTAGATCAGTTAATCCAATTTCTCAAGTCAAACAGTTTGCAATACATTGTGTTCATCAACTCAGATCACATTAGAAATTAGTATATTCTCAACAAACCGACCTACATTAAAAATCCATATCGAATCATCATATCAGTAAAGTTAAGGAATTTCATACAAACAATTTAGTTGGACAGTCATCAAGTTCTAGCTGACAAACAATTTCCATGAAATTATTTCCGGAATCTGTGATCAGTGAGTTTCAAACTCAATAACTGAACCCGTAGCAATGTTAATATGCAGAGTGTTGAGATACTTTAAATGTGTCAATAGCTTCTTGGTTTCAAGCACATTTTTAATTGACGCCATTATTTAATGCAAGTCAGTGTTTAAATGAAATCATTATAGTTGAACTCTACAAATTTCCTTGTTTTGATGTAGCATTAAACTGTGTAAAAAGTGTGCTGAAGGAATGTTTTGTTACCGTATTCACAATTATCTATAGCGTAACTATACAATGTTAATGTTATTCTAGTTTTAAACTAGCAGAACAATTCTGTTCACCTTTAGAATACATATATATATATATATATATATATATATATATATATATATAATAGAATATTTAATTTACTAATCATCCTATTTCTATTTCTTTTCTATAATTTATTAACAGCTTTTATCAAGGCTATCAATTGAGTATGAGTGATTTAAAAAAGGCTACAACTGCTTCGAAACAAACAGCAGGCTGTTTATTTACAAATTTTGAAGATGTTCGAGTAAGTCCATCTTTATTTGAATTTTCTTTTTTGATGTCGATTAATCAAAAAATAAAAAGAAACAGTAAAATTTTTTCTGAATTCATTTCAGCAAAGGTTTTGCCTTTGCTTTGTCTTATTTTACAGTAAATATTCATCTGTCGGATAAAGAAATTACTCTAGTATAATCCACACATCACTTATTTGTACATGTAGGATTAGTGTAGGTTTGATATTTTTAAAGACAATGTGACATTAACAATGTAGATAGTCATTAATTTGAATTAAAACAATTCATAATTAAACCAGTGATTGTTGATTGTCACAAAGAGCATAAAATTAGTATTTTTAACATTATCAGTAGTGTTGGTATATTGCAATGTGGTTAACAGTGCCATACAGAACGTTTCGTTCATCTTAGCTGATGTTCACACTAAAATTTGAATTCAATACCTTTACTATCAAGTACGCAACCTACTTACTATTCACTGAGCTAATAATTCCAAAAATGTTCAAAAAAAATGAACTTCTTTTATATGGTCATTCGTTTTTTGTCAAATTAACTGACGACAGTGTAGAAGCAATCCTTTTACAGTGAATAAACCCCAAAAGAAACTTATTAGTTTCAATTGTTGAAACATCAATGTTGGTTTGATATAAAAGCAGCGAAGCGATCTCGTTTGTCAAACATGAAAATTTATTCAACTATTCAAGCCATTGAATCAACTGAATGCTTGATAAATGTGACTAGTGGAACAGTTTGCTAGTTAAGTTTCCAAAGTGTGTTTATGGTATTTTACAAATGTATGTCACTTATTAAATTGTTAAACACTGAATGAAATGTTGATCATATGACCATTATGGTTATCTATTGTTTGTTGATTATTGAGCCACATGGAACATTTGTTTTATTAGGAAGTTGGTTTCTTTTTGACATGTCAAATAAAAACAAAACATTGAAAAGCGAACAACTCTATCCTACGCATAAAGTCAAGCCAAATCATTTAGTGATAAAGAAAAATATTTCTTTTCTATTCATTATATTCGAAATATTGTCTCTCTTAGTCAGTTAATTCTCTACAAAAAGCCATTTCGTTGGTTCAATAAATCACGGATTATTACTAGAAAATTTTTGAAACTTCTCATCAACCAATTAACTGAACAAAACAAAGAATTATTGTCACTTGTGATAAGGTAACATGTGCAGATCACTGTGGAGTTCAGAACAAAGATGAAACCATTTTTCACTTTTTTACGTTTTATTATTATATTATTAGTTTATGATTGAAATCACCTGTTAAATATATTAAACATCACAAAACTCCATTAATTAAATGATAACCTTTAATAAAAGTTGATGTTTGAATGAAATTGCTGTGAAATCATGAATCAATCAATATTAGACAAGCATTCGATATCTGGAAGCACTGGACAAGTGTTTTTACGCTTATCTGAGACTCATTGATTCATGGTTTCAAGTAACACAGCGATCTGCAAGACCCTTTAGCAAATATCATCATGTCCTCACTACTACCTAGTTCTGTGATGAAGTTTCTCCGAGTTCTCTAGTGAGAAGTCGTGACTAATGAAGTTCAGTCTTGATCGAATGTTAAGCACTGTTCATCGAAGACAGTGGATTAGATTGAGCAAGACCGTGGATTGATCGAAATTAGACACTAACACACTGTGTATCACGGTTCAGTGGTTCAATGGTTATGCGTAAGACCGAAGGCCTTGAGTTCGAATCCTGCGAGTAGCAAGAGTCGTGGGTGCGCAATACTGATGAATCGCAAATCAGGACGAAACGGTCATCCAGTGCTTCCAACATTTCCAATGATGGTCTAACATTGAACCATACATGATTTAAAGGTAACTCAACCATCTCCACAACCATGTAATGCAAATTTATGAAACCAGTGCAAAATTATTTATTTACTGTTAATGATTAGTAAAAAAAATAATATCCAATAATCTTTCACTCAATTATGAAAATATTGGAAATCTAATCAACTTCCCTATCCACTCTAATTGTTCGATGATATTTGAACAGTAAGTTTACAATTTTGTTTCTTTAAATGAATTCTTATCGTGTTCCTTAATAATCGCAGTGAATATTGTACATTGTACACACCCTGTTCTTATAAAGCTTCTGGAATTTTCTAAATTTATTTTTAACTAGATAATGCAGTAAAATCCCATATATATATATATATATATATATATATATATATCACTTAATAAAATTACATCATTTGTAGACTTAACTCAATACAATTAGTGCATTACCATTATAAATATAGGTACTTTTAGATTTAATTTATTAACTAACACTTTTTAGTTCAACGAAACATTTTTTTCCCACTTTATTTAAAGTAAAATTAGTTTGATTAATAATCCATAGTAAAATATTTCACATTATACTAATTAACTGGGGTTGATAGATGGACGCTTTTCAAATGAAGAATATTACATTATTATGTCTAGGATTGTTTGCGTTTTCCTAACTACGAAAAATAATCAAAATAAGAGACAAATCTATTAAGGAAAATTAAATTTTTAAACAGGTCAGCTAGCGGAACTTCTTTTTAGTTTTAATTTCCTAAATGAATTTAATTTTTTGAATTTATTTTTAAATTCTCTGACTATATATAGGTTAAATGTAGTACCAATCATGTATTGAACAGCAGACCATAATCAAATATCCTAATAATTTTTTTGTTTAAATAAGAGCTTAGTTATTGAGCAATAATATGAACTATGTTAGTACATATTAGTGAATACTGATGATGAATATTTAATTATGAACAAATGCGATGAATCTTTAGACTTGATATCAGCTGTATGCCATGAATCAGATGATTTGATGTCAGTCTTAGAAGTATTGATATACGAAACAAAAGAATTTGAATGTTGACTGAACAAAATCCTGCAATCAATAGTTATTTCAGTGTTCTCAGTCAGTGAAAAATACTTTGGTTGATTCGCTAAATTAAGCAAACGTAATGATGTCCAACTAATCTGTGCGGTCTATATTTCTGATAAAAATCATACAAAATACTTTGTATTTAGGTTTTTCATTTGTTTACCGAACATAAGTTCTCAGTCATTCTGTTCAAAGTTTCATTTCACTAAAGTATAAACTGACATCAGATGTTCCATCTAAAATTGTAACAAGTTGACCCGAACATATGATTTGAATTCACAGTTTTTAACAATAAAACTGACTAATGAGTTTTATTCTAATCTATTCTGGAAGCTTATTTAATCATATTCAGATGTTGATTTTTATAAAATAAGAAAATATTAGTGAGTAGGATGTATGCAGTTTTTTTTTCTAAAAATTCACGATGTGAAAAAGAATAAATCTGTGCATGTAAATATATGCGCTCTCTGTCTACTACTAAAGAAATGATAACCCTTTTGTGGTGATGTTTCATTCTCTGAGCTGGATGTTTCAGTTGTGGAGTTTTGATTGTGCTTCTGAACAACATCAACAGCACGAACTTGAGATAATCATTTTATTTCTTGAGAATAAAAATAAAAGTGCTAATTTTAAAGGGATCAATGGAATTCATTCAACCACATAGGCTCTGAGATAGTTATCTACTACAGGTGATTGATAAGGATTGCGAAGTATGGTAAATTTATTTAAGTTATGAATTATTAGGATTAGATGATAGCTCAGTAGCTTGAGGTTTGGGCGTTCAGGCACGAACTCGAGGGTATCGAGTTTCGTACCTGATTGAAAAGTCATAAGTACACACTGGTAAGGAATCATAAACTAGAACAGTGGCTGTCCAGTGCCTCCACGTCTTCAATACTGTTCTGACTAAGGAGAATTAGTGATATAAACTATGGAAAGTAAAGCGTTCTAAATCGAGGAGGTGTATGAAAGATGACAATCATCAAATAAATGAGAGTGACGTTATAGCAGTAAAATCATTTGTCCATCGGAATAAAGCAACGTGGCGTATAGACAAGATAGATACAGATAAAGTTCAAATTAACTGCTGATAAACAGTTTCCAAGAAATACTTATTTGTATTCCATCTTTTCCTTTCAGGCTGTTCTGATTAGATCATACTTACAGCTACTTAGATATTAATATTTCTTTATGCCCACCAAACTATTTCTTAAGTATTTTGGTTGTTTCACTGTTGATATTTTGTCCTACTTCTAACACATAGCGATATTACAGATTTATTCTCAAGTTACTTAGGGTCATGTGAGGGTTCAACGATATGTTTCAAACACTTTATGTCTCTTCAACCCCACTTTCTGCTCTCTGGAATTTTTTTCCCGCAGAAGCGTCATTGCATTCATCGTATTTGTCCTCACGGACAACGTGCTGCTACTCTTCTTTCGGAAATCTGTCCTCATCTTTAATTGAAGCCAATCTTATGGTATTCCTGGCCTGGAAATGAACTCTTATATTATGTTTATTTAGAATCTGTTTAATGTCCTCGAATGTTTCTGATTGTTGAAAGGGTGTCAACATTGTTCTTCATTCTGATAGTATACACTCTAATTTCATCTTTGAAAATTCTTCAGTCTGTTTATCCATTTTCTTTATTTAAATCTATGACTGTGATCTTCATAGAACCAGCATATGCTCATCGGCAATCTCAATATCCATCAGAAAGTCTTTATCTTCTGAAATACACTAATTATTATCTTAATTCAATGTCGACTTTTAACCAAACAATCAAGAAACGCTAGTTTGTGATGTATTGATTTTATTATGTTGGCTTAACTTAATAACACCAGAAATATTGTTTGCACATTGAAATATTTAAGCTCAACCATCTGGCTCGTTAATGATAAAATGTCATCTACGTGCCGAAAACAGACTTTGAGTAGAATTATGCATTGCATGATCGAACTAGCTACAGAAATAATAATAAAACCTCTGCGTTATAAAGATCTTCCAGGAAAATAAGAAGGTGGATTTTCAACATATTTACAAACACTAAATAACCTCAGGAAGGTTTAATGAGGATTGCCAATGTTAATATGTCAGATTCTGATTATCTAAGAATAACATTCACTTATCCATTGACAGATAGATTAGTAAATAAGGAAGAAACATTAAAATTCGCATCTATTTCATCATGTTCCATGTGTTGAATATTGCTGATATTATCCTTGAATTTAGTAGAGTATTTGCTTTTACGATTAACATATAAGTTTCTACACGTCCACTATTTGTATTCTTGGACGTTCAAAAACAAGATTAATTTGGTGATGCTTTTTGTTGTGAAATGAAGTCAGGTGGAAAAACATTCAAATTCTTTGTATTATTCTGCTTCATTTAATCAGTCATATGATATAAATGAAGTCTTAGACTGTAAGGACATTTCCCAGTCAACATGTAACTGTACCTGAGTGTAACAGTTGATTACATGAAGTTGGAAATAACGAACTTACCAAAATTGGTTCATTAAAAGGTGTATTCTAGTGTTTTGTCAAATCAATATAGTTGTTTCTACGTATAATACCTGGCTTGGTATGTCTAATTCCAATCGAAAAATATATAAACTGATATCAATCAACTTTAATAACTGATTATTCGGCCTTCTTTTTCTTCCCTAGTCTATAGGATTACAATTTAAGGCTTGCCTCGTGATGTAGTTGAGTGATTTTCTCAGAGTGTGTTCCATCCACCTACAGAGCTTCTTCTTAATTTCTTCCTTGGGTTGTTCTCTGCTACAACTGATTATGGCTGATGGTGTCTGGCCAAAAGATCGGCAGTACCGTGCGTAAAAAACTGTTAACAAATGCCTGTATATTTTGGATGAGAGCTTTCGTAGTTCTCAAAGTTTCGCTCCATACTGTAGAACTGTCCTGATTTTGGTATCTGTATCAGGTGTGCAAAGGTTTCCACATCTTCCAAGGCTTCTCCTTCAAGTGTAATCTGTTTGTTGAGTCGTGTGTTGTATCGAAGGGTCTCGCTTTTCCCTTGTTGTATGTTGAGAACTACTGCTGCTACATTGTCCGCCTTCATATGCATTAGCTGCTGTGAGTGAGATCATTTACGAAGTCCAAATCCTCCAGCTGCCTTCTAACTGCCCACTGAATTCCGTGCTCCTACTGATATGATGAGGTCCCATGATCCACTCAAACACCAGAAGACAGAGGAAGAAAGTGAGTAGGCAATCTTATCTGACACCAGCCTTCACTTAGAATCAGCTTGTGAGCAGCCCTCTATGCACGATTTTGCAGTGCAGACCATCGTAAGAATTCCACACGATGTTAACTATCCCCCCTGTCCATGCTGTCTTACGCATCATCAAAGCCATGGATGTTGATATATAGTGATGTGTTCTATCCAGTAGATTTTTCATCATTGACCCATAGTATCTAGATTTAGTTAGTATTTAATTGACTCTTACTAAATCTAACCTGCTAATTCGAAAGCTTGACGTCTACTGAATCTTTCTTTCAGTTTCGGAACACTGGTGAAAACTTCTTACGGTATTGAGTGTAAAGTGATGTCCCTGTAGTTCTAGCACTTTCTGAGATCTCCTATCTTTGATATCTTGATGAGACATCCTTCTTTCCAGTCTGTTGGTACTTGTTCTTCATTCCAAATCATTCTGAATAGTGTTTGTGACATCTTTGCAGTTATTATTCTATCTGCTTACCCAGCATCTCAAACTGGTTTATTATCTAGTCTATAATTAATTAATGAATTAATTAATTTACTACTACGTAATTAGTTTTTCTTAAATAAATCTAAACATCTGATCCATCCATACATTTTATCTCATAAACATATCAGAATTTTCTTGTTCACAACTTGAAGAATTTCACCACACTGACATTATTAACCTTCGTCATCAACTAACTTGACAAATAGTTTTGTATGATTTGAATAAAGATTTTTTTTCTAATCAACAATAGATATCTGTCTCAGAACTGCGATGCTGAATGAAATGAACATGTTTTATAAAAGAATCAGCAGCAATATCATTTTAACAGAAGCGTATACCTCTATTGTTTCCAATTACAAAACTTTTTTCTTAGACATGTGATTACGTTATGTTGGTTTGATTAGTAAGATAATAAATTTATCTAATTACTCAACTTAGGTAGGTGTATAATATTACTATGAGAAAGATGAAAAAAAATACCAATCTCAACCACTACGTAATAACTAACTATATGGAAAATGTGATTTTTTTTTTTAAGAGAACTAAACTTTTATTACGAATCTTCATTAATAAATATTTACTCTCAAGGCAAATTATAAAAACTTTTTGTATCATTTATTACCGATTGCAAAAGTTATTCACTATCTGAACCCATTGGTTCCGTGAATAATGAATTGAACATTGAAAATTTTATGTAAGTAGTTCAAATTCGAAGTGAACATCAAATTTAGGTTATAGATATATTCAGCCGATTCGTTCCAAATAAAGCGAAATTGAAATGTTGGATTCCAATGATATCCACATATCATCTATTTTGTCTGTTTTGTTTTCAAAATAAAACAAACTAGATATTTCATATCATCTGAACAAATTCAAAGTTAGTACTGAAATGATCAATCGTAAATAGTATATAACTTCAATTTTTAGAGCAATTTTAATCACATCTGTTTCTGATTGAAATTTCTATACTCTATAAATCTATACAATTTGAAATGAGTGAAGGTTTTGGGGAAAATTTACTTTAATTTTTTCAATGAGGAAACTAATTTCAAATGAAAAATGTCTGTGTTCAGTGTTCAATTCAATGAAATCAATCAAACATTGAACATTGAAACACAAAATGTCATCATTGTATATGTCAGACTGGAGATTTTTTTTTAACAAAATTCTGACAACTTTTGTAATTCGTTAATTTTGTAATTGTTGCCATTAACTAATAAATTGTTACAGTCATTTTTTTTTAAAAAAAATGTACAAATGATGTTAATTAATTTCTGTTAATCATATGTATAGTTTCTTGAACAAATTAGTATGATTTTAATGACAATTAGGCGAAATTCAACAAATTGTGATAGTGTATAGAAATGCATACAAATGATTCTATTAATTATATAAACAGCCACATATTTAATTGACTGTTGTTCGAATGAAAATACTGTAACCAAATCTACTGAAACCTGTTACAAAAGGCTAGACTTATTTAAAGCTTTGAGAAGGTGGAAATTTGTAGTTTGTGTCAATGATATTAGTGGAGTGTCTTGCTCTTAGATGGATAGTTTAATCGTAGAGCTTTCGTTATTATTCTGAACAACATCTTGAGCACAAACGTAAATTAGAACTGTATTACCCTAATTCCTCCTGAATATGTAGTTTATAGCGGAATAACCCATGAACTCATCCCAAATCAATTTTATAGTATTTCGGACCAGAAATGAACACGACCTAGTTAAACAGCTATGTTGTGATGAAGCGATGCATCAGTTGACAACAAAGTTATCTCAAAATGAACAATCTTTAATAAACCCTCAACTTTAATAATAAAAGTATCGTATTCAACATTTATTTCTTAGAATGTTGTTGAATAAGTAGTATTTTTTTGTACAGCTTCATGAACTGAAGTTGTAGAAAACCAATAGTTCCGTAAATTACTTTTAATGGTTGCATTCAACTCGAAGTAGGGCTCAACATGTTTGTGGCCCCATATCTTATTCTTTTTTTCGGCAGGTGGTTGAGTATATAATGAAACAAATATTCCCTTCATTTTCTTAATATCGCACTTAGGTGAACTCCGTTTGTACGACGTCTGTAATAATAAGAAGCCAAATAAGGTTTTGTGTATGAATTTATTTCATGGAAACAGACAGCGGAATGAAAAACTTACTAGCAAAACGAAACGAAGCGAAGTGGAGGTGAGCGAGCCAACTCAATGTGACAAACTGTGATTCAGTATTTATAGTGAGATAAAAATTAGTTAGAAATGTGGTACGTGAAATAAACATGTACGCACACACACACTCAAATAAAAAATAGCGAACGATGTGAGTGGAATAATGCACAAGGTCGAAAGATGTGTGAATAGGAACTCGAGAATAATCGATTAATGGATTAACTGATTTGCCCAAAGTCTGGAACAAGACCTTTTCATTCCTGTCTGTTGGTATAAGATAAATTGATCCACAAAACCGTATTCGGCTTGTCATTACAGCCTTCAAACAAATGGAGTTTGCCTAAGTGTGATGTATAGAAATTGAAGGCAGGTTTTTTGTTTCATCGCATACTCCACCGCCCACCGAAAAAAAGAAGTGACATCTCCGGCCACAAACATGTTGAGCCCTAACTTTGAGTTTAATGCCATTATTAAAAACTATCCTGATGATACACATCGATTAATGTTAGAATTAAGTCTGCCTCTTGTAATAATCTATAACATTGCCAAAGAAATATTTTTTTTAAAACAAAAATTCTGAAAAAAGTTTCATTGATACTAATCTAAGAAATTCTAGTCCTTTTTTTCTAATTAATTCTCATCTTTTCATTTAGTTGCTGCTGATGATGATGCAAATATTTAAAAAAAAAATTGAGCATTGCATGCAATTGTATTTTGATTCACTGATAAATTTATCAGAAATTCACGTTAAAGCAATGCTATAAATATAGACGTGTAGCAAGTGATACACATCTGTTCACCTAATTTCACATTATATATATATATATATATATATATATATATATATATATATAGTAATCTCGCATATTATTTACCAGTAGTATGTTAACATGATTGGAATTTCTGATAAATCGTATTTACATTTATCTATGCATAAGTATGCACACCAGTCTGAAGTATGATGCAATTCTCAATACACACCACGATACGTCATTCGGAATTGAAATACAGATGATTAATAGTATTCAAATGTATAAAGCAGTCAATAATAATAACAATAATAATAATCAGTAAAGGTTGGTGATACGAACCAACTGAACTAGTTAAAATTACTATTATTACTATTATTATCATTAGTAGTAGCAGTAGTAGTACTAGTAGTAGTGGTAGTAGTAGTAGTATTGGTAGTAATCTAAGCAAAAACTGTGAGAAATGAAATTATTTAGTTATAAACTTATCAGTTATTACGTATAAATGAAACAGTTTAATTATCACAATGAATTCCTTTGCAAAAAATTTGTTTTATTTTTGTAGTTTCGTCTTTCTTTTTCAATTCAATTAAACCAGTTGATTAGTGAATTGAAGATTGAGTTTTGTGAGAAATTTGTTTTTTCAGCATCATAGTCAAAATTGAACATTTAATACGGGAATAAAACAAAATTGATCAATGTGCTTGATAATGTTTTTTTATTTTTACTATTCCATTGAACATTAATCATGGTAGAGTTTAAAGTTAAAAAAATTCCCAATCATAGCAATTGTCTTATGATGAACTTCATTTTCTTACAGACATTTTATTACAAGAATTTAAAAAAATTAAATGTATACGTAATCTGAAAGTTAATTACTGTCAGTATTTAATTATTATATTACAAATTAAATTATGCTTCTTAACAACTGTTAGTTAAGATAATAATACATTTTCCCAGAATATAGTAACTGAATCAGTAGAATGGATAGAATCACTTAGTTATTACCGATGGAAAGATCATGTTTATGGGTTTAGTAGAATTTGCCAATGCTATTATAATATAACAGTCGGATAAGTTTTCTGTTTGCCATAGTTGACTTGGAAAATTCTAGATCCGAATACAGCATACTTATGGAATGATAAGCAAAGTAGATGAATATGTGTATAATTGTTTTATAAATATCTTGAAGTCTGTTTCATCAAACTTCTCAATAAAACCAAGTGAACACAGCATAGACTTTATTTCTTCGAACTGATATTATTCACTAACAAATTTTGCACAGTATTTTTCGGTGCAGTATTATTCATGAATATACAGTGAGTACTTGGATGAATACAGTGTTTCCAAATAAAATGATGCATAGGTAAATGTTGGCAACACTGGGAAGAAATATACGTTCGCTCATTTATTCATAGAATTCAAGAAGTATAAAGTAGCAGACTGAAATCGTGATCGAACATAAAAAAATGAAAAAACGTTTTAAAACATGATCACATTGCAAAGTGTTGAATTATCCTCTACTAGAAGATTACAGTTTCCAAAAGATTTTATTCGGTTTTTTGGAACGTATTTAGTCGATGTTAGTTTTTAAAGGAAAATGACCTCAAACAATCTTTAATTTTACACAGATTTGATAGTATCTGTCTGGTTAGTGAATCTAGGATGCCCAGTTCAATCCATTTTACATTCGCTAACTAGATATTCCTAGATGCCACTGCTCATGTTCATACAAGGACTTACACACAGTACCATCTCCCTTTAGAAGCTCAATAAAATATCTATTGAACGAATGAATCAAGATAACCATAATATTTACACCTTTTTAGAATACAGAAATAAATATCTTCTACTGCACCATAAATTTCAGTATCTCAGTTCGTATTTATATTCGATAGATTGTGTAGTTAGGTTTTTTACTGCAAAATCTCTAGAGGTAATCGGTTTAAGTAAATTAGTCTTAGAAATTTCCCATTCAATAGCAATATAAAACGAAACAAAAGTATTTGACTAGCTTGGAATGTATAAATACTAACAATAACTTCGATAATATTTGAATAAGTAAAAATTTTTGAACAACGGTGATCATTGTTTTTTCTCTGTATATGATATATGAGTTAAATAATAGATCACATGTTATAATTGTCGCATACAAGAATGTGATTAATTACGTAACTTTTTGTATTTTGAATACAATGAACTGGCTACTGATAAAAAGTAGAAATCAAAGTGAAGCCTACAGTCGATCTTTTGCTTAAACACTTGCAGGAAATATGTTTACAAAATGATTTCAATATAGCTCATAGATATTTGTAAAGTATAGATCACTTCTAAGTTAATCAGAGTCTAATTCATTGATTTTGTAATATTTCTCAGTAGCTTTCCGACTATGATCAATGTCTTTGATGTACTTTGCTGATGAATATTATACTAGGATGAAATATTAGTCTGTTCGATTCCATTTTGAGATGATAATATTTGTAGTTTATTAGAGTTTCTATTTCTTTCGCATACACTTAGTTTCTATGTTTCTTTCTGAACTGCATTATGCTGTTTAAGTTGATACTTAGACATGGCGACAGCCATACTGATTTGTTTTTCTTTTGATTATGTTGCTTGCTTGAACTAGAATTGTGCATTTTGATTGTGAATTGAAGCACCCCTCCAGAATAAGAAGCACTCTGAGTTATAAAGCAACCAAATATTATTTTTTGAAGGAATCTGATCTATCCAGAAAGGATAGAATAACATTGATTGATTGAATAATTGTTGGTGGAATAATTGAGTGGTAATATTTGTTTAGATAATGATGTACATTTATATTTATTGTTTCAACTGGGCAAGGCGCTCATCGAAACTCCCTAGACAGTTATTCCTTAGTCCAAACCTCATTTTGGATCCTACACAGTAATCAGTTAATAATTTCAGAAAAATATCTTTCAAATTATAATAATTAGAAATGATAACCTCTGGTTACAATTCATTGATAAAATAAAACATTTCACCGATTTCAATGATCATTCACCTATTTGTCTTCATCTTTCATTTATTGAATTCATAGTTAACTGATGAAGAACGTGTGTATTTGAATGCAGCCGCTACTGGCGATATTGGTATTATTCGTATGTCATTAGAAGATACTGATGAATCGACGGAATTCAATGTGAACTGTGTTGATTACATGGGACGTAATGCATTACATTTGGCTGTAGATTCAGAAAATACTGAAGTTATGGAATTATTATTAGATAAATTAAATTTTGAATGTATAGAAGAAGCTTTATTACATGCTATCAGTAAAGGACATCCGAAATTAGTACGTGTTATTATTGAACATCCAAATTATCAAGCTGGTGAAGATCAAATTAAACGAATGGATTCAAGAAATGCATTTTTTCGTACCACAGAAAAAAGTCAATTTTCACCAGATATTACACCGTTAATTTTATCCGCTCATTATAATAATCATGAAATGGTACAAATGTTTTTATCACGTAATCATACCATAGATAAACCACATTCAATATCATGTCAATGTAATGATTGTCAAGTTAGACAAGATTATGATTCATTGAAACGATCACGTTCACGATTAAATGCTTATCGTGCATTAGCTAGTCCAGCTTATATGGCATTAAGTAGTCCAGATCCAATTATGACTACATTTCAATTACGTCAAGAAATGATGAAATTAGCAGAAATTGAAAAAGAATTCAAAGTAAGTACAGTGATAGTTATTTGTGTGAAATAAGTTGATATTACTTCGTGGAACATTGAAAATAATGAATTATCAGACAGCTCCTTCATCTTTGTTTATACCTACACATGTTGCAGAATTCAGTTGATCAGTAAACATCTGAAACAGGAAGTTCATTTCTAGTGAAGAAATGAAGTCAATACAGAAATTTTAGATATGTTCACCACTTATTTATTTAAGGCTTAACAGATATACAGGGATTTTTAGTTTTCGATAATGTTTCTATAACTGATTTCTTCTTATGACGTAAATGAATTTTGTGTGGGTTGATCTCCACTAAATTACTTCTTACTATCAACCAAAGTCTTTTATTCAACGAAAAACTAGTAAATTAACCAAATATTGTGGGATTTTGGTAAAATGACTCGATTTTATGCAAGAAAAGTTTCATTAAAACATATTATCATAAAACTTGATTAACAAAGTAAATCCACTATTGATTTTATGATTTATACTTCGTAAACTAAAGTACTATCAGGCTTCTTTTTTCAACTTTCGAAGGCAGTTAGGACGAATCCGCAAACCAGTGGTTTCAAACTAATGTGTACTCATCAGTAAAGAATATCTGTGATATTCATGACATTTAATTTCATAATATTAAGTGTCATGGTCAAATTTACTGCCAAAACATTATTGACGCTTTTACTAATTGAAACAAATTTGTGCTAACTTTATCGACGTTTTAATAAGAATCTATATTGTTAGAGATAAAGCGAATACCACAATGCACATATGATATTAAGTACGAATCATGCAATATTACAAATTTGCTGAAGTTAGAGATGTAAACTATTGTCTGTTGACTACAGTTTTCATACTTCAAGAAACAAGAAGAATGTGAATTCAACTCTATGTGGGTTTATGAGTTCTACTAGTGAAAAAAGAACATTTTGTGACGAATTTTTAACGGTGCATCAATTTATATCAGTTCAACGTGATAAATCTCGCCAATCGGCAACTTATAGAGTAGTTTATCACGAGAAGTATTTACTTACTTACTTTACTTACGCCTGTTACCCCCAATGGAGCATAGGCCGCTCACCAGTTTCCTCCAGCCAACTCTGTCCTCGGCTTCCCTCTCCAGTTCTGTCCAATGTTTGTTCATTCCTCTCATGTCTTTCTATATTACTCAGCGTAATGTGTTCCTTGGCCTTCCTCTTTTCCTTTTGCCAGAGGGTTCCATGTGAGGGCTTGTCTTGTGATACAGTTTGATGCTTTTTGCAATGTGTGTCCTATCCACTTCCACCACTTCTTCCTGATTTCCTCCTCCACTGCAATCTGGTTTGTTCTTACTTGAAATCATGAATCTTTACTATTAGAGTCTCATCTGAAGATAGAACAGGAAACGAATTCCTCCTAGTTTTCTCAGTGCACATTTAACTTGGACCAATCTCTGATTGAATAGATAAACTTCAACAATTTGAGCAAACTCTTAACAGTAATCAATAAATTCCAATGTCTAAAATGAAAATGTTTTCATAATAATAATAATAATAATAATGAAAATAATGGTACAGCAGTAAAAGCCTCACATAATTCTTGTGCTCTTTGTCACTCACTATTTTAACATTGGACCAGATGTTGGTTCAAGAAAATCAGAAATAAAAACCCCCATTTTCTACCATGGTTAATTAACGTTGTTATTTATTGTTGTTATTTATTGTTGATTAATATACATTCAATAACCATCTGTCATTTGTTAATCATATGACAAAAAAGATAGAATTATATATATATATATATACATATATATATATATATATAATTTTTTCCGTTTAAAAATTTTACTACTAATAATGATAATAAAATCTTGCTTGAATTCTCTATGCGTTTAAAAATTCAAAGTGTAGTGTCATTCTGTCTATAGTTGTTTGACTAACTTTTACCAAAATCTAATTGTCTTGATGCTTTCAGCGCTTCCGCGCGGAATGTCCAATGATCAATATCCATGGTTCGTCTGGTCCATTTTTTTTTTGATGGTATTAAATCTGAAAAAAATTGGCGGTAAATAAGATAGACTTTTCATGGTATAGAGATGGTATTTTTTCGTTTTCTATGCTATCAGTGATGAATCTTTAATTGACATAAGTATATTTTGAGCGGATTAGTTTCATTATAGCGATTTAATCATGGACCATTGAAAATTGTACAAAATTAACACATGTCTAAATGTGTCATTGACGTGTAAACAAGTGTTGCATAACTCCGATATAATAAAAAAAGTACATTTTTTTTATCCTAATATATGCAATTTATGTGAATTTTTCTTTGTGGAATTTATTCCAGTTGATCATTTATTTATATGATATATGACATGCCGTTCCGAAGTATTTTTTTTCACTGAAAATGTACTACAAATTCTATTTGATTGTATTATTATTTCACTGCTTATTTTTAACTGAACAATTCCTAAAACTACAAATATTATTATTGCTCACTATGAGAGTTCAATGAACATTTGAATGTGATGTTCCTCCGCAGTCGAATACGTTGTTAGAGAATTAGACCTAGGGAAGCTTTGACAGCTAATCAGTTTATGCCATAAATACATACATACAACTTACAACATACACCTAATCTTATGACAAAATTTAACAAAAACTAACTAGCGACATTTCTTTCACATTTTTATTATTCAGAAAACGTTGTATCAATAAAATGGACAATAAAGTCTACATAGACACATTAAAACCTCATTGGAGTATGAATTGATATACATTCTATTTAATAAGTTTCACTATATTTGCACAAAAGATATTTTACTCAATAGACTGAAATTCTAAAATATATATTATTGTTACATATTGGCTATAGATTGGCAGATATCAACCAGCATTTTGCGGTAATACCATAGGCTCGAAACAAAGATATTTCACATACTCTATATATATAAAAAGAAAACGTGAACATAAGTCTTCGATTAATGATCAATTTCATTCGGAAAAGATTAATATACCTTCATTTCCGAACAGAAATTATTTTCGACAAAATTTATCATTAATAATAATCATTCATTTTCATGACACTATTCAATTAGTCAGAACATTTGTTTGTTTGTTAAATGTAACAGAAGTGAAAAAAAATTCCCGATGTTTGGTTTTGAAGTTCAGTATACCCTATTTTAGGTAGTAAATGTAAGTTCATGATTATTCCCTCCTTCTATCTGTCAACATTATACTTGAATAACTGATCATACTTCTCATAACAGTATAAATAAAGAACATTTACTGAGCTGTATATGCTAATGTACGTCCTGTTGTCGAATTACGAAGCTCTCTTTATGGTTCTCAAAGCTAGTTACGAAAATTTCATATAGAAATGATTCATTTGAATTTCTCCATTTCGTACTACCAGCTTACTCCGGTAAATTTGACGTCGATTGATGGTTATCCTATGTCTGTAAATTCTTATCAATCCCAGTAGCCGCTGTTCTTAACTTTGAAGCTGTTTATGATTTTCTCAATTGACTGATTGGTTACAACAGATAACAAATAAGTTCACTTCTATCATAAGTTTGTACTGACTATAGTGCCCAGGATGACAATGAAAGCATCAAGCACGGAGAATAAAACGCTGTTTAAAATCATCGCTCTTATCAACAAACCTCTCATATCTACTACACTCAATAACATCTACATTTCTATAGTCTGGCTGAAGCAGTGAGCTAAATGTTAGTCACAAATATTGATTTTAAATAAACCTAAATAATCACCTAATAAAATCAAACTTGCAGACGTAACTTAATGAATCTAAAGTGCACATACTTTTATGTCGAGCCCACAGGGCTAGTCCTAGTCTTTGGACAAATTAATTATTTCACTATTCTCAAGTTATTATTCACTCGTCTTTTGACCTCGTCAATCATTCGCTCATATCTTGATTGTTTTCATTGAAGTAGGTGAGTTGAGTTGGCTCGCTCGCTCGTACTAAGATGACTTTATCGAACGTGCATACAATACGCGGAGCTAGGAGATGAGTCAAATAGATCAGCATTTGGTAGTTGGCATAGTTATTATATGTGAAAATCCCAATAAAACTAATATTTTTTAAATGATTACTTTAAATTAACAACTTCAATACAGGTTATAATAAAATATTCACTGAACCATCTCAATCAATTGACCGTCATAAATTGTATAAAATTAGAAACTAAAAATGTAAAGCAGTGACCAATAAATACTGAAATGACTATTTTTTTTCGCTATTTCCCAATTTGGAAGGAAAAAAAAATTAAATAATAATAATAATTATAATTTACAAACAAAAATATTCAATTGAAATATATTAACTGTGTAATTGCGTTTCTCAATTTGCATCACTTTTACTAAACTAAATTAAATGATTGATTATGTGACTGACATGCATAAAAACATAAATTCATTTTTTCAGTTTTTTATTTTATAATCAAAAAAAATAAAAAAAATAAGTGATGGGACACACAATCAACGGGAAACAAGAAAAAAAATGACTTGGGAATTATAGAATGTAGTAGAAGTCAGGTTGTAATGATCAGTAGTAATTAAATGGTAGTAGAATGAAGATGTGTGTGTCAAGTTTAACTATTTACCGGAAAAGGGTTGATAACAACACAACGCTTGAACAAAAAAATGAGGACACACCAAAAAAAGAAGTAGGGAGCGGTACACTTAGTTAAACTCAATTTCAGTCATGTAATTAAATAGTAGTATATTCATTTATTATTTTACCTAACTAATTTATCTTGTGAAAAAAAATAATTATTCATTAATAATTAATTTATTTTTTTGTTGGTATTAGTAATAAATTTGTGAATTTAAAAAAAATTTAAATAATTGGAAAATTTTCAATAAATTATTATTATTATTATTACTATAAAATTACTACTATAACTTTATTACATGACATAATGAATCAGTCATTAATAGGATAACATTTGAAACCTGTAGGTACTGGACGGTAGTTTCGTCATAGTATGGGAATATCCAACAGTGTGTATCCACGACTACCGCTACTCACAGGAATCGAAGTCAGGACCTTCGGTCTTCCAAGCGAACGATTAAATTTTGGACCAATGAGCCGACATCTAACGATAGTATTATCTAATTTTAATCAATCCAAAGTATTGCATAACCCCCCCCCCACCACATTGTTACTGCCTACATCCAACGATGTTGAACTCAACTGATCAAGGTTTCTCAATGGGATACCGAGAATTTTTTTTCAAGAAGCTAGTCACTAGTGAGCGCAACGATCAACTCGTAATTTTAATGAAACTTCAGTAATGTCTTATTTAAGTTGATCGCAAAACAGAAAACTGACTAATTCGTAGCAGGTTGTATACAAATAAGTAATGCTTGATTTACTGATCAAAGAAAAAGAATTCACAACTCTGAGTTATTAGTTTGGTTGTAAATTTTAAATAATGAATACTAGCCCATTGCTATACTTCCACAAGATAGAGCATTAGAATTTCGAATGAAATCATAGCATGAAAATATAAAAGTTCCATTTATAGGAGAGGCTAGGATTTGAAATTCTTGAAATATTTAGAGTATAAGAGTTTTTAGTATTTCCAGGTATAATAATGATGAACTTACAGTTTGCGTGTTATGTTATCTGAAGCTACTCAGAATGAAGTAACTTTTATTGTACTACGACAGGACTCGAACCCAAACCGGAATAAACTTAAATACTCAGCCGAAATTGTCACTATCTTTTACAGCTGAAATAAAACCCTAGGTTTATATTCCTTCTCGTCTGCTGAACTTATGGATCCTCATCGACCAGTGTGTTTTAGTGAATGTACAAATAAACTTGACAGTACCACTGAGAAGTAGGTAGGACGACACACTTGTCCTATATTCTTCTATTGATCACGATCATAATTTTGATTTCGAATGCTTGTAACCCCGAAGCAAGATAAAATTAACCCTTTTTTAGGACGAGTAAATTTTTTCTGGATAGTGTTTTTTTTGGAAAGAAGGATGCCTCATCAAAATACCAAAGAAAGGCGATCGCAGCAAGTGTGAGAACTACAGAGGCATCACTCTTCTCTCAATACCAGGCAAAGTCTTCGACAGGGTATTGTTAAACAGAATGAAGGACTTCGTAGACGCCCAACTTCGAGATCAACAGGCTGGATTTCGTAAGGATCGATCGTGTACTGACCGAATTGCAAAATTACGGATCATTGTGGAACAATCAATTGAATGGAACTCACCACTCTACATCAACTTCATCGACTACGAGAAAGCATTCGATAGCGTGGATAGGAAAACACTGTGGAGGCTTCTTCGATATTACGGTGTGCCTGAGAAAATAGTTAACATCATACGGAATTCTTACGATGGATTCAACTGTAAAATCGTACAGAAAGGACAGCTAACAGACTCCTTTGCGGTGAAGACCGGTGTCAAGCAAGGTTGCTTACTCTCACCCTTTCTCTTTCTCCTGGTCATCAACTGGATTATGAAGACGTCAACATCTGGAGGGAAGCACGGTATCAACTGGACAGTTAGGACGCAGCCGGACGATCTAGACTTCACAGATGACCTGGCTCTTCTATCGCACACGCAAAAACAAATGCAAGAGAAGACGACCAGTGTAGCAGCAGCCTCTGCAGCAGTAGGTCTCAACATACATAAAAGAAAAAGCAAAATTCTCCGATGCAACACGACATGCACCAACCAGATCACTCTTGATGGAGATGCCTTGGAGGACGTCAACACCTTTACATATCTGGGCAGCATCATCGACGATAAAGGTGGATCCGATGCAGATGTGAGGGCACGGATTGGCAAAGCGAGGGCTGCATTTCTACAGTTGAAAAATATCTGGAACTCCGAACAACTTTCAACCAAAACCAGGATTTTCAATACAAATGTGAAGACAGTTCTACTGTATGGAGCGGAAACATGGAGAACAACCAAAGCCATCATTCAGAAGACACATGTATTTATGTACAGTTTTCTTCGCAAAATACTTCGGATTCGTTGGCCAGACACCATCAGTAAAAAACCTACTGGTGGAGAGAACAAATTAGATTCCAGTGGAGGAGGAAATCAGAAAGAATCGGTGGAAGTGGATAGGACACACACTACGAAAAGCACGAGACAAGCCCTCACATGGAACCCTCAAGGCAAAAGGAAAAGAGGAAGGCCAAGGAACACATTGAGCCGAGAAATAGAGAAAGACATGAGAGGAATGAACAAAAATTGGACAGAATTGGAAAGGGAAGCCCAGGACAGAGTTGGTTGGAGAAAACTGGTCGGCGGCCTATGCACCAATGAGGGTAACAGGCGTAAGTAATTAAGTGAGTAACGATGAGCAAATTGTCAAAGTGAACTGATTAGCTTCAGTATATGAACATGGCTGCTCAGTGTTTCTTAACCTTATGTCTGTAATTAGAATCAAATTAATTGAGTTGATCCTTATAATCTTTTAAACATTTCACACTATATATATATATATATATATATATATATATATGTATATATGTATATATATGTATATATATATATATATGTATATATCATTATTAAGTATATTGATTATATTTCCGAAAATTGTCTGAAGTTTTGTTTTTAGTCTACCGCGTAATATCTAGGACTAAATGGTCTTTTCTAATTCGCTTGTTTCACTCACGTTATTGAAACTTTCTATCATATTGTAATCAAAGAATATTAATTATTATACACGGTTGCCAGTTTATTTGTTTGAACAAAAATGTATATACACGCAAAACATTCATTCACATATATATATATATATATACTCAGTTTAAGCAGAATACTAACTGGATTATATTATGAAGCATAGTTTGGATTTAAAAAGAAGAAAATCTATATATTTTTACCTGTTTCTTTTTGCTAAAATTTATTATAGCTGTCAAAATTAAGAAAAAAAATTAATTTCGAAAAAATATCAAGAAGTTCCTGAGAAATCTTTTACTTGTGTAAGGCAACAACTATGTCTTGTATGTAGGTCATTTTCTATTTTATTATGTATAATCGTTATGTCACCAGTTGAAGTTAAAAAATTTGAATGAATGAATGCTAACTTAATAGTTACAGTTTTCAAAGCTTACCTCCTCACTTGAAGATAGGATAGTGAGTACATATGGAGATTAATAAGTGACCGACTGAGTCATGTCCGCAGGTGTCGACTACCTGGTTGGGGTCCGTGAGATGATAATAATCGATTGTTAGAGACCCTGAGTGACATGGCTCAAAACCGTTTGCAATGGCGCCGGTGCATTTACTCTTCGTGTTCTATGAAATTCTAACCTTCTGAGTTCTTCATCACCTCTATATTTACCTCACTAAATTATACTTCTTGAATAACATCTTCGATTACTTCTAATACTTTTACTACCTGTACTACTATGGGATTTGAAATAACATTTGCATCTCTGTGCTAATGTGATATGGGAGAGTTGAACTGTTGGACTGACGTGCAAAGTTCTACTATGCTGTTGATGATGAATGATGATGATTATTATTAACTGACCAACTTGACGTGATCATCAGAAACGCTAGAAAGCTGTTTTGTTGCAGTATGAAGCGGCTCCTCAACAGTACGTATCCAAGACCATGATACATAGTTTAGTTGACGAATAATTACATTGTTCTGTTTAGATTATGTATATATATATATATCAAATTGAAATTAGATTTGACTATATGAGTTTCTATTTGCCTTTCTATGAAAACATGCAATATATATATATATATATATATATATATATATATATATTTACAGCTGAGTAAATAACAGAAAATGTGTATACAAACAGAATGAAAGTGAAGAACCAATACAAAGGACTTCAATTAATAAAATGTCACATAATGACAAGAAACTGAAATGTACCTTGTTTTTTCTTCTAGGTGTTCAGGTTTACTAGTATTCAGTAGTATTATTCTATTGAAATTAGTTTTATCTTTGGAATGATTGAAACTTGATGTAAAACTACACTATCAAATCATATTTTTTTTAGTGAAATTTCTTGAATCTCAATTATAATTCATATATATATATATATATATATATATATATATATATATACTTACTTACTTACTTACGCCTGTTACTCCCAATGGAGCATAGGCCGCCCACCAACCAACTCTGTCCTGGGCTTCCCTCTCCAGTTCTGTCCAATGTTTGTTCATTCCTCTCATATCTTTCTCTATTTCTCGGCGTAGTGTGTTCCTTGGCCTTCCTCTTTTCCTTTTGCCTTGAGGGTTCCATGTGAGGGCTTGTCTAGTGACGCAGTTGGTTGCTTTTCGTAGTGTATGTCCTATCCACTTCCACCGCTTCTTCCTGATTTCCTCCTCCACTGGAATCTGACTTGTTCTCTCCCACAGTTCGTTGTTGCTGATGGTGTCTGGCCAATGAATACGAAGTATTTTGCGTAGACAGCTGTTAATAATATATATATATATATATATATATATATATATATATATATATATATCACTAAGACATGAAATTATCATTTAGCTATGAGTCAAACGAGACATACCAGTAGTAAATCTTCAATCTTTTGATAAGACGGTAAATACAGTGGTATTTCTTTGATACCTGGTCACCAGAGAGCATTTTAACAGCACAGTGAGATGTAATTGATCTGAAGAGTGTGATGTATTCGCCCTATACATTTCGCCTTGACAAGTGTGTGTATGTGTGACCAGACAGTTTTCAGATCAATAACGTCTTCTCACTGTTCTATCAACATTTTTTAATTGTATTGGAATTTCCAGCACTGACCAGTAGTAGTGACATTAAATGACAGTCATGTCAATTTGTAAACTAACTTTCCTTGAAAATATAAATCGATTGTTTTCTCAACATGTAAGCCTAAAAATATCATGCTCTTGCATTAGGAGTGCTAAATTTGATCTCGTCTTGAGTTATTTATAGATTAGAAAAAAAAACGATTCCTTTGAGAGATTTTTAGTTATCAGTCTCATCTATGAAACAATAGTTTGTTATTTAGATTAAGATTTTTAAGAAAACAAAATTTCCATTTCATTAACATGTACTTTTTGTTTAATATTTCATAAAATGAGGCAGAAGAAAATTATGAAAGTAAGTTTATATATATATAATAAACAATGTAGTTGAATATTATGAATTTGAATCGCAAACAATAAAATGGCTTTGTCAAGATTAAAAAAAATTACGCATCAGTAATAAAAATAGAAACGAAAAAGTAAATTAGTTTCAGTGCTTTTAATACAAATTACTGAAACATTTTAATTTTGGTTGTTTTAAAATATTTACTCAACGTAAGATGAAGGTTTCTCTGAGCTGAATGTTTTGACTATGGAACTTTCGTTCATTGCTATTCTTAAAATGCTCATCAGCCTAAACGTCAGATAGAAGTATGTGAGTTCAATGTTGCTGACACCATTGTGTTCAGAAAAGTATATGATAAAGTATAAAAATCATATTTTATTTTAAGACACTACTTGAGAGAATAAGGCATTCCGTCGTATCTTTATATCTAGTTACGTTTAGTTATAATATCAGTGTCATTAAATGTACTTGGAATTTTTTTCAGAAAATTAACATTTCAAATCAGTAACATCAATAGTATCCGTTAAATGAAATTATTGAAACCAGCCATGTTTTCTAAGTGTTTTTCAAACATCATTGTTTGTACATTTGAGATGAAAACCTGACATTCACGCGACAATACACAAGTTACTGCTTTGATTGGTTTCTTTCTAATATTCTAGCGGAATATTTAATTATCATAATCGATTAAGAAAGGGTTTGTTTTTCCTGACCACTTCTTGATGTTACACATTTAATTTTGGGAATGTATGTTTAAAGACATGTTCTTTTTTCAGGTGTCGTGTATTCATTAATCTGTGCAGAATTTATGCAGTTAATTAATTTTCACCTACTTACGTTGAGGCTCAACTGCACTTTGTTTTGACCCACTACTATCTGTTGTCTAGTTGTTCAGATTTCTTAGTATATACACTAAAGAATGCCAACTAATCAACCGTAAAAAGTTAGGTGAACGTACTGATACGGCAAAACATAATACGAAATATAACAATAATTCGGCTCAAGTCTCGATTCCTCATTTAAGTAACCAGATAACTGCCACAATATTCACAGATAAAACCTTTTAATGAGAGTGAAATGACGATTATGAACTAACCTAGGCCTTATATCAATTGAATTAGCCTAATTTTTGAATAATGATAATGACTAGGGTTCATTTTCCAATAGCATGAAGAAACACTTTTCATGATCAACTGAATCTTTCTTCTGTAATTTCAGTATAGTTTTATTATTGGTTGATCTATGAATGTCATTCTATATTTAGCTTTCATAGAAGGTCCATCAAGCGATTTAAACTGAATAACACAATCATATATTTTGACTGTTTAATGAAAACAAGCATCATCTCATAGACACAGAAAGTATAATTTTCTTACAGTGAATCAAAGTCCCCTGGTTATTTTAGAAGCAATAAGTTTTTCAGATCAAATATTAACTCAAGAACACCTAGTTTGACTTTAAAAAATTCTACAACCTATTCATATGCATGATTCACGTTATCAAGAGTCGCCTCTTAACTAATTCTGCCGGTCATTAGACTGGTACTTATTATATTCAGACAAATGGAACACTTAATCATTTCATAATGATTCTACAAAAGCTTAATGACATGAAAGTTCTATTATCTTGTTATTCACTCAATTTGTATGAAATTTTTTTTTACCTTTTGTTATTAATTTGTAGAAAGAATATCTTATGCTTGTTGAAAAATGTATGAACTTTGCATGTGAAATGATGGATCTTTGTCGTGGTACACAAGAAGTTGAAGCAGTGATCTCAGATTTCTTAGAAGATGGAACAAATATACGTGATCCACTTGGTCGTCTACGACTTGCTATACGTTTTGAAGAGAAAAAGGTAAAGCAGTAACAATTAACAGTAAATTGTTTGAATAGAGAAATAAGAAGACATATTTTGTGAGATAGTACCATTTCGTGCTTTCTCGTCAGTCACATACAAGCAACATGTTATTTGTGTAAATACAGTTTTGATTTAGTCCAAATCCCACTGTATTTACCAATTCACATGTAACTGTGGAGAAAGTTACTTAGGGAGGACAGATCGCCGATTGGAAGACAGGATAGGGGAACATATTCCAAAATGGCTAATCAAATCCATGTTTCATCAACCTAGCCCATCATCTCAAAATCGATCAAGAAACCCAGCCTCGTCCATTGCAAAACATCTAATGATGAGTGGTCAAAAAATTGACCCAAAATCAGCTTTTAGAGTTGTGACATGTCATCAAAACCCACACACACTAAAACTACTCGAAGCTATCTTGATTGGTCGTAAAAGTCCAACTTTATGTGTTAAAAAACAACTGTATGTTGACCTTTATTTACCATGGTTCTAGTGAGTGAATGTCATGCTAAATAAGAAATTTTGACATTATCTTCAAAACTGTATTTACACAAATAACATTTTGCTTGTATGTGACTGACGAGAAAGCACGAAATGGTACTATCTCACAAAATATGTCTTCTTATTTCTCTATTCAAATTTATCAAAGGGAACCACTGTTTTAAAGTAAATTGTTTGTATGTTCTTTATATTTGCTACAATTATCAACCGTCTGATTCACTTTGTGAGTGATTTTATGCTTTTCATATCGATGACATAGAATTTAATCTCATTTGGAAGCGAAGACACTATGGCTTATTTTAGAACTTTACTCCATCAACTGGAAAACATTACAAGAGTTTTTTTGTTGTTGAATACAACAAAAACAAATGAATATTCTATTGACTTATTTCGGGATTAATATTACTGACAAACTGAATGACTCTGTTAGCTAATCTTAAACTATTTCCTGACATGAATGGTAACATGCAATAACTTGACATACTTATAGTTTGTAAGAGGAAGTTAACAAGATTGTTAACAAAGAAAATTGGAAATAATATCGATAACAGTGGATGTTTGAATATTATACAATCCAAAAATAAACAAACAAGATGGGAAGATATAAAGTTAAGAATGATATTTAAACTAAGTCTTAACTTTAGACAGAGAATAAATGTAGAAACAAACTAACAGTGATTACACGCATTCTACAGGGCTTAATCAAGACAATTTCATGTTTTGTAATTTCTCGTATTACCAATCTATAACTGCATAGACTGATTCCTTGTCTTTATTTGATTGCCCCTAGCTTTTCTCAAATTTGCTTCTTTACTAGTCAACATACGTGGTTGAGTATATGTAACATATGTTCTAAATAATGAAGTCAATAAAAGGTTACAACTTTTTTATTGGATGTAAGCTATGCTTTGAAGACAACTGTATTATTTAAACCCTATAAGTGTCTTGTGCTCTCATAATCTATTGTTCATAACTGCACGATAATACAAAGGGACTAGTGAGTAGATCAAACGGGCTAATTAAAATTTTATTTTATGAATTATGCTTAGAGGTTAAGATATTTATAGTTCGATTCATTATCCCATCGGAGTAACTACGAAGGTTTATTTATACTCATTTTCTAATACTAAGCATAAATGGTTCCTCTGGAATAATAACAGTCAAATTTTAACTGTTCAAAAAAAATTATTTTTTTTTCAAAACATTCAGAATATTCAAAATTCTTTGAACTATGACTTGATTTTCTGACCGGTTGAAGAGTCGACAATAATTCAAGTTTATTTTTATTTTGTTGATAAATAGTATTTCTTACAAATAAGAACATCTTGAATAACTGTAAATTTATATCATGACAAGTTCCTTTACTGTGTTTTCGATGGCTATTTCCTCTGTGAGTTTATTATTTGGTCATAGCTACTCGAGTTTATTGTTACTCCTAGTGTAACCCCTAGTGAAGAATAGGCTATCGACAAGCATTCTCCAGCTAACTCTGTCCTTGGCGTTCCTTTCTAGTTCTGTCCAGTTTCTGTTCATTCTTATCATGTCTGTCTCCGTTTCTCGACGTTATGTGTTCGGTGGTCTTCCTCTTTTTCTTTGAACTTGAGGGTTCCAAGTAAGGAATTGCCTTGAGGCTCAGTTGCTCAGTTTTCACTGTGTGTCCTACCCTTTTCCAGCGGTTCTTCTTGATTTCTTCCTCCACTGGAATCCGGTTTGTTCTTTCCCACACTAGGTTGTTCCTGATAGTATCTGGCCAACGGATCCGAAGTATCTTGCATAGACAACTGTTAATCAACAGGCTGTACCCTATGAATTTATGAATTTCATGATTTCAATGAAGCTCCACTATCCTATAATGAATATAATCATATTTTATATGATAAACTAAGTTAATTAAAACAGTATCATCATTAATTCAGTGCTTCTCAGAGTTGAAATTATACACCTGATAACCATCATACGATTCAACGGCGATTTTAAGATGGTTTAGATGCCCAGAACCTGTCTTGATCCATCCAATTTAACGTAGACTAATTCTAATTACATTATGCTTAGGTTTATTGATCAATGGTTGTTAAAATTCACAACGTATGGTATTTAGATAGCACAGTATTACCATTGAAATGCTTAGTAAGAAGACAATGCATTGTATGTAAAAAAATCTATTTGTCGTTCGGTGAAATGGAGATAGACATTTATTCCATAAAAATCTTTTCTTGGATCATTGACTAGTAGCGTTCCTAGTCAGTATATTTTTATTAATAATATACATAGGTTGATTTCACTCTTTATTATAATGTGTGTCTGTGCCTCATAGCTGAACTTGATATCTACTAATATCCCAATCTGACTATTTGAGGAAGAGGGCAAGAGTAGGAGGATAAAATGTCTATTAGTCTATCGAGTAATATGCACAAATGCTCTTCTGATATTATTCTCGGTTATGTATTTGTCTAATTTAAATGTAAAATACTTTTTTATTCGAACTGATTCAGTTTTTTCATGTAGTTAAAGTTGATAATTTTGTTGTGCTTGTTTACTTTGTACATTCATCCACAGGAATTTTTGCTAATAGGAACAATTAATTTCGCTTCAAGTCTTTTCTTAAATTTCGATAACCAACAGGGTGTTTGCTGATGACTGTGATGGCAATCGAAAATTCGTTTACACTATATTACACTGTGATATCCAAAAGACTAATTTGTTGTAGATTAATTAATAGTGATAGTATTAAATGTTTAAAAATCAAGCTCTAATAATATCGCTTCGATTAGTAACAACAATGTCTTTGTTTAGTGGTTATATCCGGTAGTCGACTTAGTATAATTGTAAATTTATGAGTAGATTTTTCTAGTCGAGAGTGATAATGTTAGGAATACTATTATATAGGGTGCTAGATGGGTTGGGTTTCGGTCTCAGTTATGGGTATTTATGCTCCACTATTTTTTAAACGAGTCTAGTGTTCAGTTCTATAGACTAAGTTCAAGTTTTCAGTTTGTGGTACTAAAGGTTTTGGTTAAGTAGGACTATATGGTTATATTTTACGTATTTTGTTTATTTAAAATAGTGACTTGTCGTGTCACTTCGATCAATTGATGACTGTGAATCAACTTTAAATTTCTCAGTATCCTAATCAGAGAGATAGCTTATTTAATAGTTTTTTTAAAACTAAGCTTTCATAATGTCGTTTCAAATAGTAACAACAAAGTATTTGACAACCAGTAACGAAATAATTACAATAATCAAAAGAGAAACTAATCAGTTAGAGAATGACAATGAAACAAACATATGTGATGATATACCGAGTTTCTATAAGTGTTTGGCACACCAAAATCAATACATTGATCAAGTCCTTCCCTAGCACGGTTGAAATGAATATGGAGTAAGTGGCTTTGATATAACTACTATATGTGTGTGTTAAACACCGTACCTTTTGTATGATTGAACTGATTTCAATTTATGTATGCTCATATTTCAGTATTATTGATTTATTTAATTTCATAAATTTTGAATACACATTAGTTGTGGTAAAATTAATTCAAGAAATCCTTTGCGCCTCATCGTAATCAACATTTAAAATTCAAGAGGAATTTTTTTCAAAAAAATATTATTGGTCACGAAAAATTTTCGAATGTCAACTGACTAATAATAATAATAATAACCATGAATGCCAAACAAATTATGTCAATGTTTCTATGGTATAATATGAAAATAATTTTCTAACCATTTTATTAAAACAAATAAAAAAGGAGACTTATTCATATATTTTGTCATTATTGTAAATTGTGGAATTCGTTTTAGAAAAAAAACTAAAAAATTCAAATTGAACGATTTAGTTTTTTTGAATAAATTGAAATGAAATTTAATCTATAATACAAATTGAGTTAGTATTATTTATGGAAAAGAAAAGACATTGATTTGTTATAGTATTATGCTAACTTCACATGAAATAAACTGGTTATATTCTCATTCAAATCACGAATCGATCAACGTAAAGACGACTATTTGTTATGCTGGTGTATTCTACAAACACCTAACCAGCATTTAATCGCGCTTAATTATACACCATAGAGACAGCCTTGGGAGAGTCACAAAAATAGCACACCAAAATAACACAGTAACCAATCACAGCCAAGGATTTTCCTGGTGGGAAATGTGATCTCAAGGTCAATTGATCAGACCATGAATAAAATCCAAAATAAAAAACATTTATCAAGCGAGTTCTGGGGATCTAACATCCCCAACACTATTAGAAGACTAGAAGCACTGGATGACCGTTTTTTTCTGGTATGGACTCGTCAGGAGTGCAGATCCGCGACCTTGACCAGCGGGAAACAAACGCAGGACTTTCGAACATTCAACGCCATCCAGTACTTTCAGGTTTCTAATGAAGGCCTAAAACTGACTGATTCAAGATCTCAATGGAACCTTAACAATCTCCACAAGCCTTCAATGAAAATCATCATGTTTTATGTGATGAATCAAGCTAATTAGAATATATGCTCAAGTTTTGTGATGATAATTCATTTGACATATTCATTCTGAGTTGTATATGTGTTATGAATATTATCCCAGTGGATAAATAAAGATTGCACCAGTTTATGTCATAACTCTGGGTAACAAATAAAACTTACTACAGCTGGGATCTATTCGTTTATCTATAACCACTTATGTGATTCGTAAAGATGATCCAACTCAAATGAGATCTGAGTAAAAGCCAGTAATTAAGCTGACATAGTTTCCTTTTACATTTTTCGTAAGAATTGAGAAAACTGTGAATAAACGCTTAAATTTGGCGTATTTTTTGGAGCTTGTTTCTGTCAGTACAAGCATTTCTCGTTCACTTATTTCTATTCATTTAATTGTTTGAATACATTCCTGTTAATTTGAATCCTCTTTACAATCTCACTTCATTTCGGAGATATTCATCCCGATGTCTATGTATATCAATAATTATGTGTTGAATTAAACATAAACAACCGTTAAAACTCACTGGGCTCAACTGCTACACTGTAGAGAAATCCTATGTTGGAACGAAATAGGCACTTTGGTTTATGATGAATAAAACCTCATTTTGACCAGAATGAAACTGATGATGGGCAGCACAGATAGGTAGTGCCTAGCAGTGAAACGCAGGACGTGTGTTTCGCCCCATTTAGGACTCGTTAGCTGAATGTATCAGCATTTTAGATTTGATGTACACTCCGGAATCGAAAGCCGTTCAGCTAATGAATCCCAAATAGCCACTGACTTGTGTAATAGGATGGATTCTGATGAGACGAAAAGTGCTTCCTAGATTCTGCTGCTAACCACTATCCACCTCCGCCTAAGATACTTGTAACTTAAAGGCTATATCTAGGCAATCCGTACAGGATGCATATATGCCGAATGAGACTGATCAGCTGCCGTTCTAACTATGAATGTGAAGATTCAATCTACTTATACAAATACATTGAACTTTTGAAAAATTTCAGTGTAAATTTCTGTAATATAAAATATTGACGATAGATTTCTTACAAACATTTATCTGTAAACAAAAACCCAGCAAATATCAGTATATGTGTTATTTTCTAACAAACATTTCATATCATCAATCCACATACATAAATCAATACTTTCTTGTTGAGTACGATGATATTCTGCTGAAAGGTAAGTTAGAAATTAGAAATTCTTGTGACTTCAAAAAAGATGTAATACTTTCCTAATATAAACTGGAATATAAACTTTGAAATAGATACATAATTTATTAGCAAGCTTTTGTCGATACTTTTGTAACATTAACTGATCTAAAAACATGAAGAATGGTTATCATTGCAAATTATCGGATATTTATTTTTATTCTAAATTTATTTGTGCCAGTCATCGATTCGGTTGATCAAATTAAATTTCTCAGTTTCATTTTAAGAACAAGTCAACTTGCATTAAGTAGTTACAACTAGATCCGAATTAATCACGAAGCATTACTTAATAAGCATCATTAGTTACTGCAAAATTCAATCTTATTTTCCAAAAACCAATTCTAATCGATTCAATGTTCAATAATAATAATAATAATTCAAATTGTTCCATTTGATGATCATTACCATTTTCTGATGGTCAATTTGAAAAATAATGCAAATTCATCTCTTATTGATTTTTCACTTTTCCTAAGCTCTAACTATTTTCCTTTTGCACAAAAAAAACACATTTACCTTAGAATTAAGTTCAACAGATATCTCACGGATTGTCTATTTAAGGCATATTTAAAAGTATATATATATATATATATATATATATATATATATATATATATATATATATATATATATATATCGATTAGGAAGTACGATAAGTTTATTTAATATTCAATTCGGGATTGCCTTGTCATTATTCTAGTCATTGTGGCTTTTCATCGACGTAAATTATTTTTTCAAACATTTTTTTCAAAAGTCAGTAAATAGGATTATCACACGATCCTTAACTCTTCTAACCCATCCACCACAACAAATCGCTCTCATCAACACTTCAACACATGTACAATAGCAAAAATAAAAACACTTTTCATTTAAAACAAGGATTAAATTTTGTATTCAATAGATAATTTCGATTAAATATGCGTAAATCAACGTTCATTAACTCTATATATATTCACTTATCCCTAATTCCATTTTGAATTAGTCCTGTTTACTCACTCATTAGTTAGTTGACTAGGTGGATTATTTTCTTGCTTGCTTTTATTTGCTTGCCCGTTACCTTGTAACTTTATAACTTGTACATTCTACCATGTATAAATCAGGAAACCAATGAGTAGAAATAAAAAATTTCCTTCTGATAATTATACTTATAGGGAACATGATAACAATATGTAAATCTGTCTTGGTCAAATTGACAATCTAATTCATCAATATAATTGAGTACAGCTAGCTGTGTATATAGATATATAAACGTATGTACGTATGCGTATATTGGCATCTCTCTATGTTAGGCTGTTAGGCATGTTAAAATCATCAAGATAACAACAATCATTCTGGTTGTTTTTGATTTCTGTCGACTTTTATTTTAAGACAGTTAATTTGATATACGTATTTATAAATATATATATATATATATATATATATATATATATATATATATAACTTTGATAGAACGATCAAAAACAAAGCTTATCCTTTCTTTCCATATTACAACCGCTATTATTATTTATACTAATAAAGATAATAATAGTATTATTACTAAACTTGTTGACAATATGTGTTATAACCTACCTAGTCTTTAAAATCATGATATCATTTCAAGAGAATATTGTGTTAAATTAGTGAAAACTGGAGCAAAATCTAAGAAAGTTTAAATAAACAAAACTATGCCTCTTAACACTTCCTATTGTTTTTTTTTGTTCTGTTCAAACAATTGAGTCGGTCATTGAATTTTTTTCGGTTCGCTTTGCGAATATATATAAATGTATATATTGATTATTTGAGACCGGTTGAACTGAATTGAAATTCGTACAGCATTTAAACCCCGTTGATAAGATGTCATTGTTAGTGTTCTTATGTTGTTTTTGTAGCTCTCATGAGAAGGAAAGCAAAATTGAAAAGAAATAATCCAGGGAAAAAAGAAATCAACTCAAAAAAAAAATTAACCTAATCGATAACGAAAAAAATATGAGAATCGAATAAAAAAAATAAGATTTTTTGTAGAAAATAATTATCCACAAAAATATTTTTTATTTATCTGGGGTGACACTTAACACGATACTACTTAATACAGAGAGATATGTACAAATGCATAACTTCGTTTTACAAGTACGAATTGAATAGTTCAATAGATTGAAATGAAAGACAATAATTATTATTTTTATTATTAAAAAGGGTAATTTAAAAAGTGTTTTTTTCAACATGCCTTGCTCAAATAAACTTGAGCAGATAAAACGGATTAAATTAAGTGACTGAGAATATATTTTGTAAAAGAAAAACAGTAACTAGTATATTTGGATTCAGGTGCAGTTTTGTTCTCTGAGCTGGATGTTTCGGTTGTGGAGCTTTCACTGTTTTTCTGAACAACATCAACTACACAATTTCAAGTAAAAATGAAGTGTTCCCATTTCTCTATGTACGACACGTAGCTTGTCCTGTTGACCTTCGTCTGGATTAGTTGTCACTGACCGTTAACATGTCGTTATCTGCATCTTGATTTTGATTGTATCCCCCTTTTTATCTCTTTCTTGTGTATATGTTTGTCTACGATTTTCCTGATTCTCAAGGATATTTAGACAGATAAATAAAATATTATTTACTCATATTTGTCTTTCAATAGTAGGTTTTCATAAAAATCATAACTAAAAATAAAATTACTGGAAATATTCTGCGATGGATATGATAAAGTGTACAAGCAGGTCATCAATAAAATTTGGACAGAAAGTTATTACAAATCTCATTACGCAAACAATGTATCCATCATGTTTTATGACGGCTAATTGATTGCATGTTCATTAAACATCTAACTAACTAACTAATAGTCAAATTCATCGAATTTTTCCATAAAATTATTATTAACTAAACTGTTTTGATGAGTAGTATTTGTGACAAATAAAATCTAACGCCATACTGTATCAGAGTTAGCAATTTTTTCAAGTGTGATGCTGCACTGCATTAAATATTATTGTTTTAGATATGAAATAATTATCAATCCTAACTGTATGTACTGCTATTAATAAATGGTTTGTAAATAAATGATTACTGTGTTCAGTTTTATCACATTTCAAATAAAAGGTTCACTGCAATTAACCAATTTTATTCATCATTTTAAGAAACTGACAATGAACAAACTCGATTATACCCAACCGTCATATGATCAGTGAGAAAGAATCGTTATAACAGTTAAATAAGTATAAACTAGTTACTGGTAACTGCAACAACAAAGTTTTAGTTTCATTGAAATCATTAACTGATCATTGTTGACCACTAATACCTATCTGCAAGCACTGGACGACCGTTTCGTCCTAGTATAGAGGATTCATCAGTAATGCGCATTCACGACCCCATGCATGAAAGCTTTAACTGTAGAACATAGAGTCAGCGTACAAGGATTTTATTGCTATACTCTAATCAATCTACGATATCATACAACCTTACCCATCGTATTCGGTGGATAACTACCTCACATTCGACAGGGATGAACTCCTCTCGTCAGGAATCAAGATTGTAATTCCAGTTTAAAATCGTATTGGTTCTTTTTACCAATTCTCCAAATAATCTTTACATATAGTGTAAAATATTCTCAAATTTTTCTACCAACAAACGGCATGAATTCACGATTTGAACAGTTATAATTATAAGATATTGAAATAAGTCAATTTAAATGTTAAGCTAAATGAAAGAACCGATCATTTTTATGGTGTTCTGTTCTCTGAGCAGGATGTTTTGGTTGAGGAGCTTTCATCGTTCTTCTGAACAACGTCATCAGCACTTCTGTCTGAAGTTTGTGCTGATTATGAACTTAACACCACCACAATCATCCACCTGAGCTACGAATTTTCCCTCAGCATCTCAGAACTGATCACTGATTGTCGATGAATAGACTTTCATATATAGAAGAATTCAGAATTGAATAAAAATTTTCATCAGTAACTATCTTTAACTTATTTTAATGATTTAAAAGTGATTGAAATTCATACATAAATATGAGTTAATATTACTATTGGATTTAAGCATTTAGTTGATTCAAACAATTAGTGATTTTCATTTTCTCTTTATTCTGTTTTATTTTCTTCTTATTTCCCTACATCTCAACTCTCAAATCTTGACTCAGTTTGTTGCTCATCCAAATTGTCAACAATATCTTACTAGTATATGGTATGGATCCGAAACAGCTTTTCTTCAATCATGGTCATTAATCAGAAAAATTGGTCTTTCCGTAGCTGCTACCCCACTGCTTCCATTATTCTGTTTAATTTATATAATACTACCTACCTCGAATGTAAGTGTTAATGTGTCACTGTTTTAGTTTCATTTATTATTATTTTCTCTACAGAATTTACATTGTAGAATAAATTTTGATAAATATTCGACAGCTGTTTCATATGAGTCTATGACTCCTTAGCAGTGTGAACCCACGATGTCATCGAGTGTTTAATCTTTAGACTTCAAACCATTACCTGAGAACCTGTTGATTTACATTCTTAGCCTCAGGCAAAGTGATCATTATCCAATGTTAGAGATGGTAATATAATTCATAGTTGATACAGTTTAACTCCTTAAATTACAGCTTTTTCACTATCGAGATTAGTCATTAGAGACAAAATAATTATTGTTATGACAAGGGATTTAATGATAAGTTTTAATGACACACTGTTCCGTGAAGGATATCACCTGATTATTTAGTTTAGTAGGTAGAATTATAGCTTTAGATGGAGGAGTTAATGCAAGAAAAACAATTAAGTCTGTCCCTTAGACTCCTTATTCGGATATAAATATACTTCTAGCAGTTACCACACATGTTTTTATCTGCGCACCTGGGAATTTAGGGTAAGGGCTGATTGGCGCGCTGTTTATAACTGACATTGAACGATGCCAAGCATTCAAATACATATAATTATATATTTATATATAACATATTTGCAATTATTCTCCTTTTTTTATTGCTCAAACAGATTGCTCGTTCAATGCGATGTCCAGCAGCTAAATTTGCAACTCATGTTGTATCACATTTTTTATTTTTAATATTACTTGCTGCGGCAACATTCCGTTTAGAAGAGAATTATGATGCATTATTAGATGAACAAATGCTTGGCACTGGTGATGAAGAAACCATAAGACAATGGGTACAAAAAAATTTTCGACCATCTAAAGCAATTATAACACATGTACAAATATGTATTGTGTTATGGGTAGCTGGTAAGTGATGAATTTGTTTGCAAAAACAAAACTCTGATTACTTTATCATTAAACAAAGATAGCTAGAAAACTAATGAAAAAAATAATAAAAGGAGACCCTTTTTGCTAGTGTTGGAGATCGAATGAAAAAGCTTCAGATCTGTGATTAGAAATAGTTGAAATTTGGTCAGTCCAATCCTTAGTACTGATCAAACTTTATCAACCACATTACAATGTAACTTATTCAAAACATGATGATGCTATTCAGGACAATCATAAAATATATGGTCAATCAATTCAAAAGTTTCCGTTTCGGTTGCAAATCTTCGACAGTAACTTTTTTACCTTTGCATACCGATGTAAAATATATTTCTAGAGGCGTAAAGCTTTTAAGAAACTTGACAGTTTAAAGTACATCGGGAAATAAGCTACTTACATGAGTAATGAGTAGTTAGCTAATACCAATGCATTCGCGATTCGAAATGCATTAATTTACCAATAAAAACTGTTTTAAATGGACAGCAGTAAATGAAAAAGTTGAGAAATTAAGTGTTTTGTATAAAAGTAACACCAGGACTTATTTATTCTACATTCGTTTGGTAAATTTAAACATTCACTTAGAGACATGACCAACTTTCAAACAGACCAGAACGATCTTGTATTATCTTTTAAAATGCTCACAATTAACTACTGCTTTATAATAATACACGTGAATCTATGTTCCAGTGTTTCTGAGTCTATCTGTATGACAGTATAGCTTCACTTCATTCGATTACTCTGAAACTAAAGTAATAATAACGTATAAATTCATCTAATCTTGATTGAGCTAGTTCCATCCGAATGTAACATGAAGTTGCTGAGATTAAAAAATCTATGTATATTGACGTTAGTTTTAAAAAATCTAGTTTTATTACATTGTACAGAGACCATAAATTCCTAGATTCCATCTCCTGATGCATGCCACTCAATAAAAAAAATGTGCTCTCCGTTTAGTCATAGTTTCCAACAATAAGCCAATTCACATCAGATTAATACAAAGAGCATTCACAAAATCTGTGACTCTGTAGTATATGTACTAATGTGTCAAACCCACAAGCGTTATCTCGGGCTTTGGACTATTTAATCAATACATTCTCCTCGAGTTATCACATGTCTTTCGAAATCGTTTATTATTTGCTCATATCCCTCTTTATTTGAGTGTGTGTATGTGCATACTTACTTCTCTCATTGCATGGCGATAACTACTTGGTCATACCTCATCGCATCAAGTTGACTCGCTCGCCCTCTTAACTTTACTTTGCTTTGATTTCGGTTTTGTATTCTCATGTATGCCTGTGAGAACGACTGCTTCAAATAAACTCATCCAACCGAACCCGTATTTAACTTCTTATTACCGTCACCGCACAAATACAAATGATACACTTATCTTCATTGATTATATTTTAATTACTCATTATTCAGCTAATAGATACAGTTATTCAACTACATATTTCATAACTCCATTTGCTTTTTCTTTATCATTTGATTGTATACAGGACTACTACTTGCTGATATTAAGCATATCTACTTTGCAGGATTCAGATCTTATATATGTAATGCATATAATTTATTAAATTTTTGTATATTATCTATGTACATTGGTTCTTATACATTACGTATTATTGTTGATCGATGGGTTCGTGAATCAGATTTATTCTTTAATGCAACAACTCAAGTGAATTATTTATTACAAACAAATAATAGTATTTTGGTGCATCAAATGGTACAGAATTGGACACAATCATGTCATCATGATAAAAGTTATTTTATAACAGCCTGTGAGTTTTTATTGTTTTTTTTTTTATTTTTCGTACTTACGCCGATCTAAGCATTTTATGAGTATGAAATTATGAGAAAAAGAACTACTTTCAGTTGAAATTATAATCTGATTCTAGCTAGGTAACCAGTTAAATCCTAAGAGCAATGGACAACCGTTTGATCACAATCTGGGGTCGAACTCCGAACCTACAGCTTTGCAAATGAATGCATAACTTCCAAACCACTGAGTTGGAATCGAATGGTTCACATGTCTCTAGCTTCAAGACAATCTGTCATTTTCTTGCATGAGTCGTGAATGATCACTTAGATCAGTCGAACTTACTATTCTCCTCAATTGTGATGATAAGATATTTCGTTTTAATACAATATTTTACATTTATTCTGCTGAATTACTGTTCTATCTCTTTGTTTATTCTGCATTATTAGCTCGATTTCGTTGGAAATATGATGATCCTGAAATTGTATCTGATGTAATGTTTGCAGTAGCTAATGTAGTCAGTTTCGCTCGTACCACATATTTGATGCCAGCTTTTGAAGCATTGGGTCCATTACAAATTTCATTTACAAGAATGCTCACAGATATTACACGATTCATGGTTTTATATTTATTGGTATGTTAATTAACAGTCAAACAAATTTAGAAAATTGTTTAACAAATCATTTTGTTTTATATTGTTTTAATTGAAGCGGGATAAAATCGAAAAATTTCTATGAGTCTCAAATAAGATTACAGTGTTAAGTTTTTATAATTATACTATTGGTTATTGAACGGAACTCGTACTGACAGGGAAATATTTTGCATTTATTAATGAACGATTCACTGTTTTAAATTATTCAAAATAAGAATCCATGCTGTAAATTCAAATGAACAATACAAAAATTCATCAATGAAAAGTCGCTGAGATAAAGATGACAGCTAACCTGAAGAAGAATACAATTTTTATCATAAACAACATACATATGTACAGTATGTAGCAAGTGTAACCTACAAATTGAACAAGTTTCTATAAAACCAGTTGAACCAAATAAACAATGCATGATATATTTTAAACACATTAGAATTTCTGAATAAATGTTGTTTAAAACATAAATAATTTTTCAGGCACCGTGACAATCTTTCTTTCATTCATTGTCAAATCAGTAGAAAATCATGAGCGTGACCACATGAGCATAAATTCATTTTGATGTAGAACACATGTCAGTAAAGAGTTTATGAACTTGTTAAACCCATATTGAGCTACTTATGAGTAGTATATGACATGAGTGTCAACGTAATGTCTGGCAGTAGAAGATGGGGGAAGATCAAGAAAGGAAGAGTTAGAACACAATGGAATTTGTATGAAATGCATGAATAGTGACAATGGATTGGTGTTTTGCAACAGGAACAGTCCAGTTCGATATGATGAACTGATATTTTGCAAATTAACGATTTACGATATGGTTTTCCGATTTTACTAAGTAACTCTGTAATTCTTGCTTAATACAATTCGGTTGCCCCACCTGTGTTCTCCTTCACTACAACGACACGAGCATAATTTCATTTTGATGTAGAAAACATGTCAGTTAAGAGTTGATGAACTTGTTAAACCCATATTCATTTTATTAGTTGGTGAAACAAAAATTTTGATAAATGTAAACCAAAAAATCATCTACTTGTCTGTTTTTTTAAAAGACTTTAACATGGCTTTCGTGAGATCGTTGAACTTGTGGTTCCATAGATTAATTTCCCATCGATATCACCATTCCATATAATGGAAGAGTCCAACCTTCTTAATAATTGTGTATAACGTAAAATATCCCCGAATAATTTGAGATAGAAAAGATCCTATCAAGCACATTCTCTGATATTTTCGTCTTTCTAAATAATAATTTCTGTTATAATTACTCGTATTCGGAAATTTCATATGAAGATTCACCATAGACTGAAGAAAAAAAAGTACACAATACGGATCAATATTTCAACATTCCACTATCTTAAATGAGTCATCCATTTTCATACAAAAATATATCGATCTAAACATTTAAATGCCGTATGCATTATTCCCTAAATAAGTAGACGCACTTTATGAGTAACATATGAAGTAATGCTGATGAAGATGATCAATAATAACACAAAAATATCATTCATCAAATAAGGTCAAAAAACAATTTGGATGGTAATTTACACTAAGAATATGAATAATGATCAATGTGAACCGATCCAGTCGAAAATAATATTACGCAATATTAACACATGCTGAAGGATGAAAATTGAGTAAAAAAGAGAACAAGAATATGTGCAACAGCCAGTTAATCAGTTTTACACTGTGTAAAGTCTTCAATTTTTTTGTATCATTTCAAGACTCCACATCATATTAGCAAAGGCAGATGGAGTTATTAGAGCAAAGTACAAATTTGGGAAAGGTTTAACACTATCGGTGCTAATCGGAAACGTTAGGTAAAAACTATGTGATTTGATAAGAAAGAAAGAATTTTTATAGAATGCAGTTGTATGAGATCATTTCAAAACATACCTAACGTCTCACATGGACCCCAACTGAATAGTAAGCAACTATCAACACTGATCCATTCAGCAGTCAGTGGCTTCGCTAGTTAATGCCATATCTTAGCTTGGTTACTTTGCTCCTTCTTCTAACCTTCTCCAACATCAGTAAACTTAGCTTGTCAAAATAGATGGTAGTTTAGATTTCAGTATTGATTTAAGTCATAGATAAACATTTGTGAGTTGTCAGTTGTCATGGATGAATCACCTATCCAGTCCTTCTTGGTTTTTTATTTATTGTTTAGCATCAGTCAGTTCTAGATATAGATTAAAAAAGTACATCGAGATCTTTTTAGTGTTATACTATTATGTAAATATTTATAGTTAGGCTAATATATAACTGTTCTAAAATTAAATCAGTAAAATTATCTATCTCATATGAGTATGTTACTGGGTTACATTAGTCATTAGAGGACTAGGTCAACTTTTCCTACGGCCTAAATAACAAAAGATCATTGATCACATCAGTATTGAAAATGTTTTCTTCATGGTATGCCAAGAATCAATCTTTGAATGGTCAATAAATTTAGAAACTTCCAAGAATAATTGTTAATAGATTTACTCATCACCTAATATACTTCTCATTTACTAACTGAGCAATCTCTACGGTACTTGGCAGGCTTCAGTTCAATCATGAATGCAAATCATTTGATTTCCCTACTAGAATAAAATGACCAGCTAATGATTACTAGCTCCCAACTGTTGCCTAATTATCATTGTTTAAGTAATTCAAACTACGAAATAAATATTTAATTTCACTATTCATATTTTTATTCTACATCAGGTATTATTTGCATTTATGGTTGGTTTACACAATCTCTATTGGTATTACGGTTTACAAACATTCAAAATCTATGATGAAGCAACCAATACTACACAGACTCTAGTTGCAACAGAAATGTTTGAAGGGTTAGTGTTTTTCCTTTTTATACTAATTCAAACATTGTATTATTATCGATAAATTTCAATTGTTCAATTTAAAAAAAACAGACAAAATGATGTTGATTGTGGCTAAAATGTCTGAGATAAAACTTTAAATCTCTGTGAATACTTTAGTTCATACAGCAGTCTTCAAAAATCTCATTGATAAGCACCAACTAACCAAAACCCAAATCTTTTGACCTCCTATCTATTGAATGAATAAGATGATATACTTTATCCTCCCTAGAAGCTATAGATTTAAAAAATTTTCAGGATACTAGAAATGATCAAGAAGTATCTGAATCTACAAAGACATGTATATTTACGCAGAAATACGTCTGCATAGCATGTAATTTTATTTTAAAGATGTGAATAACGGAGTTCTAATTAATCACTAATTAATTTTGACAAGTGTCAACTTAAGCTGTAGACTTTTTGACTTTACAGAAAGAACAATTCAGTTTTCTAGGATTTACATTAGTAAATTTATTGATTGTTACATTTCAAAATTTTTATATGACAAAATACGAAACCACAAACTTTCAATTTATAAACTACATGAAAATCTGTTATCAATTTGAAAATAAAAGGTAAACTTTTAACATTCTGAATCAGTTGGATATGCTACTGACCAATAATCTATTCCAATCCATAATTTTCAATAATAACAGAAATGACAAAAGGCGTATTGAATTTCATGGAAATTTCAATTGTATGGAAATTTAGAAGTTGAAATCTGACAAGTTTGAAAGAAAAAACAATAATCTTTTGATCTGCTATGAACAGTAACGATGGATGAGATTACGTAAAATCAATAGATTGTTCAGAGTTAGATATTAACGCTGTCGGATGCCAGCTCAGTTGTTTAGAAGTTGAGTGTTTGAGCGCAAGATCAAAGGTCCTGGGCTCAAATCTTGTTAGTAGCAGGAGTCTTAGATGCTCATTATTGATGAGTCCTATACCAGGACGAAACAGCCGTCTAGCGCTCGTGGATTTTCAATGGTGTTCTAACAATGACTTCAATGTGTAAAAACGACGATCTCCATAATGCCATCATGCGAAATCAGAAATCTCTTCTCAAATCAATCATGCATTGAAAGAATGGAACCAAAAAACTCACTAACATAGAAATTAGAAGTAAGCATTGGCTGAAATATTCATTTTTCATACAACTATTTCAAATATTCAGAGACCAGATATAAATGTTTGAATCAAGAAAAAACCTATATGCAGTCATTTATTAATACTAACAGCTATTCTATAAATAAATTAAAACATGAAGGAATTTGCAATATATATATATATATATATATATATATATATATATATATATATATATATATATATATATATATATACGAAAAATTTCGGTTACACTAGATCGTGGAGCATGCATTCATCGACTTAAAATGGTCCATATATACTTTAAAAAAATTAGAGTGATCATTAAATCCACCTGCTGGTTAATAAAATTGAATAATTGGGTACAATTCTATGCATATTAGTATTTTTTTTGTCATTTCACTAGAATATGAAAATGTTCTACTGGTACCTATTTTCATAAATCAACTGTAAACCGTAAAACAATCTGTGTTCAAGAACAGTTTTACAATGGGCTATACACTTTATATTAAGCTACATTTCAACTAAACGGAACTTATTCAACCTGTCGAATATAGGCAGTAACTAGATAACACAACTTGGGGAGGTGGGCGAAATCCATAGATTCATCAGACTTAGACATTGAAACCGTTTGGTACTGGCTCAGTGGTCCAGAGGTTAGGCGTTCGAGCGCAACATCGAAGGTCCTGGATTCGAATCCTGTGAGTATCAGGGGTCATTGATGCGTACTGCTGAAGAGTCCCATACCAGGATGAAACGACCTCCAGTTTTCTAATGGTGGTCTAATAAATATCGATTCATGATTTCAGCCTGTAAAAACACTGATCTCCATAACTCTACCTGAAAAAAATGAACTTAACGAGTTGCTTAGAAGTAAAACAAATTTTAATAATTAGCCTGAATGGCTTTTCCCACTCAAATATTGATAACCAGTAAAAGTCATTTTAAAAGAAAATGATAACTCATTACTTTTTTGTGCCTTCAAAATTACCCACATGATTCTAATGTATACTTACTTCAGCTTGATAGTGTTATATCTTGGAATAGAGATGATTAAAACACCCCTAACTGAAATAATTAAAATCTCTGTGAAATGATTTTCCATATAGTGAATCTGTGGTGGACCAAACGATATATCATTTCAAAATATTAACAAAGTTATTGAATACAAACAGATGTATATTGAAATATATCAGTTAAATGTAATAAACACAATAAATATGTAAGGACGTTACTTTATACGGCTGCTTGTACGTGTTCGGTTGTGTTTGGTACCATAAATCCACAATTATAGAAATGTTAGTAATCCAAATGATGTAAATATCCGTAAAGTAGCATATACGTATGACTGCAGTCTATAAATTTAGACAATATACTTATACTTATGAGACGTGCGTATAAAGTGTATTTGATAGGATGAGGCAGTGAGTGCCGTGCTATGTGTACACAGAACGGAAACGTGGAGCAGTTAAAGCGCCTGATATATTCAAGGACACACAGTTAAACAAAATGTACAACGATTTCATAGTGAATGTACAGGTTGTGAAAATTAACAAAAATAGACAAATAGTATCAAAAACTATTTACAAAATAAGTTTGTCGTGCCATCTCCACAAATCTAATGAAATCGCTTATATTTATAGTCATTTACAAATAAAACTTGTCATTTCACTTAATAGTCTTGTTACAATTGAAAAACATCCACATGAAGAACATGAGTGAACATTTTCATAATGAATATTTCAAATCTTGAATACATGATAGGATACATAAAGCCTTATGCCAAATGATTTATTGTTGATAGCACTCAAGCCTTTAACACTATACATTTTGGAACATAAATTAATTGACAACATAATAATATATTAGGTCAATTTTAATCTAATTTAGTCTATATGAAAATACCAGTGTAATACTTCTCATAGAGAATGTAATTTATATTGGAGATAATGTTAAATTTATTTCATTTTATTGTGCAATCTTTTAAGTAGTAGTTGACTTCCGGGAAAAACTAACTTTTATGTTATTTTTGTTATCTGATCTCAGTAGCTTAGCTCTATATGTTGTATAACATCTGTCAGTTAATATATTTATTTGAGTTATTCAATGTGGAACTATTTAAAGTATGACTGATTACCAGATTAGTTATGCAAATCAGTCACTAGACAAATAAGTAAATATTTAACCCTTTTAGTGTAATCGGATAACTGTCTTCTTCTATTATTATATAGACACAAAGATGTATTATCAGATAACTTGTTACAACTCATCATCAAACCAGTCTGCTTAAAATATACTTATTGAAGTTATTTTCTCAAATAATTACTAATTGACAAGTAAACTCTCTCATTACTATATTTAACGATAATAAATAGAATATTGCACTCAGGATTATTTTAATTTAGATCATAAATACCTTTTTCTACCAGATGCTTTAGGTATTTGTGATCACGAGGAAATTACTTATATCCTATTAAAAAACTCAGTATGCCAAATCCTCTTAATTTTGTTAAAATGATCATCGTGAAAGGTCGGTTAAATTTTATAAATTTCAAAAAAAAGGCATATTTTGAACATTTGAAGATGTTCATATTTTTATACTACTAATAGACTACAATTGTAAGATCATTTAGAATCACGAGAATATTGAACACCTGTTTTTGTTTCAGTCAAAAAAAATTCTAAGCAGTAGGTACCAAACAACTTCAGATTAGTTTTACAATCATGAATGTACCGGCATGAATAGATTTATTTTCTTTTAGTTAGTTTGTCTGCCATCCTTTATCTAATGAAAGCAAAGGACAGGACTGATCGATTTATATCAGTCAAACAGGAAACATGAGCATTATTTTAAGTGAAGCGGTATCATAATAAACTTTACCATATGCTACATAGACAGAGGCCACTGATCAGAACTCATATTTTGTACTGAGAAGACTGAGGCAGGCTCGATAGATTATATTCGGCGAATTTACACTCTTAGTCAATTAAAAACGAAAACATTACATTAAACACTCTATTTGCACACCATCTTTGAGTCCTGACTTCCAACGCTCCAGCCTTCTTCCATTCCTGCTGTTGCTTCCTTTACTTCCTGTCGTGCTCTATTTATTTCTTGCTTTTGCTCTATTTGCTTTCCGTTTTCCTCTTCTGACCGTGAGACTTTTTCTTTCACGTCCATTCTTATACTACTTATATCGTTCGTCTTAGTAGCACACACCACAGTACTAGTTGTTATCTTGTGGACATATCGCTGCTTGCTTTATAACTTGAACCTCTGACAAACAGCATCACAGATCCGTTACTATAAATCTGTTTCAGCATTCAAACACTTAATATTTACTGGAAATCTATTTTCATCCATTTTTCATGGAAACAGATAGAATTTTTCTAGTGCATTTCTACTCAAAACAGATTTCCTACATCATTAATAATTATTTTAATATTTTCAACATGCGAATTTGATTCATACTAGCATCTAGTGTAAACAAATATCTCTCTCTTCAAAAGAATTGATCACTATTCTGTTATGTACATATATTCTAAAAGTAGATGTATATAATTAAACTAATGATTGTATTCTTTTTTTTCATCATTATTCAATAGGGAATATAAGATTACGTTAATCTATTGGGATTTATAATTTGTTAACTAGAGTGAAATTCAATCACTCAAAATTAATTTTTAAAATGATAATGATGCTGTTATGAATGAGATTATCTTTAATTTTTTTTTTTTTTTTTTTAATAAATAAGTGGCTACCTGAAAGTTGGTTTCATCACAAACAAATAACTTATGATTGATTATGACTCATTTAAATCAAACCGACCGAATCGATTTTAGATATACAAAAAAAGGAAAGACAGATTCATCAGTAATAGCCTGTAAGATTAAATCTAACTAATCCGTTTTGTTAACTTCTGATAGTCCAACGAGAATATGTATTTGCACCGTAAATTAAAAAACATACTAGTCACACATTTACTTGTAAAGAGATTCTTAGTTTACCCTACAGGAGCCATTTGTATTCTCTTAATTATTAGAAAACTTGTGATCGCATTTAAAACTTCTTTTTCATTCACTGATTTTTTCAGTGAAATCGATGGTTTTTCAAAAGGTGCGCTTTTAACCAAATGAGCGCACATTTTGAAATACAGGTTAATCTATCACTGATCTTTACATACTTCCTTACTTACATCTGTTACCCTTAATGAAGCATAGGCAGCCGACCAGCATTCTCCAACCAACTCTGCTGTGAGCCTTCTTTTCCATTTCTACCCAATCGCCGTCCATTCTTCTGATCTCTGCTTCTAATTCTCGGCGTAATATGTCCTTTTGATCTTCCCCTTTTCCTTTGATATTGAGGATTCCAAGTTAAGGCTAACTTTGTAACACAGTTGTGTGCTTTCCTCAACATGTATCTCATCCACTTTCAGGATTTTCATATAATTATTAATATTTCCTTAATAGGCAGGCATAAGGAGTTGTAATCATCGAAGAATTAATTTCAGCCCAAAGTTTATTACAGTAATGAAAGTTTGAATTGTTCTAACAGTTAAGGTCTTTATAAATTCAAGAATCTGTTCAAAACAGTATCTATACAAAGCTTTAAAACTTATTTTTTTCAAGTCTGTTCCACGATAGCTTGTAAAACATTTTATAGAAACTCTCCAACAATCCATTTTTTTTATTGGTTTGTAAGAATCTTGGCCAGTAGAAAAATTCAAATTTCTTTCGTTTAAAAAGTATTATTAATCATTCTTACACAAGACCCGCCCTTGTAATCTGAAGTACAATACAGATGAACCATATCTTTTCAGTACACCATTAAAATCTACGATATATTAAGCTTGACACTGTTTTCAGTGTTAACTGAATCCTATTCATTTTTATTGTATTATCTTTAAATTTAAATAGTCATGTGAAATCGATAAACAAATCACAACACTAGTACATATGTCGATGCAAAGCACAGACTAATAAAACAGCGTAATATTCATGTATGGTTTATCGGTGTTGTATTCTTCTAACAGATATTTTATACTATTCTATTCAATATAATTACCTTAGTTAGCTTTTTATCAATAAAAAAGTGTATGCGTATGCTATTAGTTCAATTCAATGAAGCAGGTGTGTTCATGACTGCTGTCTCAGTTTAAAAAGTAATAATTTCGCTAGTTAGTAGAAATAACAATAATTATAACTGATTACACATATTATCCGAATAGTTTCCTGTTTGCTAATTATTAAAAAAATTATAGTCAGATACTTAGAGTTACTCTAAGTCTATAATATAGAAAACTAAGACAGGATAATAATATTTATGAATAAAACTTTTTGTAATTTCGTATTGGCACAAATCTATGAAATCACAGACAAGCGGTTGGAGTCCGTGAGACTTAAGTCACTGATGGTTAAAGACCTTGAATGACATGGCTCAAAATAGTTTGCAATCGCGCAGGTGCATCCACTCTTTGTGTTCTGTCTAATTCCAACCTTCTGAATTTCTCATCATCTCTATCTTTCTTTGTCTAACTTTATCGCACTGAATTATACCCTAATCTTCTCCATTATTGCTAATACTTCTACTATCGCTACCACTATTGGATTTGAACTGACAGTTGTGTCTCTGTGCTAATGCGGTAAAGCAACCTGAACTGTTGTACATACATATAAAGTTCTGTGTTGCATCTGTCTGTCCGTCTGTCATATTGCTAATATTCGGCATTGTAGATAAACAATTCTATTACAGAGAGATTCAAATGATACATTTCAAAGAGAATAAGGTACATGTCATCGATTCCACCGATATCCATGTACCAAATATACTAGATATTGTGATATTTAAACTTCGTGAGGAAGTTTTTTTCGAGTTCTAGTGAGAAGTAGGAACTAGTCGAGTTGAACTCTATAGGGTGTGAAGCAGTTCCCACCTAAGACAATGGATGAGGTTGTGGAAGAGTGTGAATTAGTTGAAATCAGGCTTTAACGTCGTTTGAAGCCGGAGCAGTGGTCTTGAGGTTAGGCGTTGGCGCGCAAGACCAAAGTTCTTGGGTTTGATTCCTGCAAGTGGGAGTAGCAGATGCGCAATTCTGATGGGTCCCAAACTAAAATGACATCAAATTCTTATTCAAATAATTAGTAAGAAATGCTACAATTCTCCACAATCACATAGCTCACATAGCAAATTTTACATCAGGAAAATATAATCTTAAAAAATAGTTTTGATCATGAGTTAATATCAATTTGGGAACTATTCGAAAACTGATTTATCAGTTTATATATAAAAATTTCATGGTTTTTAAAGTTTTGTAATGCGTTTGAGATAACTGATCAACTGATTTAACTAATTTCCTCAAACACTAATGTCATGTCAGATTGTATTCTTGTAACTCAACAACTCACTTTCCAGTTTGTAAATTTAAATGGTCATCTATTGTAAAACACGAACTAAAAATCCTTGATTGAACGAGCCATACTGGCAAATCATAAATAATATAAATTCTAGAATATCATAATAATCTTAAAAACTTTTTTTTTAACTGACAGAAAAAATTAATTTAATGCAAGTCTCCAGATAAATCGGTTCCAATCTCACTGTCTTGAATTAATCAGTCAAAAGAAAACTGTCTTAGTAAATTTAATCACCGATTTAAAAAAATTTATGATTGATTATTAGATAATATAAAGGTGTTTTGTCCTGTAAGCTAGGGGATTTCTTCATGAAGTTTGCATTATCTGTTCCTACACAACATTAACAGCAAACAATTCATCCTTTATAGGGAATGAAATGTCCATACAAAATCATCATCCTTTCAGGATGATTCTTCACTATTTCAAAACATATTCAATCCTGATTTAAAAAAAAATATTTTGAAAACACCACATCTTTTCCATTTGTTCTACACCTACCACCAATAATGGTGTGATATGTTGTACAGTGAGTATTATCGACAGTCATTTATCCTCATCACTCTAAACATGTCTACTTAAAGAAGAATGTTCTTTTTCGAAATAATAATTGAAAAAAATAAACTGTCAATATTAATTAGCTTTTTCCAATTTCTACTTATATTACCTTATTCTTTCATACTTCACAGGCTTCGTCATACTCTGTACAGTTTGTTCTGGTCAATGTTTAGTCAAGTCAGTATTAGTAAATTACCGATTCGTAAACCAGGTGAGTGATTTTTTGATCAATATAAATTCACTAAAACTCCAAAACTTACATAAATAGGAAGTGTGCTTTTCAAAATTTAACATCCATAACAATGAATGTTCGCATGAAATATTTTCTATTTGTTTAAAGAACAGGATTATCAACTGTTTCATGTGAGGATACTTTCGGAAAGTTATCAGTTTGTCAATATTGATTGCCAGACATTATTGATTTGATTGACATTTACTAAGCTTGATAATCAAGTCTGAACTTTTTAATTATAAACAAACGATAAACGTTGGCATTTATTTTACAGACATATAAATACTTTGAATAACACTTGACTACATTTTCATCATATTAAATAAATAAAGCATTTTACCATGAGAAAAATAAGTTTTTATGGCTAATTATTTTCATCCGATTCAAGGAATTAAATACCGTGTCATCAATATTGTCTTTCATCATAAGTGTTCAAGAAATCTGTTTTTTTATTCAAATAGTGCAAAACAAACTAGAGTTCATTGTCATGGAAACGAAATTGAACCTTCAGTCAATATCCTGTATCATATAGAATTTCAAAGTAACGAACTAATAATACTTACAAACTTGGCAGCTTTTTCAAGTTGATGTATTTATTATGGTAAACTTCGAATGTATTATAACTTAAGCACTTAAGCACACATTTATTAGTTAAAGCTTTCAAAACAAAGCATTAAACATTGATCAATCTCGATCGATAAATTCCAGTGGACATTGAACACTAATTTCAAACTAGTTACAGAGCGCCATTTTTTAAAAAAAAAGTACTAATAAAACAACATTCTTTCAGACAAATTATCTGCGATTAGACACTGGCAATAATTTTCTTTTTTATCTAAAGAAAGTTGAAAAACAAAGAGAAGTAAGTCCATTGCCCAGTAAAGAACAAACAATGAAATAGTCGAAACAGAAACTTAAACAAAACTGCATTGAGTCGCCGAACAAAAAAAGTGTAAAATGTATATTCACTTTTGTTCAAATTTGTGGAAAAAGAAAAAAAAACAAAAGAAAACAAATCCAACTACAATGGAACATGAAAAAATCAATTGAAATAACTTTTATTGCGCATTAGAAACATGTTTATAAAAAGAAAATTAATAATACATCATGTCTAAAACTAGAATGCTAATTCTTGTGACCAAAACAAAAAAAGTAAAACATCCGTTAATGTAATTAATTGCCTAACAGATTGGTCTCAATAACTTTTATATATATATATATATATATATATATATATATATATATATATCAACTTGTATCATTTGAACATTTTCAAAATAAATACTTACGAAATTTGACTAAGCATACATACATATATGTACATATATAATAAAATAATTCATCTGAAATTTTTTGAAAAGAAAAGAAACTGTGCTTAAAAACGTACAATGATTATTCTATGAACTTAACTAAAAGTTTTATCCCTGAAATCATGAGTCAATCGTTTTTAAACCTTTATTTGGAACCTGAAAGCATTGGACGGCCGTTTTATCATGGTATGGGACTCACCAGTTGTGAGCATCCACGACTTCTACCACTCACAGGATTCGAACCCAGAACACAGAACCAACGCCTGAACTATAGATCAATGAGCCAGCATCCGTTGGTGTTGTTGTCTAACTTCAATTAAACCATGGTATTGCTGGACCTGATTCATTGTTTTCTGTAGGTAAATGCCTACAAACGACAGAGCTGAACTCCACCGGTCACGTCTTCTCACTAGAACTCCGGAACTTTTCTCATGAAGCAAGTCGCTAGTGAGCATATGATAAATTTCATTATATGGTTCTGGAGACTTGACATTCTCAATGAACTTATAATGGAAATTATAAAATTACTAGTATATTTGGTATATGGATATGAATCGAGGACATACAGCTCATCCTGTTTGAGATGTATCTTTACCAAAAGCTATTCATTTACAGTCAACAGTATGAAGTAACAGAACTAGAACTCCAAGAATTTCCTTACGAAGCTAGTTACCACTAAGCGGAAATCGTGGATGCGTACTGCTGATGACTGCCATACCAGAATGAAACGGCTCTCTAATGCTTACAGGTTCCTAATGATGATCTAACAATAACCGATCATAAGAAACTCCATAATCTCCAAAACCCTATAACGGAAAATCCCGAGTTAATTAAGTATTTCTACTAAAACTGATGAAAGACAGAGACAATTTGCATTTTTCCTTTCATTCAACTCATTGACAAACTGAATTAAAGATGAATGAAGAATGAATGGTGGGTTGTGGAAATCATGTTCAAAAACAATTTTGCTCTTCCATGTTATACCATTTAATTTAACTTTTTATTATTATGTACAATAGATCTGAAGGATTTGCATATTTTATATTTGACAACAATAGATCAAGCGGAACATAAATACACTGATGGTATGATTGATTCCGATTCACCGACAACCATTGTTGACAGTGTCGGTATGGTATTGTTTGCTGTGTACCATGGAATAATTATTATTGTCTTGGTCAATATGTTAATTGCTATGATGAGTCATTCATTTGAAAGTATTCAGGTAAAAATTTTGTTGAATTTGTTTTTTGCAGGATATATTTGTAATTTCTTTAGGATTATTTCATTTGACTTGAATTTTCATCTGAATGAAACAATTCATCATAATATTACATTTGGGTTATTTTTTTTAAAAATCCGGTTCGTTTCATGATTAATATTAAACTTTAAAATCGCTAAACATTCATCAATATCGAAGACAATTAATGAGGTATGATAAACAGTTTGACAGTTTTAAGTTTAACTTCATTTAATGTTGCAGATGTATACTGTTGAAGTACCTTGAATGCCTGCCTGCCTATAAACGTTTACAATAATTTTCCAAATGATTACAATTCATGACAAGAATAATCTCAGGATTAACTATTTGATGAGTTCAAAACTCCTTGGTATTTTATCATCAAACTGTGTTTTATTATAGAGATATATCACACACTCAATATGTATTCAGAATTAATAGCTAGAGTTATGAATTAAAAAGTATTGACAATTGAAAGTGACTAATATTATATAATGTGTATTGACATTTGAACAAAAGACTTTAATTGAAAGTTAAAGTGTCGAAAAACACTTTGATCACCAATCGCTTATTCACAAAAAGTAAGCAGATTGAATTTAAGCTTTTGATATGAATGCAAAAAAATTAATATGGCTTTTGTTAAAGCGAATTATAGTAGTCGTTCGTGCAAAAAACTGATCGATGAAATTCACCAACTTGACGATTTAACGAACAGAAATTATTAAAGTAGCATAGAATTTACTACAAAAATGAAAAGATTCGATTTAATTCCAAAATGAAATGTGAAAATAGTTTAGATTTTCGCATTCTTTTTTACATTAAAATGATAGGTGATCAATATGTCATCATTCTATTGTATTAATGTTCACTTGAAGTGTGTATTGATGAAAAACTATTATAGTTGAAACAATAATTAATACTGAATTCTAGAAAGCATCTCTCATTCTATTCAACAGTCTAGGCCAATATAAACCACATGAATAAATGAATTAAAACGGAGTGTTTACAGAGTTAGTAATTTACGTCGGTTATTATTCAGAACTATATTGGCAAGTCTTTGGGTAGTTTCAGCGGCTAAACTTTATGATTATTTTCTTCTTAAATTTCCATTCTCAAGACATTCACTCAACTTCTAAATCTAACCAGTGTCATGGTAGTAATTTCGAAGTTTGATAAGTTCCAGTTCATTTGAAATAGTAACTAGTATAAAAAAATTCCCTTGTCAGTAATCCCATCAAAACACACTTAAAATTACATAAAATAAAAATCTATGACTAATTTCAATGGTATATTATTCATTCGATGTCGTTAAGTTTGCTCTTAACATATGTTGGGGACGTCAGATCCCCAGAACTCCCTTGATAAATGTCTGCGAACATGGGCTGATCGGCTGGCCTTGAGATTTCTTTTCCCACCAGGCAAACCCTTGGCTTTGATTGGTTGCTGTGTATTTTAGTGGTCTATTTTTGTGATTGTCCCAAGAACGTTTCTATGGTGTATAAATAATCGAAAGTTGTGTGCTTGATAGCACTGTGCTTGCTGGGTGTTTGTAGAATATAATTTTGGTTAGCCATTGGATCAGGGTAGCTTACCTGGACAATAGTTCATTGTCTCATTCGCGTTTATCGACTAAGGTGAACCCGTAATAGTTTTAAGCATACTTGGTGAAAAACCTAGCAACGTTTCAACGCAACAATGAGTTTTTTTAAAAATTAATTATCAAATATTCAGCTTAAACTAATGAAACATTAGATGGAAATGATAATTTAAACTTTGAAAAAAATATATATATATATATATATATATATATTTATATATATATATATATATATATATATATATATATATATATATATATTGTAGATAAGAACACAAGTGACTACTAAAATGATTGTTTGATACAGTGTTAAATGAAATAATATTGTCAGATAGACAAAAGCTGTTCCTACTTTTCTACTTACGCCCGTTACCCCCAACAGAGAATGGGCCGCCAACCACTTTTCTCCAACCAACTCTGTCCTCGGCTACCCTTTCCAGTTCTGTCCAAGTTTTGTTCGTTCTTCACACGTCTTTTTTCTATTTCTCGTCTAAATTTATTCTCTGGCCTACCTCTTTTCCTTTTACCTTGAGGGCTTGTCTTGTGACGTAGTTGGATGCTTTTCACAGTATGTGTCCTATCCACTTCCACCGCTTCTTCCTGATCTCCTCCTCCACTGGAATCTGGTTTGTTCTTTCCCACAGTAAGTTGTCGCTGATAGTGTTGGGCCAACGAATCCGAAGTATTTTGCTTGGACAACTGTTAATAAATACTTGTATTTTCTGGATGATGACTTTCGTAATTCTCCAAGTTTCCTCTCCATACAGTAGAACTGTCTTGACATTTGTATTGAAAATCCTGAGTTTGGTGTTGATTGATATCTGTTTGGAGTTCCAGATACTTTCAAATTGTAAAAATTCAGCCCTTGCTCTGCCGATCCGCGCCTTCACATCTGCATCGGATCTACCTTGATTGTCAAAATATATAAAAGTGTTGACGTCCTCCAAGGCATCTGCATCAAGAGTGATTTGGTTGGAACCTGTTGTGTTTTATCGCAGAATCTTACTTTTCCCTTTATGTATGTTGAGACCTACTGCTGCTGAGGCTGCTGCTACATTGGTCGTCTTCTCTTTCATTTGATGTTGCGTGTGCGATAGTAGAGCCAGGTCATCTGCGAAGTCCAGATCGTCCAGCTGCGTCCTAGTTTCTATTGAATACTGTGTTTCCCTCCAAGTGCTGACATCTTCATAATCCAGTTGATGACCAGGAGAAAGAGAAAGGGTGGGAGTAAGCAACCTTGCCTCACACCTGTCTTCACCTCGAACGAGTCTGTATGCTGACCTCTGTACGCGATTTTGCAGCTAAATCCATCACAAGAATCCCATATGATTTCGAAAAGATTGTCAGGCACGCCATAGTGTCGAAGAAGCCTCCACAGTGTTTTCCTGTCCACTCTACTGAATGCTTTCTTGTAATCGATGAAGTTGATGTAGAGTGTTGAGTTTCAACTGATTGTTCTACAATGACCCGTTATTGCGATTTGGTCAGTACATGATCGATCCTTACGAAATCCAGCCTATTGGCCTCGAAGTTGTGTATCTACGAAGTCTTTCATTCTGTTTAACAGTAACCTGTTGAAGACTTTGCCTGGTATTGAGAGAAGAGTGATGCCTCTGTAGTTCTCACACTTGCTGCGATCGCCTTTCTTTGGTATTTTGATCAGGTATCCTTTTTTTCAGTCTTTTGCTACTTTTCCTTCATCCCACATCTTGTTGAAGAGAATGTAAAATAATTTTGCAGTTGCTGCCACTTCAGCTTCAACTGCCTCCGCTGGAATGTTGTCTGGTCTTTCTGATTTGTCACTCTTGATTTGTTTGATGGCAATAATGATCTCTTCAATTGTTCATGGACCAACATCGATTAGGAGGTCTGTGAGTGCTGCTTCGATTTCGGTTGCTTCGTTGGGGTTGTTGATTGAAGAGTTCCTTAAAGTACTCTAACCACCTATTTCGATGTTCTTCAGTGTTGCTGATTACTTTGCCTTCCTTGCTTTTCACTGGTTGTTCTGGTTTACGATGGTTTTCAGAGAGCTTCTTTGTTATGTCCTACAATTGTCTCATGTTTCCTTCTCTTGCAGCCTTTTCCGCCGTCAGTACTAGATCCTCCACATATTTACGTTTGTCTTCACTTGCTTTTTCGCTTCTTTGTATCCAGGTTGTGCCCTAACTTTCTCTGCTCTTGTTCGGCTGACATTCACTGCTGCCTTCTTGTTCCTCCTTTCTTCAATTTTTGCAAGAGAATCAACAGAGATCCATTCCTTGTGATGGTACTTCTTGTGACCCAGAACTTCGTGACATGTTGAAGTGATTGCCTCCTTGATCCCTTTCCAACTGTTCTCCAATGTTGCTTCCTCTCCATTGAGTAGATCCTGAAAGTCCTGGAACCTACTGGAGAGGGCTATCTTGAATTCGTTGAGTTTTACGGTATCCCGAAGAGAGGCTGTATTAAACTTGTGCGATGTCGTCTGTCCCGTTGTCCAGTGCTTCTTTAGTTTCAGTTTCATCTTGACGACCAGCATGTGGTGATCTGAGGCTATATCAGCTACTCTCTTAGTTCTCACATCCTCCATGGTCCTTCTGAACATTTTATTGATACAGATATGGTCAACTTGGTTTTGAGTACTGTGGTCCGGTGAAATCCATGAGGCTTTGTGAATGGGTTTGTGTGGGAATATGGTGCCGCCCATGACCAGTTTGTTGAAGACACATAGGTTTGCAAATCTCTCACCGTTTTCGTTCCTTTCTTCTAGTCCATGTCGTCCCATGATGTCTTCATATCCAGTGTTGTCCATGCCAACCTTGGCATTCAGGTCTCCCATTAGAATCGTCAAATCCTTTGGTGAGCATTTTTCGACGATTGACTGCAACCTTTCGTAGAACTGATCTTTAACGTCGTCATTGTAGTCATTGGTAGGTGCATAGCATTGGATGACGTTTATTGTAATGTCCTCTTTCTTTGTATTGAAGGATGCTTTGATGGTATTTGGTCAATGAGATTCCCATCATATCAGTGCTTTTAAAGCTTGTTTGGACAGCATCAGTGTAATTCCTTATGTATGTGAAGCATTTCTCCCCTCATGACCAAAGTATAACAGCAGTTCCCCTAAAGCTAGTCTGTTTTCCTACTTACGTCCAATGCATTTCACTGATTCCAAACACCTCCAGGTTGTACCTTTTCATTTCTGCAACAACTTGAAATAGTCTTCCAGTCTCTCACAGTGTTCGAACGTTCCATGTACCTAAAAGAATGGTTGCCGTGGTTCTCAGACGAGGCATCGGCCACATGACTTCCGAGTGAACTCAGCTTTCATCATGTAAAAATCATAACTCTTCTGAAAGAAGATCTTCTAACTCCCAGGGCAGAGATGAAATGGTTTGAATTACGTTTTTTTGTTAGCGGTATTTAGCGAGTTATTTTTTTGTTGGATATGGTCGCCAACCCCAATCCCAACCCACTTCCTTTACCTAGATTTAGGACCGGCAGTAGCACCAGAGGGGCTTCGGGCGGAGTTGACAAAAACTGTTATTTAGACAGGAACTGAGAAGTTATTTCACGCTATTACCAGCAGTCATAGTAATTTACATCCACTGGGAATTGAATTAAATGTAATATTTCAGAATTTCAGAAACTCTGGATTAAGCCTGTGCACAGATGCTTGATATAAACGGTTAAGCATTCACTAAACCAAATAGTCAAGAATTAAGTGATTCGGTAAGTGTTACTAGCCGAAAATGCAGATACATATCAAATGTACAAATGCACAATACTTGAGTAGTTCTTAACCAGATTTATACAGCTTATCGAAACCCAGAAAATTAGAGAAGATGGGACTAAGAAATCGATTATACTTAAAGCTAATAATCACACAACAAATTACTTGTCAACAGAGAAAGGTCTTCCGACTCATCATCAGGAACGAGGTCCAATACAAAAAAGTAATGGAGAAAATTTGTAGCTGAGAGAACGAAACACCACCACAGTCATCCATCCGAGCTAAAAATTTTCTCCATCATCTCAAAATCATATGAGCGTGACACTCTTCTCGTTGTTTGAATTTCACCAAAAGGCAAGCTTTCTCTCGAGAACAACTCTACTTTCTCCATGAATGTCTACGTCAACATGCACAACCAAAATATCTATCTCAGAGAATGAAGCACCATTACAGGAAAGTAGATAGATCAATTCAGTTGTGTCTATAGGTGAACAATCGAATTGTTTACAACAATCAACTTTTCCATCAAGTTAGCGACGAAATTTCTACTCCTTGGAAATAAATCAAAAAATGAACCCGGATAATCAAGAATACGGTGGTTACCCAACCATGGTAGCTGGTAGAATAAAGTGTCGATTAAAACAAAAATAACACAGTTTGTAGAAACCTCATTGACATTAAAAGTGGGTTAAAAAATGATGATAATTGTAAAGAAACAAGAAATAAACATACTGTGCTGAAAAATACAGAAATATAAAATAGCAGCGTAAACCATATGGAAAGACAAAAAAAAATAGTCACATGGGAAATGTGCTTCGGGGGATTTTCACACAAAAGCACATGTATTCTTACACTTACATTACTAGTTTTATAATATCTTAACCAATGTGATTAGTTTTTTTCATTATAATACTGACTAAAACTACTGAATAGAAAGATTTAGAGCTTTTTGGGTAATATTTACAAACTTACGATCCCGCAAGACCATGGGTTGTTGATAAATATTAAGAAAAAACGCAAAGAAAGTAACTTTACATTGTTCGTAGATTAGTTTATTTAACTGATCAGCAACTAATATGGTTTTTACAGTATTTAATTATGTATACAAATAATGTACTCCAGAACTATTCACTTAAAATAAATTATGTGTTTCACATTGATCAATCATTGTTAGACCACCATAAGAAACCCACAAGCGCTGTACTGCCGTTTCGTCCTGGTACGGGACTTATCAGCAGTGCGCATGCACGACTCCTGCAACTCGCATGTTTCGAACCCAGGACCTTCGGTCTAGTGAGGTGCCGTGGTCAGTGGATTTAACCTTGTCAGGTGTAGGCGGTAACTACTGAAGACACATTGTAAGGCTGCGCAAAATCCCTAAATTGATCAGAGTTATACATTAACACCGCTGGATGCCGGCTCAGTGGTCCATAGATTAGGAGTTCGCTCGCAAGAGCGAAGATCCTGGATTCGAACCCTCCGAGGTGCAGAAGTCATGAATGCGCACAACTAGAGAGTCTCATTCTAGGACTAAGCGGCTATTTTGTGCTTGTGGGTTTCTAACGGTGGTCTAACGGTGATTAATTCACGATTTCAATGTAAAAAAAATGATCTCTATAACTATTTTAGAAAAATTATGTGATTGTTAATGGGTGTTGGTATTCATGACGAAATTTTGATCATCCTTTGATAGTATATGAATATCCTATGTCATTTACCTTATGTCAAAATTTTTATTTAACAGATGAATTTTAACTAACAGTGGAACCTAGGACGTGAGTGTTGTCTTATTTTGAGACTCATCATTTCAATGCATGTCATAACATCTAGATAAATTAGTAATTACCTGAACTCAAAAGATCAGTGACTGATTGTTTATCTGTTAATAAAACGAAAGGTATTGGGTTAGAGTTACAGGGTGAACGTAAACTTTAGGATATGGCATTTACACCTAGGTGAGGAGTCTTGAATACAGGAACACACACACTTCTTAGATTCTACTATTAGCCATAATCCATCTTTTCTCAAAAACTATTTAATGCATATATATATATATATATATACCCCCTTAAAATATAGGCAATTAATAACAAACGGATTGGAGAATCAGTCTTTATACTAATGTAAACTATATTAGTAAATTGCGGTTCAATAGAAAAATATCTAGGAAATACTTCCAATACAATAAATTACTTAGTTAGATCAAATAGACCGGCGAACTTATAAACAACGGTATTTCTGCCACGATAGAAACACGCACCTGATGTAATCATACTGAAGCGCTTTAATTATCTTAGAAAAAGGCAATAAAATAACAAAAAATGTCACTACGGGTATAGTAGTTTACATGATACAGTAACTAAAACAGGAATACACATGAAGTAAGCCTCATTACCATATTGCACAGATTACAACAATTACTGTTGTTATTATGATATCATTGACAGAACAAATGTCCTCTTCTTCAAACTGAGATACATATGCTCTAAAAGGCTGCGTCAAACTGCATGAATTCAGCTGCTTTTCGTTAGGTGTTCACCAACTTCTTATGACTTGAAGCGTTTCCGAACTTCTCCTAGAAAAATAACGATATATTTATCATGTCTACGATCAGGGCTGTATTACTATCATTATTACTGATGATAGTAATAGTAATATTGATAACAGTAGTAATAGTAGTAGTATTAGTAATTGTTATGCTTGACAACTCATATGCCTGAACTATTACGAGTTCACGCTAGTAGGTAAACGAGCGCTAAGACAAGTGATCCATTGACACGATAGGCTACTCTAATCCAAGCGTTCCAAGCCCGCACTGACGGTATAAAAAATGTCTTGATATGACGTAGAAAGTGTATCCTACAAGCACCCAGAAAATATGCGGTTTTGTACAGAAGAAGAACAAGAAGAGGAACATAAAACTTTATGCAGTTAGGTCTACCGTGAATATTAACCAATAGGAAACAACATTTGAAAGTATGTGAACTTGATGTTTACTTACTTACTAACTTACGCCTGTTACCCCCAATGGAGCATAGGCCGCCCACCAGTTTTCTCCAACCAAATCTGTCCTGGGCTTCCCTCTCCAGTTCTGTCCAATGTTTGTTCATTCCTCTCATATCTTTCTCTATTTCCCGTCGTAATGTATTCTTTGGCCTTCCTCCTTTCCTTTTGCGTTGAGGGTTCCATGTGAGGGCTTGTCTCGTGACGCAGTTTGATGCATTTCGTAGTGTGTGTCCTATCCACTTCCACCGCTTCTTTCTCATTTCCTCATCCACTGGAATCTGGTTTGTTCTCTCCCACAGTACGTTGTTGCTGATCGTGTCTGGCCAACGAATACGAAGTATTTTGCAAAGACAACTGTTAATAAACACTTGTATCCTCTGGATGATGGCTTTCGTAGTTCTCCATGTTTCCGCTCCATACAGTAGAACTGTCTTCACATTTGTATTGAAAATCCTGATTTTGGTCTTGGTTGAAAGTTGTTTGGAGTTCCAGATATTTTTCAACTGTAGAAATGCAGCCCTTGCTTTGCCAATCCGTGCCCTCACATCTGCATCGGATCCACCTTTATCGTCGATGATGCTGCCCAGATATGTAAAGGTGTTAACGTCCTCCAAGGCATCCCCATCAAGAGTGATTTGATTGGTGCACGTTGTGTCGCATCGGAGAATTTTGCTTTTTCCTTTATGTATGTTGAGACCTACTGCTGCAGAGGCTGCTGCCACACTGGTCGTCTTCTCTTGCATTTGTTGTTGTGTGTGCGATAGAAGAGCCAGGTCATCTGTGAAGTCCAGATCGTCCAGCTGCATCCTAACTGTCCAGTTGATACCGTGCTTCCCTCCAGATGTCGACGTTTTCATAATCCAGTTGATGACCAGGAGAAAGAGAAAGGGTGAGAGTAAGCAATCTTGCCTGACACCGGTCTTCATCTTGAAAGAGTCGGTAAGCTGTCCTCCGTGCACGATTTTGCAGTTGAATCCATCATAAGAATTCCGTATGATGTTAACTATTTTCTCAGACACCCCGTAGTGTCGAAGAAGCCTCCACAGTGTTTTCCTGTCCACGCTATTGAATGCTTTCTCGTAGTCGATGAAGTTGATGTAGAGTGGTGAGTTCCATTCAATTGTTTGTTCCACAATGATCCGTAATGTAGCAATTTGGTCAGTACACGATCGATCCTTACGAAATCCGGCCTGTTGATCTCGAAGTGAACTTGATGTTTAGGACGACCTTAAATGTTGACCAACAAAATTAGACTCACAATATAATTTCTTTATGATATTTGATGAATAACCTAACAGTAATAGTAGTAGTAGTAGTAGCAGTAGTAATAACAATAATAAATCTTTACAATCTGATTAAAATCTTTATTAAATGTTCACGTGCTTAATTTCTACATCACAATTATTCTTTTAATATATATATATATATATATATATATATATATATATATATATATCGAGGTTGCTATTTAGCTCAAGATTATCAGTTGTTAAATATTTCATTCACTATTCTGTAATTCACAATCATATCATGTAAGATATTTAGAAAGATTGTAGAAGATAAAACTTGAAAAAAAGACGAGTTACGATGTTTTGTTTGAAAATCTGATCCGAATTAATTCAAAGTGATGTTCTAAATGAATAAGGATAAAAATAAGGTCACGAAAATAGTCATGCACTAGACAGATGTTAACTATGCATTCATAGTGAGAAAGTAATTCGTGCAAGAAACTTAATGAAACCTGTTCAAATAATTAGTATGTGAAAATGTATATGTGCATGCCATCTTGCATAAATCCAATGATTATGTAAGACCTGAGGCTATAATCAGGATGAAAGTATTTACTCCGATTAGTAGTGACATAAAGAATGTATCATAGTGTTAAATAGACTAAATGGTGTTCAGTCAATAATTCAAACATTTAACAGTATAGAGTATTTGTGGTTTGTTGCTGAATGTTAGTTATTTTGACATTATTGGAAACCAGTAACAACTGGAGAGCTGTTTTGTCTTATTTTGCATTCGCCATCCCGTTGCCGGATGAGCATAAAACAATCAGGTTTGATAGGAGACGCTCAACTCTTAAACCATTCAACCGGTATCCAACGGTCTACACATCCAACTCCAATCAGTTTGCGATATTTCATGACGATTGATATAAAACCGTCATCTATTTCCCGAAGTGATATTTGTCTCACAACCAACATGACTGAACAGCAGTGGTCGGCGATTCATATTAGGACTTAAGGAATTTCTTCTGCTTAATTGCCCACTTGTGAGTATAAACAAGACCATCAGGTATAATCCGAGGTATTACTTATGGAATAGCTAGGAGAACTTATTTCTGCACAAACTAGACGCTGAAGTTGTCTTCAAGAATGATAATGAAATCTCTGCAAATAAACTGTATAACTCATAGAATTCACTGTCAACAAAAGATTATTGAATATATATGGCAATTGTATTGAAACTGTTTGGCATACAATGAATGATTTAAGATTCATTTTTGGCTATTATTTCTTATTATCTATAAAAATCGTCGACTAATTAATACAAATATCTCAGAGGAGACCAGTCTTGACTTAATACCTCGTTAGTAATGTCTTCTTTTGTAACAGTGGCTAATTTTATAATCATATAAAGGTTATCCGCTTCGAAAGACTGAAAATATACTGTGCTTATCAATTCAAGCAAGCCTGAAATCTAGGTCGTCAGAACCTTATCATACATATTACTATAAACACGAAAAAAATGTTACTTACTTACTTACGCCTGTTACACCCAGTGGAGCATAGGCCGCCGACCAGTTTTATTCAACCAAATCTGTCCTGGACTTCCCTTTCCAGTGCAAATCCCTGTGTATGTGAAGCATTTTCCTCTTCATGACCAGAGTATAACAGCAGTTCCCCTGAAGTTTGTCTCAGTTGTCCTACCTACGTCCAATGAGTTTCGCTGATTCCAAGCAACTACATGTTGTATCTTCTCATTTCTGCAACACACACAATGTTCCAACGTTCGATGTACCTAAAAGATTGGTTGCTCTCGTTGTCAGAAGAGGCATCGGCCTCGTGACTTCCAAGGGAACTCGGCTTTTATCACGAGACGTCATAATTCTTCTTCCAACTCTCAGGGTAGAATTAAAAATGGTTTGATTTATTTTTTCTGATTAGCGTTTTTTTTGGCAAATTAGTTTTTCGGTGGGATGAGGTCGCTAACCCCAATCATAACCCTCCTCCTTTATCCGGGCTTGGGATCGGCAGTAGCCCCGAAGGTTCTACAAGCGGATTTACGAAAAAATATGTATATCAGCATATGGCTTTCAGGTCTACTTCCCTTATTATCTTAATTTACATTCAAGAGTATAGATGCTAAAAAAGATAAATCTTAATTCGCTCGATGTTTTATGCACACATAGAACTAAATGCATTGTACATTTGTTTTGAAAAAATACAGTCAATATACAACCAAGTTAAATACACTCATTTGTTCCAGCTATCAAAAAACACGACCTGTCAAAAATGTATTCTCTAATAGAGTTATTTCAGTTTTTATTAGAATAGGGACAATTCAAAAATTTCCACAAAACAATATTGACTGTTGATTGAGTTAGGTCAATGGAAAAAAATAAGTTGTTTGTTTTTTTAAAGAGAACTAAAAACAAGTATATGCTTACACATATACATAAACATTTGGAGAGAGAGAGAGTGTGTGTGTGTGCGTTCGTGTTTGAATCGAATATAATATTCTCTGAAAAGAATGCTACTAACGAATTAATGAAAACAATCATGAAATCCCATAGATCTACAGCAACTTATAAAAAGTAATCTTGAATGATTCTAACATAAATACAAAATATCAGAACATCTATTTTATCTGATCAATGCATCATTCACTTACAACTCTGATTGATATCATGATGAAATAAGTGGAAGGGGATATTATAAATTAGAATATACAATAGTAGAATAATACTTAATCATTGTAAATAGTAAACTAATGTAATTTATATCAATTTTGGTTGAATGATCATTAATTACTAATGATTGGAAACGATTGTTAGATATTGAACAAACCAAAGTAACAACTGATTAGTATGTAAAGTTGAAATTATGTATTCGTAGCCAGCTAATTAATGTATGAAAAAAAATACAGAACTATACATTTGCAACAAAATGTAGTCTTTTATAATTAAACTGAAATCCTATCCTTACAATTTGGTACTATGCTAATTTGGACGAGGAGGTTATCTATTGTACGGAGGAAGAATTCAAACTATGTCGTGGAACATAAGACTATACTACAAATATAGTTTTGCATTACGAGGTTGTGAAGATTGTTAAGTTACACATTTTTGAAACCATGAATCGATCAATGTTAGACCACCATTAGAAACCTGGAAGCACTGGACGGCCGTTTCGGCCTGGTATGGGACTCCTCAGCAGTGCACATCCACGATTGCAATGGCGCCGGTGCATTTATTCTTTGTGGTCTCTCAAATCCTAATCTTATGGATTCTTCAACACCTCTAGTTTCGTCTTTATAAACTTATCTCACTGAATCATACTTCTTGAATCACATCTTCTAATCCTAACCTCTCCGATTACTTCTAATACCTTTACAACCTCTTCTACTATTGGATTTGAATTGACAATTATATCTCTGTCCTGACGTGGTGTAGCGACATGAACTGATGTACTTACGTACGAAGTTCTACGTTGCATCTGACCGACTGACTGACGACTCCTGCACCCCTCAGGATTCGAACCCAGGACCTTTGGTATTGTGCGCGGACGCCCTAACCGTTAGACCACTGAGCCGGTATCCAACGGTGTTAATATCTAACGGTGGTCTAACATTGATCTATTCATGGTTTCAACAATGTGTAAATATAGTTTTGTTTACAATTTACTTGATTGACAGAATTTGACTTAAAGTTCGAACCTATCTAGTAGTTTACCTATAAGGAGTGAACAACTGTAGCATCCTTGTATGCGATTTCCTTATAAATACAAATCGATGGGTAGCTTTCACACATCCATTATGCATGAACTCCATTAGTCATGGCTTCTCACTAGAACTTCGTGAACTACCTCTCAATGCTAGTCGCTAGTGAACATATAATGTTTATCCGTATGAGGATTGTGAAGATATTTTTAGTCTAATTGGGATCATGAACTGATCTCATATGATCTACTCATTGTTTAATTTATTAAAAATTTTATTGAGAAATCAGCTAAAATTAAGTGTGAAGGTGAGCCTATAACTATTATTGTGAAAATGGACACTCAGCGCATACTTTAAAATCAATTCTATATAACTTGATTTAAAGGAAACTAATGTGTTAGTTTGTTTTTCTGATATTTGCTTACATGAAAAAAAATGATGATTTTGAATGATGACAATTTTGCAAATAAACATATGATTAATCGTTTATTTCTCAACGAACACTGGAAAATTCCCTTTTGGCAATAAAGTTAATAAAAGGTCTTTAAAACGTTTTCCAACCATTGATTTGTTCAGAAGATTTAAAATCTTGTACTGGACACTACTATTCAATTATGTTGCATGGAGAATGGTACACACCTTAAAATTGATTTGCTTCGCGTCACATTTTTTTTAAAAGAAAAGTTTTAATATTTCATGTTTAGTTGCAGGAAACTTTCTGAGTACCTAGTAAATTTGTTAGTGAACAATATTACTCGTCTGTTTCACACGTTTTATAAAATTTGATTATTGCATCCCATATATTAGGAAAAGATGACATAGTTCACTGATAAGTTTATTGAACATGTTTTACAGGATCAGTTGACGACTATTACTGCTTTTTAAGAATATGGGATTACAATGTGGTTAATCGTCTCAAGGCTGTCTGGAATAGCATAGCTTTTTCAATGAAGATATATAGAATTATAGATTTATATGCAAATGTTATGTACGAATCTGACAACGATATCAATTTTGAAAGCATGAATTGATCAATGTTAGACCACCACCATTAGAAACCTGGAAACACTGGATGTGCACTGCTGATGAGTCTCATACTAGGACGAAATGGCCATCCAGTACTTCCTGGTTTCTAATGATGTTTGCAACATTGATCGATTCATGCTATCAAAATGTGTAACTTCACATTCTTCACAACCCTGTAATGCAACGATATCTGTTGTAACTCACAAATTGAAATTCTAACATAATCCTGGCGAGTTACTTGTTTCCTATGTATCATATCAATGATATACTTACTCACAAAAAAAGTGCTAACAAGAAAAATAATTCGAAACCATTTAAACTCTGCTCTGCGAGTTAGAAGGTTTTCATTTAGAAGAGTTATGACGTCTCATGATGAAAGGCGAGTGCTTTCGGAAGTAACAAATTTGACAACCCTCCTGACAACCAATGCCCTTCCACGGTATGCGCAGATGCGAAGTAACATACGCCCTCATACCCATTAAAAGCACATAAAACTATGTAATGAAATTTCTCTACAGATTTTGTAAATATATCTTTATATATGTATGATAATATGAATTTTCTATAATCATCTTTCACATTTATTTTTTCCTGTTAACTGTTCTGTTTTTTCATTCTTTCAGGAAGATTGTGATGTTGAATGGAAATTCGCTAGAACTCAATTATGGTTAAATTATATTGACAATGGTAGTACATTACCAGTACCATTCAATGTAATACCAACACCGCATAGTGTTGTGAATGCAATAAAATTTATACGTAATATTTTTAAAGATGAAATCGGATTTGTTAGTGGCAACATACGAAGTACCGATTTTGTAAAAGTAAGTACACAGGTGTTGTAATCTCTTTCCGTTATTTTTTTCTCATTTTAAGGTTAATGTAAAAATTTAATTCGTATTCACTATGGAGAACTTTCACTATTTTAATGTAAAACAATCAATTATTGTCAGACAACCATTAGAAACCTGAAAGCACTGGAAGGCTACGTCGTTCTTCTGAGTCCCAAACCAGGACGAAACAGCCGTCCTGTACTTCCAAGTTGGTGGTCTGACGACGGCTGATTCACGATTTCAATTTGATTAATACTTATGACATGACAAGTTTATGTCATTTTACAGGCATGATCTACTTGATACATTGGCATTTTCAGCAAAGGATTACAAATTGGGTAGGTACTCAACAGAGTTTTCGGGCAGGATGCATAAACTAGGAGTAATCCACCTAGACATTGTCTCGTGAGATTCACTTGCAGAGTATTCTATTTGTTAAATTTATATTCTTTTAATACATTAAGTCGTAAAAATTGTGCAATAATAACTTGATAGTTTTATTATAATTTATAATCGATCGATCACTGAATGAAGACAAATGTCATATATATCAGGTCCTGTTTTAGTGTTGATCGAATTCTATCAGTGAAGTTACAGCGTAATCGCTAGTTTAAATGACTCGACTTGGCTGTCAGATGTTAGTTGAGGATAGTTGATAGATTGTTCTGTTATAAATAAATCATTTATAGACCCGACAGCTTAACTGTGATAATCAAATCAAAACCCAAGATTGGTCTACTACTTACGACAAGTTCAGAAACTCTTACAAACTAATCACTTTGTTTTATAGAATAATTGTATTGTTATTCGAATAGCTCATTAATAACATTTCTAATCAGAAACTACAAAATGACTCAGATTTAAACTCTCTTGAGATTCATCCTATTTACCTCGATTAATAACGATTGAACCCCGCTAAGATAACAACACTGTGAACCACCATGAAACTTATTTGTTTTAGACAGTCTTTCGTTTTGGTCAATAACATTCACAATTAAATTAAAATGTACCACTTCAAAATTTGAATTTATTTCACTTAGTTATCCAAACTAAAGACAATCGATTCAAACAAACAAAAAGAGAAAATTAACGTAGACTCATAAAACACACAAACTAGATAGTGACTAAGTGTTTCAATTTAGTCACAGTGACCAATTATCCATAGAATTTATTTAAATTTAGATTTATTTAACAAATTACCCTATATTTTCGCTTATTTACCAAATAGAACACTTTTTCCCCCACATGAATATATTTCCCCATTCGTCAGACCACTTTAAGCATAGTAAACTCAGTGATTCATTTCTATTTGTTTCTTCCTCCTTAAAATTTCACTGAAGTTTTTATTTTATTTTTTCTCCATTTTGTTTGTGGTTATGATAACTTTAACGCTTTCATAGAGAAAGTTAAATAGTTTTCCTTTATTTGCGTTTGTGTACTGGTCAGTGTGTGTGTGTGTATGCGCTTGTGACTGGGCTTAATTGTCCTTAGCTAGTTAATTAACCTCTCTCTCTCTCTCTTTGTTTCACTGTTCGTACCGCGCGCACACACACACACACACTCCGTCTCAACACCAACATATCCACACGAATTATAATACATGAACACAAAAAATAATAAAACGAGGAATAATCATTGTGATGACTTTATTTTCTGCTGCTCTCCCTTGTTAATGATTTAACACGCAATATAATTACACTGTCATTACTACCATTATTATTATTATTATTATTATTATTATCATTACTATTGTTATTAGTAGTAGTATAGTAGCAGTAGTAGTATTGGTAGTAGTAGTAGTAGTAGTAATAATAGTAATAATAATAATAATAATGTTTGTTAGCATTCTGTGACCACTATGAAAATATTAATGAGAGTGTAAATAAAATTTTGAGTGATGCACTTATAAAATTGCTAGTTTTTTATGAGCACAGAAATAATTACTGTGAAAAAGGAGAAAGAAACACAAATTCCTAATCAACAGCAAAAAGTGGGTGGTGACTGAAAAAAACCACTGAAAATGGAGAAAAATAAATGATGAAATAAAAGATAGACAGATAAATAGATAGATAGTTAGATGTGTGGATAGATAGATAGATAGATAGATAGATAGATAGTTAGATGTGTGGATAGATAGATAGATAGATAGATAGATAGATAGATGTGTGGATAGATAGGTAGGTATATAGATAGATAGATAGATAGATAGATAACTAGATAGATGTCTTCTTTTAGGTCGTTACAATTCTTCTCAAGTTAAAGTCAGTACTTTAAAAAAAATACTCTGGGTCAATATAAAACTAACATTCCAACACTTTCTACAAATAATCTTGAAGGCATAGACAAATTCAAATCTTAACGTCTTTTTACGCATGAAAATTACGCAGTAAAACAATAGAACTTCAAATTCTTACTCCTATTTTTATCCAAAAGTGTTCTTTAAAAAATTGGGGTGATCATGAGATCATTAAATGCTACTTATATCTTCTTCATCTCATTGAAACTGTAATGATTTTTATTATTCAATTAGGTGGATGAATCAAAATATTGAACATTTACCAAAATTAATCGTATATATTTATGGATAATTGAAAAAGACATGATTTCAGGGTTTGTATAATCTTTTGTGCTTTATATGAAATGTAATTAGTCCACTTATGTTGAGCTCTCATACTAAGAGAAATTCCATTCTGCTTGTTAATGCAATGTTTTCAAGTTCAGTTATTTTCTGATCATACTTAATATCATTGATGAGTTATGACCACACTTTTAATTTATAATTAAACACAATCTTCAGGTCACCAGTTCGGATTATTTTAGATACGACAGAACTGAATGATGCTGCTAATGGAGCTCTTCAAGTACGATGTCTTTATGACAAAAATGTTGAAAATAACAATACACTGCAAAAGAACCGAGAGGTACATTAACCTCGTACCTCCAGGATTGACTATTCAAACAAGAGAAGGCGCGTCATATAGGTTTTGTGCTTAACCGGACACCACTTTAGATAGTCGTGTCGGTTTAAAATTAACAACGTCAAAATTAATATGGAAAATCTACTTATTACTTATTCTAAGTAAGTTATATACCACTGTGAACAAGGATCGTAACATGATAACATGAGTTTATTCTTTTTTTTGGATTCTCCTCCTGGGTTGCAAGTAGACGAGCAGAATCAACGGAATGCATGTTACTCCGCTACGATCTGTGTTCTTTGTTTATTTAAATTTATAAATAAGAAACAATTAGGCGAAATTTTCTAGATATTTTATTATAGTAAATAGAGTAAGATACATGTGAAAAAGTTTTCATTGGATTAATGACCATATATATAGCACAAAACAAGAGAATCTCCAGTAGGTCACTATCACGAAATGTGCCAAGCTATTACATAAGCAGTGAGATATGTTGACCACTATAGAACACGAGTTATGTAATTGTATACGACATTAGTCTTTGTTCTGTGACTGATAGCTTTAAATATCACAGACTTACAGAATATCAATCGTAGCCCAAATAACTTGGTGATGACCTAAGCTGTAAAGCTGAATTTAGTTCGATTAGACGGCGTCAGTCCACTCATGAGTATGGGCACTCATTTTTAATGAGTGTTAGTTAACATGAAACCTAGATCTAATGTTTCTTGTCAACTAACGTCAGCTAACTGCTATCAAAACACAACGAATATGATACTAATTTACTTAGATTAGTAACTAAATGACAACTTATCAGTAAATACGAAATTCGTCATTACGTAGTGATTGACCATGATTGACTGTTAAATGACAGTCATTCAATAAAAGCTTATTTTAAAAAATCATTTTTATTATAGCAAAGTGTTGTCATACTCAAATTAACCTGACCACAAAAATCAGTGAAGGATGATAAGAACAACATAACCGTATGGTGTTAGGTTCTTGGAGCTAGACAGTTTAACTGCATAGCTTTCATTGTCATCCTTGACAACTTCATCAGCATCTACTTCATGTTGAAGTAACCTTTATCAGATATTTCACAAATGTTATATCTGTTCATCCAGATGGTAACAAGGGATATTCAGCAGCTCAATTATCTAGCTCGTAGTTGTAACACGCGTAATCAGCAGTCAGTGAAAGGCAGAGGTAATCTAAAATCATAACACACAGGGTTAATTCGACACCTCACACCAAGGGAGAACACAAGGTTCTTGTCACGGCACTCTTTATTTCAAAATAAAAAACGCGGAGGTTTTTACAGGAATAGGGTGGGGGTAGTGTACCAATGTCTTATGAGTCATCTTGTAGGTTTAGAGCACTCAGGGCTTGCTCTTCAGCTTCCAAAGCATTTGTGTTTGATCGCCCTGAAACAGAAAGAAAACAGAACAAGTTAGCAACATCATACATAGTGACTTTGACTCCGTTACACCACCCCCTCTCCCAATGAGGCACTGTCCTCAGTGCCCGGTCTCGGACAAGGATATGCTGCTCCTCCTTCAGCCGGTATCTCATAAAAACTAGTAGCAGGTGGTGGGTCTGTAAACCGGGCATCAGCAGGTACGGTTGTCCGATCTGGCTTTATTTGATTGTAGTGCACCGTTATTACATCGTCCTGAGGTCGTTGCGGATTACGTAACACAAACGTCGTGGGGGATCGGATGAGGAAGATTTCGAAGGGGCCATGCCAAGGCTAGTGGAATTTACTGCAACTCCCTGTTGATGTCATGGGGTGGCGTAAACAGACACGGTCTCCAACTTTATACACCGGTCCTTGCACTTGGCGATCATATATATCTTTTTGATGGCCACTAGCCCTGCGCGAGTTGACGTTGACTAAACGGTATGCATCAGCCAGGCCGTTACGGAGAGTGCGGATGTACGGAACGTGTTCTTGTTCTTCGTACGGTAGTAAAGGCGACTGATTCTCAACCGGGAGGCGTAGCTCATGCCCGAATAGTAGAATAGCAGGTGAGAATCCCGTAGACCCATGTACCGATTTTCGATAAGCTAGCATGCATTGAGGAAGCACCTCATCCCACAACTCAGATGAGGATCTGCTGACGAACGATTGTAAAATAGCTTTAATGGTTCTATTTGTCCTCTCAACTAGGCCGTTACCTTCTGGATGATATGCGGTAGTATGCGTCTTCCGTATTCCCAATAGCTTGCATATTTCGGCAATGAGATGACTATCGAAGCCCGGACCTTGGTCGGAGTGGAGTGAGAATGGGGCACCATAACGGGAAACCCAATGATCAATGAAAGCCCGTGAGACAGTTAGGGCGTCTTGTTGTGGAATGGGTACTGCTCCGCACCATTTAGTGAAATAATCTACCATAACTAATATGTAGCGATTTCCTTTCTTCGTCGTCGCCAATGGTCCCATAATATCAATACCAACGCGCTGGTGCGGTCCAGTCGTTCTCATCGGCATTAACGGTGCGCGTGGTGTTTGCTTGGGCGATTTTATACGGCAGCACGTGTTGCAGTTTTTGCAGAGGTCGGTTAGATCTTCATGAATAGACGGCCACCAAAAGCGCTGGCGAACAGCATACTCAGTTCTTCGTTCTCCTGCATGGCCGAGTTCACGATGAACTTGCTCTACAATACTCTGTGTCTTGCCTTGAATTTACCAACGAAGCAAGGAGTATTCAATCCAGAGCTATCGTAGTGTCTGGAAGAATGGCGCACATGTGGACGAAGAGAGCCAAGAAGACGTTTGGTTTGGCTCGCACATTGTGTCTCCTTCACCGTTGTAATTTTTAACTAAAATACATTAACCCAGATAAAATTCATCATGATAACATACATTCTATGAAAGTCTAATCCATTCTCACAGTGATAATTGTTATTTTATTCAAACGAACAGTCTCTTCAATTATTAATGATAAATATCAATAAGATAAAGTCATTTAACTTATGTTTTTGTATACATAAGTAAGAAGGGAAAAAATGTACTGCTGTGTAGCATTTTTATTTTATGGTTTATAAATATTCATTAACAATAACAAGTGATCATTTCATCATGTAGCAGTTATTATATTCATTTGTTAAGCTATTTTATGGGTAATCGAATATGTTTACATTTGTAGATTTCATATGAGTTGGTTATAACTGTTCTCTGTATTTCATGCTTACTTTTTATGGTATGATCATTACTATATTCACATGAATATTTATTGAGTAGGTGAAGGCAGTTGTCAACAGGAAACTCCAGAAATCGGTAAGCACTTGTTAGTGAACTGTGCTTGAATTTGTGTGAACCTGAGTCATCCAGTTTCACTGTATGAAAGGTGAACACATGAGCTATTTAGGTTGAGACTGAGCTTCTGTAGAACTGAGAAGTTCATACAAGTGAATAACCAATAAGTAGTTAAATAATGCCCTTAGCGTCAATCGAATCTATCCATCAAAATGAAACATGATCAATACCTGAAGCAACCGCCTAATATCAAAAAATTGGATACTTTCGAAATATCGTGATTAAGACTAGGGAATACATTGCAGTTTGATCAATTGAAACTCGATTCGTGTAAAACAAAAAAGGACGAAACAAACAAGATATTAGTCAACTCTTAGTGGTTCTTTAACTGCTTTAATTCGTTGAGTGTTCCATCGGAACAAATTAGGCTGTCCAATCTGGACCAGAAGAAATTTAATTTAATAAACTTGGAATCTTATCACATAAATTGTTCTGTGCAATAAATCAACCTCAGTTGTCCAGTTACTCAGGTGATATGAAATGATCACCAAAATAATACGTCATTCATAAAATCACATAATATTACAATAATAACAAAATTTTCGTTTAGATTTTCTTCCTCCAATGTTACATCATACAAAAATAGTTATAAAAAAAAAGACATCCGAATATATAATTAATTCTGCTGAATTGAGTTATTATGAGGACAAAACTATCTTTTTTTCGAAGTTTGTGGAATATAAATAAAAATTGTTTTAAATCCTGCTAAATTAAAAAGTTCTCAACCATTCTTGTGTTGTATCATTTAAAAATAGTTTAATGTTCAACGGTATTATAAAACTAATTGTAAACTTTGTAATCTGGTCATCTTATTCAACTAACTACCAAAACTGAAAACTTATTGATCAACCTTCATTGATCGATAAAATGTTTATCGTATTTGTCATTTGACTATAAATATGTACTTACATTATAAACGCTACATTTTCAGTGAAGTAGAGATTACGTAAATAAATGGTCGAAAAAAAAATTGAACAATGAATTTGTTTTTTGTGTATCAAGTATTAAATTATTTCTATTTTCAAAATTTATGGAACAGTTCGACTGAGTGTGTTTGTGTGTCTATATGCATGTTTGTATGATTAAGTGACTGAGTAACGGAAAAAGAAGAATGATTTCCTGTTACTGAATGTCAAACATATGACGACTAACTATTTTTAATTTTTCAGTAATTCTGATGACAGACAAACAACGAATTTTTGCCTCAAAAAGAAACGAGTCAAAGTAGAAACAGAAACGCAATACACAGTTTATTCCACAATAAGGGAAATAAATATGAATAATAATAATATACCGATTATCGTTGGAATATCAATGGAGTGTCATTTTAATTAGTTGTAAAAAAGGTAGCCTATATGTGGATTCGCACACTACATCGGTACAATAATTATCAAAGTAGTGGATGTAGAAGGTGACATTATGTTTGAATAATGCAGTTCAGAAAAAAAATTGAAATCACTACCAGATTCAACAATATAAAACCATTTAAAGTATTAATCAATACAAGAGGTTAGACAAACTGCAAAGCTATGTTGATCGTTTCTGAACTGTGTTACGTAAAGTCTCTTATCAGTGATCTCAGTTATTAGACAAGTAGTGAGTGATGCTACAAATGCCACCTCTAGTTATCTCCAATCCACCTTGACATTGGTAATCACTGTGCATCGAGACAGACAGTGATAGGATAAACATAGCATAAGTCATAACCATCTCAGTCGATGAGAATCGTAAACCTCATAAGCGGATCTGCTATTTTCGTCTTGTATACTGCTTCTAATCTCGGCCTGCTAACATATGTGAACAACTACCGACAAGCGAACATGCCGATAGATGAAACAACAGCATTACCAATCATCAAACTCAAAAATACCGCGGAAAATATTGATGAGACTGGTCAGATTTATGGAATAAACTTTGAAAAAAAAATTTTAATCATTTTAACTTTTCTTGGGTAACATGTATGATAAATATGGCGAAGAAAGAATAAATTGTTTTTTTTAAAAACGAATGAGAAAACTAACATATTTCGCATGTTTCAAACTCCAAAAAACAATAGTTCTGTGACCAAGAACATCGATTTTGCGTTCACATATCGCGTTTTATTCATCTTGATATTTTCTAACTCAGAGATGATGAAGGTACTGTCGGTTAAAACAAACAAATTGACCTATTAAGCGCTAAATTCATTTGATTAGTAATTAAGTTTAGATATTATAGTAGGCTAATAATTAAATTTAACTCATTTTACATTTTCCGTATAGAAATTTCGTTCCTTAAATGGTAAAAATTTTGAATTTATCTCATGCTCATATTACAGACTGAATTTAATTCATTCATTCTCGGCATATATGTATGTATTCTGTGCAGACTGTCAGGATGTAGATATTATATCATAGGTTATTTCAAAAACCTCAACATAATCGATATAAGATGCACATATTTGAATTGAGACCGATCAAACTTTGATCCCTAATCACAATAACACGGTAACTTAAACTCTGGCACATACTACAACAAACAGTGGGTTCATTCAACAAGTCAGTATTGAACTGGACTCATCAATTTCGTAGGTTATACGTCAATGTTTGAAGTAAAGTTGTTGTACTAGCCAACTTTCGTTGTGAATATCGACACTGAAATGCAACAGTTACATGCAGATGATGAGTCCCAAGAAAGTGTGCAGTTCTTATCCATCCATTCTAAATAGAGATTATTAATTGAGTATTTGTGCCAACTAATCAACATCACTTCAACTAGGACTAACCCTAAACTGACCATTATGAATACATAGTATTAACCTAACCCCCCCCCGCACCCCGCTCTTTATTATACTCACCAATGGATCAATCCAAAACTCTGCTTGAATGAATAAAAAGCCGCACAAATGACTAATAACACTAATATCGATTTTTGGATTAGTAATTTCAAACGAGTGTGTTTTTTCCCTTCATTTATTAGTTAACTAACATCGATCGCATTTATCGCATATTGTCTTTGTTTGTTCGAAAGAAAACAATCAAGGCGAAAAATACACCATTTTTACATCATGTATGCATAAGTTGTGCATTGTTGACTTGCTATATGTATATATTTTGCCAGCATAAATTAATGAGAATGAGTGCATAGAACAAAACGGAGAGAGAGAAATATGTTTGTTTTTTTCTGATAATTAATTACTTGTCAAATTCCCAGCGTTTCACTTACCTCTTAGGTAGCATTTTTTTTTCGTTGAAAATAATACTCATTGCCATTTTTCAAGATCCGGAAGTAAAATTTTTTAAAAAAAAACTAGTCATTAAAAAAATACGTACAAAAAACAATTTGATGATGATTTTAATTGAAAAATGACTACACAATAATACATCATACAGGTGTGTGTGTATAGGTGTTTGTGTTTTAACAAAAGTGTATACTACTGAATTTGTTTTGTTTTGACTGTTTTTATGATGATTCAGTCTTTTCTTTTTTTTCTGTTTATCCAATATGATCACTGACTATTGATTGGTGTATGTAAAAACTTGTTTGAATGAAGTCATCCTCCTGAATTCAATGTTTTCTGTCTCTCTCTCTTTCTCTCTGCTGAACAATATTAACAGTCTGTCTTATTTTTTGCCTCAATGCAGTATTCATTCTGTAATTCTAAAAGAAAATTGATCCTGTCTGTAAGGAATTTAGAGTGTGAGTCATCAAGTGTCAAGATTTGTAAAGTTAATATTGCATTGTTCTAATCACCACTGCTGTGTTTCAAGATAAGAGATATAAGATGAAAACGGAGTTGAATAAACCTTGAAGCCATTGAATGGTCATTGATTTACAACATCTGAACCTGATCATCGTTTACATGTTAAATGGAATTGAATCATGTTAATTTTATATTAAATATTTGTTAAACGGACTAGTTATGCCATGGTTATTTAAGGCTTGTATCTCTGATTCGAATAAGTGTAGTCAATCAATACTCAGCTATATTCAGTGTCAAATACTTGAATACAAATATGCCACGATTCAAACTAGCCACCTTCCGATCCTAATAATATGTTTACACTTTGATTAGTATTACGGGGTTGTGAAGATTGTTCAGTTGCACATTTTAAATCATCAATCAATCATTGTCAGACCACCATTAAAACCCTGGAGGCACTGGACGGCCGTTTCGTCCTGGTATGGGACTCATCATCAGGGCGCATCCACGACTCCTGAACCTTACAGGATTCGAACGCTGGGCCTTCGGTCTTGTGCGTGAACGCCCGATCTCTGGATCACTGGGCCGGCGTCCATTGGTGTTAAAGTCTAACTGCTGATGCGTCCCATACCTGGACGAAACGGTCGTCCAGTGCTTCCAGGTTTCTAATGGTGATCTAACTTTCAATAGTGACCGATATTGTATTGTTAAATGTCTTGTGTTATATGGTTACTATGTATTAAACAACCATACAACTACATTGGATATCATGTTACAGTGACATAAAAATTATTTCAACAATATTACGCAAAACAAATCGTGTTAATTTGTAAATCTGTCTTTTTTTAATTGTAAATATGTTTTAACAATAGTAAAAAAAAATTGAAGTTTTAGTTGTTATTCCTTTTTCTTATTGTAGTGATTCTTGTGTTAGTGATTGGTGAATTTAATTCAAAAAGATTTTTATCCCTTAATCTATTGTAATAAATAATAGTTATCCCTTTTGAACTACGTACGCATCGATGTTTCATATACATATGTCAATATTGTGATTGAGTAGCTTATGAAATAACACTTTTTTTGAAAATTCTATTGTTTCACAATAGGATTTGAATTCAATCAGATCTAGAATAGTTAGACGGTTGTGATCTAATGATCATAACCTAGTGAGATTAACAGTTAAGTAATCTCCACAAAATTTAAAGCTTCTAGTTCCAATAAGTGTCTGGGTTGTGGTTCCAAGATTTCTACATACCGAGATGAAATGAAAATTCTACGTTCTCTAGTTTTCAGTGGTACTACAAATATGGTAAATCTATACAGAATATAACCCAAACATTTTAGAATTCTTGAAATAATAAAAACTTTTAATCTTTAAAATGACTTCTATCAGTCTAGTTATAGTTTTACTCTAGGTTCCAATGCACTACTACCATCCCCACACTCATAAACCTGCCACCAGCACTCATAGTTAGGTGAGATGATAAGATAAGATGAGCTTGTTAAGCTTCAACAAATCCGACAGAATACAAAAACAAACAGTTCTGACATATACTAATCCTCTAGATAACTTAATTATCATCCACTTGTGTTAGTAGTGATGAACATCAACTAAAAAGTTTTAAGTAACTGTAACTTGAAAGTTGAACCATTGCTAGGCTGGTAGTTCAAGATTCAATAGTTTTCCTGATTTAAATCTTACATCCAAGAATGATTCAACTCAACAAAATGTGCCACCTATTCAACACATTTACCCTTATATATATATGTATACTCATTATTATGTCCTTCAATAACAATATTTCTCATTGTATTTTTTCCGTTTACTACTTCTTCCACGATACACACGTATCGAAACAAAATTATTGTACAAAATTACAAACACAAGGTGAGAAGAGATAAAGTTGTCAAGGACAAAGATTTAACTATTCAAGAAACATCACATTCAGATATTATGCAACGACTGGTTAGACGTTATTTATTCAAAATGGAAAGAGAAAATGATGATAAAGGTTAGTTTAAGATTATTGATCTATTAAAAAGTTTTGTCCGGAGATTTTTCTTTAATTTATAGGTAGTATTCATCAAAGCCTAATCTCATTTGGCTTATCATGAAAAAACCAGAGAACACTAAACAGTTATTTCGGATTGACGTGGGGATCAGGCGGTCAAGTCAAAACATGTCGAAAGTAAAAAGCGTGTCACTGATAGTACTGGATGATCGTTACACTATATAGCAAATCAACTGGCGTGGAGATTGTACCTTGGGCTAGAGACTCAACAGTTCTGACACTAATAATTGATTGTGAGACTCGTAGGTTCTAAGTTCGATCTGTGGTTGAGTGCACACGAGTGTGGAGTCACATACTGAGACAAAATAAATGTTCAGTGCCCCCTGGGTTTTCATCAGTACTCCAAATGAAACCAATCTTTGATGAATACTACCTACTAATCGTCATTTGAACTTTTAATTTTATATTTTTCGGATGATTTGGAATTTTAACTTTGTCATAATGAACATAGTGTTTTTAAAACTAATCAAAGATAAATTAATAAGCAATCAACAGCAATTTCGTTCTAGTTCTATGCTCACTAGTATTGTGTAATATCTTGGAAAATTACCAGACTCAAGGCATTCACTTTTTTCTATGAAACAATAACAACAAAATTCCACCAATGAGTGAAGGCTAGAGAAGTATTGTAACACGTGTTATCGGCAGTCACCGAACAGCGGATCAGATCTAAAATTGCAACACACAGAGTTAGCTTAACACTTCACACCAAGAGAGAACACGAAGTAAGGCCACGGCACTCTTTTATTTGAAAATTAAAATACGCGGGGTTTGTACAGAAAAACGGTAGCTAGTGTACTAAAGTCTTATGAGTCATCCTGTAAGTTCAGAGCACTCAGGGCTTGTTCTTCAGCTTCTAAAGCGTTTATGTTTGATCGCCCTGAAATGGAAAGAAAAACAGAACGGGTTAGCAACATCATAATACATGGTGATTTTGACTCCGTTACAGTATCATTTCTTACTGTACTCAAATGTCAGCGCAACACAATCTCTACCCAATATCCACAACAGAAATCAGCTTATTTCTGAATCTGTGAACATACAGATTCTCACTGGATCTTCAGTATGTATATACATGTATATATACATTTATTATTTGGAGAATCAAAACTTCATAAACTCATTGTTCTATGTAATTTAATGCAGCTTACCAATGCCGATGTCATTGATACGCATTGACACTAGTAAAATAAATTTAAAACTTCAAAATTTCATTTTAGTCCACTCCACTGTATTCGAATAAGTTGGAAACTTCTGTTGGAAATTTATGTTAATTTTAGATCTACAAAAGAAAATGTTCTTTTTTTTGTAAAGTTTGTCTTAACATAGGTTCAAGTAAAAAAATAGTGTTATTTTCTTCGTTAATTCATCAACTTTCTCTTGATTTTTTGGTTGAGATGACTTAAAAATAAGAATTTTAAGAAAAAATGAAAGTCTTACGATCTGATCTCATACATTAAGAAAGTATCCACTCAATCTATTAGCTTTCTACATTAGTTCATTATCTTGCCTAAATTGACTGAAGCTATGAACATTACGTAATCGTAAGTAGGGAAAAGACTTTTTATTTATCACGAAATACTTCTTTAATACGTCATATATGGTCGATCATTGAGATGCCATCACAGCTAGACTTAATTAACTCGATCGATAAACCATACAAAGAATAAAATCACATTTTACGAGATAAATGACTTGTGTCTAAATGCATCGAATCAGTCTACAGTGAATGTAGTTCAGAGAAGTAACCAGTGCTGAAAAATATCAACCACATACTGAATAGCGAGTAAACTAAATTTCTGTTTTCCCCCTATCAGTAATCAGTTATATTCAATTTACATTAAACACATGCTACTAATAGTCTTAAATTGTAAGACAAATGCTAAACTTGTGAATAGGACGGTTAAAATGAATTTTTAACAATCACATATTCAATATTAAGTTTCCGGAGAGAAAAATGTAGAACAGATCAATAATCAATCCGTTGAATATGATCACATTTTTCAAAATAATAAAACTGACAAACAGACATTGTAAGCTACAATTATTCACCTACTGCTTGAATTCATTCCGATACATTCCGATCAAATTTACAATGTGACCTTCAGATTATATTCAGTTGGTTTGTAGCTAAAGAATAGATAAAACCCATAGTACTAGACGTTTTTCTAATGAACATCACTCAGTGTTTATACAACAATACTATTGATAACAATCATTCTACCTCAAGCGTGTAGTTCAGATTGTTCGCAGTCAAATAGGTATTACTAGGAAATCATTCAAATCACAGCTAATCTATTCTTTAAGTAAGACACATGGAAATAATCAGCAGTTTATTGTCAACATTGTAAATTCAATAATATGTTGATGTTGATGTTAGTAGCACAACTCCGTTCTAAATTTTAAATTACATAATGATAACATCGCTAGCCGTAGTCTTAGATCATGTGCTCTGAATTGCAAAAGAGAGAGTGAGAGTGAGAAAGGAGGAGACAATTCATTCAAGAGTGTTAAAATGTACCACCTTGTTCAGTAAGGACGACTCGCATAAAATTTTTACCCAATAAATAAAACATTACCATTATATAATCATTTTCATGATTAACCATAAAGAGTTATATATATATATATATATATATATATATATATATATATATATATATATATATATATATATGTAGATACTTAAAACTGTAACTATATATTAACTGAATTCACAGACAAACAAACAAACAAGACACTTGAAAAATAGGACTTTTCATCAACCTTCCATCAGCAACCTCCACATCATCCCACCCCCACCCCCGCTATCCACATTAACCTCTTTCATTTCAGTGCGTAGTTTTTTTTAAATATTTTTCCGACTGAAAATTTTTTCCAATTTTCTTTTTTTAATTGAGACGTTAGGATTTAGAATGAAAAAAAAGAAGACTTGAACAAGTAACAAGTAAAAAGGAGTAGAAATTATATAAATTATTTATTTAACATTAAATAATATTATTAGTGATATTAGGAAAATTTAAAATCTCTTCAAAGATATAAAAAAGATTTACTATTTTCTATTATTACTAGTACTACTACTACTACTGTTACTACTATTATTTTTATTATTAGTAGTAGTAAAAATGTGCCTTTATTTATGAGTAGAAATTGTTTTATGACACAGTAGTAGGCTGATTTCACGCTTGGTATTAATAATAACGAGATGGAAATAATAGTAATTAATAACAATGAAACTAAACTGAATTTTATGACTGTATTTTTTCCATTAGAAATTTCAATAATTCACAACTATTTTTTTTTTTTTGGTATGCAATCTGATGCGTAGAAGTCTCATTTATTTATTTATTATCTTGCGTAATAGTTGATAAATCATAAAATGTTTAGGAGTAGTTCACTTGTTCTATATGCTGATTTATTTTTTTTTTTGATGATTAAAACATTGTTATTATGGTTAGAGAATTTTAGACATTAGGATGAATAGCAGACTACATCATGAATAAATAACTCTGATCTCATCTAAAGATGAGTTTTATTTTTTCAAAATACAATTTAAATACTCGATACTGACTTCTTAGATCCCGGTTTAAATTTCTCAAATATAACCTAAACATGAGCTTACGATAGTTGAAAAAATGCACGAAGTAAGGTTGGAAATTCTGAATAAACTTATTTACAAGCTTACGTGTAATTTTGACCTTCTGGATGCTTTCCAGAATGCATTAAAGCTTAACAGCGACATATGTAGTTGCTTAATCGAATTATGACAAATAACTCTTTACTATTCCGCATATTTCTAAGTTGAATGAGATAAGTATTGTCAGCCTTCACACGACTTCTGAAGAATTTATCGAGGAATTATTAGAAGTTTCCAATATATTTTGCAATCAATGAGATTGTATTTCATACTAAATCTCAACTGACCTGGCTTTACTAGATCTATGCATTAAAAATAAATCAAGTTACATTTATGGTATGAATTGTTTTTTTATAAAAGACTAGCATATCTTATTGTCATTAAGTAGAATCTGCTATTAAACAAACTGTCAAGGTTTATCAATCAGAATGATATCAAACGAATAAACTGTCTAATTTTAACAGAACAGATTGTGTGATTTTTTTTACCATTACGAATAAAAGAATTATTATCCCGGATATATTTCTTATAATAAAATAATGGTTTACATTGATTCAGCATATATTTTGAAAAGATTACAATTGTTTGCATTTATTATCAATAGTTTCAATGTTTTCAGTAAGAGGACATGATACTTATGGTGGTGTTTTGATTATATCCCTCTTTTGATCAGATCAGAGTGGAAGCCTGCATTTTGGCGAAATCCTCCTATTTTGAAACAACGAGAAGCGTGTCACGCTCATATGATTTTGAGATGATGGAGAAAACTTGTAGCTCAAGTGAATGAATGATTATGGAAACAACGACAGGTTTAAGGTCAATAACACAACCAATCAAGATTGAGATCAACAGAACAAGCTGCGGGTGAAACGCGGAAAAATTCGAACACTTGACTTCGATCAGACTTTTGTGCTGATGATGTTGTTCAGAAGAACAATGAAACCTCCACAACCAAAACAACCAGCTCAGAGAACGAAACACCACCATAATCATCCACCTGAGCTACAAATTTTCTCCATCATCTCATATATAAGTAAATGAAATTTTTATAAGGTTATGTCACTCTGTTTCGTAACTTAAATGAGTTTATTATTCTGTTAAAATTAGATCATGGATGGATAGATGGAACTTCTAGTAATAGAAGTTCACCTAATTTACACCACTCAGTGTATGTACAACAATAATATTGATAACATTCATTCTGCCTCAAAGAATCAAAGCTTTAGTTTGCGGTCAAATAGAGTTACTACAAAGCCATTCAAATCATTAACTTATAATGTTTATATTACAGAAATTATTCAGTGTGAAGTTAGTTCAGTCCATGAATCGAATCTACAGATTAATCAATAATAATTAAGGTTCCAAGAAAACAAGTACAGAACTCTTTAGCATAACTTATTTATCCACGATCTCATTTAACAGTGGAATCACTACCAGCAGATCTCCGATTCAGTGTATTATCTTTAAATCAATAAGCATAACTAAAATATTTCACGTTTCTAAACTGTTCAGTTAGAATGTAGTTTGTGTTCAGTTTCCATACTGGACATGATTAAATTTTGACCAATCATAAATTTCAAAGATAAGCTTCAGAAATCCGCCTAAAAATTTCACCCATCAGTAAGCCGATACTAATCATTCAATTTTATGATTGCTTTAAGCTCATCTTATTTTGATTTACATGAATTCTGCTTTTTTTGAAAATTTAATTTACTAATAAAATTACATTAAGACACTTGTGAAACTTCACTCACAAGTCATTTTTAATTCTAAAGTTCTACTTTCGTTTTATCCTTTTTTGATTACATAATAATAATAATAATAATAATAATAATAATAATAATAAATTACCATTTCATACTTCAAGAGTGTATTGTGGGTTTTCACCTTTCGGTTATTTTTATCGTGCAAAACATTTAAAACAACATCTTATATGACGTTGTATTGGGGAGGTTAGATTCCCAGAACTCACTTGATAAAGGCCTTAATATTGATCAGTTAACCTTGTGATCACATTTCTCACCAGGAAAATCCTGGGCTGTGATTGGTTGATGCATTCTTTTAGTACTCTCTCAAGAACGTTTCTATGATGCATAAATAAACGCGATTTGTGTGCTTGAGATCACTGTATTTGCTGGGTGTTTGTAGAACACACTTTCTACGTCTTGTCAAGACTTTTTCTTCAGTTAGTTGGGGCAACGGATCAGAGTAGCCTATAGTATCACTGGTTTATAGTCTCGTTCTCGTTTATCGACTTAGGTGAACACGTAGTAATTTCAAGCATATCAAGTGACGAGCACAACACGTTGTCTTTAAGGACAAACGATCCATAACTAGTCATATATATAGTTGTAATCACTTAAGGAAACAGTTGTGTTAATTTTCTCTTTAGACTGATAAATTTATTTCAGTTATTAAATTCGTCTCATGAAAAAAAACCCAGCATGAATTAATATTTATTAGAATCTTTCTAAAAAAAAAGCGATCAAGCAGATATTGTTCTCTTGTATTCTCGTAAGGAAAGAAACACTATAGTGCATGTTTCCAATTAAACATTTTTATCATTGAGATCATGAACAAATTTAAGTTGGATAAGCATAGGAAACCTCACAACACTGGACAACTGATTCATTCAAGTGTGAGGACTCTTTAGGGATTGTTTCCATTCAGAATATATCTAACTCATATTCATTCCCGTTATCTTTTTTTCATATTTATCCTATTGAACCACTGATATAATGAATATTTCTTAAAATATGCATAAGACTGAAATTCTAGCCAACTGTTAAATATGTCAGAATGCATCTACTGTTTAATACTTTTAAAATAGTTGTATAGTGTTTTTGTCCTCATGTAAATTAATGTTAAGGTCAATGAATTTTATCACTGGTTACAGAGTTTGTAAATCCAGATATTTCCGTATCCACAGTATTCTCTTTAATAATAAAACCAGAAAAAGAAATTTCGAAACCTTTTAACGATTATAGGTAGAAAGAAATATATTGTCGGTTGGAACAAACAGGTTAGAATAGTTTATCGTGTCACTGCATCACTGATCTGCTCTCCGTTTACCGAGTAAGGTGAACTGGTAATAGCTTCAAGCATATCTATTGACCAGCACATCACATTACTATCTAAACTCTTACTAAAATATTCTTCATTTTAACAGCAGACACTTATAGCTTCTAATAAACCTAACTGAAAAGTCTATTTCTGTATATATGAGAGATTGTTAAAACAATCCTAAACATGTACCAAGAAAAAAAACACGAAAAATAGTAAAACAGATACAGGACAGCTTTTAGCGAATTAACTAACAGTGAAATATAGTTCCGTTTTGTCCTATATGAAATTCTTGAACCAGAGATATCGACTGATTTTACTTTTAGTTTCTATCAAACATCGAGATAATCAGCCTGAGAGGTAAATAATATCAAAAAAGGAAAAATATAGATACGCTGTGGAAACAAAACTTTAAAAACACTCAGTCAAATTCAGAGTGATGCTAGTTATCATCGTACACTAAACAACATTATCAACCGTTATTATATGCAGTTGTCTACTGCACACAAACTCGATAAAAAGGCATAAATACCATAAAAAGAAATTAATGTTTTGAGATGAAATCTTTAGTAAAAACTTCATCACAGCGCTCATTCACTAACAAACGGATTAATTACAGAAATCCCTAAGCATTATATATATTTTATGAATACATAAATGTTGGAAATAACCCTGATCACATTTTTTGTTGAGAACCAAACATGACTAACTGAATATTTGTTCCACCCTGATTTACGTAACTTGTAAAAAGAAACTACATTCTCAAGGAATCACACCCTGAAACTTCAATCAATCGCTGATTTCGATTTCTTCTATCTTTAAAATTCCATTTCTAAAGTGATTACAAATTCTAAATGAAAATCAATGTTAGACAAAATATCAGATGAGTTTCTAAGTATATCTCCTACTTAATTTATGCATCAAAGTACACTTAAAATGAAACAAATCATCATCATCAGTTTTTTTTAAAATCAACATATCTCATAAATAGGAACAAATTTATTTCGTTTTTGTATTATTTTTATACACTAATTTCATTCCAATGTGATTGAAAACTTCATTCATTATTGATCTTAAAGTACATTTCACTGGTCAGTCGAATGACACATAAAACAAAGTCACATAAATATGAATTAACTGCGTATTGACTATGCTATATATATATATATATATATATATATATATATATATATATATATATATATATATATATATATATATAGTATACCATCCGTGAGTTGACTACAGTACTGCACTGGATGTAATGTTAAGATAGAAAATGATTAATGTCTGAATGAATTGCAGATATAAACCTGTTCATCTTGTAACAATGAACAATCAAAAAATTTTTTCTTAATTATCAATCTAAACAGATTAAAATAAAGAGGTCGAAGTATCAATTACAATTTGTAATAATGAAAAGTAACATGAAAGAGAACACAAACTGTAACGATTACTTCGAACCTTCCCTAAATTAAATTATGCATGAGTGAATACAGATAAGTTATGTGTGAGTATAACTCTTTAGGAATCAAGAAAAAATATCTAGAATGTTTTTAGATAGTCTGTTACAATACTTGTGTTCATTAAATAAGGTCAAGGATAACATTGACATTCAATATGTAACCGCATTATACAGCATAGTTCAACTATGACCCAACTGAATACAAATAAAATTAACCATTACAGCTTGTGTTCTCTTTCAGTTTATTTCTCATCATTCGAATTGAAACTGATACTTCGACCTCTTTATCTTAATCTGTTTGGATCGATAATAAAAAAGCTTTTGATTATTCATGCTTACTGGACGAATGGTTTTTGGACTTGTACGCTCATCCAGACGATAATCATTTTCTCGCCTAACATTTGTATCCATACATAAGCATAAGTATTTCAAAGTATATTATAACCATTCTTATTTTACACAAAATACCTCACTAAAATTGCCGCCTTTCTGGGATTTTGAATAGCATTTCAAGATTGAATATTTAATGCTGAACGGTACAAATTAATAAATCAATAAATAAATATGGTAAAATATTTGCAGTTTTGTGTTTAGTTTACAGACTCACAATCAATCAACTAACTCACTGTAAAACTCCTTACACATAAATGACTATTGAATGAAATTTACACAATAGTTGAACATGAGAAAATTCACCAAGTAGATGGCGTTTAGTCAACAATTTTGAAATGGATAAACTTAAATAATACTGAAAGTTGATAATGAGATCGAAAATATCGAAGAATTCTTACAATGTGTCACATATCGATAAATGAACACTTGAAACAGGAATTATTGATGAATAATGACGGAAAATTGGGTGGTTGTCCGAATGTATGTAGAACTAGTGAATGACTGTACAATAACTTCTGATGTTGTGAATATTATATTGTGGCATCTTTACAAATATCCATTAACCGATTGGAATGTATGAACTTGTGTGGAAGTAGTGTATATCACATTACATTTTATTGGTAGTTTTGTTTTTGACTTACCTTTTAAAGAAATTCACTCCTGCCTCATAGAATCACAATTAAGACGGCGTAAATCACTAGGCTCTCATATCTAGAAGCAGTCAAGTAAATCAATAAGCCCAAATAAAATAAATAGAATGTGATTAGTGACTTTAATAACTGGCGAATTATCAGTGTAAGGAGTTTATCAATATTGATCAATTTTACTGCTTATATCACGAATTAACTTTTATTAAGTGATTACTGAAAACCCAAAAGTACAGAACATTTATTTCGTCCCACTATACGATTCCTTAACAATGCGAACCCATGAAAGCTCCCACAATAGAAGGAAAGAAATGTCCTGTACTTCTTGGTTTTCATTCATCAACCAACAAAAGTCAACTCATCATGTAAATTGCGCGATAGTTATTTTCACTTGAACTCTAAAATAAAATAATAGTAAAAACGTTTACAAGAACAATGAAAAAAAAACGCTAACCCTACTGACAAGGTCTTGTTGAACAAGCTTCTAATATATGTGTTTATTTGTTCTATCTAAAATAGCTGACAAATATAAAGAATTACCATATTTACGTGCAGAGGATATGACAGGCAATATGGAAGCTTTTTTGAATACATATGGTGATCCCAATCAAACTGTACAATTTGCTGGTAAGCTTTCCAAAAACCAATATTCATACTGTCTGTGTATACATATAAATATATATCTATATTACCATATACTTCTAGATAACACCAAAAAATTGAGCATACACCACTGTAAATAAATAGGAATGTGAGTTGATGGAATAAAATCACACTCTTTTAAGTAATTCTTCTGGGAATCTAATTATAATTGACAAGTATTACATGACACGATAAGGAAGCTTGTTGTAGAGATTAGTTTGTTCGAAGCGGGTTTTTCTCCCACAAGCTGACTCGTCTTAAATTCTCACTGGGAAGCTATATGTCACATTGAACCAATTGTATCTAGAATGAGATAGTTTCTAATTAACGGTCTAAGATGACAGGTCTTGGTATATAGTCATTTCACTATAACTTGATGTGTACAAGCTATTGTATTTAGATATAATTCACTGTAAAATATCATGTTCATAGAGAAGGATACAATCTCCAGTAAAATTTATCGGTTCACATGGTTGAAATTTCAAAAATTGGAACGAATCAACCATTCAAAACTCCCATGTTTGTAAACAACGTCAGTCCAGTCGTCGATGTAAAACTAATCTAGTTCCACAGCATAAATTAATTGATGACACTTAAAAAGTTATACAAATTATTCAAGCTGTAATAAATGCATCCTTGTACCTAGACATTCACAAAACCCTTTTTCACTAAATTACACTAATCAAATGAATTACAAATGAATTGATTAATAATGAGTACCTGAAGATTTAATGCAAATTTTTAGCTGGTTAAGTTCAGATATGTTGGGAGAAATACATTTATCCCTAGTAGCATTGAATGATCATAGAGTTTTACCCTGATATGACCTGTGTAAGAATTGTGTTAGTGCTTAAAGATCAATCAGAAATATTATTGATAGTTGAACATTTCTTATGAAATCTGAAAGTCAAAGGTTTGAGCCCCGGTTGAGTCGTGATTTGTGCACTCCAAGGAGTTTCATGTTCACATTGATTATTTTTGTCTAATCGGACTTGGTTCCAACAAAACTCTGAGTGATGTTATTATAAAACATTTCATATAAATAATAATAAACAGAAATTAAATTAATATTGATAATAATAATAATTATTATAATTTTTTTTTCGAAAAATACCAATTATCACAATTTCATGAATCAGTTCAATGAGTGAAAAGATTTGATAATGATATATTCATGAAATTTGCCATTATTAACAATAATGTCTTTGAAACGATGTTCAATGATAAGTGGAAACAGGTGACAGTTAACCCTGAATGCATGTTTCATGCTATTTAGCATACGTCAATTGGGGTGTATTCATAATCTCCAGTTGATTAGTGTTCTCTAGTAGACTTGGTCACGTATCATTCAGCTGAACAAACACAGATGTCACGCCAATGAGCTATTTCTGCTGAACCTTGACTTCTATAGGACTAAGATACTTGTTATCGATTGAGTAACATTGGCTTTTACTGAGTGAATAGCTAAGTATTCATCAAACCTTTTTGTTTTTCATGATGAGTAAGATGAAAAAGGATTAGTTAGCATTTGATTGCATTAAATATTCCAATGATAATCTTATTAAAACGCTTAGTTCCAGTTTAAAAATTTCATCAGTTTGATTGGAAATTGAAGTGGATTTAGAAAATGTCATGTCCTTTTGTTATACATGTATAAAAATTTTGATAAAACCTACTTTGACAAGGCATTTAAATGTGAAAACGAAATGAGAGTTAATCAAATAATATTTCAATAATTATAAATTGATAATTGAAAATAAACGGATAAGAAAATATTATCATATGATTTATCACCAGAGGCCTTAAAATGCACTATAAATCACAACAGTAAATATGTAACATTTTTAAAAAATCAATTTCATCTTTTCAATACATTATCGAAAGATAACCAACCCTATTCGTTGTAGAGACAGTTATTATTCAGTTCAAATGTAATTTCTAAGAAGAACTATCAAGCACTAGAGGGAGATTTCGTTCTAGTTCCGGATTCATTAGAATTTCGCTCATACAATCATAAGTGAGACCAAACACAAAACATGAAATCTGTTAAGCAGATATGACAAATTTAAACTGATAAACCACTGTTCAGTCATCTATATTTATGATTTTGAGTAACTGATCTAACGGTATGGCAATCACTCATCTTCATCAATTAAAAATGTCTTACCTTTAACATTACTCAGCTGCATTAGTGATACCATCTCAACAAAACTCTCTGAGCATAAATTAAAGTCACTGGACACTAGAGGATACAATAATATCGATCGGTATCTAGGCATCAGTTTATCTTAATTATATATTCTTCATTAGATTTTAATTTAGTAATCTCAAAGAATTACATACTACACCCATAGACGTTCGTTTGTGTAAGCTATTATTCAAATTCACCTTCAATTGACGTAAAACAACTTCAAATTGTCTAATTTTATTAAAATGTTAAAGGTACACCCACTGACTAACGATAGGTTATTTATGAAATTCTTCCAAGTGGTCGGCTGATCTAAAAAATCTAAATAAATATAGCTATAAATTCAATCTATTTTAGTCATTCATTTATGATTTATAACTCCTACAAACTACAAATGTTATTTTATTAATAAATGCCTACTATAATTCATTAAAGTAGTATTGTGTAATGTGAAAAGATTTCACACGAAAGCTATGTTGTGAACAGAAGAATGTGTATCTGTTTTACTGTAAAAAAAAAGTCGCAAATATTTGAGAGACAACATTGACCTCCTTCTTGAAATAACGATAAAACTAACAAATAAAAATATATGCATACACAAAGACATTTTCTAAGTAGAAAAAGTGGTGTTGAGGTGTTTTTTCTTTAATATATCAAGTGGAGATTTTAATATGTTTGTTATATTAAATCAAGATCTAAGAAACGTTGATTTATTTACTTAGCTACCTGATATTTGACCACTGTGTAGCACATTCAAACTTATATCTAACTATCTAGATTTAAGTTTCTAATTAATGTTTGCATAGAAATATATATGTCAAATTCATATGATAGACACTCCAACTAACAACCATTGGACATCATGTTCATATTGTTTTTAAATATCATGACAGCTAATAGTAACATTATTTTATGAAATTAAATTCCTTTCAATCTTTATAATTTTATTAATTACCATTATCGCTTATTTAAAAGTTTTTTTTTCGATTTTCAAATATTCATAATAATCTACATATTCATTTCAAATCAATTAGTTTAACTTTGCTAGAGCGATTTAATAGATAAATTTCAATGTAGAATGGAGAATAAGATAACTGGTAGATACTGGTAGATATTAAGACATTAACAATATACAGTCGACTAGGTATTCCAAATTTTATTAATGAACTAGAAAAATCATTAATAAAACTGATAAACGATGTTGAGTACAGTTAAAAATCTGAACATCCATCCATCTTTTTAGTAATGAAATTCACTTTTTACACATAAGGATTTCAGTTATGATATTTTTTACAGTATATATATAGGAGTCTGACTTAATAAGACATGGAATCTGATATTGTGAACTAATCAGAGGTGGCCAAATGAGGAAACTGTTTGATGACCAACAGAAAGGATGGTTATGTATGAATGTTTATGAATGTTTTCAGTGTAAAGTCATTTTTTTCAACTGGTTCTCTGGTCGGGACATTAGGCCACCAGAACTCACTTGCAAAAAGGTCCTAATTTTGGATTTTTTATGTTTTGGCGCATGGGTTGATCAGTTGACCTTGAGATTATATTTCCCACTCGGAAAATCCTTGACTGATATTGATTGATGTAGTGTTTTAGAACGCTGTTTTGTGTCTCTTCCAAGGACGTTTCTATCGTGCATAAATAACCTCGATTTGTATGCTTAAAAAACCCCATATTTTCTGGGTGCTTGTGGAATATACTTTCTACGTCTTGTCAAGACTTCTTTCTCTACTTAGTTGGGCCTTAGGACTCTCGGATTAGAGTAGCCTATCGTGTCATTGGATCATTTGTCTTCGCTCTCGTTTACCGACTACCGTGAACTCGTAATAGTTTCAAGCATATCAATTAACGAGCATAACATTTTCTAGTATGTATGAAAGCTGTACTCCTAATGAATGTATATTGTTTTAACAGCACAGAATCTCTTCTGGAGTTGCGTGTAACAGTTTCAGATCTGGAAACAAGTATGATATGTTTGTTGTTAAAGAAGAAGATTAACTTGCCGATATCTTCAATAGATCAGAATTTTGAAAGACGGAATCACTTTTCTTATATCATAGGGATAAATAAATATGAAACTCTTATCTTCAGTTTTATTCATCAAAAGAAATGCTTTAAAATGAACAATATGTCTCATAACCAACCAAGTTAACTTCAGATAACTCTGAATTACAGATCTCATACTAGCTTTAAGAAGCTTCTGCTGTGTGCACTCATGACTTTAGATAAAATCTATCTTTAAACTGAAAATAACATTTCGTCATGAACAACTAAGTAAGTATTATGTGTACTAAAATGAAATAGGCGCCTCAACTGTGATTTATGGAATTGATCTGGTTGAAAGTGTCTTCTTTCGGTAGCTGTAATACAACATTCATATCCATCACTGATAAAAAGATCTTGTGTCTAGATGATTTAGCCAGTTCAGTAAAACTAAAAACTTAACTGATGTGTCGAACAGTATTACAGAGATAAAGTAAGTGAATTTTCATATCAATATGAGTTAACGAACAATAGTGTTTCCAATTAGACCGTCATCAGGTACATCCAACTGACGAGCCTTAAATGGGACGAAATGCTTGTCCTGAATCTCTCTATTAGCTATATGTTATGCTTCTGATTTTGACCATCAAATTAGAATCAGCAGCTGAATTTCTGTTGGCTTGTGGTTCTCTAGCTTCTCTCTACCTTACCCTTGAGTTCATAAGTCAGGAACCAGCCTCAGTTATACTCTTATTTCAAACAGAAGTATCCCTGATTTAAGTAGACCAGATCATAGAATATCATAAAATAAAAAACAGAAATCGTGCATGAACAAGCCAAAAAGTGGTTGGTAATAAATAATAGAGGAAGCTGTAAATGAAAATAACCGGCAACAAAATAGGAACGGTAAATCATAGTTACGCCTGTTACCCCCAATGGAGCATAGGCCGCCCACCAGTCTTCTCCAACCAACTCTGTCCTGGGCTTCCCTCTCCAGTTCTGTCCAATGTTTGTTCATTCCTCTCATATCTTTCTCTAATTAATGGTAAATCATATCACACTAGTAATGAGTCAAAAGAAAGCTCCTGATAAAAGTATACTATATATATATATATGCTGTGGTAATCCATGAGTTGTTTTTAAAGCTTACCATTGTTCGGATCTAAAATCACATTCCATCTACTTTATACAAACTTATTACACCATGGTATTCCATATAGAATGCATACATATGTCAACTAAAACTAATCGAATCTCAGTCTGAAAATATCTCAAAGAAATTTCACTTATTACTATAAACTATTTATTTTCTTGTCAAACTATTTAACACTGTTGAATTTCATTTCTTTTTCCGCATTTTTTTTGTCGTATTTTTTTTTTTAGATGCTGAAGAATTGCCACCAACAGTAACAGCTGTTGGAAGTAGAACAACTTATGAGAATCCACAAAATCCTTATCAGTTAAGTGTACAAGGTGGAGGAGCACCGACTATTAATACAACAACAAATCAACCAAGTAGTAGACGTTCAAGAAAACAAACATTCACAGCAGGACGAAGATGTTCCTCATCTGTAGGTAATACAACAGCAATAGGCGGTGCAAGTTGTTTATTAGGTGGACTTAATCTACAACTACCTCAACTAGATGGAATACAACGTATGCAAAAGATATTAGATATGCGTTTACAAAATCTTCAAGTAAGCATTGTCAATTGGTGTTATTGTTTGAATATTTAAAAAAAAGAGCTGTCAAAAATAATCTTATATGTTGTCTTGTAAGTGTTATATCATGAAATAAAATCCATTCTTTACATTGAAGATGTGTGGAGAATGTTTCTATTTCAAAGGCGATTTACATCATACAATGACTTTAATGGAACAATAACTAAGTACTGTATACATGTTTCATACTATAATCATTGAAAAGTTATTATTCCATAACTTTTATCAGAAATTCAGCTTCAAACTAACCGATGATCCAATACATATGTTACACTTTCAAATCACTTCATTGTTAACTAATAATTCAAATTTATCAATTCAGTCAATTCACACTGATGAAACTTATTTACTATTTGGTATGATAAAAACCGGTCAGTTTAAGCAGTTTATAAATTCAATTCATTACAGAGTTATGGAGATGGTCATTGTTCAATGAAATCATAAAAAGATCACTGGTAGGCTAGTAAGAGAAATCTAGAAGCACTGGACGGCCATTTCGTTATAGTGGTTAAGCAATCTCACGCGAGACCGAAGGTCCTCGGCTCGACTGTCGCGCTGAAGAGTTCCATACTAGGACGAAATGACCGTTCAGTGCTTGAGGGTTTCTAATGGTGGTCTAACAGTGACTGACTCATGAATTTAATGGAGAGAAATCTTCAATTCAGTTGTGATGAGGTAAACCGCCTTTATATTTAACACTTAAAACAAGTAGTAGTAATAGTAGACCATTTAAACTAATTGTTTGAAAAATCAATAATAAAATCAATCATTAGAGTACTTAAAAGACGTGGGTGATCTGAGAAACCTGATTTATTTGCGCTAAACATTTCGGACATGTGCGTAAATGGCTTCGAAATCAGTGAATGTAAAATGACGCGCTAAACGTGAGAAATAGATAACCATGTTCATCGATAGCCAAGCACATAATCAAAACAGGGCATAATAATGACATCAATAAAACTTTTAGAATATCGTATAAGAAATGCTGAGGAATTCTGGCTGTTAACTTTCTTGAAATTTACTTTTCGAAACTTTATATCCTGAAAGCTTACCAAAAGTAAGTATATGAAGAAATCACAGAAATTATCAACTTTTTATTCAACAAGATATGATATTATATCATCTAATTAATAGCCAGTTTATTACTTTATTATACTTGCAAAATGTACACACAGATTTTTATCTACTTATAAGTACATTTTTAAAATCACAAAGGCTCAATCGGATCAATTAAACTATGCCTCTGGTAATGCTCGAATTAAAGAAGAAATATCACATGTTCGTCAACTGATTAGCGAAAGTCAAAAAGCTTTATCATGTATTGTTAAGGCTGTGTCACAAATGCAAGATCAAGTAAGTTTACCTATCATTCTTTTTTTATTAATCGAGTGCAGCATATATTTATAGGATTCAGTTGACACTACTTATATTGGGATATAAGTAACATTGTAAGAAACGACTAGAATTTACGGTATTACATTGTGATTAGTGTCAGCAAACAAGCAAAAAACTTTACTATCATATTTGAAAAATTAATTATAGCTTTATTTTCTCGGTTCAGTATATCATTCTAATGTGTGTTTTTATTTATAATTATCAAAAATCACAAATTTTTACGTTCATCTAATTCACTTATGCCTATAAATACAGCCATTCTGTAGGAAGTTCAACAACCGTAAATCCATAGTGGAATTACTTTGATTGAAACCATTTAAACACATGATATACAAACCTTGAACTTTTCAATTACTTGCTAATTTTCTATAATTCTATACATAATATCAGTTCATCATGTGTAAACTATGAAATCTAACAATGTATACAAACTCTCACAGCACCTTAGGTAAAGGTGGAAGGAGATTTGAAATTTGCGATTTCTGTGAAATAATGTTATTTATTCAAAGTTATAATCAGCATCAACATGAAATGTTTATTGAAATTAGCACTAAGCTTGTGGGTATTTAACATAAAATAAACTACTGAAATAAATGAATAATAATTTATGTTTACAATCAGAAAGATATTCAAAACTAACTGTTAGATATATGAATAGTTAAACAGATTGATATGCTTTGATTATAATAAGGCTGAATATGCCTAAAACTAACTGTCTCAAATAAAGAATATGGATAAACCAAATCTGAACAAGATAATTGATTACTTGCCAATAATTCTGTTACGTATGGACGTAAACATGTCATTTTAATATGCTTGAACTATTACGAGTTTACCTTAGTCGGAAAATGAGAGCGAGGATCCGGCGACACGACATGCTACTCTAATGCGAGTGTCCCAACCCTCATTGAGTGAAAGAAAAAAAGACTTGATATGAAGTAGAACCTGTATTCTATATACAAGCATTCAGAAAGTACGAGGTCCGAGTCCAGAAGAGAATCAGAATCCCGGACTAGGGATTCGGGTCCGGGTTATAAAAGGTTACAGATAATGCGTATTCATACGTATAGGTCGAATAGGAAACAGCACTGAAGTCTGCGACATTGACAGTTAAGACGACCAATAGGAAACTACATTTGAAGTGACACTGATAGTCAGGACGATCAATAAGAAATAACATTGGAGTACGTGACACTGATATCTAGGACGATCATAAAATTGACCAGTAGGAATTAACCAATAGGAATTGACCCATAATTCTCTTAGGATATTGGATGAATATTCTAACAAATACATTGTTGATCCAACAAATAATATGTTATGTGCTAAATAAATACTACTTAAAATCACCAAACACAGAAAAGGAGGAATAAACAACCTAGTAAAATATTTACAGATCAACAAGAGAAACAAATTTTTAATGCACAAATAAAAATGAGGAGTAGAGTTAAGAAAGTAAACTGAAAAAAATTGCATATCATAAATTTTGACTAAAAAAAATTTTTTAAAAATCAATGTCAATCTCTAATTTCAAGGATATGGTCACTTTCAGTCAAGATGTGTGTTTAGAAAGAGTTGAATATTATCATCATAGACACGGTCCTTAGTATGAGCAGATCGATTTATTTTAAGATTGAAAATTATACTATGATAAATGCATTCAATAATTAACTTGAAAATTAAATTTAATATTTTTTCTGTATTTGCCAATATTTCCTGCTTAGGTGGTACAACTCAATGCCAACATGGAACAATGGATATTGGCTCAAGCTAGTGGACGTGAAATTCGTACTGTATTTGTGGAAGAGCATAATTCTAGCACAAAATCACAACGTGATCGACATCGTCGTGAACGTAGAGAACGCGATCGTGAATGGGATTCGTTTGTACGCGAAGCATAAACCTATATACATATATATATATTCATTTATATATATATATATATATATATATATATATATTAGTAATTGTAGGCTTCACAGGCAACTTTATAGGTATATTATACACTGTAGTCTCAATTAATTTTATTGATTTTACTGTTTTAATGTACTATTAATATTAGTTTAAAATTAAAAATGAAAAGACCAACGCCACTTTTTTTTTTTTAAAAAATAAAACAAGACAAAAGTTCAAGTAGACAGACAGTTCAATGGCAAATATATGTATTAACTATTATTATTATTATTACTGTTATTATTATTACTATTATTATTATTACTATTCATTCTCTATCTACTCTTGTTAAATTTACAAATATTTTAAAAAAACAAAACAATATTCATTTGACAATTAGTAAAATTATTCAAGATCAACAAACAATTAAACATTTTCAAAAGAAAAAAAAAGAAAAAAATAAAACAATATGACGACACCTATAAACGAGAAAATAACAAGATGCATTGTAAAATTTCACTCATGTGATCTGTGATCTGCCTTAATCCAAAAAACAAAAAAACCATTGAACCTGTTTAATAATTAAAAATGCAAACTTTTGTTTTACTAATTAATATATGCAAAAATAATCATGTAATGTAATTGTTTTCACTGTTTTTTTTTGAAAAATAAATATTACCGAGTTAAATAAACCAACCAATCTTGTTTTGTCGTTGTCGGTCGATTTGTAAAATATTTATTAAGTTTCTTCGAATGGGTAATAATACTGAAGTCATACACAGGGTACGTACGACCTATGTAACCATAACAAACTAGCTGATAATGTAGTGAGTTTTAATCGATTGAGGTGAATAGTGTTGTAGTGAATGAGAACACAGGTGGGGCAACCGAATTGTATTTAACGAAAATTACAGAGTTACTCAGTATAATCGAAAAACCATATCGTAAATCGTTAATTTGCAAAATATCAGTTCATCATATCGAACTGGACTGTTCCTATTGCAAAACATCAATTCATTGTGACTATTCATGCGTTTCATACAACAAATTCCATTGTGTTCTAACTCTTCCTTTCTTGATCTTCCCCCATCTTATACTGCCAGACATTACGTTGACACTCACGTCATATACTACTTATAAGTAGCTCACACCACAGTGTAATGATTATGTATGTTCAACCAACGCTGACCTTGAAACATGTTTGTTGATGTCGAAAGTTTGGATGAAATTCAAGAGTGCTCAGAATAAGACACAGTATCGATATTCTGGAAATTTCCCTCTCACACTTTATCTATCCGTAATATAATTCCATGACCTTATTTATTAACTTTATCGAAAAATTTCGCAAAACCTCGACACATCTCTCTAATCACCTGCGTATTTATGAATATGTCAATTTTTGAAAATACTATAGTTTGTAAGCAACAGATGAGAACCTAACGAAATAAGATGAATTCGTACTATTCTGTACCAATATTTGTTTTTGCTCTCTTCAAAATAATAAAAGGGAACTATCTGTATGGAAAATATTTTTCAACTCTTGTACTCTATCTAGTTATTGAGTTAGAGATGCATCCCGCACTAGTAAGCGTTAAGGTATGTGTGATCTTTATCTCAAGTTGAGTTATTGGTCAAGAGGTCAACAAATTGTCCGCTAAACACATCATCGATCTTTCAGATATAATGGTCAATTCAGTCAGCAGCGAAATCGATAGGACAATTCTTTCCCTAATTAACGGCCTAGTTCCGTGGGTCCCAAAGTATTAATGAAAACGATTATTTTTGAATTTACACTATAAATTATTAACTATATATGTTACTAAATGTCCATAAAGATTAAGCGTACAAATTTCACATTTATATTTTTACTACATCAGTCAGAATACGCTGATTGATCTTGAGTTACACAACTGGATATAAAACAAATACTAGATTTAAATTTATTTTTCAACACTGAAATAATGAACAGAAGAATGACAAATCGCCGTACACTAGATGTTCTCGATTTCTAAAAAAGTATTATGTAACATTAAACGCTAACCGCCATTTTTATTTTAGCTCAAACAGATGACTCATGGAAGTTATAAATCCTTCTCAACTGTATCTACTTCCTCAGGATATTTGGATGGATGATGGTTACTGAGCTCCTATGACTAAATGGTTAAATATTTCGACCCCCGATTTTCGAAGCACTAGTTCAACACATGTATTATCAACTTTGATTTGAGCAGCCGCATAAAATTACTAGCCCGTAAAAATGCTTAACTTAAATCCAAGTACATATCAAGCTTAAATAATTGATAAATTCCGTTAAAAACCATATTATTAATCAGTTCATCACAAGCAAATGTCACAAGAATGTGACTCAAAATTCTAGCGACAACTATGGCGTTGAAATGTATCAAGAGAGACAGTTCCCGGCCGATAGACATGAACGGTAGTCAAGCTGTATCAAGAACTGACTGATGTTAGAAATACAAACCATTAATTCTTACAACTTGGTTTGATAAAAATATCCTGGTTTGTCGTGATTTCAGTTTTGAATAAGCACTACTGAGTTATAAACAAGAACGAAAACGTTGTCGTCCAGTATCAACCGGTTATCGGTTGGCGCTGAGGAAATTTATTTCTAAAAGCTACATAAGACGAAACCTATGATAGTTCTTTTACAATTCCCGGTGGAATTTTTTTAGGTATACTGGACTGGATGGTTTAATAATAAAGCTTTCGAAATCCTGTTAGACAACATCATCAGTATACACTCGAAGATCTACAATGAAACTACACAATGAAGCTAAAACTGTCAGTTGACCTGTATTTCAGTCAGTTGTTATCCATACACATAATCGGTTCTTTCGATTGCATTCTTAACTAAGTTGGTCTCTCACTTTACAGCATCTCACTTCTTCATAAAAAAAATATGGCACTGATAATGTTGTCTAGAAAGTCAATCAACGCTTCACTACAAAAATCATCCCGTTCAAAGAACACAACACCTCCAAAATACTCATTCACAGTTACGAAAATTCTTTATCAATTCAAAATACATGCAAATAAATTAAACGGGAAACCTCATTCAATACTATGATTACCACCCATTGAAAGCAACTTGAATTCTTTATATTAATCAATTACGATTAAAAATTTCCTACAAACTGGATTGAAACAAAACTGTTAACTGATTTTTTTTTTCAGAAAAAGAAAAGCATCTACAAGTAACTGAATGAAGAAACACTTTTTTTTTTGGTTGACTATAAACACATATAAATATACAAAAAATAGGGGGTGGAGGGAAAAAAACAATAGTATATATATCCTACGATAATTTACTTTTGCTCATCATCAAAACAATAAGTGAAATCTTTACAGAAAAGTATTATTTCATAGGGTAAGTAAGAATTAGAGAATAAAAAATTCAGTTAGTACACTTGATAGTAGCGCATAGTTTCATAATATAGTTGCATAAAAGAAATAATAAAAAGAACATAGGAAATATCGATTTTATCATGCATCTTTCAAACTGATTTTTATACACATATTACAGTAATAAGACAATTATGATAGAATAAGAGAGAATGAATAATACAGTAATTAAAAGGGATCCGTGAAATAAACCATCTCAAACAAAACATGGATCCCGAAAAATAAAACTACTAGGGTCTACATACATAAACAATGCATATATCTCCTACACTATTCACAAATATTTTTAAACAATATACAGATATATATATATATGTTGTGAGAATGAAACAATTGTCATTCCGGGTCGACTATAATACAATCATCATCCGATTGGATTTCAGAGGATGCAATAACGTTCGATCGTTTTGGAGGCGGTATAAGAAATGAATCTAAGGTTACTCTTTTTCGACCTGGAGTTTGTGATGTACCAGAAGTAGGAGTAGTAGTCACCTTAGCAGAAGAACAATCCTCTTGACTTATGTGGGCAGGTGAAGCAGTGTCTTTTTCAGATGCAATAATTCTACTAGTGCTAACTTTGCCTCGATTTGAAGGTTGTGATGAAGCAGTGGTATGAATCACCTTAGGAGAAGAACAGTCTTCTTGAATGTTATTGACAGATGAAGGAGTGTCTTTTTCACATGTGGGAGTTTTACTGGTAACTCCTTTTCGTCGGCTTGGAGTATGAGAAGTAATCACTTTTGGAGAAGAACAATTCTCCTGACTTATACTAATCGATGAATTAATGTCGTTTTCAGATGAGTGAATTTTTTTAGGTTTAACTGGTCGTTCATTCTTCTGAGCTGATGATTCTTTACTTCTTTGTTTACCATATTCTGTAACATTCGAAGATAATGATTGTATGGGTTGCAGTAAAACAACTGGAGAATTATTAGTAGTTACTACGTTTTGCTGTGATTCTTGTAAACGATCTGCAGTTGATGGTAGTTGTGACTGTGGTATTTCTACAGATCGACGACTAGTTGTTGATGAAGCACGATTTACCCGGATACTAGTCACTGCTACATCTGTTAAATATTCCCATGGAGGAAATACAAAACTATTGTTGTTGTTATTATTATTATTATCAACTTTGTCTAGACCACCAACAACTCCATTTAATTCCTGAGTATTGCACAGATTAGAAATACGTGAAGCATATTTCTGAAGTACTTCGGCGTTAACCATCCACCTAAAAACACATAATTATTGGAAACAATAAACAGAACAATACCATATGAACACAAGTGTATGTTTATCAAGATTTAGAATCTAGGAAAAATGAAAAACGTAACGTAGCACCACCTGCTACATGCATAGATCAGTTCAATCCGTCACACCTCATTAGCATAGTAAGAAGAAATTGCCTAAAGTAAATGATTACAGAATAGTAGGTGGGTAGTAAAAGTATTATTAATGATCATAAGAAAGATTAGATAGACAAAATACAATTCAGAAAGAAAATATAAATCAGTGAAACAATCAAATCATAAGGAATTCGGAAACTTAGGATCTAGGGCGAGACAAAGGTTGAATGCATTCAACGTTGATCAAAAATAACAATACATAAATACTGTAGAAAAACACACCATAATAAATAAACTGAAACATGACAAAATGGTAAACATAAAAAGTAAGCTGTCGTAAATAAAACAAACTTGGAACATGGAATAAACATAGATAAAGAACTGATGGTCATTCATTTGACAAGTGAAAAGAAAGTCATGAAATTCAGTTCACTTTATATGGTCTTAATTGTTTGGAAATTTGATTTTCGATAGTATGAATCAAATAATGATGATGTGTAGATTGATGCATGATAAGAAATATATACACATACATTGAGTCACTTATAAAAAAAAACGACGTTTATCATTTGAAAATTAAGCGAAACCAACACAATTTTTAACGCGACATAGGTTGGATTAAAGCACATTCCAAATAGAATTTACTTTGGAGTAAGCTATTTGGCTCACACTTTTAGCTAAACAGCGCAAGTGGATAAATAGAGAATCCTCGAGAACTTGCCTTACTGCAACATCAACTTAGCACATCCTATCCAAACCGTATTCTAATTGGGAGACTAGTCAAGTAAAGTGATTTCCAGAGAATACCAAATAGCAGAAATGAGTCATACAAACAAAACTTAACAAAGATTATTTAATATTTAGTCTTGAGTAAATCTGACGTGGGATTAGAGTTAGCTTATCCGATAAGCAGTAGACGAATGCTAATATTAAACTAAATTCTAGTCCAGATATATCCGATTAGAAATTTTGTAGGAAATCTAAATTATAACGACTGTTCTGTTCTATACCATAGACACTGCAGAAATTTTCAATTTCAAGGTTAATATATATATGTACCATGATTTACAATATCAAGATAAATATTCTTGTCATAGTATTAAAATTGATACCGGATTGAACAGTTTATTTATCATTTGGATAACATACATGACATGTTTTCTGGGTAATAATAATGATAATATTAAACATAATGTAACTCATTTTACCCAGTACAGATCTATGTATTCTGCTTTGAAATACATTTCAGATTGAAGGGACAGAGAGATGCTACAAACTGCCAAAACGAATTGAGGTAGAGCGATGTTCGAGCGAGCAATCTACTGTTTATAAGTTGGTCATTTTAACCACTATGTAATTAATGTACTATTTTTAGAAAATAGCAAGGTTCATGTAGTGAGTTAACTGAACAGAAATAAGCGACAATGTAGAATTACAATGCGGTTTGTGGACATTGTAGAATCACCATAGTTTAAATTGCGAACTGACCTTAGTTAGAACATCACTGAAAGCCCGAGATTTCTGGACAGACGTCTCACTCTTGTATGGGACTCTTCAAAAGTGAGCATCCGCGACCCCGCATCTGGGACCAGTTCGTGATTTAAACAATGAAAACTCCGTAACCTTTTAAAATCCTCCTACAAAAACAATGATCATGTGCTCACAAGTCAGTGGGTCAATGGGTTAAGCAATCCTAAGTGAGACCGAACGTCAATGCTTTGATTCTTTGATGCGGGGTCGTGGATATATCCTGCTAAAGAGGCCATAACTAAGGAGAAACTGCTGTCCAATGATTCCAGGTTTCTAATAGTGGTCTAACTGAGATCAGTTAGTGATTTGAACTATGAAAATGTGATAACTGCGAGAAATAGAACAACTAGGTAAATTACCTTCCTTCAGTGAAAACAGCGATCTCAGCTAATTTGGATAATACAAGTGATTGACTTAACGGTAAACTATCCCAACCTGGACCAGATAATACAGAAGGACTACCACGTGCAGTTGACGATCCCATTGTAGCAGCATTATATTTTTTGTATTCCATATATTGTAAACATTCTGGCAGACTTCCAGTAGTATGACGATGCCAAAATACACGGAATTCAAAAGCTAATTTATGCTTTCCCAAAGGACTTCGATGAACAAGGTGAATAAAATACGCCATCGCTATAAGACCAAAAACGAGAACAAATTATACAGAGAAACTAGAATAATGCTATTGAAATTATTATCAATACTGTTACTATTACTAACACTATTATTCTTAATCTAGTGTTCAAATCAAATTTCATTCAAAATATGGATTTCAATTTCATACAATTTTAATACAATTTCAATATCCAGCATTTCTACAGTTTGCATATATGTTTGATATACTACAACAATATAGATCGATGATAAAAATATAAACGATTGTCAAAAGCAAAACGTCAGTCAGTCAGTTAAAACGTAGAACTTCGTACGTAAGTACATCAGTTCATGTTGCCATAATACATCAGCACAGAGATATAATTGTCAATTCAAATACAATAGTTGTAGGGGTAGTAAAGGTATTAGTAGTCGGAGAGGTTAGGATTAGAATATATTATTCAAGAAGTATGATTCAGTGAGATAAGTATAGAAAGTCAAAACTAGATTAAGATTTGAGGGAACATAAAGAATGAATGCACCTGCGCCATTGCAAACGGTTTTGAGCAATGTCATTCAGGGTCTCTAACCATCTATTATTATCATCTCGTGGACCCAAACCAGGTAGTCGACAACTACCGACATGACTCAGTCCACTTGTCGGTGACTTCATGGATTTCTGCCATGTTCTGGTCTGGCCGCGCCTAGCATTCTTCCAACCTACTCCTACACTACAAAACAAAGCTCGTCGAGGCAGTCGGTGGTGAGGCATACGCAGCACGTTTCCCAACCACCTCAACTGAAGTTTAACAACTTCATCTATTGATCTGCCATTCTTACCTAGAACCCGTTTTCTAATAACAGCGTTGCTCACTCGGGTGTCCCACGATATACGAGCAATGCTTCGAAGACAACTATGATCGAAAACCAATAACCGACGAATATCTTCTACTCTCACTGGCCATGTTTCACAGCCATATAGGAGAACGGAGCGAACTACTGCGCAGTACACTCGTCCTTTAGTCAGCAAACGGATATCGCTCCTGCGCCAAAAGTGACGCAGGTTGGCAAAAGCCAATCGAGCCTTCTGTATCCGAGCTGAGATTTCGTCAGTCACCAGGCCATCGGCACTGATGAGACTCCCCAGATAAGTGAAGTGATCAACACGTTCGACTACTTCACGCCCCCTGGTAGAAGGTCTACTCCTGAAAATTCAGAATGGGGAGAGTGGACATCCCTGACGGACACCACTTGAAGTAAAGAATTCCGTTGACAGTTCGCCATAACCTCTCACTAGACCAGTGGTGTTCGAGTAAAGAGCTTGTATAAGGTTAATGTACTTCTTTGATACACCTTTCAATGACAGGCACTGCCACAGAACCTCAAGACCAACTGAGTCGAATGCCGCTTTTAGGTCCAGGAACACGACTGTTGTCGGACGTCTAAATGTGTGTCTGTGTTCCACGACCTGTCATAGTGTGAAGATGTGGTCTATACAACCACGTCCAGGTCGAAAACCAGCCTGGTTTTCTCGAGTCTACTCTTCACGAGCTTTCGTTAAGCGTCAAAGTATTACTGAGGCCAATATTTTAGATACTATATTAGTTAGACCGATTCCCCTGTGATTGTCACAAGAAGACTTTTGTCCTTTCTTATAGATTGGGACAATCAGTGATTGAGACCAGTCGGATGGGATTACGTCCAGTTCCCAGGTTCTATCTAAGATTTCAGTCAACCTAGCTGCTAAAACTGGACCATCATCCTTAAATATCTCAGGGGTTAGTCTATCAGGACCTGCAGCTCGCCCTCGTTTCAGATTTCCTAACGATTTCTCAACTTCATCAAAACTAGGGGGACTTACACTGATATGCCATTCAGGATGACTGGAAATCGTGGGTAACCGAAGAGTGGCTCGAGACTAGTTGAACTGATCCCTAAAGTGTTCTACCCATCGGTCCAGCCTCCTAGATTGAGAATGGATAATAAGACCATCCTTTTCCGAGATAGTCTCACTCACATTCGGGTTCCGAGTACCAGTTTCCTTGATGAGTCTAAATAATTGCCTACTGATGCCTATCGCTGCTGCCTTTTCCATCTCTCTCGCTTTCTCCACCCACCACTGTTCTCGATCATTGCGTAGGCTTTTTATCAGCCTGTCTAAGCTGACTCCGCTCCCCATCGCACTCAGAGCATGGCGGAATGAGTTTTCGAGCACCCATCAGTTCGGTAGATGCTACGGAGATACACGGCTTCATTCTAGCCTTATGACCAACCTTACTAGCAGAGATCACTGCTATTTCCACAGCCTTTTTGATATCATTCCAACCTGCTTCCAGATGGGAATCACTTACATGGTTACCTAACTCTCTTTCTAGTTGCTCCTGAAATATATTCTTAGCTTTATTATCATTAAGTAAAACACTAAGAGGCTTTCTTACGATGTCTTTCCTACGCCCTGTAAGCCTCAAACAGATACGAGCTCGCACTAGGGCATGATCTGAATCTAAACATGTGCCCCAGAACGAGCGACAGTCCTCTATCGAACCCCTCCATCGGTGGCTGATGGCGATGTGATCTAGTTGAGTCCAATGTTGAGACGACTTTGGAGGTCGCGAGGTCAACAGACGCTTTTCTTTGTGCCTAAAGTTAGTGTTTGCTAAGAATAGGCGGTTATCTGAGCATAGTTGCAACAGACGGTCGCCATTGTCTGTTCTCTAAGCCGCGACACCATAACATCCACCTAGGTGTCTTTCATTTTCACTCAGTCTAACTACTTGAGCATTAAAGTCAACAGCCATTATTACTACATCAGAGCGCCTACTTTTTTGGAGGAGACACGAAAGCCTTCTGTAAAACTCATCTTTAACCTCGTCTGAACTGAGGTCAGTGGGGACGCAGATATGACGAAGAGGCAACTGCGAGAGTCCTTATCCTTCCGAGTCCTTACTGACCCGTATAGTCGGACAGCGCACAAGCGACTATCTACTGGGATCCAGTCTAGGAGAGATCGTTCAGCTCTACAACTCAATGCTATATCTACGCAAGCAAGCCCCCGCGAAGCAGAATCAGGGCTTCCAGATAAACGAAGAGTAAATTGAGTTGGTTCTTTATTTTGACAAGGTGAAATCAGATTTATAATTTTACTAGGATCCTGTATGCGCGTTTCCGAGACGCAGCATACATCGATGGCTTGAGATTCTAAAGTCCTAGCTAAGCAAGCCTGTTGCTCTATTTGACACAATGTCCGTACATTAAATGCTCCAACATGTAGTCTAGAACGGGGTTTCAAGAGACCAGTAATGACGTTTCGTGAACTCGCATCGTTTGCATTAGCGGTGCAGTCAGATAAGGGAATGTGAGTAGAGTTAGTTGTGGAGAGAAGAGAGGTATGTGTGGGTGTACGAAGGATTTGATTTCAACCAATTTGGTCTCCTGTGCTGTTACAGGTATGAGGGAGGTTGTCACTTCCCGGCTGCCCACACCGTAGAAGGTTGTTTCTTGAGGAACCTGAAAAGGAAGATAGATTAGTGTTGGTCTTGGAGACCTGGGAATGTGACCGCAGAGCCCAAGGGACAACTGCTTGAGGCCGGTCACGCACGGCCTTTGGATGAAAGGTTTTTTGAGTATTAGCTCCGCTTTTAAAAGCCTTTAGTGGGTACCCTTACCGCCGGAGGCGGAAATCCGTGAGGTAGGGTGAAGTGTGACATTTTTGGGTCGACCTTTTCTTACCCTTCCTTCCTTGTGAGAAGGCAGCACCCAGTTTTCCCTTCAGGTCTCTATCATAAAAGTATCCTTCCATGGTGTGGGCAACCAAGATGTGACAACCGCCTTCATACCTCTGAGAGCTGACAACGGAATACCGGCCTACAATCGGACAAATGTGTTTAGTGCTCCCTGCCTCTTAAAGCTTTGCGTCCAGCTAATGATAATCTGTTATAAGTAAACATTAAACTGAAATGTCATTATTATGAGAACTGTAAATTAACCTTCTTCTGGGATAGATCTTTTAGGTCTTCTTGAAGGCGTAGTAGTGGTAATAATATCTGGCTCAACAGAAATCGGTAAATTTGTTGTCCATAAATGCACCTAAATTCAAATAAAAAGCATAAATATTAATAGGTTAGTATGATATAAATACACTAAAACTAGAACATTATTCTGGATAAAAAAAAAGCATGTTCATAACACCTAAATAGTGACACTGATGATATTATGCAGAAAAATGATGAAAAACTTAAAATTAAACTAGGTTTGTGTAACTTGACTTTCAGTTAAACACTAAATGTATGAGTTGGTAATATTTTCTGGTTGATAAAAAGTAAGCAGAGCGGAGTTCAAAATATACTGCTTATTGGCAGTGGGTTGAACTCTTTAATCACTTAGCCGCTGCTTCTCCACAGACCTCATAGGAACACAATGATATTAACAACACGAAACCGACGACAGTTGTGGTAGTTATTCAGTATTATTACATGTGAATTAATGAAATTACGAGATCTAAAAATTACAGTAATCAAATGTTTCACAGCGAAAATTGACACTGTTTTACTACTTTCAAATGCACAACCAGATAGATAGTTTAAAAAATCAATAAAACAGTATATTCCATAGCAAAAAAAAATGCTTACACGATATACGCTTAAAACAGATTTCATTAATTGAAATTCTGTCTTTTCATTGGTTTGTTTAGTGAGAATAAATCTTTCTGGTAATTCAATGTTTTCTTTATTCTCTTCAAGATGGTTATTATTATTATTATTTGTTGTTGTATTACTAGTTGGTACACAACATTCTACTGGTTCAGGCAACCATAAAGGTCCTATTAATAATGGCTTTAAACGCTGAAGTCCACGACGATGTGCTGCTTCATATTCTGCAACAGATAATTGTTGACGCAACTGCTTAATTTCATAAGGAATTGGACCTTCACCCTCTTCTGCAGCAACACCTTCATCATCCGATAAATAACCATGTGGAACAAAAAATTGATCATCTTCATCTTCGTCACCTTCTTCTTTCTCTTCTCCTTCTTCTTCTTCGTCTTCGTTCTGGTCAAGAAAATAAATACAATAATATACTATCAAAACAATAATATATTGCACATAACCAATGATGGGGACATATGAATGAAATTATGAATAAAACAAAGTCGGTTAGCCTGTATATAACTAACTGCACACATACTTATTAGTTATGTGTGATTTTCCAAATGCCAATGGGACACTAATAGGATGCTAGAACTTCAATTAACATAACTAGTAGTTAGAGACATTGACTGATATGGTTTGAAATCGGATCCATTCATCCATAAGTTTATTCCTCAAATTTAATCTTTCTAAAATCATAATGCCCAAGTCTGATCTTTTCTACTATCACTGATACTGTTGCTATTTCTATTATTCTAGCATTTATCTTGATAATTTTATCTCACTATAATGTGATGTGACAATCGCGCCCTAACAGCTAAGTGTCGTTGAGTGCTTGGGATCAATGAACAACAGCTATACATGTTGGACAAACTGATATTCTGTTTTACCTACATTGTATTTCCATATTTGCAACATTGAGATGAACAAATACATATGATATTAGTTGGAAAGCTGCTTTTACTACTTACAATAGAAAAAAGAAACGATAACGTACCACTAAGTGTGAATAAGTTATAATCATATTTATTGGCAGCGATTACAAGATTAATGGATATAACTTCATGAATTATTTCCTAACAATCCATAAGTGATTTTGTTTTCATAATATAGATATGGATATGCTTACTCATTTGACAGCTCTATCAGAACAAATGTCAAATACATACTATCGCACATGATGTCTTGTTACTTTACGTTGGGTATTAATTAAACAATCGTTTTAACAAAGCAAAAATTATATGTTTATTACTTCTACTCACATCAGATTGTGTAATACTTTCACCGGGTTCTTCTTCCTCCCATTCGTCGTCTGAATCTACGGAATAATCAAGTTGATAATCATCACGAGCAAATGGTCTACGACCAGTAACAATCCGACTACGCAGTCGCCATGTACCATAATATGCAGGTCGATAATTTTCAACGAATTGAAATAACTTTGCACGCAGCCACACTGTTCCCCCACTACCACGATTACCATGTTCTTTTAAAGCGATAGAGTTTATAGCAGGATAGATACTATCACCAAGATACTGAACTTCAGGAGGTTCACTGGAAATGAAATACGCAATCAAGATACCATCATTCAAATTGTAAAAAGAAAACTAACATATTTTAAAAAAGTAGGTGTGTTTTTCTCTTTGAAATTCACAAGAAACTCTTAGTTCTTGTACAGATATTAATGATTGAGTAGCATAGTGTTTGTCAAGGGGCCTGAAGAGAACACGACACTGAAATAGTTAGTGTAAACTGCTTCACGCCTAGGTAAAAGAGACTTAGTGCTCTATAGTTTTTAATCGTTCCCTAACTCATAGCATTCAATGACGGGAACCGTATTAAGACTAGAAATGCCAAGGGCTATCAAACTGAGACGCAAATTGATTGACAATCTTATTGATGACCGACAAGAATGAAGGGAACAAAGAATATTAAGGCACTTTCAAAATTTACGAAAAACTAGATGTTTAGGCTTATATATAAGCTATGGATAGCGAGAAAAATGAATCGATGATAAACTAGAAAAACAAGCCACGTCAATAAAGGATTAAACACTGAGAAGTAATCTAGCATTCTTAAATCATCACTAACTGATATCCAGCATGACAGTTCTGAACTATTATATATACAAAACTATACTCCAATCCCTATCACCACGTCAAGGTAGTAGCTACGGTCGGGAGGCGAACTCAACATAAACAGATGGATTTTATCAGTCTCTACTACCCAAAGAGTTAAACATAAAAAATATATATTAAATGCTGCTTAACTGAGCTGTCATTTGAAACGATGATGACTGGCAGTGATTGATATGAATTTTTGCTTTTGCCATAATCATAAATCTAACTTAAGATCCTTTAAAGAATCCAAACAACATAACTGTGATATTTAAAAATTAGTTTTTGGAACACATTGTCCTTCATGGGTTAAATGCCCATAAAATATTCTAACTCTAGAGGTATTTACAGAAATACATATACATACAAGAGTAACATACATTGGCCAGGTATTTGGATAAGATAATGGTAATATCTGTCCTGTTCGCAGTTCATGAAGATAATTGGCACGTCCGAATTTAAGTAACCCAAGTGAAGATGCTGCATCGTTATCAACCCCATTTATCCACGTATGTCTTAAGTTGTCGATATTGCTTTGTTTTGAAGAAAGTAAAGCCGGTGACATTCTGTGCAAAGGAGCCATTCTCATATCTTTTCTGACTTCAAATTGTATAAACGGTCCACAGTCTGTGCCAGAGATGGTATTAGTCTCCTAAAACACAAATGAAACAATAAAAGAAGATTAACAAACCTTTCTGTTTTCTGATTTCACAAGAAATCCTAACAAAACGGCCCGTTGCTTTTCTTCCCTTTGGGTTTTCAACTCTTCTTCTCTCTTCTTTTCTTGTTCCTTGAGTAATTTCTCTTCCTCTTTCTTGCGCTTTTCCTCTCTAAAAAAAGAAATAAAATTAAAAAGTTTGGGTGGCACAATACATACTCTTTCTTTTTACGCTCATTTTCTTTTTCCTCTTCTTTTTTGCGCTGCTCTTCTTTACGTTTCAGACGCTTCTCTTCTTTTTCACGTTCTTCAGCATCTTTCTTCTCCTGTCTTTCTCGTTGTTGCCTTTCCTATTCAAAAAAGCGTTTAGATAATCGAAAAGACAAACCTTCTCCAATTGTTTTTGTTTTCTTTCCAGCTCCTTTTGATGCTCTTTAGCTATACGTAAACGTTCAAGTTCAGCACGTTTATGTGCCTTTTGATAGTCTGTGACTAACTTTTTTGTGGTTGATTTCTATGTAAGAGAATATTCGAGAAAGCGATACGTTTATATGAAGTATTCAAATGTAAAATCAGGTAATTTATGTTCACTATATCCAGTTATATGATACTCGACAAGAACAATTGATTTCGTAACCACATACTTTTGCATTTTCTTCCAAGTAGAACTACCTTTCAGGAATAACTTTGCTACACTTGCCAAAATTTAAAAATGCCATAAAGTTCTAGCACAAACTTACGTAAGTATGCATGGAACACTCAAATGAAAACGTGTTACGTAGCTGCTCAGTTATTTATTTTCTTTGAAAATAAAGATTTCCGACAGTTTGAAAACTATAGTTTAATGTTCTGTCTGTTATCGTTGGTAGCTACTTTCTCAAAAACTGGTCATAAAGCTTTATTCATATTTTAACAAAGGTGGACAAGTGCAATCTAGTAAGTTTTAAACGCTAGTCGGTAGAGAAAGCTGAACACCAGGTTATTAGGTGTTCTCAAATGGGATTTTGTTGTCTTTGAATTCTACTAATGTAAAAGTTTGGCACTCAGAAAAATTAAAAGGACAAATTTCGGCATAAGTAAATCATTTTTCCAAGTTTCTTTCTTAACATTACGTCAGAAATCCACAAAGGAATTTTCCTGACTAAATAAGCTGTCCCAGCTGATTAATACATGTTTTCTTATTTTTGGGTACTATCAGAGATGACACATCTCTAAAGTGACCCAAAGACTACTCTGAAGTCAAAGTGATTAGATTGTTAATAGGTTATATACAGCATTCACTTCGCTTGGTGGGGTACTCAAGTGGTTTAATGTTAGTAAATTTCACAAAAGATTGACTACTTTGAACTGTCATTGTATCCTTTCTAGGTCTTGCTCTAACGTCACATGGCTGCCCGGTATTCACATCAATTAGAAGCTTGTAAAGCAGATAACTATGATCTTTTATAACCGAATGAGTAAACAAGTGCTTCATTATTAAGTAACTGTATAAACTTAAACCAAACGTATACCATCAGTCAGTTAGTCAGCTACAACGCAGAACGTACGTGTCACACCACATTAGCACAGAGAGAAGTATCAACAGTCGTTGGAAAGATTAAAGTCCAAAGATAGTATTCCAGGAGCATATATCAGGGAAATCAATTTGAGAACGATGAAAGTCACGAGGAATTCAGATTACAATTTGGGAGAACACTAAGAGTGGATGCACCTGCGCCATTGTAAATGGTTTTGAACGATATCATTCAAAGTCTCTAACCATCGGTTACTATTGTCCCATAAACCACAACCAGGTAGTATATACCTACCAACATGACTTAGTCCAGTCATCAGTGACTTTATGGGTGTGCCATGTTTTGGTCCGGGCGCCCTTTTCCAGCTAGGAAACTAGCCTAATTTCTAATACCAGCACTGCTTACTCGGAGGTCCCAGGAAATACGAACAATGCTTCGAAGACACCTATAATCGAATACTTGTAACCTATGAATATTCTCTACACCTACTGGCCATGGTTGAAGAGCGAAGCTAACACTAAAAACTTCTTATAAAAAGGCCATGCGCGACCTGTCTTAAGCAGTTTTCCCTTGGGCTCTGCGGTCATGCACCAGGTCTTTAAGACCAACAATAATCCAAGTTCTTTTAGGCTCCTCAAGAAGCACCTTTCCATGGTGTGGGCAGCCGAGAAGTAACATCTACCCACAGCACATGAGACCAAATTAGTCACAATCAAAGCCTTCCTTTAAACGTATACCATGGTTTACTTTCAATTTTATAATAAGAACATGGGCAGTTGAGCAGTGACCTAAAACGCTTGGCAAACGACTGGGACTTTCTGAAAAATGTATTTCAAAAATCTGTGATTTCAACCTTCACGTCTAAAGCGAAAACAGAGTGTGCAATTTAGTGCACAAGAATTTGAGTTTAATTGAGTTCACTAGGAAGATTACTGTTATTGATCATATATGAATTAACGTTACTACTTTTGATGATTAGTTACAACATCTAGTTCCTCCAAAAGCATTACATAGGATAGGGTTCACAAGCTGGTCACAGTGAGGAAGATAAATTTACTCGATATTCATAAGATCTTTATCTTCATTATTACTCTATACTTTTAATCCGCAAAAGCATTTCCCAATTTCGAATAATGTTCTCGACATATATTTTCCCTTGATTTCATAGCCCTAATTGTAATGGTCCTTAAGCTACCCATTCTGTTAACTTTGTCACGTTGTGCTAACAGTGGTAACTTGCCCTGATGCCCGACACGCATTGAGGATTGAAAATTAACTCCATATGGAGTTAGTTTGTGGATAATATGTTAGTTTTATGTAGGGGAATTTCAGCTGGCGGCATACTGTAATGGCAATCGGTGAAGTTCTGAGTCAAACTAGATTCGACTTAATTCACTTTCCTAAGTAGCAGAACCAAGAATTATAATTATTGCGGTCTGCAAAGGCTGACTGAACTGTAGCATCTCACCACTCATTCACTGTACTTCAATGACTAGTCGTTTAACTTATTCGATAGTTGTATCGACCATTTTTTGTATTTGTAAAAACTCGGTAACAGTATCGATTATTGTACGTTTGATTGTGTGTGCATGCTTAATCGTTTATTACATGTATAGCCTATTAATGTCTGACTATATATACTTAGTCATTCTTCAGTACACGGAACTAGCTGACTCGCCTTCGCCAACCCGCTTCGTTTATTTGGTGCGCTTTCCATTCTCACGTCTGCATAGATGAATGCATAAAATAAATTGATCATCAACACTGTATTTGGCTTCTTACTACCGCCGTCGTACGAATAGGATTAGTCTAAGTATAACATACGGAAGCGGAAAGGAAGATTTATTTGATCACATACTCGACCATTCGCCGTGAGCCGCTAAGGAATCATAATCAAGCTCATGGGGATATTGAGCCAATTGTTGACTAGTGGATATGATTTTACGAAATTGACCTACAACAAAACTCAATAAATAAACCTCAAAAAATACGCATCGATAGGGATTTGGGCAAATCCTTGTTTTTTGCCTAAATGTTGCCGCCGTAGTCATATTATCTAAAAACTTACACGCATGAGGAGAATACGGAACAGATTTATGAAAGTGTTATAACTTTTACAAGACGAATAATAAAAATAAATCTACAACCCATTCTGTAGTGTTAGGACTTAAGCTTAAGTAACATTAAAGAACATCTTAACTTCAAGCGTTGAAAAACAATCTATAACAAATTGAGCTAATTACGATATGGATAAGATACACGACTGTCCTGTATCCAATATCCAATATCTTTTTCACGAGCTAGTATAAACCAATTGATTTCTTTGCGCTCGATTTTTTAATTTGAATAAGCACCATGCAGAGATAGGCAGTACTTACATGTATATAAGCAGAGCCATATAAAAAAGTGCCATTTAGTGAAAAATTCGACGAAGTTAAAAGCCCCTAAGAACTTACAGGCTTAGCTTTTTCCATAACCAAAGAAATCAAACTTCCCGCAAACAACGAAGTTGTACACCGCCACAGTATGCAAACAAACACAACTTGAAATCGTTAGATAATGGAAAAAAATAACATCATTCATCTGAAATAACTAGTAAATATCATGAACCTGTAGTAAAAAACACTTCGAAAATGACTTATTCCAACTCACGACAACAAAGTAAGAATTAATGAAAACAGAAAAAAATAGCTGATATATAAGGCAACTTGGATGAAAAACTAGAAGCAGTGAAATAGGCTAATGTGACAGAGAAATACCTCAACCCGTTTTATTTCAATTAAATATATATAGGCATATAAAAAAACTTTTCGGCTTCTGACAACAAAAACTTAAATTGTAGATGAAGCACTGCAGAACACAAGAAAGGAAACAAAGTAGAGAAAAGATCTTAAAGTTTCCTATACTCAGAAGCCTTCGAGATACATTCAGATTCCCATTAATCTTCCAGAGCGCGTCGTTTTAGGTTGCTTTTCGGAAACCAAAGTACATTTGTTATGGTCGTTACTGATCATAGATGGCATCGTGATCATGAAGGTCAAGTCATTTGTATGTTAAGAAAGTTAACAAAAGAGGGGTTTCCTTCTAAGTGAGCTGCTGTCAACCAGATGATGCTGGTGTTGGCTCTACTAACGTTCCCATCAACTGTATAGCTCTGAGGCTCTTGATGGAAAACTGTTTAGAGTCCTTTGTACGCAGCATCGAGGGATTGATGTAATGAGTCGCGACGTAAGAAAACTTCAAACTAAATTGCAAGGTGGATTTGATGAATATATCAGTTGCTTAAGGTTGAGTAGAAACGGGTTTAACTGAGTTCGTTGTGTTTGTCAGCTTGTACGTGTATGGGCTTCGATCCACATATACTAAAATAGATAAAGGATCTACTAATTGTTCCAGAATTTTAAGTGTCAATCGGAACCGGGTTCGGCAAATTACGAGAAACATGAATAGAAGAGCTTCGGTCCACTGTGATAAATTCTCAGCTGAAAGTGCGGCTTCCAAATTTTGGTGGAGTCGGCTTAACAGATCGTTAGCTTGAAGATGATAGGCTTTCGTTTCGAATCATGTGATTGACAAATGTGTAGTCAGACAAAGTCCATAATCGAACTGGCTTTCAAGGTCTATAGTAATAGTTGAACAACAACCGAAGTTTGTCGTTCGACAAAGGCGCGGGCCACTGTTTTAGCTATTGTATCCTTGAAAGATAATGCTGTTGACCATCGTTTTGAACGAAAAGCATGAGAGAAAATTTTTAGAGTGACGACAGCTATTTTGGTAATGTCTTCCATAGCCATAAGGATTTGTTTATGCGCTAAAACCAAGTAGACTTTTGGAAAGGCAGTTCCACCCTTCAAGTCGTGTGTGTGAGGCGAAGGGTAACAATTCGATGAGCTCTTCCCATTCAGTCACCCATAATCACCGATAGGGCAGTTAAGCGTCGAATAATCCCAAAATCCATATTGTGATAGAATTCTTTTTCCATGATCCTGGTCTTTGAACAGCTAGTTACTAGGCTTCTGCGAAAACAGGTGGTCTTGCAGTCATCATGTGATGTGCACCATTGCCAAATACACACGGTAACTGAGGTCAAGTTTAATACAGCTTCGGGTACCTGTCGTGTATTGGTTGAAAGGATGAGTCGATTATGTTCAACTGTGACTAGGCTTAACCTAAAACCAGAGAATGAAACTCCACACAGATAATCTGGTATTACCATCTGCTAACCTACCTCTGATTGATGAGTAAGTGATGGTGTTATAGTAAAGTGTATAGGATACAGATGAACTTCTGGAACAATATTGGCGAGCACAGAGTCTATGGGAAAGTTATGGTCAGAACAGGACCAATTTCTCTTTAAACTTTGTCTGCTTGTATTAGATTAGTACAATAAATAAGGAAATTACAGTTATCAAGTGAAACGAGTAAACATACCGACCAATATGGCGTGTCTTTGGAAATGAATAAAACTATGAGTCACATCAATATAATAAGACAACAATGTCAACCAATTATTAGGTCATTTAAAACAACGAAGGTTTACAGACACGTCAGATCAGATCACGTGGTTGGCGCTTAAACAGAAATCTGATTGGTTAGTTATGGCATAACTACAATTAGTCATGAAAATAACTAACACGTTTTATCCGGAAAAGTCTTCGTCGAAAGTTCTTTAGTCAGCGAACGCTCTCACAGATACCAGGATATGTTGTGGAAAAATTGATCTAACCGTTGTCAATTGGTTAGGTCTTGACGTTTAAGAGTCGCCATTTTTATGGCATCTTAGTGATCAGAAACATAACATACTGGGTGTGACAACTGTTCAACTCTCATGATAGTGCTTCCACCATAACGAAGAATCATGCACGTGCGTCTGTCATTCCGTGCTTGTGAAAGTCAGCCTCTTGACAGCAGGACTAGGCTTCGATTTCCTCAGGTCAGAATAGCATGAGTTGAAAATTTGGAAGTGCAAGATCCCTAGTCTCAGGAAGCTTATGTGTGTATTTCAATATAATAAGAATAGAATACTTATAAATTTGTGAGAAAAAATTGTAAGCAATCATATCACCGTGTCTTAAAATGCATATATATATATATATATATATATATATATACAGTTTGCTGTGTGTACCAGGTCGCGTCGTTCTCACCAGCTAGGATGTCACGGATATTTAGAGTTAGACAACGCTTATCCCCGCAACACCTTTCTGATCGAGGATACTGTTAGGGGGACATAGAGGGAATTAAAGCATGACTAAGCTGCTGCGCACTGATTGGCTAACTCCCTATCCAATCAGCGCCTGATCGAATCTTGGAGAACAGGGTAGAAGATTCTCGTGTTGTTAGCTGCGTGCTGATTGGTTAAATCTAATCCATTTGATCCCGTGAATTTCTATCCAGAAGCTTTCACATGCAAATGCTATAAGTAGACTAACGTTATATATATATTTGCCTTCTTCGCCTTCTTGCCTTCGCCATCACCTTTGGCTTCTTATTTCCATTTAACCTTGCTATTTGGAATATAATCTTTTCCTGTTCAACCGTGTTTTTGATTCTTGGGAACTTGTCCAGTGTATTGTGGTCAGAGAATACTAAGCAGTAGAAATTATATATGCAAGCATTACAACAGTAGCGTTACAACAGATACAAAAAGCCAAATCGAACCAGAAGTCAGGAATTCAGGGGACCGAAGTTAGATTTGGATTTTGGTTGAGATGTTCTGAAGTCATTGGACAAAGCTTGTTAGTTGGAAAGAGGGATGAGTTACACGGAATCCCCCTAAACGATCTGGTGCTGATGCCTCACCCAGCGCATTCAGCCAAGATGTGTACATTAAGACTAATGGGGACAGAACCAATGTCGAAGACTGACAGAATTATTTATTTTGAGGGTTTGTTTACCGCTGTAGGTACATTATATCAAGGGAGTTAATGTTTCTAGACGGCTGAAAATATTCTCCTGACAGTCGAACATGAATCTTGGTTATATTGTTTAATGTCAAGATCACGTCAACTAATAATTATACATTTGAATAGGGAAATTCCGAGATCATGTGAATCAGGACCAACAAATTTTTTCATCATTGTTATAGATGTACAGACTTTTCAAAAGCTCGAAATCTAAAGACAATTTTTATCTTGCTCACAGTGTTGTGACTGGTGAATGCTGGTAACAACAGTGATTCCTGTTCAACAATACGTTTGGTTAGGTCACAACAATCGGAATATAAGTATACAGACAGTATCCTAAAACTAAGCGTTGACCAAAAATTAACTGCGAAGTCTTATTTATCTCCACAGTTTTACAATTTTTAGGCATATTGTATACTGAAAGAGCACAGTGGAGTTCCTTATACCCTACTGTCAATATGACTGAACTCACATGCACTCTTTTTACTTTCCGCTTACTTCGTTAAACATCTTTCCGCCTCTACATCCCAAGTGCTTATAATTTGTTTTAAAAACCAGCACTTTCTTCAGAACAGTCTACTCAATTGCACTGATGCCTAATCCATAGCGCATAAACTGTAACAGCCTGACAAGCTTTTAAAATAAAGCTTTCAGAAATAGAGTTTTTCAAAAGGATGTGAAATACAGAACCTCGAGTACAACATAAAATATTATCCTTGATCAAATGAGCTCAACAACAAAAAAGTAGGAATAGTAGAGTTACTGGTAGCAAACATTATATGAGTACGATGACTTCGATCCACTCATGTTTATGGGGCAGAATATTTGTTTGATTCCGGCCGTTTCATCGATGAGGCGACTAACCAGTGAAACTGAGGTCGTTCTTATATGCTTGCTACTTCTGCAAACAGAACCTGCTACATGCCTCCTTAAGCACTTACAGTATGACTTCGAGTTTGATATTTGATGGAAACAGTGAGCAATATTATTATCAATGTTCTTCACAAACTTTACTCTTCTACCTGATTTTTCGGCTTCACTGTGCAGTTTCCAGCTTCTAACTTCAAATTCTATTCTTTTTTATGTCCTCCTGGACGCTCTGTATTTCACATCCTTTCTAGAAACACCATTTCCGGAAGTTTCATTTTAAAAGCTTTTTAGGTTGCTACAACTTGTGCGCATCAGTAATGATAGTAATCTTTTATCCGTCAGCTATACTGTTAATGGCTGATTTACTAAGTCACACGAACATTGAATTAAGAACTTGTCTATCACAGATGTAGTGAAGTTGTAAGTTATCACGTCATTTGCTGAGATTGGTTTATTATTGTTGTCGCTGTTACCAATCTTGAATTCATATTAATATTTATAATTATTTTACCATCAATACGCACCCCTAGCTGTGAGTCTTTGGTTTTCAATATGTTGTCGTGAGGCGAGTCGCGAGTGACTTAGATCTCCACGACAGACTAATTACATTCCCGTCACTAAATGTAGCATCGCCTTGAACCGAGGACAGAGGAGAAAAGTTAATCCATACAAGGAAATATATTTGCTGGCGATTTCGGGGTATCGAAGGGATACCGAAATCGTGCCAGACAAAAGGGGCGAAAGTATACCTAAAAATGGCAGCAACACAAAAGGAAAGTTTTCGCGTACAAAGTAATCACAAACAAAGAGATTCATTAAAACAATCGCTGGTTCATTCGGTTATAATAATGAGTGTTTCTACCAAACCAATCTCGTTCTCTTTATTAAAGTGAAGTAACCAAAATGCTGAGGTCTATATTCAGTGAAGAGCAAGAATTTTCAATGGCGTTTACAAACCACAGAAGCATCACCAATTACCTATTCATACTAGGTCTTCTTATATATATTCCTTGTGTCCTAATAATTTGGAATCAGAGGACATTGTGAGTTTCGTGAATAAAAGTACTGCATCCGCGAGCATTCGAACCACCGTCATTTTAATTGCTTGGTCACCTACTTATTTATTAGTTCATTTCTACTAACGTTCGCTAAGGCCATATGTTTACTAACTGTAACTGATAGCTAAAACTAATATTCTAACTAGCCTGAGATGAGCACTTGTAACGAGGACAACAACCCGCTTAATGATGAACTTTAGATTTCATACTGTGAATTGCATGTTAACAACAAGCTAATCAGTCTTTAAAAGTTTTTAATTTCACTGAACATAAGCAACCTGATCAAGTTGTTGACATAGATTTTATTATTTTTATCTTATTTTATGCTTCTGATCAACATATCTAACTAGATGACACATTTTTTGCCGTAGTTTACAAACCAAGTTTTGAAAATCTGTCTTCTTCCTCAATTTTTACCCAAGGATGGCCCACCAGGTAGGTCAGTAAAGACCTGTGAGCCGGACAGAGAGTAGAAAGATTGTTCCTTACCAACGGAGTGTTGGGTAACCTGCTGGCAGCATTCCTGCAGACATTCTCGTATCATTTTCTCGCCTTCATTTCTTTTAGTTTCTCTCATTTATATGTAGAGGACAAGTACGAAAATTCAGTTACTATAATTTATGCTAAGAATGTATATGCTACAGTGATAATATGGAAAGCTAATGAAAAAATGGTAAGGCAACTGTTAAAGCAACATCGAATCGATACAGTTTTGTTCTTTATGTGAATGGAATGGACATTTCAACAGACGATTTTAAGAAATGACGGTACAACCTAGGTAAAGTAATCGCGATTCAGTGAAAAACACCAGTCCGTAGTAAAACATTATATCCAAAGCGAACATTTACTTTCTTAATGTTTGTATTATATTTTATATCACCGCATTTTGAACGCTGAGAAATTCTTTTGTTTTAATGGTAACCTCCCCGTATCACTGTGCTGCTGAATGAAGATCTCGATGAAGACCTACTCCGACAAAGTTGCTAGCTTACGATATAGGGCATAAATAAAGTTCCTACAACATCACATGCTCGGCTGAACTGAATCAAATTTTTGTATCTGTTCTTTGCTCTTGGACTGATCTGTGGTAGACTCTAAAGCTTCTCCGAAGAGGTATGTAGTTAAGATTCGAGTTTGAAAGATTGTGAAGAAACAGATTGTCTGATTAGTTTCTAAATGAATGCGCCTTATTCCAACCAGTGACCAAGCATGCTTGGATTGATAAATGATAGGACTAGACACTCAAAATCAATAATTTCACTCTTTTTTTGGGTTACCAACACGCTTGTGACCCAAGTGAATTGTTCTGATACTAAATATGACTATCAAAATATGTGGAACTTTGGAGATGGATTGTCGAATAAAAACCTTATTGAGCGATTGACAAAATTTTTATAAACTCTGGCCTTTCATCTGGTCGTTTCAGAAGTCCTGTTTATGCGCCACCCTAATAGAAATATGTTGCCAATATTAACATCTTGATCTTGCCCGTAAATTGGCATGCCTATTTTAACATGTTTGTTATTTGAGAATAAATTATTATTATTATTAAAACAGCTAGTGCGGTTGAAATGATTAGCATTAAACAAAATAATTGGAAGCTGCCAATTCGATTCACTGGGAAATACATTTACAATCACAAAGAATTGAGCTTTCGAGTATGTAAGGCAATCCGTCCCAGAATGGCTAAAGAATGTGATGAAGTGCTAGATACGACACAATCTCAGTGTCCATAAAAAATGACTAGGCGAGGTCCGATATCTAATACCTATCAAATGCTAAAGTCTTTCAAACCCTTAAAATTAATCCGTCGTTATTGAGGTACACTAAACACAGCTGCAGTTCAATGTAGCTGCAAAACTTTAGGTCATGTAATCTCAGACTTAACGGTCGGCATTCGATGACCACAGTCGACTTTAGGGATTTCACGCTGGGAATCTGAAGGTTGAACCTCTGTTATGAATTTTGTTACAATAATAATTAAAGCGACATATCTGATCTGATGACTCATGACTTATGATGAAACTTAGTTTCCTGAAGCGGATGTTTAGCTTCTGGCAACTGAGGTTTGTACTGTAGTGGTTGTCCGTACTTCAGTATCAGACCAGAGTAGAGTTGAAACTTAACTATTATCTCTCACGTATTCAAGGGAAGATAGATTCAACCTGATAAAGACCAACTCAATTACTACTAAGACTGCAGAGGTGATGGGAGAATGGTTTCGCAAGTAAATAAGAGGAATGTATGAATAAAAACAACTTCCTAATGAAGCGCAGTTTGACGATAGAAAATGCCAGCCCTACGCATCCAATTCACTCAGTATGGAACAGTTGGATAACCTGTTACAAACAAAAAATACCGTTCATGTAGTAATCCTCGATTTCTCAAAATCTGTTAATACAGTGTTGAGCGTGCCCCTAATTGCAGAGGTTGTAAAGATGACTTCCATGATTCACTTCTGTCTTGTTAATTAAACTAATCAGAGTAAAGGATACTTTGTACCGACATCAACAGTCTTCACGTGAGCAGATGAGCCTCAGTGTCATTGGTTGCCTGTTAGATAAAGTTAGCGTAGCGGCACCAATTCATTGATAACACTCAAAAATCTGGAGGTCCATGAGCACCAAGATTATTAATTGGAACTTGAAAAAGACTTTACTAGGGGGATGTTTAGGAGATATTTAATCCAAATTCCTCCATTTTTAATCATTTTGAAAAAAACGATTACGACGTCATGGCCTTGAACTTAATATACGAAAACGGGCAGAAGCATCCCACCAGTAACAGGCTCTGAGATTTCGGAAGGTTGGTTGTACGAACTTTAAAGCAAAATATGCAGGAAGTTTAACTTAAGTATCATCAATCAAAGTTCCGGTAATTGACTTTTGAGTCCTTCCTGCTACTGCACATTTATTTTAAAAGTATGCAAATTTCGGCACAAGTGAACACCAACAGAAATTCACTACAAACAGAGATAACATTGGAAGGATAGGGAGGAGAGTGCAATCCAGAAAATACGTGAACGAAAAGAGCACATACAAGGATGTATGGCTTATGTGAAAATAACAACCAAAAACTTCTTCATCCAGTGTTACTTACTTAAGTCTGTCACCTCGAATGGAGTATAGGCAACCGACCAGAATTCTCCGGCCTACTTTGTCCTGGGCCTCTTTCCAGTCTTCTTCATTCTTCTCATGTCTATCTCCTTTACTCGGAGTAATGTATTCTATGGCCTTCCTCTTTTCTTTTGTCCCTAGGGATTGGAATTGAAGGCTTATCTTGGGACGCATTTGGGTGCTTTCATCAATGCCTGTCCTATCCACTTTCAGCACCTCTTCCAGATCGTATACCGTGCTCCCTTCTTGATGTTGACGTCTTCATACTACAGTCAGTCAACGAAGTCATTTCTTTCCCTTACCAACTACATGTCAGTATTGGAAACCAACCTTTCAAATTGGACCACTCGAGCACAGGAATATAGAGTTTTCAGTTAAGGCGCGCACCGCAATCATCTAGAATATGCAGTCTAGTGTTTCCGTGGAAGATGAGTTTTACTCTTTTTGGAAGTCTCTTGGACCCGTAAGACTAACATTTAAAACATCTACTTTCAATTTAGAAACCTCCTACAACTCTTCGATGCTTCGAAAGAGGGGTAAGCTATGTTAATGTGAGTCATTTCTTTCCAGGAAATAATGACTCTTCATGATTCGGATGCTATTCTTGTGGCTACGGATTACTACAAAAACCCATCTCTTATAAAGCGATTTTCCAAGGGGAAGTCATGCTTGTCATACGTCACTGTCAAAAAACAAAACACTGACTTTTTGCGACATTTCCTCCTAAAGCGACAATATCGCATTGAAATTTATTGTTCCACTACCAAATATGGGCGAGACAATGAATGGAGCCTTAAGTTAAAGGTTTGTGGAGCTAGTTGATAACTTATTTTAAGGCCTCTCCGGGGAATTTAAGTGCAGTCGAAGATCTTCTTACGACAACATCAGATTCAGTTGAAGCTTGTGGACTGAGTGCAGTAAATATAAAGCAGCTAAATGAACAAGTAGTAAGTTTTTTGCAACGTTTGAAGCCGTATCTTATACTCCTGATCTCCGCTTACCATCTCGATAACTAACAAACAAGTCATACGTGGACGTGTTTAGTACCTAACTCAGGTTAACTACGCAGGGCATAGAGTATTAGGTAGCACTATGAATGATATTTATAGCCTCAAAATACTGCGAACAGTGGCTATAAGTTTATGATCCGTTAAATTCGAACCATAAGTCTCAAATTAGGTGACTCAATTCAGTGGCTTGAAGCGTTATCAGTCTTGGCACAGTGTATTAGTTAATGGCGAAAAATGTGAGAGACTTCGTTAAATGAGGAGGACCTTTCTGTTGTTATTTTCACATAAGCCATACATCCTTGTATGTGCTCTTTTCGTTCACGTATTTTCTGGATTGCACTCTCCTCCCTATCCTTCCAATGTTATCTCTGTTTGTAGTGAATTTCTGTTGGTGTTCTCTTGTGCCGAAATTTGCATACTTTTAAAATAAATGTGCAGTAGCAGGAAGGACTCAAAAGTCAATTACCGGAACTTTGATTAATGATATTTTGTTGCCATATAACCAAACTATAAGTGTATGTTATGATATTTAAGTATTTGTAATCATAGTAGCCGCCTAAATATTGGGGCGTATCACTATGAGATGAACTTCTATGTTAGTCTATTACTGGTTAACGTTAAATTTGATACTATAATTGAGTGTCAAAACTTGATAAAACAGTGTAGGAAAAGTACAGCTTTTTGTTAGACGGTCAAAATATCCATTGTTCATAATGACAGTTGTGAAAAAAGTCAATGCATTAAACTTACAAGTAAATCTTCACCTACATAAGATGTTTATGAACATTCGGTGAAACCTGTTTGTAGTCCATTGATGTCTTTCCATGTGCTAAGGTAATAATATTTTTGATTTTCATCATTGGAGTTAGTTATTCAGTCAAACAAGATTGGCTCTATTTTGTAGCATGTGAGCCTGGCTTTTTGTGACACCGAAAGTGGGAAGTTTCTTGTTGGTGAATTTGTTGACTCGGTGCATTTAGCGAACTTGGAAACTGCTCTTGTTCAATTAAAAACAAGGGAATGTATTGTTCCTGCTGGACTGGTTTCACATACAGATAATTCGCGATCTAACGTCACGCCTTTGGACAATGCTATTTCGGAGAACGTCAGTCTTATTTTCGAAAGAACTGCAATTTTGCCTACGGAGCTAAAAAAGTGTAAGTCTTGTGTTTCAGTAATCAATGGACCCTTCTAATCAGTGTTTGAAGTCATAAATTTCTTATGTCATGATGATGATGACATGATAGCTAAACTCATTTATGTATTAAATGTCATCGAAGCTTTAACTCTTTGTAATTATAAGTAGTTTCTTAGCAGTGTGTTATGGTAGCTTACCGATTTTTACTTAATTCTATTTTATCATATAATCACAACTTACTATTCTAAGACTTTTGTTCCTTTGTGGGATCTTCCCTGTGAAATCTGTCACTGGTCTAGGAACATATTACTTTAAAGTCTCAAATAATTGAGACGAACCAACTCATGGAGTTGCAAATTTAAATTAGTCAAACGTGCACTATACTTACCAACGTATATGGAGTAGAACAAAAACCGAAAATGCCATTTTTATTATCAAACAGATCCATATCACTGACCACTACATTTGTTAGTAAATACGAATTATCCAATAGTTTCGGTTGTAATCTACCACTAATTTAAGTTTAAACCATTGAATTGGGTCCTTTAATTTAAAAATGTAAAGTTTTTTAAATAAAGTTGACCAATTATCAAGGAGTGTGAGTAGACGGTAACTATGATCTTGATTACGTTCCTTCCTTAGAAAGTGTATCTGAACAGAGGAAAAGTTAGATTGAAATTTTACTCTTGATTTTAGTCAACATTTACGTAAATGTGGTTTGGTTTCAGTTTAACTTCCATAGAGCTCTCTTTTTGTTCATTTAAGCTGAATTCTCGCACATTACCAAACCACAAGACTTGAGCTATTTCCTGCGGTCTGAAAAAGAAAACGCAAACGGCTCCTTGCTTTACGAGAAAGGTAAGCTCTTTTTAAGTGCTATTTAGTCAGATACTTCTATTCTATCAGAAAGCAAGGGTAATGACTTCCAAAGTATAAAAATTATTGTGGTTTTAACCATAGCTTGTCGTTTGTTTTACTTGTGCGATTGATTGTAGAAACTTTTAATGCACAGTCAATTCAATTTCACACTTTATGCTATCATATTGATATAATAGTTGAGCTATAAATTTTTCTGTCTGTCTATTGTCTACCTAGTCTTTTACATAATTATTAATAATTTCGTTACTAATATGCAATTTATTTTGGTTATTTCATCTGGCTATATGGCGATAGTGTCGAGATATAAACCGATTCACAGGTTTAGTAGATCCTGCGTTGCGTATTACTAACCAATCGAATTATCGTTTCCCGTATTTCGATTTTGTTACAATGACTCGCAAGAAATTTTGGCTTGGATTTTGGTTCTTTTGTATTATTACTAATAGTCATCTGAATTCTTCTCTGTTCTCAAAGGGCTAAAGTATGCCATATTATGATCACTTAACCAACAAACCATACTGATACCTGCTGTATATCCAACTTAGTTTTGGGAGTTTACAATAGAGACTTAATACCACTTGTTGAACTTTCCAGATCTTAGAAGCAACCTGAAATTCGAGATTGCTAATACTCATCTGCTAGTCATAGTCAACGGAAAACGTGGCACAGATGTCCGTTGGCGCAAACTATTGTATCATATTAGGTCGACGAGGTGAAAGTAACAAAATGTAAGTCAAAGGAGTAAAAATAATGCAGTAGCAATAACAACGAGCATGAAGAAATATTTATAATTTAACACGAAGAAACAACGGGAGAGTATGTATGAAAGAATACTAGGACGCATGGTCTACAGAAAGAGTTTGCGCTACTGTTGATGATTCTGAGCTATGTCACCCAACCTCTCCAATCATTGATACCCGTTATTTCATAGACCCCAACCAGGTAGTCTACACTTACCAACGTGGCTCAGACCAGCAGTGAGCAACGTCTTGGAGTGATTCCGCGTTTTGGTTTGGCCACCTTTAGCTGTTTCTCAACAAGCATCACTTGTCAAGGCAGGTAATGGTTAGGTATACAGAACACATATCACAACCACCTTAGTTAATAAAGATTCACTAGGTCATCAAGCGATTTTTCCTTTTTGCCTGGCATTCTCTGTCTAACATCAATATTAATTCGTTGATATTTTCACGATACGCGAGCAACGTCTCTAAGACAAGTATGGTCGAAAGCCTACAACCTACGGACATCTACTTTTACAGACCATATATCAAAGCCATAGAGTAATACAAGGCAGACTGCTGTTCAGTATGTTCGCCCTTTGTTAGGAGATAAAATTCCTGTCTAGGCTATAACTGACAAGTTGACAAACGCTAAAAGGCCTTTCTGAACCAGTCCTGGGATTTCATTAGATACCAACCGGCCGGGATTATTTATACTTTATAAAAAAGAGAAAAGTCAACGCATTCATATGTTTAGCTCTATCATTAGTTTGAAGATTGGCGCATAAACTATTTCTCAATGCTTCCAAATCTCTTTCTAGGTTTTTCTGCAGGTATTGTAGTTATCAAACTAGAGGTCCTTTTCTTTAGCTATAAGCTGTTAAGCTACTGGCGACAAATTAAGTAATATAAAATATAATAGTATAATATGAAGCGGAATTTTTGGAAGCACAATTGTGTGTATAGAGTTCTAGATCAAATTGCCAAAACCTATTTAGTAATGGATAGTATGTAGATTTTATTTTACTGTAGTGAAAAACTATGATCATCGTACCCAGTTTCACACTAAATGTACTTGAAACTTATGTTCTTATCATTCCATACTTAATAATGCTTTTGGACAAGAGATGCGTTGTTTATACAGTATACCAGCCATTATAAACTTAGTAATACTTATTCAGATATTATTTTTATGTTTCTATCAAACAGGAGGCCCTGAAGAATTTTCAGTTTTTCATTACCCCTTTTTAACGTGTTGATGAATATTTTACAATCTGTAGCTTACTACAGATTTTATGAAATCAATTGTTTTGTAAGAATATCAGGTTCACTTAAGATCTAGGTCATCTTATATCGTAAAATAATACAGAATTATATAATCAGTAAATTTATGCCTAAATAACAAATAACAATGCTTATTACGAGAAACCCTAACGTAATCGAGTCCAATCAACAGCAACGTAGAAATTCGTACGTATGTACATCAGTTCAAGTTGCCATACCACACTAGCACAGAAATGCAATTGTCAATTCAAATCCCATAGTACTAGAGGTAGTAGAAGTATCAGCAGTAATTGGAGAGATCAGGGTTCGACCATATTATTCGAGGCGTAGAATCTAGTGAAATAAAATTAAGAAAATAAAGTTGATGAGGAATTCAGGTTTAGGATTTGAGACAACACAATGAATGAATGCTATTGCGCCATTGCAAGCGCTTTTTAGCCATGTCATTCAGGGTCCCTAACCATCGATTACTATCATCTGGCGGGCCCCAACCAGGTAATCGACACCTACCAAAATGGCTCAATCCAGTTGTCAGTGACTTCATGTGTTTTGGTCTGGCCACCCCTAGCTTTCTTCCAACCTATTCCTACCCATAAAAGCACACGACACCGAATCGGTCACAATCAAATCCATAATCGAGTCCATGGTACATCTGCATATTAATAGAATAACGTCAGACTTTTACGTCACAAAAACAGTATACAAAAGAGAACTTTTGGTTCGCTTTGCCGTAGTAATCAATTATTTACTACCTCTTATTCTTTTTCTTTGGTATTTAGACCATTTTATAATTTCCTTTTGTTTGTTCGACTTACAAATATTTCTCCTATTTCCTCCTACCAACTTGTATTTAATCAGGATAAAACCTTACATCGTTCACTTCAGTTAAGTGTATATATCTAATTTATGCTTACTGTCCTATTATTTTCACCATTTAGACTGTGTTTTGTAGTGTTCAGCCTTTGGTAGGCTTGTGTCTACTCTGAAAGTACCTTGTGTGCTAGGGAGTGTGAGGAGCAGTATATAGAAGAATCTGGGAGATAATAGAACAACTGAAGAAGCAACCTGACTACTCAGCAACTTACATGTATTAATCAAAAAAAAAACACGAAAAATTAGAAATAATATAATTATGAGATTAAGACGATCTGATAATCGAAACTAGAAGTTGATAGTGCGATAGTTTCGTATATGTTACAACTTAATCCTCCTTTCAGTTTACCAATCCAACTAATCGAATTTCTCATTTCATCTTGAACTATTATTCTTATTCTTTATCACCATTATTATGATTATTTTACTATCGTTTGTTTACTGTAATAAATTTGTGCATGCTCCTTGAACTCCATTACATCATGATCTCTCACTTATTTCATTTGTCAACGGATTAAGCTCATATGAATATGAAAAAATAATTATGATTATTTTTACTAATAAACTAACTGACTTTCTGAACTTAACAGAACATTTTATTTATTCGTGCAAATCAGTGCTTATATGTGGGGCAGAGTTAGATTATAAAAAATGAAATGAGTTCAGTTCATTCTTTTACCATATTGTGATTGTTGTTCTTGTTTTAAGAAGATTTATCACAGGGCATTAGTAATTGCATGAAATGTTACCTTTCCATATTTACATTGTATATCAATTTTTTTTTTAATTGACCTTTAGAATTTCTTCTCAAAGATGCAATATCTTGTCTTGGTGCTATAATAAAATTTTTAGATGTAAGTTTTTTATTTTCATATCCAACTTAGATTATATTTTTGAATGTTTTAATTGCTCTGATTCAACCGTTGCACATTAATAGATGTTAAATCAACAAGTGCGATTATCAATCACAATTCTAGTTGTTCCTGATAATTTTTTTCCACATGAGTTTTTGCATTGGTTAATCTCGATAGACAAAAAGTTTTATATTTATGTATATATTACCGCAGAACTTTCGTTATTAAATCTTCAATAGTTGACTTTCATTTTTTCGTGTACTTAAACTTTCTCTTAATTTACGCAGTACTACATCATTCGTTTATGTCACATTTGCTGGATAGCATTGATGATTTTAACGACATTTAAACACTCCGAATTTAATAGCGCTCTTTCTCTCCGAGCTACTTTAAAAGACAAACTTTGTAAAGTGGATTTATTGGGAGGGCTCAAAAAGGATTGTTTTTTTTCTGAACAATACATCGTATTTAGAGATTCAGCATCCCTAACAGCTATATTCGTTATCGTACAATGTAGAAATCGTCATTGAAGTCAGAAAATCGGTAAATGTTACTCTTATAGTAAAAATCAGATTGGTGTTTCTTTGATTTTTCTTAATTTTTTATTGGTCTTTATTGAACTGAAAAATAAAGTAGTTTCTTAATTTTCCAAAGATTAAAGAACTCGATTTTTAAGTCTGTACATGACAAACAGACAATCAGTATGGAAAATGGTATAGATGTGCGTTCAACCTAGATGGCTTAATACTTTAGCATAAGACAAAACTAACAGAATAAATAAATAATTTAGCAGCAGTGATAAAAAGAAAAACCACACCTTGGGACTATGGTCTGAGAAGACAAAATCGAAAGGTTTGTATCCGGAGATACTGAAACTCATAATCGAGAGGAAGGTAAAAAGTAGATGCTTTCGCACCATTATGATCGATTCTGAACCATGTCTCCTCAAAGCCTGGATCGGTAATGGCGATCTGTACATAAAGTGATACCTTGGAACAAGTCTTCTAAGCTTAGATATGTTTTTAACTACTTATACTTATATTCTCCCCACCGTAGCTGCTACCTTGACGTGGTGGCCGGGCTTGACTCTCATGATGACCCAGACGAGCTGTACTGGCTGGAACATATGTTCCTGAAGGTCCTACCATGCCAAGCAGGTCGATTGGAGAACGATGAGACTAGAAGCAGCTACCCAAGGTCTGAGGGTGAAGTCGTAATGCTGACTGCAGAGGGGTGTGACAGCAGTAAGGTGTTTCCCTCGAACAACCAGCATCTGCAGCGATGCTGCCTTCTCACAAGGAAGGAAGATTTAGTAAAGGTCGACCCTAAAAATGTCACACCTCACCCTACTTCACGGATTTCCGTCTCCTTGGGTAAGGGTGCCAGCTAAGGGCTTTCAAGAGCGGAGCTAATACTCAAAAATCCCTTCATAGAAAGGCCGTGCGTGACCGGCCTCAAGCAGTTGTTCCTTGGGCTCTGCGGTCACGCACCCAGGTCTCTAAGGTCGACGCTAATATACCTTCCCTTTCAGGCTCATCTAGAAACAACCTCCCACGGTGTGAGCACCTGGGAAGTGACAACCACCCTCGTACCTGTAACAGCACACGAGACCAAATTGGTAAAAATCAAATCCTTCCTACACCCCCTAGTACCTCTCTTAAATCCACGACTAACTCTTCTCACATTCCTTTATCACACTGCACCGCTAATGCAAACGATGCGAGTTCACGAAACGTCATTCCTGGTCTCTTGAAACCCCGTTCTTGCAGCGGCGATCGGCAACAGTAGACAACTTTTCCGACTTATCAAGGAAACTGGTATTAGGAATCCTAGTGTAAGTGAGACTATCTCAGAAAATAATGGGACTATTATTTATTCTCAGTCCAGGAGACTGGATCGATGGGCAGAACACTTTAGGGATCAGTTCAAATGGCCTCAAGCCACTCTTCGGTTACCCACTATCTCCAGTCATCCTGAATGGCAAATCGACCTAAGTCCCCCTAGGCTTTACGAAGTTGAGAAAGCGTTAGGAAATCTGAAACGAGGACGAGCTGCAGGTCCTGACAGACTGACCCCTGAGATATTTAAGGATGGTGGTCCAGTTTTATCTGCTAGGTTGACTGAGATCTTAGGTAGAATCTGGGATCTGGACATAATCCCATCCGACTGGTCTCAATCCTTGATTGTCCCAATTTATAAGAAAAGACAAAAGTCTTATTGTGACAATCACAGGGGAATAAGTCTAACTAATATAGTTTCTAAAATATTGGCCTCAGTAATACTTCAGCGCTTAACGAAAGCTCGTGAAGAGCAGACTAGAGAAAACCAGGCTGGTTTTCGACCTGGACGTGGTTGCATAGGCCACATCTTCACACTACGACAGGCCCTGGAACACAGACACACATTTAGACGTCCTACAATAGTTGTCTTCCTGGACCTTAAGGCGGCATTCGACTCAGTGGATCGTGAGGTTCTGTGGCAGTGTCTGTCATTGAAAGGTGTACCAAAGAAGTACATTAACCTTATACAAGCTCTCTACTCGAACACCACTGGTCGAATGAGAGCATATGGCGAACTGTTACGGGAATTCTCTACATCAGGTGGTGTCCGTCAGGGATGTCCACTCTCTCCATTCTTGTTTAATTTTATCATAGACATGCTCCTAAATATAACCTTATCCTCGTCTGAATTTTCTGGAGTAGACCTTCTACCAGGTGGCTCGCTTATTGACTTAGAATATGCCGATGACATTGTCCTACTTGGTGAAGATGCTGACAAAATGCAGTCTTCTGACTACCCTAAGCAACAATGCAAGCATGTTCGGGATGCGGTTTTCCCCCTCGAAATGCAAAACGCTGCTTCAAGATTGGGTTGCATCGGCACCTGAACTAGTGATAGGTAGTGAAGTAGTCGAACGTGTAGACCGCTTCACTTATCTTGGGAGTCTCATCAGTACCCATGGCCTGGTGTGTGACGAAATCTCAGCTCGGATACAGAAGGCTCGATTGGCTTTTGCCAACCTGCGTCACTTATGGCGTAGGCGTGATATCTGTTCTCTAATCAAAGGACGAGTGTACTGTGCAGCAGTTCGCTCCGTTCTCCTATATGGCTGTGAAACATGGACAGTGAGAGTAGAAGATATTCGCAGGTTACTGGTTTTCGATCATAGGTGTCTTCGAAGCATTGCTCGTATACCGTGGGACAACCGAGTAAGCAATGCTGTCGTTAGGAAACGAGTTCAATGTAGGGATGGCAAATCAGTAGATGAAGTAATGACACTTCGTCAGTTGAGGTGGTTGGGACGTGTTACGTGTGGCTAACCACCGACTGCCGCGATGGGCTATGTTTTGCAGTGTAGGAGTAGATTGGAAGAAAGCTAGGGGCGGTCAAACCAAAACATGGCAGAAATCCATGAAGTCACTGACAAGTGGGCTAAGTCATGTTGGTAGATGTAGGCTACCTGGTTGGGGTCAGCGAGACGATAGTCGCCTATGGTTAGATACCTTGAATGACATGGCTCAAAAACGTTTGCAGTGGTGCAAGTGCATGCACTCTTTGTGTTCTCTCTAATTCTAACCTTTTGAATTCCTCATAATCTCTATCTTTCTCCTTCTAAATTTATCTCACTGAATTATACTCCTCGAATCATATCTTCGCTCCCTATTCTTCTGCACTACTCTCTAATACTTCTACTATTTCTATCACTCTTGGATTTAAACTGACAGTTGCGTCTCTGTGCTGATGTGGTATGGCAACCTGAACTGATGTACTTACGTACGAAGTTCTGCGTTGTATCTCTCTGTCTGTCTATACAATAAACGACTGCAAATCTGTGAAAATCTAGTCTTAACTTTTTTGATTACTAGTATTGATATTTCTTACTTATGATTAACAATGTAGGTACAATTTAAGTTAAATACACTTTGCAATTAAAAACAGTGACTACACAAATCAGTTCCTAGACAATATTTACATTAAGAAAGAAGAAAATCCATTCTACTTATTCTTTTGCATTGTCGTTGTTATAACGGAGGTTTGGGAAGAATTTTGTTTTGCTCATAAGATATTACTATACTACGATGATAAAACCAATGACCATGTTTATTCCAACACTGGATTAATTACTCGTACGGTACATCACACAGTGACTGGGTCATGTTCCATTAGATACCCGATTCACGGCCAAAATATCAAGCCAGTGTAAGCGATAGACAATAAGCTATTCCTTACGATTACAAGCAGTCACTCTCAATGGGTCCAGGGTAGAAATCAGTAACAGGAAAAGAAATCACATATTAAATAGTCAGTAGGTTACATGCTTGTTTGTTTACACCCAACAACCGATCACATTTTGATTTTACTGTCATACATCGATCACTTAAAAACGAGAAATGTCATCTGTGTACTATCAATCGACAAATGGACATTGTGTATATTAACGAAAATTTGGGGGCTTCATAGTTTTCCTGTTGATACTAGTTAAGCTTCTTTATTTAGTGTCTGCTAATATTTTAAGTTGGGAGATTTAGTTATCTTCCCTATGACTTGGTCCTATTTATATAGTTGAACAGGATTTTTTGATATCGCTTCCTAGATTTTTCTGCCGCGTATTTTTCATTTTCCAATCGAATGTTTGATGTACCTTCTAATTGGCTTTCTTTTTATAGCTACACGCTTCTGATATGAATCGTCATGCATTCACTTTAGAAACTTTTAGTCTTGAAAATCATGTACGTCTAGATAGTGCCGCTAGTCGGGCGTTGCATTTATTGCCTGGTCCAAATGATAGTGAGTGACAAGTGAAGAAATTGTGTATTATTATTATTATCATTATTATTATTGTTTCGGTATAAAGCTCAGCCAATATTCGGTCATATGATATTTACATATAAAAAGCTTACCCACTGATTTTCACTAATCATACAACTTTTGCTTTTCTAAAGACCACCTCTCTTTCTACCGATATAAATAGCGCTTTTTAAATTTGCTTCCAAAATACCAATCACAAGTTTAAACTCTAGTCCACTTGCCGTGATACAGACATTCAGGTAGTTTCACTTGTTCTCACATAGAAAGTGTGTTTGATGGTCAATCAAACAGCCATACACTATTTGATTGATATATTTAATTTATTTGTCAACTTCAAAAATGTAGTGATGTGATTATACCATCTTAGCATTGAGTCAGTAATCTATAACAAGAAATCCAGTAAATATTTGATTAGCAGCACAAATTAATTATGTAAAGAAAGATATGAACAGTGAATAATCATCATAGCGTAATAAGCGTAAACGACGAAATTCTAGAGTTGTATTACTTCTACAGGATATGTATAACGAAAAAAAGAATGGAAAACAGGTTTATTAACAATGTAACATAACATAAATAGAATAAGGCATTCAAAATAAATATGTTCTGTTTCATTACTTAAGCATGAAAATTATTTTAAGGTTATTTTAAAAGACATTAAACACAATTGTAAGTGAAATAAACAAGGGGAATATCATAAAATGACTAGTGGAAGGAGAGCATATTCAAATACCAAGGTATGTAAAATAACAATAACTGGACTTACGATGCGTTGTTGCCGAAAAGTTCTAAAAACTGCTTTGATTTGCTGATACCGTTCTTCACAAACCAACCTCATCTCGCAATAGTATCATTGAAAATCAGAGCACTGGATAGCTGTTTCTCTGGAGTATTGAACTAATCAGTTCTATACAACCACGACCCCACTAGGAATCAAACGCAGAATCTGCAAATCTTATAACTACCGCTCAGCCTTAAAGTTATTAGGTTGGTATCCCGTGTTACACATTTCCAACTTCAATCCATTTGTGACTTTTTTTCGACAATTATTCAATATCATTGGTGATGACTATTTCATTTCCAAAATGTCTGAACTCCATTAATCACGAATCGCAACTGAAACTTGTCTCAAAATAAGTTTTTAGTGAACATATAATTATAGTTTTATTGATAGATATTTATTTATTCTGTATTCAGAGACTTGAGGTTTGGTTATACTTTTCAGCTGGTTATGCCAAAGTAGGTAAAGTTCAATTCTCACGTACAATAAAATTATCGGAAGTAAAATGTTTTAATTATCAAGTGCGCATCTCAATGTCATTTCCTATCAGTTGTATAATCGGTTCTTCTCCCATAATGACAACCGTTTATTGTTGTTGTAAATTATTCATATTTACTTGAATATTTAACGCATAATCTGATATCTCTTGTGACTTCTATTGTCTTAGCCAACAAGTTTCATAGTGTTTATGGTGTACTGAATAACTGTCGAACAGCTCAAGGTCAACGTCTTCTAGCCCAATGGCTTCGACAACCTTTGATAGACAAGTCGAAAATTGGTATGTCATTATAACGTAAAAAATGTTTACAAGATAATTGTTTCAATAGAATTAAAATATATTCAGTATGTTATTATAAAACGCGAACTAAACACTTATTATGCATGATGCGAAACATGACCATTAAAAATAGAGGATATTCATAGGTTAAGAGTTACCTATCGTAGTTATCTTCGAAGCAGTGCACGTGTATTCTGTGACCGAGTGAGCAATACGGAGGTCAAGCATAGTGTACCAGGTAATGACAGTAAATGGTTTGATGAGTTGGTAAATCTTCATCATCTGAGGTGTTTGTGACATTTGTTATGCATGTCTGACTCAGTGCACGATACTGTCCGGTTTAGGAGTAGGCTGGTAAAAAGATAAGGACGTTCATACCAAAACATGACACTACTCTATGAAGTCATTGACAACGAAACCAAGCCATTGCGACAGGTGTAGGCTACAGAACTGTGGTCGTAACCAATATTTAGAGACTTTGAGTGAGTGATATGACATAGACTTTCAAAGCTAAATACATAAATAGACATTCTAATTGAACTTCGATCTCTGTTTTCTTCGACGGATTAAAGAAATAATACTAGTCTTCATTTTTCTTCTTACGATTTTCCACTTGGTTATTACAGTCATTCAGTTAGAAAAATAATACTTATGTTTGTAACTTATCAATTGCGCTTAAAAATGATACATTCCCTTTTAGGATTTTTATCAGTAAAGTTATGTTTCATCTTGTTCTAGTGACATCTTTATTATTATTATTATTATTATTATTATTATTATTATTTCACATTAAATGTAGTAAAAATACAATATATAACATTTAGTGTTCCTTCATAGTATACTTTCATAAACTATTATCAAAGTTGACTTAGTGCTCTCAAATTGTGCGGTGAAAACTGCTATGGTAGAATAACTTTAAGTTTGTATTTTGCCACCTGAATTCTTCACACTCAATCATATTATTATAACATAAATCTTTTAAATTAATGGGTTTGAATATTAGTCTATTGTTACGCTTTACTACACTAATTTATCTATGCTTCTATGACCAGCACACTACTTGGTCTGAATACAATATTTCACTTACTGAGTCGAGAATTTGACCATTATCTCCGGTTAATCTGCCAAGAATTTTTTACCAACATAATTACTACTCGTTTTCTTTCATCTTTTTTGCATTAATACTTTAAAGTTATATATTTCTACTTGGATTTTAATTTAGTTATTTCTCAATTTATAGAAGAACGTTTAGACTTGGTTGAATCATTCGTAGAAGAAACTGGGATACGTCGAGGATTACATGAAGATTTCTTACGTCGTATCCCTGATCTACAACGCTTAGGTCGACGTCTTCAGAAAGTCAAAGGATCGGGTCTTCAGGTTAGTTAGTTAGTTATTAATGGTCTGAGTTTTTCAGTTTCATTTGCTTATTTTTATATTATTATCCCTATCTTTTATTGTTTTCATTCGGGGTTTTATGTTAAACCTTTGATTTCGAGATTGAGGAATATTACCAGTATTATTTAACAAATGACCACTGATTATGTTGATCAGTGACGGTTCAGTGGTTCGTGCACTCTCGCTTCCGAAACCATAATAGGTCTTAGGTACAAACCATTCACAATCTACTTCAGTTTGGACAGATGAGCAAATTGTGGTTGAATATCAATTACATAAGCTTGTACCTGTTAAATAAGTGAGATTTGTTGACCTTTGACCTGAGATTATTAGACTTTTTTCAATCGAATATCATCATTGAATTACTTCACAACTGATGTCTTAATATTTCTAATCATATCATTCAGGAAGTCATTTCGGTACTCATTTAATGTTTTTAGCTGAATTTTTAATGGAACTCATCCATTAAGTACGTGCTTTTTGTGCTTCGCTTCAACAAATACCTTTTACTTGCTGACTAGTGGTTCTACCTGACTGCCTCGAATGAAATAAAGTTTTGTTCGAATACCCAACATAGACCATATTCTTTGCAATTGACAGTATGTACTAAAACACCAAGTTTCTTTGCAATACGAATTGCGCAACTCTATCCTGTAATGCATGTTCACAAATGCCAACAATCATATTGTAGATTATGTTTCTTTTAACCTTCTTTCGCACCTGTAACAGAAACGATTCTTTTTTGATCTATTTCCCTGCAGAATTGTTTCAAAATTTACTTCCTTTTCTTTTGTAAATTTAATGGGTTGAAGTATGCCTTTCGCGAACCGACTTTTATCTTCAGTTCTCAATCACAGATAAACTGTCGGTATTCTTTAAAAGAATGAATTTATTGATTCTTTTTCGCCTCCTACTAGGATGTTGGTAGCTAAAATAAATCAACATCATTCAATTTCACATGTGAACAAATCATCATGTCTTCTATTTTATCCTAGTAACTGACACGTTCAATTCGATTAAATCAGAATGATAATCATTGCACAGTAGTTTATACTTCAATCTTGAAATTTTAAAAAATGATTATTTTAAGATATTTATAGATAAGAAGATACATACATAATGTAATGGTAGTGTGTTTTGTTTTTCAAATTCAATATTTATTCATTCTTTCATTAGTAAATTTTTTGAATATTAATGGATTGATTCGATTTCTTGTCTCATATAAACGATTTTTCCAAGCATATTCTCCCTGCGGTGAACCGAATTCATCTTCATCATTTTCATCCAGTTTTCTTTCAAAATCCCTTTTACGCCGGCAACATTTAGCATTATCCAAGCAACAATTCAGTGGATCACGTAATGTCCAAGGACGTTTTGTTAATCCTATTAAAAGAATAATTAATTGGATGATTAATGAGTTGAACTACACTAGTTGTGGTTTTTCAACAGAACTCTGGGAATTACCTCTGTAGTCAAGTCAGTAGTCTAAATGTTAGGTACTCGCAACAGAATCTGGGGGTCGTGGGTCTGACTTCTAATGAATGAGGATGAGACAGTCGTCTAATTCTTGCTGGTTCCCCATGGTTGTTCATCTAAGATCAGTTCGTTATGTAAACCTTGTAATACTTCATATTTGCCTTATATTGTGTATGGGCAGAATATGCGGATAATTTTCAGCTTTTTATCTAATGACTGACATATTTTTACCACGGGTTCTATATAATTATTAAGTAATAGTAACTAATTTCATACTTCTCGAATACGTACTGCTGGCCACTAACATAAGTGACTTGGTATCGTGTGCTCTATACTTTGATGGTAAATGATTTAAGACGATTGATGGAAAACTCCAGGAGGATGCACAATAATGTTGGATAAGTGCCATAGTGACCTAATGTCCCCCACACCTACCGTTGCCATTCCTGTCCTCTGTAGTTTCGAGAATGACCGTACAGACTGACTAGTTGCAAGAAATACAAATAGTATATAGACTTCACTTAACTAATTAAGCTCTAATTTATTATTATTTATGATATATGTGATATCAAGTCAAAACAGCAGTAGTAATATTTTAATTTTGATAAAATTATGATTTATTCGAGAAATTAAAACTAGTTTTCAGTGGACCTCTAGCTTGTGCTAGTCCATGAAAAAAATCACCTGTATACGGATGAAAAATATTTTTTGCAGTGACTTCTTATTAGTTTCTACTCAAATTTATCACGCTTATTTATTAACAATAATGCCATATGCACATAAACAGTGTATTATGTACTTATTCCTTGTGTTAAACATAAAATATAAACATCAGTTTAGAATTATAACTACAGGATCGGATGATAATGGAATATGCTTCGTTTATGTATACCATCATTTAATACAGTTCTTATATATATATATATATATATATATATATATATATATATATATATATATATATATAATCCTGTATATATAGAAACTACAATACATGCTATTTTTAATGACTGCCAAATCGATATCGATCATGTCATAATAATCGGAAAAAAATTTTTCTATTATAAAAGTAAGTAGCTGGATACCTTTCATAATTTGCTAAATGATTGGCAGATCCAACAATCCATTCAACATGGACTTTTTATCCAAATATCCACACAATTTATCCTGTTCATATCTCACACCACTAACAAACATACAAATAAATATTCTTCACACATTACAAATACGCATTTTTCACACCCACTAACACACATAATTACACAAAGCTATTTTTCACAGAAAAAAGTAACCTTGACCGAAATGACATTGATTGACATGATCGGACCTATTTTAATTGTACTAAAAATATTCTTCTTTGTGTCCTTTTTACTGTTTAAGCTCGTGTTAACTTGCTAATTTTTTATTCTCGGAAAAAGTGGCTTACACTAGGCCACGAAACATCAGAAATCTGATTTCCTACTCATCGAGACTTTAAAAATTTATAAATTTTATTATTAAGTTTAACGATGCTGGGTGTGAGCCAGTTAATCCCCAATAACATTGGAATATGTTCGAGGAATACCATAAATTGATTGAAGTTAGAAATATCATTCAATTGTAATTTAGTGGTTTTAACAGGTAAACGTATGTTATGAGATTTATGCATCTTGGGTTAGATTTTAGTATGAGACTTGTCACTAATGCCCATCTACGACCTTGCTAGGGATCTAACACATGACTCTCTGGTCTTGCGACGAGGACTTAACTAAGAAAACCGATTAGCTGGCATCCAATAGTTAACATTTCTAACTTAAACCAATTCACTACACCGCTCAGTTATATTCCAGTGTTGTTGGTAGTTTGCTGACTTACATTCAACATGGTTGAACTCCATTGGTCTTGTTTTGTCTGTAGAACATGGGGAGTCTCCTCTCGAACTTAGTCACTAGCGAATACACCAAAACCGAGGACCGTGTGTACGAACCCCAATATTGCTGAGGAGTTAAATCGAAACACTTGTCCTCTTTTCTTATTTCTACTAAGTGCTTAACTGTGGTCAGTTCGTGATATGAACGCTATAACTTTATTTTGTCTGGCTCATAACCGCCTACTTGACGAGTTATAAGAAACTGATAAATAACCCTAACACAATTATGTATTCATTCAAATCGTTACAACTACACAATAATAGCTTAAATGAAAAAAGCGAATGCATACTTATTTATCATGTCGAAATTTTTATGAGAGAAAAACATTTAAAAGTAAAAGGGAAAGTAAGCAACAACCGAAAGTAGAATGAGAGACATATAGATCAACGTGATATTTTATAGATGACTGGAGAATAAAAATCAGTATTTGTATTTGCACGACCGATATCTTACTCTAAATAGCTTTACCACCTGGTTTTCTGGCACAAATTTCATTTGCATATTTTTCATTATACAAATGTCAATTATTTCGTCGATTGATGCAAAGTTTTTTTTTGTTCCGTAGTTTTAACTGATGTTCTACCAACACCGACGTTTTTGCTGAAATTAGTATTTGGACTGTTTAAATCAATATGCAAACGAAAAAATACTATATATTAGGTGGTTGGAGGTGGGTGGCAGAAAACCCAAGATTTTAAGTTTCATATTATTTGACACTTTATTAAGGCATACCCAAAACCTTAAGGAAAATGATACCCTTCAATGGGTTCGAATCCGGGTTGCCCAGTTTCGTAGTCTGAGAGGTTACAACAGAGCTCCATAGGTTGTAATTGATCTGTAAGTATTATTTTCAATAAATTCTCATCACGTAACACGATTTTCAACCTGAGTTGATAATCTAAAGTCAAGTGTTCACTTTCAAGATTTAATCTAAAAAAACGTGAACATGAATATAAGACCTTAAATAAAAAGGATATTTAAGCGTTGAAATATCTAGCATATAATGTATAGTTAAATCACATTCTATATCGAATCAAATAGCAAGACAGTAATCACGTCAAGTGTTAGATCACAATTCCGTTAACTTGTTGGGAAATTCACAATTCATCGAACCATCATCAGTCCAGTAGATTGATAACTAACGTTAACTTTCACGGTGTTTGGATAAGATGGTTTACGATAAAACTCCATCTTTATTTGGCCATGCTAGGTGTTCAAAAGTAAAACGTTATATATAATGTAATCTTATCATGTTTCATGAGGGTAATGATTAAATTATTATCCGGTTGGAAGTATTTGTGACAAGTAGATTAAGTTTTCTGTGACATCGTTCATGGTTTGATCCCAGTGTGAGGCCGTTAGATACCAAGGGACATTAGACAGCTGTTTCATCCATGTATGAGATTCCCTAACATTATGCACCCACGAATAGATTGAAGTTCTAAATGTTTACTTTTACATGTCAATTCTGTGATCTAACGGTTGAGTGTTTACCTCTAGATCTGACTTTTTTGGCCTCGATCCCTGTCGGAATGCGGTCTGCGTATTCTGAAATGAGCACACTTCGTATTTCATAGATTCTGATGTTAAAGGATGTATAACGCGATAAAAAGGTGGTATTGTTTTAGTAATCATTTGGTATATCACGCTCATATGATTTTGAGATGGTGGTATGAATTTCATTTAATATGATAGGCATAAACCCTCGTTCATTGAATGTGTATTTTCCAGTAACTCTGTGTATTTTTCCTCATATAACAATATTTTGTATCAAAACTCGTCAACTTGACATCGGTAAAACTACAATTGTTCCCTGTTGTCAAATATAAGCATTTGGACCACGGTTACCACAGTACTGACATTGACACTACAGATATTTTTAAATATGTGTATGCATTTACAGATATGATTCAATTTTTTATGCTTGAATTTTCACATAGCATTTGACACTATGTAATCTGTCGAAACCTGAATAAAAATGATGTTACTCTGTCTCCTCCCCTCGTTTGGTTTGTATTTATTCACAGTTGTTTAAATTTACTGTCAGTGACCGAGGGTAGTTTTGCATTGGTTTTCAGGAGAACCAGACCCTGTCCAGGTGTTAACACAACAACCTGAGCAGTACAGCTCAATCCTGTGGCGTAACCTCACAGGTACCTGACAACCTGGTGGACCATTCACACCATTTATGTACACCTATGCATATAGTGATTTTTTTCCGATTCATGACCGCGTCAGTCTATATGCACAGCATGAACAGGCCCATTTAACTCATCCCTATTACATGACTGTCAAACTCATTGTTATTAGCAATGGTGATATGCATTACGGCATCCCGATGAGAATGACCCTCGGGAATGTTGCATGACAAAAATCAGTATCAATGAAATCGGTAACTGGAAACCAATTTTCTAAATGGACTAATAGCGAAACTTGCCAAACCATCCACATTGTTCATAACGAACCTATGGTCTCATAGGATACTTTCAACTATATATAGCAAACGAAATATTCCTCATAATGGTAATATCTGTCATAGCTAATCAACCAAAACGAAAATATACCGCAGAAAGAATTAATGGAATCGGGCAATAAAAACGATCTGATATTACTAGAACTCAAAATTCATTAGAAAAGTGTCGGGATGGCTCATAGATGCTTCCAGAGGTTCCTAGGAAGCTGAGGCTCTTCCACCCAACCACTGCTCGATAGAGTTTTCAGAATGTCGATGATCAGGCGATGACGTAACTTCACTCATTAAAGAATGGATGACTTTTTATGTTATTATCACTCAATACAAACGGCCATAAATAAACAAGGTATCTCTGTTCATCTCCAACACTAATTACAGTAAGATTTCTTCTGTCTCTTTTGGCTCTTATTTTGCAATCTGGGGGCCTTCCTACTTGTTCTAGTGCCACAGGTTGAATTGTATTTTAATCGGTAAAGTAGCTGACATGAAAAAAGTGAGCAAGAGATACATCTAAATTATTGTTACCGCTTTCGAACATAGTCACCTATTAACTACAACCATTTTGGCTAACTAGATGACAACGACTGAAAGGTCTTCACATCCGCCAACACGACCCAGTATATCAGTTAACAATTCTATCTTTCCATTTGAACCTTTCTAGCAGTAAAAAAAATCTGAAAAATCATTATGTTTACTATTTTCTCAATTGTTGGTTAAGTTACTGTGTTTCTACGTAAACCTCCTACTTCAATATTTGTTAAGTTTAATATGTTAATAAACTATTTGATGTAACATTGAAAGTCAAAAGTTTTAGACCATTTATTTCAACAGTTCAGTGTTTATTTTACATAGACCGGTGAAGTTAGCTTTATAAAGCCTACGAATTCCAATAAATCTGTCAACTATCTAAACTTTGCCTCAGTTTATTTTATATCCAATGAAATTTCATTAAAACAGAAAACCGTAGCTAATCACATGCATAAGTACAAAAAAAACATTTGGTTGTTCATTTTAGTTGAGTTAAGTTGACTAAGTTTTGTATATCGTGATGTATTTCTGTATGTTGAAATAAAGTTGCTGAAGTATAGTAGGAACGTGAAAAAAATCATTCATACACTCTTATTCATCATCGTATTACTCATTTTTATTTTTATGAATTATTAACTTTCAGTGTACAAAAAACTATTTGTTTGAAGTGGAAAAACAATATTATTTACGCTTGCAGCGAAATGTTTAAGTGTGCACCGTGAGACCTGGAAATCCTGGTTTTGATTTAAAATAGGGTCCTAATTAAGTATTAATGAAAAGTCTTTTTAGGATCTAACCCAGCAATTTCAGTACTTATAAAGAACATTTGGCTACTGGGACCACTGTAGCAGCATTAAATGACTGACAGCTTAAATTTCCCTATATTGCCCCAACCATCCTTCAATTATAATGATAGGTCACATATTCGGACAGGAAAGCTGGCCAATGCTACTTGGTTTTCAGTGATTGTCTTACCAAGATTAGTTTGTAGTATGGATTACAAACTTCAATAATCTGCATGATAATATCTCCAATATAAGTATTAAAATTTTTTAGATTTTTTGACTAATTTAGATGACAGTAAATTTATATATGTAATGGGTTTTTTTAATATAATACCATTTGATTGTGTCTCATTTCTACTCCAGTCGGAAACAAACAAACGTACTAGGAAATATTGTGTGAATTAACTCGTCGAATCATTTGATTCGTAACTAGATGAATTTTTTAAACTATGATGATGATGATGACAAGAATTCTCGAGACTCTTGTGCTTTCTGTTAGATGTCATGCTCTATTCAGTTATAATTAACCTTGCATATAATTATTAATGCACAAGTGAAATCCGTATTCAGACAAAATCACAGTTTTCTATGCATATATTTGATCATAGTGTTGTGGTATTCTTTAATTTTTATGGTTTCCAAGTTATATTTTCGTTTCATCCTTTAGTATAATGAAAAATACACTGCCTTTATTCAAGTAAGTATAGACGTGAAATTAAAATAAGTGATTCATTCACCATCTTCACATAATCGATATTTTTCTGCCTTTCTGTCGATGTAAATAACTTCACAGTCAAAATTTTATGACTCACTTTCTATCTATTGACGTCATTACTACAAAGTTTTAATATCCACATTCTAGCAATCACCAAATATCGAATACTATCTCAATCTTTCCTTTCTATCATGTTCACTTGGCCGAACTAATGTTTTGTTGTTGTCGTTGTCGGCATATTTCGTAAAGAACACACAACGATTAATTGAATCATCTCTCTGAGACTGATGTAACTCAACATATTTGGCACATAACAGTTTTATTGCCTCATATTTTTAGTTTAAATCTGTTAGAAAATGTCAATTCATATATATCACTGTTTTTATTTAATTTTAATGTGTAAACAAAAATAATCTAAACACATTACACAATTTCAATAAACAAATTGTATTATAAACAAACAAACAAACGGAAAAACACTCACTTTCTTCATTTTGTAAAATCGACTGTGGATATTCACTCCATTTATTATTAGTGTAGTCTTGTGCAAATGCCACATACAGAATAATTGAAAATGCAATAAGCCTGAAATATTTTACATGGATCATAGTTTATTGTTTTTAAGAAAAAAAATTTGTTGCAGTTCTTTCTCTGTCTTGGAATTTGTTTTTTTTTGTTTTGCTACGGAAAAAGGAAAACTTTGTATCTGTCTCCTTGTTGCGCTTTTTCTCTCTGCTAATTTATTTTAATGAAATCAAAGTATGAAATAATTCATTGAACCATATTCTCACTTTATATCTCTCTATATATATACCCATATAGATCTTCATTTTATTCTAGGTTGATCCAGTAGGTGAGTAGGCAGATGACCCGAATTCATTGGTTCTTTGCATAAAGACCAATCAAGTTAGAGATGTTTGTTTTTTGAAAAAAAAAGAGATGAGTTTATCATCATCAGAAGATGACTCAATTGATTGCAACAGTTCATTATCATTGTTAGCGTTGGATTTTTTGATCAAGTTGCACAATGGAAGAGAATTTTTTTTATGACTATTCCATTGGAAATTCGATGTAACTTACAGATGTCCATTCTCCTTGGAAGATTGTATAGAGAAGATCTGTCGTTTAGATAAATTGCTTTGATGTAATTTTGATTGGTTCTATCAGATATCCTCGAAAAATCTTATATAAGGTAGATATTCCCTTAGACTCTTTCCAGTATATTCAGATAGTCAGATGCAACGTAAACCCTGGTATATTTACATCGACTGAAGTTGACGTTTCCCATTAGCATTACTAATGTGTGAGAGTAAATCCAATAGTAGTAGAAGTACTAACAGCATTAATAATGATATGAAAGAGGAAGTATGCAAAATACAATTCGAGAAGAAAATATAAACTAGCAAAATAACTAAAAAAAAGGAAAATTTATGAAGAATGTAGAAACCTAGAATCTTAATGAAGATAGAGTGAATGTGTTGTGCTATTTCGAAAGATTTTCGTACGATAATCACGTGAAGTCCAACCAGTTAGTCTGTTTGTGATTACATGGTTCAGTCCACTAGTCAGTGTTGTCATGTATGTGTTCGTTTTGCCACATGTAGCTTTCTCCCAACCTACTCCTACACCAGCCATCATCGTTCGTCGAAGTAGACGGTGGCTGGGTATGTGTAACAAATGTTTAAATTAACTCAGTTGGTGAAGACTTACTACTTCATCCATTACATTTGGTTGTGCAAATGTCTGTTTTATGATTCTTCCTAACTGTTGCTATTATATATTTGTCGCTTATACTTCTCCATTTTACAGGATGTCTATCGTATATATCAGGCTATTTTACGCTTACCATATGCTGTTTCTTTATTGAATCAGTATACTGGTTCAAAAAAACCAACTGTTTACGAGTGTCTCATAACTCCTTTACAAGTAAGTTGGTTTTTAATTCGATTTCTATTCTTCATTTCTTGTCTATATTCGATTATAATCATTCAAGTGATATATATATATATATATATATATATATATATATATATGTATATATACCATCTTTAACAATATTCATTTGATGGTTTTCGGTCTGTTGATACTATCCTAATGGATATGTAATGTGGGAGAGTAAATCAGAAATCAATTAATAACATAAGAATTTGGTCTAGTCAATAGTTCACAAATTCACTGATTGATTAGTATAAACTCTTCTTTGTTAACTTGTACACTATATGATGTGTCGCAGTTGGGGATCTCGAGTAGCATGGAATACATTCAGTTGCAGTGCTACAAATGTATATATCAATTTTTTTTTGTCTTCCTCGATACTTCTGATCGCCCAGTTGTATTCATTCCATCCAAAGTAGTTTTCCCGCTGTAATTAATAATTATGATCTTTTTCTTCTTAAATCGTTTCTTTTCCTCTATTACTCTCATTCTACTGCTGTATTGTTGTTTAGGTGTCTGTTAAGTTGACCCGTAAACACAATTATGTGTTCTAGGTTCTGTGCGTTGTTAATGATTGACTGACTGGTTAAAATACTATTTTTTTTTAAGAATGATTTTATACATCCATACCATAGTCAATGTATTTTATCCCTTTTTTCCAAATAGATAGAAATAATATCTAAATTATTCTGCATCAATTAGGTTATGTGAATGGTTTGGGTTCATGTTTCCTTTTATAAAGTAGACGATTTCGTTTCATGAAATACTTTAATGCCGATATATATCTAGTAGTTGATAATATTCAGTACTGCGGCTGATCACAATGTTGGCCTACGTACCTTGTGTAGATTATCTTGACAAATCCAACTGATGAGTGTCGAATAGGACGAAATTCGCATCTTGAACCTCCAGTGATAATCATTTTTAGTAATTCAAATATGTTTTTTTTCAAAAGTTGTCTTACATCATTCTTTTCTGGTCCATTCCCGTATGTGTTTATTAGTGATGATACAAAAACAGGTGTACTGTTATTGTGAGCAGATATGGTGTTGATTCATTTATCCTGAAATGTATAAACAAAAAACAATTTTTGACCTCTTTTTTCTCAGCATTCCTATTATTATTATTATTATTATTATTATTATTATTATTATCCTTACCACTTCACGATGGTCACTACTGACCAATGAACAGAGTTGTATATGCTACTGAAAATTTGATTAAATGAAAATATGCATCAAAGTAGCATGTATATTGATGTGAATTACTATTTGTGTTTACAATCTGTTGTTTATTTCACATAGATTGTATGGAATTGTTTTTGTGAATTATTTTTTTATGTATTTATTGTCTTACCAAATTTATCATGTCGATAGTGTTGCCACTTCATCATAGTTCCCATGTTTACTTGATGAATATGTAGGTATACTGAAAAATGTACTATAAAATTCTTTTCTTAAAATGTTGCTAAAATGATAAGCAGAGATGAATGTTGGTAGCTAACAATAGAACCTAGAACGTGCATTTTTTCCTATTTTACACCCGTTAAGTGAAGTTAAAATCTTTAAACCTATCTCAAGTTATTAGTACAACGTGATGAAATTGGCAACACGAATGGCAAAGTAAATGGGATTGATATGGTAGTAATGGCGTGCTTGAGAAAATAGTCAACATCATACGGAATTCTTATGATGGATTCAACTACAAGATCGTGCACTCAGGACAAACTCGTTCGAAGTAAAGGCCGTTGTCAGGCAAGGTTGCTTACTCTCGCCCTTACTCTTTCTTCTGGTGATCGAATGGATTATGAAGACCCTAAACAGTGGACAGCTAGGATGCAGCTGAACGATCCAGACTTCGCAGATGATCAGGCTCTTCTATCGCACACGCAACAAATTCAGGAGAAGACGACCAGTGTAGCAGCAGCAGTTGGTCTCAATATGCATAAGAGGAAAAGCAAGATTCTCCAACACTCACCAACCAAATCACAATTGATGTAGATGCCTTGGAGGATGTAAAGACCTTTACATATCTGAGCAGCATCATTGACGAGCAAGTGTTTATTAACAGTTGTCTACGCAAAATACTTCGGATCCGTTGGCGAGGCACTATCAGTGACAACCCACTGTGGGAAAGAACAAACCAGATTTCAGTAGATGAAGTAATCAGGAAGAAGCTCTGGAAATGGATGAGACACATTAAGGAAAGTATTCAACTGTCTCACAAAACAAGCCCTCACTTAGAATCCTCAAGGCCAAAGGAAAAGAGGCAAACAAAGAACGCATTACGCCCAGAAATGGAGACAGACATGAGAAGAATGAATAAAAATTTCACAGATTTAGAAAGGAAGGCCTAGGACAAAATTGGTTGGACGGCGGCTTATGCTCTGTTGAGGGTAACAGACGTAAGTAAAGTATAGTATAAAAGATTGAACATAAAGACAGAAAAAATGTGTATACGTGGAAAAACACTTGAAACCAAGTCTTAGAGAAAAATAACGAGTAAAAGTATTTGTATCACTGTGATTGATTTTGAGCTATATCTCATAACCTATCCAACAACCGATTTGGGTTACCAAGATGTCCTCAACCGAATAGTCTGGGTTCATCAACGTGGTTCAAACAAACAGATATTGGTTTTATGAACTAATTCCACTTTTTAGTTTCCCCTTCCCTCATTATATATCCTTTACCAGCTAACTCCTATATCAACAAACATCGCACATCAAGGTAGATGGCGGCTTGGCATACATAATACACCAACCACCTCAACGCGATCAATTGATCCATCTTATTTGGTACTCTACATCTAAACTCAAAGTCGCTCACTTAATCGTTCTGTCACACATAAACAACGTTTTCATTTTTCACAGAACATGAAATTCCATAACACTGATTGGAAAGCATTCATTGAATATTTAACAATAAACTGTTTGTTTCTAATACACACTCTAGTTTTCAATGGACAAGATCAAAGACTTTTAAAATCTGTTTGTTATCGGATTTTGTTTTTTCTAATAGGGTGTATAAAAATGAATTCGTGAAAATTTATCAAAATAAAAATCTGAAATTAGCGCATGGTCGAGTTTCGATAAAACTTTGAATGGATAATTAATTCTGCTAGTTATATAAATAGAAATACATTAAAATAACTGTATCCTGTTAAAACGAATAATTTCATACGTTATACGCATAAATTTGTACTCTCTGTTCCTAGTTTAACTGGGATTTTGAAAAAAAAGTGGAATATTATCACATTGTTCCTATTTAATAGCAACCTCAGAAAATTAACATCCTTATATATGAATTTAGTTTTCACTTGTTCTTATTTGTACCTCGTTTATTTATAATTTATGTGGTCTGTATATAATCGCTTAGACCATCAAAAACTCTGTGCCAAATAATTCAGCGTATTGATTGCCGATTAGTAAATATGAGAATAAACGTATCACGTTGTTATGATCTCTGATTCGTCCTGTTTGATACTAGATTTAAAATTTATGTAATGCAATCGGTATTATTATTAGTAATAATAATAATACTATTATCATTAAATTCTGTATCCATTTCGTTATTATTTTCAATTATAATATTCCATTTATAAATATACATCTGAAATGCTTGTTGTATTGTCATTGGATAAACGTAAAATCACAATGAATTAAAGATTCATTGAAAATCAAATGAATGAAGTTCGCTCTGAATAAATGCAAAATATTAATCATAAAGAAGTTACATTTAAGGTACATGGTCTTTCACTAAATTACTCCCTGCTGAACAGAAGGAACGGTAACTATGAGAACAGTTTCAGATAAAACGTTCAAACATTTACCGATACTCATGCGGTCTTCGTTGCTTCGTTATATTGTGTTCCTTTTTGTGCAATTCGCTCTCCAAACATTCAGGTTTCAAAATTATGATCCTGGCTTTAGTTTAAGTTAGTTATAAACAACACACCGCCAACCTAGCATAAATATGTATCGGTTTCCTCGAGATTGCGGGTATGACTTCCTAACAAATATGGATTAACACAAAATCTAGATCGGGCATCTCCTGCCAGCTACTTTTAACTACTTAATAAACTAGGTAGTTCTGACTCAAAAGGTCGGTGTCATGTTATGTTTCTACCCAACTAATATTTGCGAAGGGTATTATTCTTTGAATCTCCTTCGAAGTAGCCGTAGGTGTTTCTTACTTTTTTTGTGAAGTGTAAAGCTATGTCAAAGCACAAAGCAACTAACAAGTCATCAAGCATGATAATAAACTCATTTTTTTCCCTAATCTTTCTCTCTAGGAAGCCATGGATAACTTTACTCTATTTAAAGATCTGGTGGAATCCAATATAGATTTGGATTACGTTAACCAACGTAATGAGTTTATTATACGAGCAGACAAAGATCCGTTGCTTCAAGGTTAGTGTCACATTAATCACCCCCCTTAATATGATTGTTTTTCAAGATGTGTAAAGATACATTGGTTTTCTATTGAACCCATATTACTCTACAGTGAAGACTGATTTTCTTGATTCAGAGAAAAAACTACTACAATTTAGGTTTTCAGTATCTAGGAGCCTAATTTCCGCGTCATTCATCTGCTTTATTGTTGTGAATAAGTTTTAACATGGATATAAAGTTATTCGTCAGTGTGATCTTCAACACTTCACTATGAGTAAGATTATCACAATAAGCTACCTATTAGAAATCACATATTTTAGATATTACTCTATTCCTTAAACCAAAATCTCATTTATTATTTACGCCTACTTTTCTTTTAACTGGTATTTGGCTAAATTAACTCCTACTCTCCTCACTTTCGTTTGAACGGTCGGTTATCATTATCACTAGCCTCCACACCCAAAAAGTTGTATTTTAATGCTGAGTTCCTAAACCTGTATTTTGTTACGTTTCATTATAGCCAATGCTGGTAATGTAACTTTGGTATGAATTTACATCGACTGAGGTGGTTAGGATATGTACCACTTATGCCCAGCGACCACTTACCTCGTCGCGCTATATTTGCGTCACTTAGAGTACTTTGGAAGAAAGAAAGCTCGATGGACAAACCTAGAACTAATATCAGTCCATGAAATCACTAACTGTTAGTCTAAGTCTTTTTGGTAGACGCCAATTACCTGGTTAGTTTCGGTTCAATTATCTTAATGAATAATTGTAGTCGTTGAATGGCATAACTCAAAGGCATTCAGGAAAGTGTAAATCTATCCACTCTCTTTTTGTCTTACCTGAAACGTTAGTTTTTTGAATTGTATGATATTTCTTTCTTTTACGACTGAATTCATTCTTCTCCAAATACAGCTAATGTTTCCTACTACAACTGATACTACTACTAATACTGCTATTACTACCATTTCTACTACTTTAATATCCATCTTGATAATCTTATCTGACTGTGCTTTGTGACAACTTGAACCTATGTGTACATATTTATTCCTAGTTCTACGTCGTTTAAATCTGACTTGGCAGCTTAATATAGCTTGATGGCACAATAGAAAATTAGCATATATCAACCAACCTCGCGTACATATTAACTTGTGTTCTATGTTTCTTTCAAAATTTCATAATACTTTGATCCACCTAATTGATCCGTCTTGTAATACTAATATTATTATCATAATTACTATTTAGCGGTAATAAATTTATATGCAATTCTTTTTCTCTTGAAAAAAATGTTCCCCTTTTTTTAAAAATCATAAATAAGCTGTTCGGTTGTTGTGTTTTTTTTTTTGATGCAATCTATTTACCTCACGCTTGTTCTATACTTAAAGTGACTGTTTTTGGCATTAATAATCTATTGTTTATAAATAATTGTTTTATTATTATTATTATTATTATTCACATATAAATTAGAAATAAAGAATAAATTAGACAATTTGGAAGAAAGTATTCGAGATGAGTTTAGACGTGTAAGTACCTATTTATAGTTGATTCGTATATTTATTATTATTTTTATGTATGATTACGTTTAAGAAATATGTTCCGTGAATACTTACTTGTTAAACATTACAATACTTTTATGAATAGAAAATGGTGCGTAAACAGTGTATAGTAATCGGGAAAAATTAATATAAATTACATTAAATTGTCCACCTTTACACTCGTCCCAGTTTCACGGCGAGTTTGATCATTCTGTGGAACGTTGTTTATTATTATTATTATTGTTATTTATTCTAAATATTGAACTAAGTAGTAGTATTAGTAGTGTATTTTCTAAATCAGATCATAGAATTTCGAGTGAACATATGAATAACTTAATTAATAGAGATCAACTGTTCAATCAGAGATTACGTGACGGCGTAATTGTGGTCGAATATAGAATAAAAATGTATACTATGTACATCGATTGGGTTGAATAAATTTAATTTTTAAAAATTATGGATGAATGGTGTTTATACAATTTAAAGGTTTCATCTCACAGTTGAGGTGACTATTGCTTAGTGGATTCATAATCTTTCCGATTACCGCTAGTACTGTTACTACTCTACTACTATAGGATTCGAACTAATAACTCCGCCTCTGTATGTTAGTGTGGTATGGGAACTTGAACTGAAGTACTTACGTACCAAGTTCTATAATACAATGAACAGATTTGGATATATATATATATATATATATATATATATATATATATATATATAGGTTTACATGCTGATCATTATTTCCATACAACAATAATAATTTTCATTTAGATAGAAATATTGAGCAGTTAAGATTGTGTTTTTTATGTCAAGTTTAATAATATAACATTCCAGTCTTTTGTTTAGTTTTTGAAAAACCAAAACTAACTAAAACACGCTTTATTGTGCTATCATCAGGTTTTTAAAAAATAATTAAATTAATGAGATTAGCTTTTTGTTTTATTCTCAGCGAAAGGCGTTGTATTATTGTGAAAATTTGCTATCGTACTGAAAGTTTTTCTCACAGATATATATATATATATATATATATATATATATATATATATATATATATATATATATATATATGAGGACAATATGCTACGTATTTGTTTTTGACAATATAAATCTTACATTTTAGATTAAAAATAAAAGCATTCTTGTATTATGCATTAAAAAAGTCATTATACAGTTTTTCTCTATGTATAAAAGAAGCTTATAATTATTGTAGTTGGATAGAACTTACTTTTTACAACATTAATTTCTCAAGCAAATGAATTATTATTATTATTATTATTATTATTATTATTATTACTATTATTATTAGTGTCATGGTATTTGTATGTTCATTTTCCTATATGGTATGTAACTGTTAAATATGTTCTTGTTATTTATGGGATAAAATAACCTATTTGTGAATTTGTAGCTTATCCGTTTTTCAATATTCAGTTAGTGTTTGTGAAAATTTTTCCACAATTTCAACGAATGAGTGTTGTTATCGAGTGCATAATTCTCACTGTGTATTTCGTTCCAAGCCACAGTTTTTTTTTTAATGTATTTACTTTTTTAATCCAGAAAATTCGGACTTACTGCAGTAGTATGCTCATAGAAGATATATATAGATAGATAGTTTTAAATGAGTATCAGTGTCTCTTGATTTGTCTGATGATCATACTGATCTCTTCAATTGTTTGTGGATGAACATCATTTTGAAGGTCTCTATGTGCTGGTTCGATGCTCAGTGAGGCTGGTCTATTCAAAAGTTCTCCACAGTGCTCTACCCCCCTGTTTCTCTGTTCTTGAATGTCAGTGATCTGACCATTTTCCTTGTCCTTGATTGTTAGTTTATTATATTTCTCTTGCAAGCTCTTTCCTGGTATCATATATTTGTCTCATGTTTCCTTCGTCTACAGCTTTTTCTGCTATCATCGCTAGATCGTCCACATACTTACGTTTTCCAGCCTCAATGCCTTTCTTCACTTGCTTGTTTGTTTCAGTGTATTCGGCCTGTGTCTTGGCTTCTTCTGTTCTTGTTCAGCTGTTATTGATTGTTGTCTTCCTGTTCTCCCTGGCTTGAATCTTATCCATAATATCAACAGAGATCCATTCCTTGTGATGGTGCTTCTTGTGGCGTGAAACTTCATAACATGTTGAAATTAATGTTTCTTTGATCGCTTTCCAGTTGTTCTCCATGGTAGGTTCCTCTTCATCGAGTAGATTGTGAAAAGCTTGTAACTTATTGCTGGGAGCAATGTTGAATTAGTTGGGCTTGTCAGAATCCTAAAGGAAAGCCGTATTAAACTGCTGCAGTCTGGTGCTCCTCTAGCTTGGGTTTCATCTTTGCCACTACAAAGCAGTTAACTTGGGTTATGTCAGTTCCTTTCTTTGTACTTACGTCCACATTGGCTTTGTGACTGCCGAAGAAACTTGGCTTTCATTATAAGGTCTGATAGCTCTTTGTAATCAAGACCTTCCAACTGCCAGAACAGAATTTAAATGGTTTAAATTGTTTTTTCTTGTTAGCGTTTTTTAGCGAGTTGTTTTTTTACAGGTTTGTGTCTCTAACTTTATGTCCAATCCTCTAAATTTTTTGGACTTTGTTTTTGTAACAATCTCAGATGCGCTTCAGGAGGAATCGAAATCTGGTGCATTAGTTGCGCATCACTAATCATATATACTTACAAAGCGTTCTGACCTCTGGTTTTGAACCTCACTCCACCTCTGTAGATTTAGGCAATTTGATTGTATCACTAGCCATCAGTATATCCGTACCCAGTAAATTAATCAGTCATTATATTATCCAATCTTATTAGGCAGTTAGTCGGCTATTGATTTTAAGACTTTTGTTCTCAAGTAAAACTACGCTCAAATGTATATTCATAATCTTGAAGACGATTTATTTCTTATGAATTTTTTTCCCCAACAAAAGCTTTAATAATCTTAAGCAACACTTCAATTTATTAATTCATGTTCTTTTTGAAAAATGTTTTATCTACGAAATATTATCCATGATTTATTCCAAGAATAAAATTCGTATAATTTCTTTATATGAATCTGTAATAATTAAATACAATGATTATTGGTGTTATTTATAGATACTAATTGTCGCTTATTCATTATTCATAGAATTCTAATGTTATCTCATTGAGAAATGATTATTGAGGAGTGTTTTCATGAATGATTTATTGATTGGTCAACTGGTTGCTTTATTTAAACTTTGGCATTCAATGAAAATTAATCTAATATCTGACTTTTTTCCTTAATTTTACAAAGTTTTCTTTTCTTTTTCTTTAAGTTTCCACAATTATTATCATTAATATTTTATTGTTGCTAATTAAGTTGTGTGACAATTTGGACCAATGAACATATAAATCTAATTGATTGCCTTTTTCATCTGTTTTTACAATATCTTATCGTAACTTTTGTTCACTTTCTATTCGATTGATTTATTGTGCGCAGTGTATCATCATTCTCAATCTTCTTATTTCTTATTTTTTTTTTAAAAAAAAAATAATTTTCAATGTATATATTATTTTGATATTTTGGTTGACTTTTCTCTTTTCGTACATCATAAAAATTCGGACATAACTAAACGCTGCCTAAGCTGTTTCACTTTTTTTTTACTGTTATTATTACTGTTCAAGAAACTATTCTATCAGTAAATGGTATATAATGGTCATGCTGTAGTAAGTATAATTTGCTTGTAGAAAAAAATTGTCGGTGATCCTTAATCCCTTTTCATCTTTTATGTTCCAATACCATTGTGTTTGAATTGCCGAGTGTATTCTTAATAAGCATGACTACAGCTTCATATTAAATTGACATGTTTTTTTTTAATTTTAACATTACAAATCAATGTTTTTTTGTTGTTATTTTTCTTGGTTTTTTGCTATTTAACACTCATTAGTAAGATTTACCTCTTATCGTCAAGTAACTGGTGTGTCGTTATGGATTCAGTCCGGTGTCATGCAGCGTCACAGCCACAGACGTTACCACAGCTGACCTGTTAGAGGAATCAGATATATTTATAATTGATTGATCTTTAAGTAGTGACCATTGTCATGTATGTCATCTCCTCTTTTTGGTGTTGATCGAATACCTTCGACTAAGTCTTTGGTTTCCTGTCAACTACTTTCAGCCAGCATCTAATATCTCAACCTAATTCATGCAATGGTGGTTCAGTCAGACTAGTAGCCACATTGCAACTTAATTGATAGAATTCAATTAGCGCTAAAAAGGACTTGACATACATTGATCTTTTAACGATCAATCAATTGTTAAGACTGTTAAGTATTCACATTCATTTTTTTTATTTGAAAGCAATACATGCAAAAGTAATTATCAAAATAAGAAACCCTTTTAAAGAAGTTTAAAAGTCTGATTAACTGGTACAAACATAAGTCAAATAGAAACTACTTATAATGGATAAAACGATTTTTTTCATAGTTGTTTTACTGATTTTATTTAATGATTCTTACCAATTATATGTGTGATCATTACCTGCTATTCTTTGTTGTATTCTTATCATCACATTAATCAGTATATTTAACAATTTCTTATGTAGTGCGCAAAAAAGCTGAACTTGGAACAGAGCAAATCTATCAAATTGGAGAGTAATGAACTACATGGATATTTTATGCGTGTCACACTCAAGGTAAATCAATGCATCTATATGCATAGTCTGATTTCAATTTTCAATAGTCAAACGAATTAATTTATTTAAAACTCATCAAAATGGATACCCGTTGTAGGAAATCAACTGGGAAGTGGGGATGGACCAACTAATGCCAGTTTTATACAGCCTTCTTTCATACCATATCTTCATGTCACAAGTTGACCATCTCTCCTCTCCTACGTTGTACTAGCTTCCGGATTTAATATGCGATGCAGAAACTGATAGAATAACATTCATAAGACGTATCCAAGCCACCGAAGCATTTCAAAATAGTGACGTTGATTGAATTGTCGTGACTATATTAAACACTGATGAGATGTAAGCGCGACCTATTACAGTCGAACTAGCATCACAGCGACCTCATTATTTATGAATTCGACATTCTGAATATAGAAAATGTTTACGTTTAATGAAGTCTTCATCACAAGTTAATATCAGTTGAACAAACATCCTGAATTTTATAGTACTCTATAAGTATGTATCTTTTGGCTCGTTTGTTAGTGGTCAAGATGTGTACCATAGTTAGTCATTAGCAAGGATTTGGTTTCTGCAACACATATCTTTCAGTATGAGATTTCTTCAAACAAACCTTTTTATAACGTTAGGTAACTATTTTCTGTTACCTGTAATTGTATTTGCTATAAAACAAGTATGTTTAGAGTGCAATAAGCAGTCGGTACCTGACGTGGTATACTGAACATATTTCTAAAGTCTGACATTATTGGCTCATGTGCATACTTTGTCCTTAAATATTTTACTGTTCAATGCATTGAACAATTGTCACACTATGTTGAAAATCCATTGTAGTCGAAACTGTTCTGCCATAGGACGCTAGCTCAATGTTTATAATGTTTAGGCATACATTATGAAATTCGAAGGTCTTGGTTATGTGGTGAGTTCGTGAACATATGCACTACTCAATAAACCCATACCACGACAAAATATTTATCCCATCATTTCTAGTTTTTAACAGTACCTTAACTTTTCTCATTCTGTGATAGATACAATACGATTTTCATAAAATCCCTTCAGCTGAAAAATAGAAGAATTTCATAGACTACAAATTTATTGTGTATACTCTGTACGTAGCTGATGTTTATCATTATAAGATTATGTTGTTAATGGTCAAATTCGACTAACTATCGTACACATTTTTTATTGTCGTCCACTCAACTCTAATTTTATCTGTTCACAATCTGTGAAATATTGTTTTTTGATATTTTACCCAGAGAAGAAAAAAAATTGTTGTAGTGATTCATGCAGAATATGTCATATCACATTAATGTTTATTCTCATTCATTACTGTTTACTTCTTTGTATTTCTTCTTTTCGCTCTCGTTATACTTCAACTGTAACAATAAACAATTATGAATAAAAGGATGAGAAATGTTTAAGAGAATTTAAAACATTTGAAATTTTGGACACACAAAAAGGTGGTGTACGTTTTCGTAATGATAAAATGACTTCATTAAATGAAACTTATGCTGATGTGAAACAAGAATATAACAGATTACAAGAAGTAGTTGTACATCAAGTTGTTTGTGCTGCAGGTAACAACTGTTTTACAATTAACACTTTGATCAATATCACTATAATCTTTATCTAGCGTCTACTATATCATATATAGCCTACAGTTCTAGACTTGGCCAATTACACTTTTGATTCGCACAGTTAACCTTGAACAGACTTATGCTAAACTCCTATTGACCCAATATCCATAAACTCCTATCTATCCTCTGTCTTGAATACAAAGAGAAATCACCAGTCAACCTCTGTTATCACTATATTTCAAGCACACATAAGTTTTTTTACAAACATACTAAACCACATGACACGATGAATTCAAAAACCACAATTATGCATAAACACCTGAAAAAGTGATTGTGTATATGGGCATGCTGCGCTTAGTTGATTGACACTAAGTTGGGAATAATAAACAGTTTATAATAATAGTTAGTTAGTTAAATGATAAATAAACTAAAGAGACATGATAAACCAGCTACTCGGTAAATTTATACAATAAGAACGAATACATAATAATATTAGTCATCCGTAAATTACTTCTAGAAGTTACCAAATCTCTTATCTTCATTCTGATACGTCACTATTATCAATAGTCATGTTGAAATGTTTTCGTATATATATAAATTCATTTTTTTTTGTTTTTCTGTTGACGATGTTTCTCTATAACCATTAACTCTAATATTATCATTCCGAATGTACTACCATATATTGATTAGGTAATAAATTTCGGAGGTGTTTTGTCATCTCAGTTTGTGGATTTAATCTCGAAGTATGTATTATCTCTCTTTGCAACATCATCAGTACACACTGTAGGAAAGAGTAAGATATTACAATTTTTTCAGATCTTCATCAGTCGTTGATTATGATAATCACATAAAGCCAAACCAGTTAGTCTCTACGTGACTGCATGGTCCAGTCTACTAGTCAGTGTTTTCATTAACTGATGTTATTTCTTGGTTTTGCTACTTTTAGCTTTTATTCTAACCTACTTCTACACCATTCATCTTCATCCGTCAAGGACAAAAATCAGACGAAACATGTAAATAGGAGGTCCTCACAATTATAAACACCGATCACTTGAATTTCAGGTCGACGGAACTAGTTATTTGTTAGTTGTGAAAAAAATTCTTAAACCTCACTTCTTAATCTTAATCTTCTTAAGAACGACAACTAAACCATTTATGACTTCGAACTTTGAATGAAAAAAATACTTAAAAATGAATACAACAGATTCAAAAACAACTATTAGTCTAAATAAGTTGTTAAGATAAATATTTCATTTTGAAATGTTTTTACACAAAAAAAACAGTCTTTTACAAATAACACGGAAAATAAACTGGAAATTCAATATAATACAAATTAAATGACTTACGGACTTTGTATGAACAACTGGTAGTGTAAGGTTTTGAGGCATTTTTACAATTTACTTTGAAATTCGACAGTTTCGTTTCCTTTCTCTTCACAATAGCAAATACTGTGAATGAAAAGCATTTCTAGCTAACAACTTCGCTAACAAAATGCAGTCTTCTGACCACTTTAAGCAGCAATACAGACATATTCGGGATGCGATTCTCCCTCGAAATGCAAAATGTTGCTTCAGGATCGGTTTGCATCAGGACTTAGTGATAAGGAGTGAAGTAGTTGATTGTGTTGACCGCCTCAATTATCTTAGGAAACCCACAGTGCTGATGGTCTGGTGACTGATGAAATCTCAGCTCGTATACAGAAGGCTCGATTGGCTTTTGCCAACTTACGTCACTTATGGCGTAGGCGAGTGTACTTTGTAGCAGTTCACTCTGTCCTACTCTATGTGTGTGAAATATATCCTGCGAGAGTGGAAGATATCCGTAGGTTACTTGTATTCGATCATAGGCCTTTGACTTCGAAAAATTACTCGTAAATCCTGGGACCACCGAGTAAGCAATACTATTGTTAGGAAATGGATGCTAGGTAAGAACGACAAATCAAAAAGGAAGAAGTGAAACCTCATCAGTTGAGGTGGTTGGGAGATGTAGTACGAATGCCCAACCACCGACTGCCCCGACGAGTGATGTTTTGTGATGTCAGGGTAGGCTGGAAGAAAGCTAGTTGTAGCCAAACCAAAACATGGCACAAATCCATGAAATCGTTCACAACTGGACTGAGCAATGTTATTAGGTGTAGACTAACTGGTTGGGGTCCGCGAGACGAAAGTCACCAATGGTTAGAGACCTTAAATGATATAGCTCAAATTGTTTGTAATGGCACAGGTGTATCCACTTTGTTCTCTCGAATTCTAATCTTCTGAATTCCTCGTGACCGTTTTTTTCTTCTCTTTTTTCTACATTAATTCCACTGGGATATACTCCTCAAAACATACCATCGATCTCTGTTGTTTTTGATTACTTTCTCTACTACTATGGGATTTGAATTGACAATTCGACCTCTGTGTGCTAATGTGGTATGGCGACTTGAACTGATATATACGTCCGACGTTCTACGTTGCAGCTGACTGACTGAGTTGCATTACATTTATCAGTTATTTTAAAAACTTACTTCCTTTTTCCAACTTTGTGTCAGCAACAATTTTTTGCTGAAAAAAACCCAATAAAAATACAATGATTAGATTACACTGTTCTAAGAACAGTACACATTTTAAATCCTCATCTTAAATTACAAATATTCTTCATCATTGTGTTAGTTTATTATTATTATTATTATATATCACTTGCCAGATTCTTCAAACATACTTCATCTCCGCCTGATGTTTTTTTTTCTTTTCTATTAATTCTACAATAAAATAGCTACTTATCTAGAACCTATTAATCAATTGAATGCAACTACTGCTCTCTTAGATGTTATTGTTAGTCTTGCAATTGCTGCTGTTTCATCAGCTGGTTTACCGTATATTCGTCCAAAAATTCTCTCTGAAGATTGTGGTCGTATTATTTTGAAAGAAGCCCGTCACCCATGTTTGGAAATGCAAGATCGAGTCAGTGTTATTCCAAATGATGTACATCTGGAACGTGGTAAATTCCGTTTTGAATAAATTTTTATTACTTCACAGTCTTGATGAATTTTTTTTTATTTATCACAAATCAATCATCCTAATTAGTAAAAGTGAATGTTTTCTTTTAGATTTTAATTCTTGCTGATTTTTTTTTCTCTCTCTGCATAAACTGAACGTAATTTGTTGTCGACTTTTTCTATCTGTTTTAGCAAATGTTTTCCACTTCATAACACACGTGACTATATTGTTTTCTTTAATATTTCTATTGAAACTATATAGGCAAGCAAATATTTCTAACTATTACTGGTCCAAATATGGGTGGCAAGTCAACTTATATACACAGTGTAAGTTTCAAAAAGTAAACAGAACACTATATAACATTATCGTACTTTTGATTCTATGACAGAATTGAGGCGTGTGTGTGTGTGTTTATGTATGTTTGTATGTTTGTGCATAAGGGAGAAAGAAGACTATCAACAGCCCATGATGTGCCGTTTTTTATCATCATCAAGGCCTTTAAGGAAATGACATTATGTATATATCATTTAAAATTTAATCGTTCAACCGGTAAATTGAAGATTAGATTTGCTGTTTACTTAGTTTTCTTTGTTTACTGTAATATATCTGTTGAAGTGTGTACTGTGTCATGTTGTTTTCCTCAGGTTGGTAGTATTTTTAACTATGAGTTTGTTGATAATAACATTATTATTCATTATGTAGTAGTAGATGGATGATCCATTTTTTATAGAAACCATGTATCGATCATTTTGCTCACTAGAGGAAATTCTCGAAGTTCTAGTAAGAAACCGTCATCAGTGGAGTTCAACCCTGTCGGGTATAGACAGTTAGTTACCTAGCAAAGACAATGAATGAGGTCGCAAAACACCTTGAATTAATTAACGTTAGACATTAACTCCAATGGATGCCGCCTCAGTGATGTAGAGATTAAGCGTTCACGCGCGAAACCGAGGATCCGGTGTTCATCTCGCATGTGTGGAAGTCATGGATGCGCACTGCTGATGAGTTCCATACTAGTACAAAAGTCCTCTTGTGACTAACACAGAAGAATCAGCTTAATATAATATCCAAAGCAGTAGCCTCAATAATTCTTCGACGTCCAGCTAGTGCTCGTAAGGTGCGAACTCAGTAAAACTATTATGATTTCTAACCCGGACGTGGTTGATCAACTATTTGCGTTTCCTCAGATTCCGGAGCAAAGACATACGAATGTCTAAGTATTGTTGTATTTCTTGACCTAAAGGCGGTGTTTGACTCTGTTGATTGGCAAATAGATTGATGAAATAGTGAATCTTCATTAACTGAGGTGGTTATGACATCCGATCCATGAAGTGATTTGCAGTTAAACTGAGCCATGTTAACTGGTTTAGACTACTTGTAGGCCAATGCAAAAATTAATGATACCTTTCAACAACCTGACTGTTCATCATTTAATATGAATTAATTTTCAGGTTGCTGTTATTGTAGCTATGGCTCAAATTGGCAGCTTTGTACCTTGTTCATATGCAGAAATTATGCCAGTCGATGCAATTATGGCACGTGTTGGTGCTGCTGACTATCAATGTCGTGGTGTATCTACGTTTCTTGCTGAAATGCTTGAAACGTCAGCTGTTTTACGGGTTAGTGTATTTGTTTATCGTGTACACATACTATTTATGATGTATATATCAACACTTTGAAAAAAATAGCACAATTCTTCAATCTTTGAATAGTTAGATTTTTGATGATTTCAAATGACAGAGAAAAAGTATACAGCTGAAATGAATGCTTTTGGCGTTGTTGATTCGCTTTCAGCTAAAAATGATTTAATTGCTGTGCTTCACTGTGCTGCCTGCACAACCTTATCCGAGCTTTGTCAGTTTAGTTGTTGCAAAAGCATTAAATCATTTCGTTCTAGTGTTCCGGATTTGTAAATTGTTTCTCATCATCTCCATATGTTGTTGCCTTCATGTAGTCAAACAAATTATAAAAATGTGTATTGTATTAAATAAATGCTTGCAATTTTCTTTTCATTAACTGTAAAGGGATAAAAATAACTCCATATTAAATTCTCATTGTAACTCATCTTGTCTTTTTATTTCTCTCTCTCTCTTCCTTTCTCTTGTTGTCTGTACATTAATTGATTGATGATTTAAGTTGAATTGTGATTAAATATTTTCAATGAGAAAACTAAGAAGAGAATTTCAATGCTTACTGTGTTATTTCATGATCCGTGTAAAAAAAAATTCATTTGATCGTTTTTTTTTCGGATCATTCACTATATAAATAAAAAATTTCAGTCCTATTAATATTATTTATTAATATCAGAAGTTAACACTAACTACAGACTACTACTACAACTACACCTCCAACCACACAAACACACCAAAAGTAAAATTTTATTTCATGTACAATAAATCATTGTCACTTTTTGGTGGAAATAACATCCACCGGGTTGAATTTTTAACTTTTCTAACCCGCTACTTACAATATTACTAACATTTTTAATGAAAACTGACAATTAAGACAAGAAATAGCAATCCCAATATACTTTCAGCATGGTAATATGTTATTCATGGCTAAATTAATGAATGAAGTGATTAGTATTTGATGCATACATGTAATAGTTGATTAAACCGTGTTTTATTTCTCGCTTAAATCATTGCACTGATTTTAATTAGCATACATACTACTTTTTATCAACAGTAGCAGTAGTAGTAGTAGTAGAATATTGTTGCACGATTTATTTTATGCGGACTGTATAGTAATAAAATGAATAAAGATTATGGAATTTTCGTAAATTTAAGTCACGAACTGGTCTTAGCTGGGTCCATCCTTGAATATTTCGTAGCTCCTTCAATTCCATACGTGACCACTGAACCTCCAGACTACCGAACTGACATTCATTTGTGTTAATGTCTAACTTCAATTTATTCACATTATTGCGCCACCTTTATCCATCTTCTGCGTTAGGTAACTGTCTCGCGCTTAACAAGGTTAGGGCTAGTGTGACGTTGACTAGTAGGTAGATGGGCATATGAATCTTCGCCAATTAAGATAGTTATCATATATGTTACGTATACCAGATTGCTGTTTACTCGCTGTTCAGTGTTTCCTCTTAGTATCAATGTAGGCTGAAAGGAAGATGGAGATGGTCAAATTAAGATCTTACACCTACCTGTCTACATAATTAGTAACCATAATGGTTGATTCAGTCTATCTGGTTAGGCTCTGCGAGATCAGCACACTCGGTGGCTGTGAACTTTTCATGCTTAAATCCATTCACTTCTTGTCTTCTTTTTTCTCACATTCCTTCATACAGACTTTTACACTCTGTATTTTTCAACCACGCTCTTCATACCTAGCCCTTCACACTATCATTGCTACAGCATTATTTCAATCTCTTTCGCTACTTGTCTCCTTATTTTCATTTCACCATGCTAATTTGATATCGTAACTTAGGTCAGCGCACATCTGTGTCTGGTTCTGTATTAATAATGACTAATTGACTGGGTTTTAAAGCATTCACTTCTAATTATTTGTCGTTCTGTAACTATTCGTACAATCGAAATATATTGAATAATACTAGTAATATATTACTTCGTAGTTTCATAAAATAATGCTTTTGTTTTTTGTTGCGTTGTTTCCCCTCCCCGCCCCCCTCTCCACTTAAAAAAAACAACACTAGTCGGTCACATCAAATTCTCTTGTCATTATCGATGAATTAGGACGTGGCACATCAACATACGATGGATTCGGTTTAGCATGGGCAGTTGCATCATTTCTAGCTAGTCCAGAAGTTGGTTGTTTCAGTTTATTCGCTACACATTTTCATGAACTAACCAGTTTAGCATATCATATGCCTAAACGTGTTGCTAATCTACGAGTTCTATGCGATGTGTCAATTAATGAGGAAATAAGTGAAAATAAAGAGTCTGCGGCAAAAGTTACAATGTTGTATAAAGTTGAACCAGGTAAGTAATTTTATCAGTGATTAAATGGATTCGGTAAAAAAAAACTTTTCGATTGTTTTAGTGCATCTTCCATATCGTTTAGTTTGACGATCGGGAAAACTTATTAATGGTCAATAATAATTGTGTACTAGATCATGTATTTCCACTTTGTTGATTGTTCATCACAATTTTTTGTTATTGATAGAAAATTCCCAGTTTTCTTTTCACACCATCCGTAAATTTTATTTGATCAGTTTACTGCACATTTGATTTTAACATCGATTTGTCATTGGACCTGTTTTGTTTCTTGAATTTTCAAAGTATGCTGTTTCGTAAAAATCCCTTTATCAAATATACATTCGATGCTTTGTTAATTTTTCTGTTGATATAAATGATCAAAATGTCGTGCTCCATAACTTGTGGATGGAACAGTTTCAATTTTCTCTCTGACTGCATAAATTGTAATGTGGTGATATCTAAGGTTCAATGAACAGAATAGGGTTTTTAACAAACTCTACAATTACACACGATCACTCGGACTAAACTAAGCTTAACTCATGGCCATTAATCGTTGACCATCATTGGGGATTCCTGTAAATTCCTGGTCGATGCCAAAACTCAGAGCCATTGATTGTAGATGAATTAGCTTTAACTGAGTTATTAGAAAATATCACGATTATTTTTTAAACTGTCAAACCAGAAATCATATTCTGTCTTTCAATCGTATATTTTACATGTTTTATCCCTATTCTGTTCTATTTCTTAATAATTTAGGTGTATGCAGTCGTAGCTACGGTCTAGATGTTGCTCGTCTAGCAGGCCTACCTAAGGAAGTAATTAAACAAGCTGAATATCAAGCGTCAAAAGATGAAGAGCTTGAATCGATTTGGTTGAAATTAGATCAAGAATACTCCAGGAAACATGAAGATGAAACAGATTTTGTTTATGTAAGTAGTTGACTGTTTTTTTTCGAAAGAACAACTGTGTTTTCCTACTGAAAAGTAATGTAAAGGACTCGTATTCAAAAAAAAATCGTAATCTACCCACTTCTTTTCAGATTTTGCAAAACTTGTTAAGTAGGTATCATGAAAAATTTTAATGTGATACCATTGTTCATATTAACAAATAATTTCTTTCGTTTTTTACATCATCTATACTGATGAATAAACGTTTTCGGTGCTCTCCATGCATTGCACTAACTGAAGAGAATATGATCAATTTACATTTCCTTTATTTTAATTTAAAGCCGTCTAATTATTTATGGATTTAGATCGCGAACATATTGAGATCAATGGTTAGTTGTTTTCCGATTAACATTTTTTTAGCGAGTTAGTTCTCTCCGGGTTGGGGTCGCTAACCACACGCCCAACTCACGTTTATCCGGGTTTAGGACCGGTAGTAGCCGCAGGGGGCTCGAGGCGCGGATCAGCAAAGCAAGAGCTGTATTTCTGCAGTTGAACAACATCTAGAACTCAAAACAGTTATCAACCAACACCAAAATCAGAATTTTCAATACAAATGTCAAGACAATCCTACTGTATGGGGTGGAAACGTGGAGAACTACCAAAGCCATCATCCAGAAGATACAAGTATTCAATAACGGTTGTCCATGTAAAATATTTCGGATTCGTTGGCCAGGCACCATCAGCAACAACGTACTGTGGGAGAGAACAAACCAGATTCCAGTGGAGGAGAAAATCAGCAAGAAGCGATCGGAGTGGATAAGACACACATTGAGGATGCAGTCAACGGCGTCACAAGACAAGCCCCCCTTGTAACTTTCACGGTCAGAGGAAAAGAGCAAGGCCAAGAGACACACTAGGCCGAGAAACGGAGGCAAGCATGAGAAGAATTAACAAGAATTGGACAGGGCTGGAAAGGGAATCACAGGACTAAGTAGGTTTGAAATGCTTGGTTGGTGGCCTATGCTCCATTGTGGGTAACAGGCGTAAGTAAGTTATGGTCAGTTGTGGTGATTTACAGGTTAATGTTTTACTGTTATCTGACAACTTTGAAGCATTTTTCTTGTCAAACTATTGTTAAAGATGACATTGACAATGGGTCATTATCAAATTATTGATATAAACTATAAATAATTATATTTTTCACATTTTATTTAATAACTTCATTTTCATTGTCTCCCTTAATCTTTATTCTTTCCTTTTTTTAAAAAAATTTTCTATACGTTTATACTTGTGTGTATATAGAATTCTCCAGCTGTATCAATTGCCAATGAACTGTGCCCGCGTCTTGTAGAAATATTAGATCATGTTATAAATGAAGCTGAATTGGATAAGAATTTATCGACTGATAAGATGAGTTCAACGATTGCTCATTTGACACGTGAACTTTTACTAGAGAAACCAAATAATTTACCAACTGATTACTTATTAAATTTAGTCAAAAATTAAACGGATAAATAACAAAACAAAAATAAAACAGATTTTTCACTATTGAACAATTATTTTATTATTATAATTATAACTATTGAAATTTTTTGTTGAACTTATTCGGAGTATATATTTCTCCATGCCTTCTTTTTATATACGTTTCAAAACTATCAAGATTTCCGTACACATTTTTTTCATTCAAAGTTTTCTATGTATCTTAAATACTGACTAGGCAAATTTATCATAAATCTTACAATTACAATGAATTCCTTTTGAATATCGCAAATCAAATGAAGTTAGAAATATCAACAAGTCGATGTTAACTCTGTGGCCTTAAAGTTGAACTGTCTCTATGAAACCTGAAATCTCAGGGTTTGATTCTTGGCAAGGTTATGGAATTACACAACCAAGGAGTCCAGTACTGGGATAAAATAGTTTTCCAGTGTGTCTTGATTTATAATGGTTAAGTAACTTCAATCAATACATGATACAGGCAAAAAATTATACTTCTGATAAGAAAATCATAACTCGTAGAGTTGACTAAATAGTGACATGATGCTTTCGATGCATGTGGATTCAGTTGGCGACTTAATTAAACCTGTTGTCCGTCCTGAGCTCTCCTTTCCAGTTATCGCCAAGTGTTATTCCTAAATTTGATTTTCCCTTCCAAATCCAAGTGACATATGTTCTCTGGTGTACCTCTCCTCTTTCTGTCCCAAGGATTTCAATTTATAGCTCGTTTTGTGATTCGTATTGATGATTCCTTATCCATCTGAAGTTTATTTTCCTCATTTTCTAAATACCAGTTTGTTCTCTAACATAGTAGGTTATTACTAATAGTCTTTGCCAAAAATATCTGGACTATCTTACGTAGACAGCTATTTGTAAACACCTGCAGCTGGCACGTTATCTGGTCCTACTGCTTTACCATCCCTGATTTATCTGACAGTCTTGCTAGTTTCTTCGATTGTTGTAGTTGTATCATTCATTGGGAAGTCTGTGTGTGCTGCTTTGATGTTCAGTAGGTTAAATGGAGCTAACCTATTAAAGAACTCTTCAAAGTTCTTCCCCACTTTCTTATCAGCTTCATAGCTTCCCTTCGCTTTGATTTGCGTATGTATATTTTGCTACGGATCGTGGTGTTTTTACAAGTTTATTCAGTAACTAAAATCATGAAAAGATCTTTTTGCGAGATACGGCTTGTATTTAGCAACATACTCTTTACCGTCAAAGACTAGATGGAAATGTAATTGGTTACCATTTACTGGTCAATGAATGCAAATAGCATAATCCGAGGTCGGGTCGTCTCTAACCTCAAACGTCTTGCTGCGGTAGAGTGAAGAGAGTTTGGTCTTCCTCTCGATATGCTCATATAACCACAAATATTGTTATGCTCGTCACTTGATATGCTTGAAACTATTACGAGCTCACCTAAATCTATAAACGAAAACGAGATAATGAACCAGTGACATGGTAGGCTACTCTGATCCGTTGCCCCAACTAACTGACGAAAAAGTCGATATGGCGTAGAAAGTGTATTCTACAAACACCCAGCAAACACAGTGATCTCAAGCACACAAATCGCGTTTATTTATACATCACAGAAACGTCCTTGAGAGAGTCGCAAACATAGCACACTAAAACAACACAGCCAAAGATTTTCCCGGTGGGAAATGTGATCTCAAGGTTAACTGATCAGCCCATGAATAAAATCCATAATTAAGGCTTTCATCAAGCGACTTCTGGGTATATAAAGTCCAGACAGACAGACACAACACAGAACTTCGTACGTAACTACATCAGTTCAGGTTGCCATAACACATCAGCACAGAGACACAATTGTCTGTTCAAATCCAAGAGTGATAGAGATAGTAGAAGTATTAGAGAGTAGTGGAGAAGATTAGGGAGCGAAGATATGATTCGAGGAGTATAATTCAGTGAGATAAATTTAGAAGGAGAAAGGTAGAGATTATGAGGAATTCAGAAGGTTAGAATTAGAGAGAACACAAAGAGTGGATGCTCCTGCACCACTGCAAACGATTCTGAGCCATGTCATTCAAGGTCTCTAACCATCGGTGACTATCGTCTCGCGGACTCCAACCACGTAGCCTACATCTACCAACATGACTCAGTCCACTTGTCAGCGACTTAATGGATTTCTGCCATGTTTTGGTTTGGCCGCCCTTAGCTTTCTTCCAATCTACTCCTACACCACAAAACATAGCCCGTCGCGGCAGTCGGTGGTTAGCCAGACGTAACACATGTCCCAACCAACGCAACTGATGGAGTTTCCCTACTTCATCTATTGATTTACCGTTCCTACCTAGAACTCGTTTCCTAACGATATCATCGCTTACTCGGTTGTGCCACGATACACGAGTATTGCTTCTGAGACATCGATGATCGAAGACTAGTAACCTACGGAAGTCCTCTAATCTTAACAGCCATGTTTCGCATCCGTACAGTAGGACGGAGCGAACTGCTGCACAGTACTCTCGTCCGTTACTCAGCAAACGGATATCTCGCCTACGCCATAAGTGACGCAGGTTGGCAAAAGCCAATCGAGCCTTCTGTATCCGAGCTGAGATTTCGCCAGTCACCAGGCCATCAGCACTGATGAGACTCCCCAGATAAGTGAAGTGATCAACACGCTCGACTACTTCACTCCCTATCACTAGATCATGTGCCGATGAAACCCAATCTTGAAGCAACATTTTGCATTTCGAGGGTGAGAATCGCATCCCGAACATGCTTGCATTATTGCTTATGGTAGTCAGAAGACTGCAATTTGTCAGCGTCTTCACCAAGTAGGATTATGTCATCGGCATATTCTAAGTCAATTAGCGAGCCACCTGGTGGAAGGTCAACCCCTGAAAAATCTGACGAGCTTAATGCTAACTCTAAGAAGATGTCTACGACAAAGTTAAACAAGAATGGAGAGAGTGGACAGCCCTGACGGACACCACTTGATGTAGAGAATTCAGATGACAGTTCGCCATATGCTCTCACCCGACCAGTGGTGTTCGAGTAGAGTGCTTGTATAAGGTTAATGTACTTCTTTGGTACACCTTTCAATGACAGACACTGACACAGAACCTCACGATCCACTGAGTCGAATGCCGCCTTAAGGTCCAGGAACACGACTATTGTCGGACGTCTAAATGTGTGTCTGTGTTCCAGGACCTGTCGTAGTGTGAAGATATGGTCTATACAACCACGTCCATATCGAAAACCAGCCTGGTTTTCTCGAGTCTGCTCTTCACGAGCTTTCGTTAAGCGTCAAAGTATTATTGAGGCTAACAATCTGGAAACTATATTAGTTAATCTTATTCCCCTGTGATTGTCACAAGATTACTTTTGTCCTTTCTTATAAATTGGGACAATCAGTGATTGAGACCAGTCGGATGGGATTATGTCCAGTTTCTAGATTCTACCTAAGATCTCAGTCAACCTAGCTGCTAAAACTGGACCACCATCCTTAAATATCTCAGGGGTCAGTCTCTCAGGACCTGCAGCTCGCCCGCGCTTTATTTTTCCTAACGCTTTCTCAACTTCGTAAAGCCTTGGGGGACTTAGGTCGATTTGCCACTCAGGATGATTGGAGGTCGTGGGTAACCGAAAAGTGGCTCGAGGCCAGTTGAACTGATCCCTGTAGTGTTCTGCCCATCGATCCAGTTTCCTGGATTGAGAATAAATAATAGTCCCACCATAGTCTCACACTAGAATTCTTATTACCAGTTTCCATGATAAGTCGGAAAAGTTGTTTACTGTTGCCGATCGCCGCTGCCTTTTCCATTGCTTTTGCTTTCGCTAACCACCACTGTTCACGGTCATTACGTAGGCTTTTTATAAGTCTGCGCGTAAGCTGACCTCGTTCATCATGTTCAGAGCCAGGTGGGGTGAGTTTTCGAGCCTCTATCAGTTTGGTGGATGCTACAGAGATCCATGGCTTCATCCCAGCCTTATGGTTTACCTTGCTAGCAGATGTCACTGCTGTTTCCACAGCCTTTTGATATCATTCCAAGCTGCCTTCGGATGGGAGTCGCTTAAATGGTCGCCTAACTGTTTTTCTAGTTGTTCCTCGAATATTTTCTTAGCCTGATTATCATTAAGTAAAGCCCTAAGAGGTTTTCTTGTGATATTTTTCTGGCGTCCAGTGAGCCTCAAACAAACAGTAGGGAATGATCTGAATCTAAACATGTGCCCTAGAACGAGTGACAGTCCTCTATCGAACCGACTATCTACAGGGATCCAGTCTATGAGGGCTAGTTATGCCCTACGACTCAATGCTATGTCTACACCAGCGAGACCCCGGGAAGAAGCATCAGTGCTACCGGATACACGAAGAGTAAATCGGGCTGCTTCCTCGTTTTCACAAGGCGAAATCAGATTAATTATTTTACCAGGATCCTGTATGCGCGTTTCGAGGACGCAGCATACATCGATTGCGCGAGATTCTAAAGTTCTAGCTAACGAAGCCTGTTGCTCTATTAGACATATTATACGTCCATCAAATGCTCCAACATGTAGTCTAGAAGGGATTTCAGGAGACTAGAAATGGCGTTTCGTGAACTCGCATCGTTTGCATTACCTGTGCAGTGTGATAAAGGAAGGTGAGAAGAGTTAGATTAGATTAATGTTGGTCTTAGAGACCTGGGTGCGTGACCGCTGAGCCCAAGGGACAACTGCTTGAGGCCGGTCACGCACGACCTTTTTATGAAAGGTTTTTTGAGGATTAGCTCCGCTCTTGAGAGCCCTTGGTCGGCACCTTTACCGCCGGAGACGGAAATCCATGAGGTAAGGTGAGGTGTGACACTTTTAGGGTCGATCTTTTCTAACCCTTCCTTCTTTATGAGAAGTCAGCAGCGCTGCAGATGCTGGTTATCCGAGGGAAACACCTTACTGCTGTCACACCCCCCTGCAGTCAGCAGTACGACTTCGCCCTCAGACCTTGGGTAGCTGCTTTTAGTCTCATCGTTCTCCATGGTAGAACCTTCAGGAACATATGTTCCAGCCAGTATAGCTCGGTTGGGTCATCACGATAGGCAAGCCCGACCACCACGTCAAGGTAGCAGCTACGGTCGAGGTATATAACGTCCCCAAGATATATAAACACTACCAGGGAATTTTTAGTCGCTCACTCTTGGCCGCGGTACCTATCAAGTTGAGGGAATCGAAAGCGAATATCTGGCGCTTAAACTGGTTTGATGTATACGTAATATCTATACAGGGGATTTGGAAAGCCTCAGTGCTACAACAGTGGTGCACATAGGCTCCAGGATCCTGAAAGAACGAATGACATTTGAACGTATGTTGGGACACCGGCTATCATGAGACGGCATTTCCTAATGTTACTACATTGCCTTGTGTATTAGATGTTTTGTAGCGCTGACTCTTGGCGAGAATGGTCCTCCAAAGAAAATCACTGGTTTGAATATAATTATCTATTGTGTATTATTTCAAATGTTCGTTTCCTGATGAAACATTTTAATGCTTAGTTTAGTTTTCATGATATATTTCTAACCTTAAATGAATCCATATTCATTATGTACACAATCCTATAAACATATGTAATATTTATTGCTAAAAGAATGTCTACACTCTAAAAAATTACACTATTTTCTGTCTTCATCCTTCTTTTTTTTTAATCACATGATTTTGCAAGTTTCTAGCACTACATCGAATAATAGCTAGCTATGTATTTTGTACTATTGGCTTTAATACAGGTCACATGTCAGTCACTTGTATTTCACCTTTGAACACATGACATAGTAGTACATATATAATATGCATATTGTTATAATAATTCTTTGGTTTATATTTTTAGGGAAAATCTGCATCAGTAGTATTTAGTTGTATAATTCAATAAATAATGTATTGGTTATGATAATAGTGTGTTCATACATTAAGTTATTGATAAAAGTGTACTATACCGATAATGTTCAATTATTTTTAAAATCACCGCATGGTCTTGAACGTATCTTTCTGTGAATGAATAAAAGCTCATCGTAAATAATACATTTCTCAATGTTTTACGTCAGTTTTTCGTTCTTAATGTTTTTTGGGACACATCGTCTTACAAACCTCCCTCATTCATTTAAATGCAACTATGTTCATGCTAAATATATTCTGAATTGTTCTTCACACTCATTAATAATTAATTAATTGAAGCATAAAAATTATTTTTCAACTTGAAAACCCCTTACTGCTCCAATTCACCTAATCATTCAACCAACCGGTAATATGATGTTTATTGTATCCAAAGCAAATCGAAATAAACATGGAATGATATACATGTAATGTTTCTTATATATACACTCATTGAAGACAAATAAATAATTTTAAACTCTCAGATCAGGTGTCTTTATCTTGGAATTCATGTGATAAAGTCTAAATATCATTAAGTTTTGAATTTCTCACAAAAACTTAAAGTTATTGCCAGATCCAGGCTGCATATGTTCCTTGGTCAAGCTCTTCGCTTTCTGTTCTGAGCGTTTCAATTTAGAACTCGTTTTGTGCTGCAAATTGATGATAACTTATCCATCTCAAATTAAGTTTCGTCACATACTGAAGTTATATGCTAGATTGAGAATAAAAAATAGCGAATGTGAGAGAAATGTAGGCGAAAGGAGAATAACAGAAAATGTCAGCTAATTGAAAAATCAACAAGTACCTTCTGATTTCTCTTTATCGTTACAACTATTAGGTCATTACATAGTTGAGATCGTAGAATCATCAATTAAAACCAGGAGATATTAGATATCTTTATAGTCCTAGTATAAGACTCTTCCACTGTGCATCTACAACAACGAAATCCAGAATCTTGAAATTCCACTACTGTGTTAATATTCAATGATCTGCGTCAATTTGCATTATCCCTAAGAAATCACATACAATTCAGTGATGTGCTCAATCTTCAATGATTGTCTATCGTAAACCATGAATTGAAACAACAATCTGAAAGTTCACTACAATCACTTACTTGTAGATAAAGACAAATTTTATAATACTGTTTGTGATAGAAAATCAGCGAGAATTTTATACTTTCTGTTGTAGTGAAGAGAACACAGGTGGTGCAACCGAACTGTATTTAACGAAAATTACAGAGTTACTCAGTAAAATCGGAAAACCATATCGTAAATCGTTAATTTGCAAAATATCAGTCCATCATATCGAACTGGACTGTTCCTGTTACAAAACATCAATTCATTGTCACTATTCATGCGTTTCATACAAATTCCATTGTGTTCTCACTCTTCCTTTCTTGATCTTCCCCCCATGTTCTGCTGCCAGACATTGCGTTGACGCTCACGTCATATACTACTCATAAGTAGCTCGCACCACACTGTGATTTGCGATCAATCACTTGATTTAAACCTGACAACTAGGTACAAACTCTGATTTATTGGTAAATGACCACTCCGACCAATCACAAGACACTGATAAACAAAACATGTAAATGTTTTTGGTGTATTCTTCCTCAACATCAATCTTTAAGTTTCAGAAAGTCGGAATCATCAACCTCGATCGAGTAAATGATTCAAACAAACGCAAAGCAGACAGAGGGACCTTAAAAAGGAAAAGTTTTTTTTATTTTGAAGTTGAATTTCGTTTTTTCTAGTATTAAGTGAAATAATCCTATTTCGTGTATTCTTTCTTGTTTGATATTCAATATATATAAATAGCCCCACTACCTAATAAATAATAACGAAGTTATTTTAAGTCAAATAGACTATTTTAACGTTTATTTTTTTTGTTACGTCTTTGGCATTATTTTGTGATCTATGTATATACATATAATATATGCAAAGTAAGCTAAATGTACTGTGATTTGATTTTAATTTCTACTACACAATATGGATTAAGTGGTAGTTTGGAAAAAAAATAAGTAGTTCCCTTTTTTTTCTTCCAAAAATGAATACCTACTGGAATTGGTTTAATTTTTTGGACAAGAGTTTCATTGAAATGAAAATACAATGTGTGTAGTATATATAGATATATATAATCTAAGCGTAATTTACTCTTAATCTGTGTTCTCTCTTTCTTTCAACTATCTCTGTTACTACTGTCTAATTAGTTCTCTTTTGGTTTTTTTATCAATAAATAATACCATTCTATTTTTAAAAACGGTTTTTCTTTTTTTTGTTGAATGTATTCAACCGAATGCATTTACACCCGAACTTATATATTTAGCATTGTAATTTACAGTGAAATTTGTATGTAAATTTACTAAGAAATTACTTTTGTGCATCATGGCCAATTTCGCTGGGTTTTTTTTTGAATGAGATTTTTATTTTGTAAGAAAATGATTTGCCAATTTGTCAACAAACTTGACGATAATATGCTTTGATGGTTGTACATGTAAGTTATTTCTAAATTTGCCTCACTGAATTATACTTGTTGAATAATTCCTTCGAACCATATTCTTCGCCATTACTGCTTATACTTCTACTGTAGTGAAGGAGAACACAGGTGAGAGCAACCGAATTGTATTTAACGAAAATTACAGAGTTAATCAGTAAAAAAGGAAAACCATATCGTAAACGGGTAATTTGCAAATCTTCAATCCATCATCAATCCATTGTCTGACATTTCACTATTCACGCGTTTCATACAAATTCCATTGTGTTCCCACTCTTCCTTTCTTGATCTTCTCCCATCTTCTGCTGCCAGACATTACGTTTTCACTCGCATCATATACTACTTATAAGTAGCGCGCACCACAATGGTTATCTAGAAATCAAACTAAATATCTTTTCAATTTTCAATATTGTACATAAAAACGAAGGTAATGTTAGGTAAATAATTGTAATACTCAACATTTGCGATTTGTTTTTTTCCTCATAAATAACGATTTAAAGATAAAACTCCGCGTGAAGACATTCTGTGGTTAATGCCAGTCCCAAACCATGGTCCCTGGGCAGAAGCGAGAGTCGTCAGAAGAGTTGGGAGAGTTATGTACGAAGTAGAGGTAGGAGATGATAAATGGTCACGTCATTGAAATAAGATACGCAAACGGCTAGCCCCAGATCGCCCATCAAGAGCAGAAAGCCTTCCCATTGACATCTTGCTTGATACTTTCAAACTATCGGCAGCCCCGCCACGAGAAGAAACTCAGCAGTAAGCTGTTCTTCGTCCTCGAAGGTATCCTCTCAGACAGCGGCGAACGACAGCCAAGATGCAAGTCGACCCCAGGAGCACACGCTATTAAAAGGGGTAGGAGTGTTGGGGATGTTAAATCCCCAAAATTCGCTTGATAAATGCTTCATTTTGGTTTTCACGTTTGCCAGCATGGGCCGATCAGTTGACCTTGAGATTTCAATTCCCACCAGGAAAATCCATGGCTGTGATTGGCTGCTGAGTATTTCAGTGTGCTATTTTTGTAACTGTCTCAATGACGTTTCTATGATGTATAAATAAACGAGAGTTGTATGCTTGATTGTACTGTGACTGCTGGGTGTTTGTAGAATATACTTTCTACGCTTACAAAGCCCTCTGTCTTCAGCTTGAGATTCAAGGTAGCCTACCTGGACGCTGGTAAAAGTCGCGTTTATCGACTAAGGTAAACTCGTAATAGCCTCAAGCATACTTAGTGACGAGCGTAACAGTAATGTGGTATGGTAAGCTGAACAGATGTACGAAGATCTACGTTGTAAGTGACTGACTGACTGCATCAAAGTTACTGTTGTATTATTCTCTGTCAAACACTAAATTCATGTAATAGATTTGATAAGAGAATCAAATTACCGATCATTTGCGTTTTTTATTAAGTAGGGACATTTCTGTCTACCGAAATCTATGATAAATGTGTTATCTTTGATTAGCTCAGTTTATAAACGAAGAACATAAATACTCATTCGGAATAATGTAACAGTGGGAATATTAGCTTCAGTAATCAGCTCCTGTGTAAGGCTTATAACGAGTCAACTCGAGAAAACCAGGTTCGTTTCAGACCTAGATATAGATGTATCAACCTTATATTGACCTTTTGTTTGGTTGTGGAACATAGACTCAGCTACAAGTGTCCAACTGTAGTGAAATTTCTCAGCCTCTTGGCTATATTTCACTCCGTTGATAGGTAGGCTTTATAGCAGTGTCTTTCATTAAGAAACCTACCAAAAACTTATAGAAAACCATGGAAAACCTGTTCTCAGACGCGATTGAGATCTTGTGGCAAACTTTCACCAGCAGTAATAACATTGAATGGTGTTCGTCAGGGATGTCCGCTTCCTGACATAACTTTCTACAGATAATGCTTTCATCGTCTGATGTAATCAGGAATCACCCTATCAGAAGTTTCATTTATCACCTTGAAATGAACTGATGGCATAGCTTTTGTTGAATGGAGACCAGAAAATACAGAATCTGATGTCCTTGAACAGTAATATAAACGTATTTAAAATGTGTTCATCTCCTTCCATTATGTGAAAGACTTCTTCAGGTCTAGCTTGTGTTATCCCTTAGATTGATCATAGTAGCTGAAGTAGTCAGGGATATCTAATACTTAACCCAGATTTCTGTTGTCTCTACCTCGATAAACAGAGGACGTCGAAAACACGTAAATAAAACCTTTAAATCTATACACCATAATTCATCAAATTTACCACCTGGTTTACAATTTCATCTTTTACACGTTGCTGAAGTTCCCATAATACATATTAATAAGCCTTAATTTTTGTACTCAACAGGAGTTCGTACAATTCTTCTCTCTAACTAGGTCATCCATACGAAAGTGTTTTACTTTAATGAACCCCATTCTTCGAAAAAATTACGGAAATTTTCACAGTTTGTCCTTAACTATTCTCGATATCCATCTCTTGATTCCTACACAACTGGTGTAAAACTGACCTTACGTTGAAACATTTTTTTTAATTCTCTTAATAAATCATCTAGAAACAACATAAACCTATTTGCGATTTTCAGTAAGTAATTCGACTGCTGTAATATTTGTATATATATATATATATATATATATATATATATATATATATATATATATATATATATATATATATATATATATATATATTGAGCCATGATGAAAAACGTGTTCAAATGCAATCACTCTCTGCTCACCATTGTGCTCTGGTATCAGTCTGGATAATTTCATTTCGGTTCGCTGATATGATGTTGCGAATTGAACGCAAATACATATGTAACAGGTCCTATATTGCTTACAAGTGAATTCTTTTAGTGGTGGAATAGATCGATGGAACCTATGTTATACATGGCTAATTATTGATAACCCGACCGTAGCTGCTACCTTGACGTGGTGGTCGGGCTTGCCTATCGTGATGACCCAACCGAGCTATACTGGCTGAAACATATGCTCTTGCAGGTCCTACCATGCCAGGCAGGTCGATTGGAGAACGATGAGACTAAAAGCAGCTACCCAAGGTCTGTGGGCGAAGTCGTACTGCTGACTGCAGAGGGGTGTGACAGCAGTAAGGTGTTTCCCTCGGACAACCAGCATCTGCAGCGATGCTGCCTTCTCACAAGGAAGGAAGGGTTAGAAAAGGTCGACCCTAAAAATGTCACACCTCCCCTACCTCAAGGGTATCCGTCTCCTTGGGTAGGGGTGCCAACTAAGGGCCTTTAAGAACGGAGCTAATCCTCAAAAAACCTTTCATCAAAAGGCCGTGCGTGACCGGCCTCAAGCAGTTGTCCCTTGGACTCTGCGGTCACGCACCCAGGTCTCCAAGACCAACACTAATCAATCTTCCTTTTCAGGTCCCTCAAGAAACAACCTTCCACGTTATGGGCAGCCGGGAAGTGATAACCGCCCTCATACACGTAACAACAAGAGAGACCAAATTGGTCGAAATCAAATCCTTCCTACAGCCCGTAATATTTCTCTTTTCTCCACAACTAACTCTACTCACATTTCCTTATCTGAATGCACCACTAATGCAAACGATGCGAGTTCACGAAACGTCATTCCTGGTCTCTTGAAACCTCGTTCTAGTATACATGTTGGAGCATTTAATATACGGACATTGTGTCAAATAGGGCAACAGGCATCATTAGCTAGGACTTTAGAATCTCGTGCCATTGAGGTATGCTGCGTCTCGGAACAGTAAGGACTAGGAAAGATAGGGACAATCGCCGTCGTCTCTTCATCGTATCTGCCTATGCCCCCACTGACTGCAGTTCAGACGAAGTTAAAAATGAGTTTTACAGAAAGCTTTCGGACCTCCTCCAAAAAGCTAGGCGCTCTGATATAGTAATAATGGCTGGTGACTTTAATGCTTAAGTAGGTAGAATAAGTGAAAATGAAAGACACCTAGGTGGATGTTATGGTGTCGCGGCTCAGAGAACAAACAATGGCGACCGTCTGTTGCAACTGTGCTCAGACAACCGCCTATTCTTAGCAAACACTAACTTTAGGCATAAGGAAAAGCATCTGTTGACCTGGCGACCTCCAAAGTCGTCTCAACGTTGGACTCAACTAGATCACATCTCCATCAGCCACCGATGGAGGGGTTCGATAGAAGACTGTCGCTCGTTGTGGGGCACATGTTTAGATTCAGATCATGCCCTAATGCGAGCTCGTATATGTTTGAAGCTTACTGGGCGTAGGAAAGACATCGTAAGAAAGCCTCTTAGAGTTTTACTTAATTATTATAAGGCGAAGAATATATTTCAGGAACAACTAGAAAGACAGTTAGGCGACCATTTAAACGATTCCCATCCGGAGGCATGTTGGAATGATATCAAAAAGGCTGTGGAAACAGCAGTGATATCTGCTAGTAAGGTTGACCACAAGGCTAGAATGAAGCCGTGGATCTCAGTAGCATCCACCGATCTGATGGATGCTCGAAAACTCATCCCACCTGGCTCTGAGTGCGATGAGAAGCAGAGTCAGCTTAGACGTAGGCTGACAAAAAGCCTACGTAACGACTGTGAACAGTGGAGGGTGGTGAAAGCGAGAGAGATGGAAAAGGCAGCGGCGATAGGCAACAGTAGACAACTTTTCCGACTTATCAAGCAAACTGGTATTAGGAATCCCAGTGTAAGTGATACTATCTCGGAAAATAATGGGACTATTATTTATTCTCAATCCAGGAGACTGGATCGATGGGCAGAACACTTAAAGGTTCAGTTCAACTGGTCTCGAGCTAATCTTTGGTTACCCAAGATCTCCAGTCATCCTGAATGGCAAGTCGACGTAAGTCCGCCTTGTCTTAATGACGTTGAGAAAGCGTTAGGAAATCTGAGACGAGGACGAGCTGCAGGTCCTGACAGACTGACCCGAGATATTTAAGAATGGTGGTCCAGTTTTAGCATCTAGATTGACTGAGATCTTAGGTAGAATCTGGGAACTGGACGAAATCCCATTCGACTGGTCTCTATCACTGATTGTCCCAATCTATAAGAAAGGACAAAAGTCATCTTGTAACAATCAGAGGGGAATAAGTATAACTGATACAGTATCTAAAATATTGGCCCCAATAATACTTCGACGATTAGCGAAAGCTCGTGAAGAGCAGACTCGAGAAAACCAGTCTGGTTTTCGATATGGACGTGGTTGTATAGACCACATCTTCACACTACGACAGGTCCTGGAACACAGACACACATTTAGGCGTCCTACAATAGTTGTTTTCCTGGACCTGAAAGCGGCATTTGACTCAGTGGATCGTGAGGTTCTGTGGCAGTGTCTGTCATTGAAAGGTGTACCAAAGAATTACATTAACCTCATACAAGCTCTCTACTCGAACACCACTGGTCGAGTGAGAGCTTGTGGTGAACTGTCAACGGAATTCTTTACTTCAAGTGGTGTCCGTCAGGGATGTCCACTCTCTCCATTCTTGTTTAATTTTATCATAGACATGCTCCTAGAAATAACCTTATCGTCGTCTGAATTTTCAGGAGTAGACCTATTACAAGGAGGCTCGCTTATTGACTTAGAATATGTCGATAACACTGTCCTACTTGGTGAAGACGCTGACGAATTGCAAAGTCTTCTGACTACCATAAGCAACAATGCAAGCATGTTCGGGATGCGGTTTTCCCCGTCGAAACGCAAAATGTTGCTTCAAGATTGGGTTTCATCGGCAGCTGAACTAGTGATAGGGAGTGAAGTAGTCGAGCGTGTAGACCGCTTCACTTATCTGGGGAGTCTCATCAGTGCCGATGGTCTGGTGACTGACGAAATCTCAGCTCGGATACAGAAGGCTCGATTGGCTTTTACCAACCTGCGTCACTTATGGCGTAGGCTTGATATCCGTTTGCTGACTTAAGGACGAGTGTACTGCGCAGTAGTTCGCTCCGTCTTACTTTATGGTTGCGAAACGTGGCCAGTGAGAGTAGAAGAACTCGTATGTTACTGGTTTTCGATCATAGGTGTCTTCGAAGCAGTGCTCGTATATCGTGGGACACCCGAGTAAGCAACGCTGTTATTAGGAATCGGGTGCTGGGTAAGAATGGCAGATCAATAGGTGAAGTAATGAAACTTCATCAGTTGAGGTGGTTGGGACATGTCTTGCGTATTGCTAACCACCGACTGCCGCGACGGGCTATGTTTTGCAGTGTAGGAGTAGATTGAAAGAAAGCTAGGGGCGGTCAAACCAAAACATGGCAGAAATTCATGAAGTCACTGACAAGTGGACTGAGTCATGTTGGTAGATGTAGGCTACCTGGTTTGTGTCCGCGAGATGATAATAATCGATGGTTAGAGACCTTGAATGACATGGCTCAAAATCGTTCGCAATGGCGTCGGTGCATTTATTCTTTGTGTTCTCTCAAATCCTAATCTTCTGGGTTCTTCAACAACTCTAGTTTTGACTTTCTAAACTTTTCTCATATAATCATACTTCTTGAATAATATCTTCTAATCCTAACCTCTCCGATTACTTCTAATACCTTTACTACCTCTTCTACTATTGGATTTGAATTGACAATTATATCTCTGTGCTGATGTGGTATGGCAACATGAACTGATGTACTTACGTACGAAGTTCTACGTTGCATCTGACTGACTGACTGAATTATTAATAATCGGCGTTAGTTGGTGTATGGAAATCGGTTGGAAGTCACATGTTGTATTAGTGCATAATGTCAGTGATTTTGTACCTCAGATACATTGAGGGATGCAAACTTAACAGTTACTTTATGTTCTGAAATCGTAATCTATGTTCAGAAGTGTCAAGTTTCATGATTCAATGTAGACAACTCTGGCCTTAATGTATTCACAGGTCTAGTCTTCTCTCAATCCTTCAACTTTTTTAATTGTTTTATGCTTTTTATTACGCACTGTTATTGGTTCTTCTTGTCGGGGATGTTAAATCCCCGAAACTCGCTTGATAAATGCCTTATTTTGGATTTCACATTTGCGAACGTGGGCTGATCAGTTGACCTTGAGATTTCATTTCCCACCAGGAACATCCATGGCTGTGATTGGCTGCTGTGTATTTTAGTATGCTATTTTCGTAACTCCGAAGGACGTTACTATTAATTAGAAATAAACGAGAGTTGTGTGCTGAATTGTATTGTGATTGCTGGGTGTTTGTAGAATATACTTTCTACGCTTACAAAGCCTTCTGTCTTCAGCTTGGGATTCAAGGTAGCGTATCTGGACGCTGGTTCATTGTCTCGTTCGTGTTTATCGACTAAGGTGAGCTCGTAATAGCTTCAAGCGTACCTAGTGACGAACATATCACTTCTCTAACCATATTCTTCAAATTTTTCAATATCCTTGATAAGTATATTAAGTATACCCCTTCATATCAAATCTTGCTAACAATCTTGTGTTATTCTGATATGAAATACATTAAATCTAATAAATACATAATCTTATTATTAGGATATAAACCGTTTTTGCACTGTCTAAAATAAAATACAAGTACTCTATTATCATTAGTGATTACTTGTTCCTTATTAATCCAATGATTTCGCCTACTAAACTCATCTCATACATCATCTCTTCACCAGCAGAATTGTAGGTGCTTAATGCTATTCATCTTCACAAGCGAAAACAAACCATGAACAATGTGATCAGTTCAATTAAACAAAGGTTCATTGAAAATTCTCATTACTTTTAAACGAATCATTTCGTTTTTTTTTTTTGATGTGCTAGTTAGTTAATTGTTCAATTAAAAATTTATTTCTATTCTTCTTTAATTTAGTTCTATTCATTGTCAATGAATAGTTTTTTTATATTTTTGTTAATCTTTTTAATTTATTATTCAACTAATTTCATTTACATTTGGATTAAAATTACCTGTATAAAATTAATTAATTGATCAATTAACTGCCATCAAAACGGATTCGGCCGATAAAAAAAAAAGAAGAGAAATTTATGTGTATAATTAATAATTATTGAATAAATATTCGCCATTTAATGACAAAACATTAATTGATCTCTGATTTACATGCTTTTTTAAAATTACTCCTCCATAATAACAAATTAACAATGAACATTTTTGTGTTCAATAATTAAAATAGGGATTTTTTTTTGAAAGCATAAATTATGTCCATTGTTCACTTGAATTATTTTGAGAAAAAGAAAATCTTACCTAATTGACTAGTTACTATTTTTGTCTAATTATTTAAAGTACATGAAATTATTTTTTTGTAATCAAAAAAAATAGGAGAAAAGAATAATCATTGAATCTGATGTTATGATTCAAACTCATTACTGAGATTAGATCTAATTTTGAGGCCATTTTGTTTTCGGACTAGTGAGCCATCTATTAGCGAAAAAAGTTCGAATCAGTTTATTGAAATTTTATTCTAAGAACTTTTATAGTCTAACTGATTAGCTTGTCAGATGAATAAAAGTGATTATTAGATAAGCACTGTGACTGAGCCCCTCTGGGGTTACTGCTAGTCCTGAACCCGAATGAAGGGGGAGGATTGGGCGTGGGCTTAGCAACCCTATCCTCTAGAAAAGTAACTCGCTGAGAATATGCTAACCAGTAAAAATCAGATTCCAGCAGACGAGGTAATCTGTTAGAAATGCTACAGGTGAATGGGACATACTGTGGATAAAGCACCTGAGTCACAAGACAAACCCTCACTTGGAATCCTCAAGGCCAAAGGAAAAGAAGAAGACCAAAGGACGCTTTTCGCTAACAAACGGACACAGACATGAGAAGAACGAAAAACAGTTGGGTAGAACTGGAAATGAAGACCCAGGACAGAATAGATTGGAGAATATTGGTTAGCCTGTTATGGTCCATTAGTGTTAACAGATGTAAGTAAATAAGTAACTGTAATGAATAACTATTCTCAAATATCAGAGGATTGGTGGCAAAAGATAAGTAGGTAGGCTGGAACCCTTCAACTTATTTATTTTTCAAACTGATGTCTTCTGTGTTATGCACAAAGACATTACCGCCCTAATGTGTACAGAAATAATTTGTTATAACCTTGAATTTATCCTGATAATCTTAAAGTCATTTTATGGCCTTGGGTAATGTGACGATTTCCTTCCCTTTCTTATTCTTTCTATTTTACGTTGATTATCTCTGTTATACATTTACAATTATCACCTTATGTCTAGTTGAACTTTTTATTTAATTGACCTTCATAGAGAATTCCTTCACAAGTATATGTGTGATCAGATGGTTTGCGATGTATAGCGCAAATACATCACATTTTTCAGATCAATTACTTCTTCTCACTGTTCTGTCAAAAGATATTACCGTTCAGGTAATCGGATAGCGTCTGACCTCATGTAAACTTAGATATAAACCACAATATTGTAAAGGCTAATGATAATATCTGGTTGCCCAAACTTAACAAGGTTGTTCAGGGCTCTAACCGGTTATGGTAACCTTGAACAGAATATAAAACATTTGTAGAATTTATCATTAACACAATCGAGCAATTTCCAGTTTATATTTAAAAAAACTAAATGTTCATTCTTAATCTTCCTCATAATTTACATGATGCTAGAAGAGATTATTTGATCGATTAAATCTGTCATCAAATCAACAGCACTGCATATACATTTAAATGTTACATTGAATGCTACCATTTTCGGTCAGTTCACTATGCGTCTGTAATTCATGATTTACAAATCTAAAACCTTTGCTTCATTGGCAATCGTTGTCAACTGGTTAAACTATTTTAAAACTAACCGACTGTGCACTAAATCCCCATGGAAAATCAAAATCAATAAATATCAACTATTTTTCATATCAGTTGGTTGGCTGATAAATAGCACCGTAAACTTTTATTGTACCCAACTAAGTTATCTGTGAATCAATTGGTTGATATGAGATGTTTGTAACTTGACTCTATATATGTGGTGATACACGTGTCTGTACGACATTATTTGATAACTTAATGACGTCAAAGAAGTTTTATGTTTTTGGGAATGTTATATTTGTAGAAATTTTCAGAGAAATGCAATTATGGAGATTTTTGAAGATTGCTTTAATTAAAAAATCGTATACAATATGTACTAAGATTATCTGATGTAATAATATACTGAACACTTTTTTTCGCCCTTATTCCAGCATCTTCCTCTCAGTGTACGTTCACAGTGACAAACATGATCAAAACTCAGAATCCATTGATTAAGTTATGCGATATTACTAATAAAAAATAAAGTAGTACTTTTCAGTTTTATATATGTACACTAGCTGTTTTCTCTACAGTGTCGTAAGTTAACCGAACTAAATAACCGGTAGGAATACAATCCACCCGAATATAACAAAACTAGTCAAAAATAACTAGTCAGTATGTCATCACAACAAAGCTGTTCAGTACAGATCTGATGAATACAATCGACAAACTAAACTAGTTTCCACAATACACAATACAATTAAACAATAAACATCCGCTAACGAATGAATCAATGATGAAGTTTTATTGAAAAGTTTTAAATGCTGGAGTTCGAAAGTGAAAAAATTGTCACAAATGATAGTGGTCGATTGTAAACCCGTAATGAGAAGTGGTTGAGAAAGGTTATGTAAACGTTTGGATGACGACTCATTGGTTCAGTTTTTTAAGTGTGCTTCAATAAGACCTTACTAATGTATTCACTGATGTGCATTCCCGAGTAGTTGAATACTATGACGAGACATTATGTAAATCGCTCCCTCGTTTTTAATGGTACTCCAGGTTATAACGTCAGGAACAATTTTAATGCTATGGTTTTACTCAAACTAGGCTTAGTAGATTGGCTGATCATGAGAACAATAGTCACTTCACTGTTCAGCTAAAGGTACATAAAATTCTTTGTGACATTTACAAATTATTTAGCAAATCCGATTGCTATTCATCATAGTAAAATGTATACATTCTTTTACTAATCAACCAACTCCTTTTTTCCAATTAAAACACTATTCAATTGTTGATTTCTTTTGTTTCAAACCGAATGGAGTGATTTCAGTGAACATAAGATGTTTTTCATGAAGCATTCAGAAACCAATAGTTCAATGATCAAATTGATTTGAATAATGATAAATTTGTTAGTTTTACCTTTACAAACAATTATATGGCGATGTTATCGTAATTCTATAATCTCATCATGTAAAACATATCGAGATCCACACGGTAGTTATTCATTCGGTAAACATTATAGGTGTTCAAATTTTTTCAAGGAAATTTCTATTTCCATATGAAAGAATTTCCAAAACATTATCCAAAAGCCTGATATTTAAAAAAAAAACTTCCAAACATAAATAGCATATTGTATTTAATTGTTGGGGGATTGGAATTTTTAGTGAAAAAAAAACAATCAGAAAACATTTTTCAACACTTGGGGATTTTTTTAAAGAATAAGTTAAAAGCAATTACACATTTCAGATAATCGGCTGCATTGCAAAGAATAAATTTATTACCCTGAAAATACTGTTTCACTTTGATGGATTGTATTCATCCCACGTGACCGATTGAAGGATCAATAGAATGCAAGTACAGTATCCGTTCATGTCGAAATATCGACTGTTTTCAGACACTGTATGAATTTTGTTCCAAAAAGAGCATAGATTCTCACCGTTCTTGTGATTTCTAAAACTGGAGTTATATGTATACAAATATATTTCCTATTAAAATGATCCTACCTGTGGACTGAAATGATTTTTTAGAATGACACTTAACAAAATCATATTCGTTATATTATGGGTTATTGTTAACATCATTTCAAAAAGTCGTTGATGTTACCAGTGTCAACCCATCTTTGCATAGTTAAGTTATGTACGTTACTTAACATCTTGTCAAACGTACTCAGCTGATAGTGTCTGAATTTTTGTTCTAGAGATAATTATTTGAAAATATGCAAGATAGCCAAAATCTAGTTTACAAAGTTTCATAATTTCTTTATCCCACTGCTTTGTAACAGATATTTATTCTGTTCATGTAATTGTTTCCAATGTCTTGTAGACATAATAACAATTGTTCACTTGAATCCAAGATTCCCATGTACTTTTATTTGGAACAAGTTATCTGATAGGGTTACCCAGATTCAAATGTTGATATTCATACTCACTTTTCAGAAAAAGTACGTTTTCATTTCAAAAACACTTAACACCTTACTTACTTATTTACGCCTGTTACCCCCAATGGAGCATAGGCCACCCACCAGTTTTCTCTAACCAACTCTGTCCTGGGCTTCCCTTTCTAGTTCTGTCCAATTTTTGCTCATTCTTCTCATGTCTTCCTCTATTTCTCGGCGTAATGTGTTCCTTAGCCTTCCTCTTTTCCTTTTGCCTTGAGGGTTTCGAGTGAAGGCGTGTTTTGTGACACCGTTCGGTGCACTTCGTATTGTGTGTCCTATCCACTTCCACCGCTTCTTCCTGATTTCCTCCTTCACTGGAATCTGGTTTGTTCTGTCCCACAGTAGGTTGTTGCTGATGGTGTCTGGCCAACGAATCCGAAGTATTCTGCGTAGACAACTGTTAATAAACACTCAGCACCTTACCCAGACTGAATATACAAATGCAAATAAATACTAACATATTCAACATGTAAAAGGCATAATATCGGTGGAGAGTTTTTAGTTTTCCGTGGTTTTTTAACAACGGAACAAGTGGAGATTAAAGACACTTACTGAAACACTAGCCTGTAATATATATATATATATATATATATATATATATATATATATATATTGTCACTACGATTATATCAGATGGAAAGTAAAAATTATAGCGATTGACCGCAGTAAAATAGTAATAAATATATCTTTAAATAAAATTACTGTTTTAAATTCCATACTTCATTGGTAAGATAAACTTACTTTTCAGTAGTGTCAATGAATCAGATTTTTTTCTTTGTCATAACCTGTTTAGTCGCACTAATAATCTAGTCAGATAAAATAGATCGATACATAACCGTAAACATTCAAATCTATAATGCAAGCATGAAAATATCTAACCGGCAAATAAATATCAATGAACAACCGGAACTGCAATGAAACTAATTACTCATGCAATGTAAAACAAGCAAAAGTATTTCTTGAATTGTTCCAAGTAAATAAATGTACACTAGAAAGACTTTAGCAATGATTTTGGGACAAACTAAAACTGCACTATATATATTATAGAAAATGCTTTTATTGTTGATCAATGACCAGAAAACTGTAAACTTATAAAGTACAATACCATAAGTTTATTCGCATAAAATAATCAACAAGTACATGATTTTATACTATCTTCATAATACTATAAAAATATAATTAAATCACAAGCTGTTGTCAAATTATACGCAGTTGATAAAAAGTTAAAAATAATCTCAACATTATAAATATTCATTATATGTCAATTTTAGTTCGCGCTTTGTTATTAAGTAAATCTAGATAGGATTAAATCAAGTGGTGTTTGATTTTTAATTGGAAAAAAAGGAACACGAAATCCAACTGTGATGTTGATTTGATCGACACATACTGAAAATAACACAGAGTGTAAACTGTTACTATAATTCATATGTAACTATGTTCAATAGTTGGATTGAATTTGAAAATTATAATTTCAAAATGAAATTAAAATGAAAGATCAGCAATGATTTCTTTCTGATTACTTTAATTTCATTAAAAACTGAGAAACTAGCTTTTACAAAAAAATATCACTGTGATTACAATTGAAGAGAGCCGACTGGATTAATACACTATCTAACTAAAATGATTTTAATGGTGAAATTTATAAACTTCAACAATCTTCATAGTGCATTTATATTGGTATTCTATATCTCCTTATCTATAAGTGGTTACTGAAGATAAAACTCAGTTAAATCAACGCACAACTTCAGCGAAATTATGAATCATCCATTGTTAGACTATCATTCGAACTGTGGAAGCACAGGACGGCGGTTTCTTCCTAGTATGAGACTCATCAGCAGTGCTCATCTATGACTCCCACTCACGGGAATCGAACTGGGGATCTTCGGCCTCCTGTGCGAAAGCTTAATCTCTACACCAGTGAGCCAGCATCCATCGATGTTAACATCCCCGATATTGTACAACCACACACATTAGTTTCGTTAGCTACTGCCTATACCCGACAGGTTGAACTGCACTGCTCACGGTTCCTCACTAGAACTTCGAGAATTTCTTCACGAAGCTAGTAAGAACATTTCAGTCAGACTCATTAATCTCCATAACTCTATCATTAACAATGTACGATTATCCTGGTACTTTGAGTACTTAATTGAACGTTGATAACCATTTCATTTGATTTCATGAAAAATAATACTTAAAATCTTTAGAAAAAATACTATCGTTATCTTTAGTGAAATGCAGTTCTGACATATGTTTATAGTAAACAATAACTAGCATTCGATACAATCAAAGTGGTTTAAACATAGGTATGATTTAAATTTTTGTCGTTACATGAATTTTGATACTGATCTCTATTTTCCTATATAACTATTGTGAAATTCCGGTGTACCACGCGGAATTCAGGTTCAAAAGTCTGGAAATTAAGAGTTCATGCACTAGGCCAAATAATATTTTGTGATTCGAATCATTTTGTTATCGTTGCCTACGTCAATTGACAGACTGATGAAAGCTGTATTATTCAAGTCCAGTACACACACACACACACACACACACAAATATACATATGTAGATATAGCTATTTTCAAATCGCTACAATCGTAATTGTCAAATATATTCATTCATTCTAAACTTATAATTTCAATAAGTCCAAATAAGGATTATACTGAACTATCTGAAAGTACAATCGGTCCCTCAAATGAATATTGTAACATAAATTAACACTGACCAATAACATCCTGATACTTTCCTTCATATCTTTACTAGTTTAATGTCTGAAGTGTTCATGTAAACATCGAATATAAGACACATATATACAGCAATGAAACTGGTATTTAAAATTCTGTGTTTATATACATTAAGAAAGAAAATGCGTGCACCATTGAACAGTGGTGAAACCCACACAACTATAAATTCCACAAATGACCTTGATCTATTCCTTGCAATCTATATCTAATGCTAGAAAATTTCCCCTTATTTTTTTTTCAAAAAGAAAAAAAATTAATTTTTAATTTTAAATTGATACATTTTGTGATTGTCATGCCCACTACTATATATTTGTGTGCTCCAATTTGAATTTGATTGGTTCATTTGAAATTCAATGAATTACATTGGTGCAATTAATCTGTTGAAAATTGAATAATATAAGTTCAGCATGAATGAACATTACTTTCTTTCACTAGTTGAATTAAAATAAACGTTGTCCTTTGAAAATACGGATTAATGGCCAATCAACCTTTAGCTAGTGGACTTAGTGCTCAAGTGAAAAAGAAGGTAAATTGTTTTTTTTTATTTTTTAATTGTAAAACAAAGATCTTTTGTTTTATTGTATCAACTTGATATACAGTGGTAATACAGTGTAAGCCAGTTAATGTAGATCAATACAGAATTTAAAAATATGCACACACTGTTTGATGTTGGATAAGTAGACTACTGGTTATTGCTGACCCAATGTGATTCCAAAAAACTGACTGCTCACTAAGAGACTTGAATATCCTAAGGACAATTCCCACTGCTGCCAAAGGAGTTGTTTACTAGAATGAGACATAGTGTGTATGTTGGCGCATAAGATGCGAATTTGCTGCATACAAAGATAGACAGTACCAGGAAGTAATACAACTTTGTCGTACACTTCTTTGAAACAGATATCTTCATTGAACAATCTATTTTATTAGTGTTTTTAAGACTGATAGTTTGTTCAGTAGCAACACTGTACAAATTGTATGATATTGTTATTTCTGGTTTTTATGAAATTGTATACATTGTCGTCAAGTTGACAATAAAATAAATGATTGTATTCATATTACTGATCAACTTGAATAGCCTTTAGATCTTATTGTTAATATCTTATCGTACAACTGAGTCATCCTGAGATTGAGCATAGAGTACTTAGTAAATTAAGCAGAATGGGATAGAGGATTCAATGACTTTTTTGGTTAATTAAAATTGATTGAATATGTTTGAGAAGTAGGTTTAGCCAACGAATAACACTGTCCAGAAGGTGGTCATATTATGATTTTGGATCACACAGTTTCATGACAGCAATCACCGGTGAACTTGATTATAGTCAACATTAAAAATTTTATAAATCACAGTTCAAAGCAAATAAAATCCTCCTTTTTTCACTCCAAATCTTAGGATCTCGTTTTACTTTACGTTTTTGATCACCTATTGGAATTCTATATTTGAATATAAAATTCCCTACATTTATTCAGTTATCTAAGGTTTCATCCCTTTTACCATCCACTTTGTTAACATCGCTTTTCTGAGATCATAATCAGAGCCCGAAATCAGTGCGTCCAACGAGTAGTATATCCCCTTAGGAACTCAGTCAATATACATTTTATAATTAGAATAGGGTGCATGAACATTTTATCTTGAGCATAATACTTTAATCAACTTTCAAATTAATTTCATCGTTGAATCAGAAAAAAAAGAAGTTAACTGCCAATGCATACATAGTTTGATTCAGTTTAACTGTGTGTAAATTTATTTTGTAATGTTATTCTACGGGATCTGAACTCACATCACACAATTTTACCATCTCAAACAATGAGTTAAGCATACTACGACGAACCTTTTTTTAAGGCTTAGCTATTGACAATTAATTGATCATTGAACAATGATCAATGTCCTGTTTACCTTGCCTTCGTTCAGTTACACAGTTTCAAATCATTCAGTAATTATCAGTACAACCGAAATTTCGACACAAATACTACAAACCAACATGTAACTTAGTTGCATTTTTCACAGATTTACCAAAAATGATTGTTTCTTGCAAACTGATTGATTTACGTAACAATAAAAAAAAAACAACATTAAAATGAACAATAGTTCATAATGATAAAAAGAAACTAATAATCAGTGTTTGATTTTCTTGTTTGTTGTTTTTTTATCCCTTTTTAATATAACTACTAATGAATAGCCTAAAATAATCCTAATCAAATGTTGAATAACAATAGAAACTGGTTATTTTATTAAATGAATTTACTTGTCTATGAAAATTATGCAAATAATCAATCAAAAAAATTTCAGAACTAATCATCAACTAATTAAAATTAAGTGTGTTCAAACAGTTTGGACAAATTTTTGTTCGCGTTTTTTTTTAAAAAAAAAATTTAGATCTATCTGAATTCAATTTGTTTTGTTTTGTTTTAATTTTATTATTCAAAGCGCATCCATTTTGAATTCAGTACACATTGTTCAAACATTGTTCAACTCATCTAACTTGAATGACCTTAAATTCATTATATTATGTGTGTTTCAACATTTTACAGGATTAAAAAAACAATAACAATTTTCAATAATTACTCTATCCGATAGTATGTGTGTAATTTTAAAACAAGGTAAACTTGTCACCAGTGAGCTTTTTGATGCAAAGATCTCGATAATAATAAATCATATTGACTCTGTCTATTGAATTCGAATTCTTCATTATTGAAAATTGAACAATGTAAGAAAATGAAAATTTCTTGGAACATTGAATGATATTATAAATTGAAATTAGTGAGATCAATGCTAAATTAATCCGTTTTGTTATTATACTCTATAGTTTATTGTCAGCTAATACGTGTCAGTGATTAGTTTCATTTGTTTCTTATAAATTACGTAGTATTGTAATGACCTTGTTAATAGTATTGTTATTGTTATCTTGCCCAGGTTTTGTTTCTATCCACACTAATTTCAAACATAGCATTTTCAATTGATACATAACTGCTCAATATTCTATCTTGTTTGTGACTGATTGATTGACCAATACTTGATATAATATGAGTCACTGAGTAGATTTCCAGGAGTTTTGAGCTAGTGAAATGTCATTTTATGAAATTTTTATTATTAATTCGAAGATAATTTATATCACATTGAAATCATCAGTCAATCATTGCTAGACTGCTGTTAGAAACCTGGAAGTACTGGATGGCCATTTCGTCCTGGTCAAGGACTCGTCAGCAGTGCGCATCCACGACTCCTGCACCTCGTATGCTTCGAACCCGGGACCTTCGGTATTGTACGCGGACACCTAACCACTTGACCACCGGGCCGGCATCCGACGGTGTTAATGTCAAAGTCTGATTGATCTAGGGATTTTGCGCAACCTCACTCATTTGTCTGTGGTAGTTACTGCCTACACCCGAAAGGTCTAAACTCCATTAGTCACGTCTTCTCACTAGAACTCCAAGAATTTCCTCACGAAGCTGGTCACTAAATTCACCTCGACTCAGAGAAATTTACCGTGGTTTATTTTTGTTAATGATGATGACAACGATACCTGAAAAATTTACTAAATGAGGGGTTTATTTTATGTTTGCTATTTCTAAAAATTCTGAGGTATTTACTGCTTGTTTTACTATTCATTGTGTATCTGCCCATCACAAAATCTTATTTCTCTTTGATAAATTGATTTCATTATGGTCGTAAAAACCTCGAAGAATTTTTAGTATCAGTTTTTGATATGATTGTTTGTAAATGTATCTATGAATTTGTAAATGTAACCGGTGATGACACCAAGCACAATATTATTCAGCGTGCAATTAGTGTCATATGTATTTAAATCAGTTCAGTTGCAAGAAAATTCCTTTTATCTCTTCCATGATGTCGATATATTAGTCTTGTGATATTAAATTTCCAAGTATGCATAGTTTTGGTTATTTTATTTAGCTTGAGGGAAAACGAGACCGAGATCAAGAACAAAGTGTACTTGACTGGATAGAGGCCGTACTTGGCATTAAGTTGGATCGTTCCAAACAATATGAGGATATATTAAAGGATGGCGTGCTACTTTGCAAGTAAGTGATTTGAAATTTGAAGGACTGGACTGTTTCATATCATGATTTGTTTACAACTTATCATAACCGTAGCAACCCCCGTGAGTTCAAATAAACAATAGCATATTCAACAGGAACGATATATACCTTGGAATTATTCCGCTATTGATAATGAGCACTGACTTTTGGACTGATCAGTTGGAAACACTATGAACCTCGGATTTTAGTATTCAGCACATTCTAATCATTCTAAAAATTTGTAACTTAGTGGTCTGATTTAGACAGTCCGCTCAACCTGTACAAATTTGAATGAAAACTAGTGAAAATTCATTTGTGAGTATCAACACAGCTCGGAGATGCAAGCCATTTCTAATTAAAATGCGTTTATGTGCGATAACAATTAATCTGACTTCAGAAAAGCACAAAAAATCCTAAACAAATTAAATTTCAGAACTACTGTATGTAAATATCCTAACTGAACTAATGTTAGGATATATTTCTGTAGCAAAATTAATTTTCTTAACAAATCAAAATTACTTTTATTAGTAGTTAAAAGGTATGTAATATTAATCAACTTTCTGGATACGAATTAACATTGGACTCAATTTGCTAGGTTCGTCAATAAGTATGCTTAAAACTATTACGGTTCACCTTAGTCGATAAACTAGAACTAGACAATGAACCAGCGTCTGGGTAGGCTACCTTGATCCGTTGACTCGAAACCGCTAAAGAGAAGTCTTGATATAGCGTGGAAAGTGTATTCTGCAAACATTCAGCAAGCACAATACAATCAAGCACACAAATCTCGTTTATTTATACATCATAAAAACGTCCTTGGGATTTTCCCGGTGGGAAAGGAAATCTCAAGGTCAACTGATCAGCCCATGCTCGGAAATGTAAAATCCAAATTAAGGCAATTATCAAGCGAGTTCCGGGGATCGAAAGTCTCCAATAAATTATAAATATTTCGCCTTACTTTGAACTCAACAGCTGAGGTATCACCTCATCCTACCATTGATATTTAGTCTAAAACTTGAATTAGTTACTCGTCATTCTCAAGTTCAGATGAATATCTATTTGGTCAGCAAATCGTTATAACTACACTTTTTTAAAGCAATGTAAACCATCGTTTGTTTTCAGGGTTTATTACTGTATTTTTCAATCTACATGACTGACTGAACTAACAAACATTGAACGGCTGTTTCTTCCTACTGAAAAAATTTGCCTCAATGTTCATCCACAGTTCGGCTTTAAAACGACTGGTTGTTGCTCAATGGCTTGAAGATTAGGCTCTCATCATGAGAACTAAAGGTCATGAGCTTGACTCCGTGTGATGGTGTTGTCGATCACTGCTTAGGAGTCCTCCACACTAGAGTATAACATCAGTCCAATATTGATTGGTTTTCAACAAATGTCCGTTAAATTGAACTACTAGTTTTATAAATGTCATACTTCATCTGCTTCCTTTTTATCAGAGTTATCAACAAACTGAAACCTGGTAGTGTTAAAAAAATCAACGAGAATGCTACTATGCCATTTAAAATTATGGAAAATATTAATGCATTTCAAGAAGCAATCAAAGCATACGGTGTGCCTACATCGGATGTTTTTCAAACAGTTGATTTATTTGAGAAAAAAGATATTGCTCAAGTAACCCAATGCATTTATGCACTTGGAAGAACAGTAAGCTGTGATTATCAGAATTTTTTTTCTTTTTGATAGTAGAGAGCATAAATCGAGTGAATGTTTACTACTTTTTGAAGTTTGATTGACTATCAAAGGAATTTTATAGTCCTGAGTTCAACTCTTAGTATGATCACAGAAGATTACTGTCGAGGAGTCCAATAGCAGGACAAAATAAATGTCTACAGCTCACTGACTTTCATTACTGTCTTAAATAGAATCAGATCGTTGAGTTCAACTACAATGCTCAGCAATCTATGTAACCACACAGACTAAAATCATGTTGAGTGACATGATTAAAAATTATGATCTTATTTTTAAAACATTTTCAAATGTTCAGTGTTTAGTGTTTTTTAAACTGGTAGTTGAAGCATTCATTTTTCGATCATTAGCTAGTAAATACTACACTTTAGTTAAGTTGAATAAAACATTTTTGACAAATTCCATTTTTATTTTATATATATATATATATATATATATATATATATATATATATATATATATGATTATTCCATTTCATAATCTCACAATTTTATCAGATATAAAACTTTGTTCAAATACATTATTATTGAAATCATGAATGGATCATTTTTAGACAGTCATTAGAAACCTGGAAACATTGACCAGCCATCTGGTTCTTGCATGGAACTCATCAGCAGTGTGCATCCGCGATCCTCACTCGTGAGAATCCGACTGAAGACCTTCGGTCTGGCGCACGAATGCTCATTCCCGATTCATCATTTCAATGAAAATCAACAATCTTCATAATTGTACGATGAACATAAGATGTATTACTTGCCTACTAACCAATTCAACTACTAAACATGTTACGCATCCTCAGTCACCGATTCTTAATCCTGAGTAATATATGATTAAGCTAGAAGCTATAACACCGAGACTTGGTACCTCTTCATGAAGTCATCATATATGGAGTTGAACAATATGGAAAGAAGCAATCTAGCTAAATAGTTTGTAGACAATAATTGTTGGTTATCATGTAGGAGCCTAGGTGACGTAACAAAAAATCAATTGATAGGTATTCTGGATGCATATATATATATATATATATATATATATATATACATATATATATATATATTCAAAATAATACAAATTATTATCCAGTTTGATATAGGATAGGTAGAACGAGGCTAACAACGGAATCCAGAACACATGTTTTGTCCCATTTCGAACTCTCCAGCTTCATGGCTTCCTAGAGTGAATCTTTATTCCAGGACTCGGACCTAGTTGCGTTTATTTTAAATTTCGGTGCGTCATCCAATCAGCTACTGAATCTAGAAAGCCACTAACTTATGCCACAAATTTTGGATTTCCATTAAGTTCGAAATGACTTAGATTTTCTGACTAACATATAATCAGTCCCCGTCGGCAAATGGGCTTTCTGTATGGATTGTGTCTAGAAATAACCAAGTATGACACAAGTTGATGTAGTTAGCAGTAAACGAATCAAGTTTCATTTAAAAATACTAACAACAGTATAATCCAAGCCATCTCAAATTGAAGTATTTACAACTCAGTAATTTGTTGATGGTGATTTGTTGATTTCCATTGTTGAAATTCAAGTTTGCAACATTAATCATTCGTTCTTACCGTAAATAGCCTTGATATCGGTATATTTTAACACATTTTTAAAGTGTTTAGATTGTAGTAAACAATGAAATCCAAACTCCATGCATCGTCCGTTTCAGGATTTTTTTTGTTGATTCCAGTGTTAATATTTATTTGGCCGATTAACAATTTTCACAATCATTTTTTAAGCCCATTATCCTAATCAGACTGATACTATTCTTTTTTTTAAATAAAACCTCAGTGTCAAATCCATCCGGAATACGATGGTCCTACTTTAGGTCCAAAATTAGCTCAAGAGAATAAACGTGAATTCACTGAGGAACAATTACGTGAAGGTGCAAATGTGATCAGTCTACAATATGGTACAAACAAAGGTGCATCACAAGCTGGCATGACAATGGGCAAACAAAGAATGATTATTGATTAGACTTGTTATTTATTGAAAAAAAAAAGTTACACACATTTTGTGGCTATCTTTCCTTTTCTAATTTTAATATTCATATAATAAAAAGTATCACATGGAAGTTTTAGTAATGAAATTCAATGCTTTGCCATTGAAAGATTTTCGCTTGAATGTTTTTTTCTTTGCTAAGCTTATTACAGCTAATTTAAATAAAAGTAATACGACAGTATCACCTTGAGCAATCAATCTATCATATGACTAAGCGGTAATGCTAAATGATATGCTTAATTGCTCCACTAAGTATTTTGCTTATATTTGTTGTATTGTATCGCATTAAAACAATCATCATATTGCTTATTCTTTTTTCTGAATTTTACACATTTCTGTTTTTACTGATAAAGTATGCAAGTTATTGAGATTGTGTTTTATGATTATGACTGCATAGCTTAGCTATTATAATACGAGTTTGATTTTTCTTACTTAAACGTAGTTACGAAAGTTCCCTTTTAATTTCTTTAAATAAATTCTCTTGTTATTATCATCCTACTCCTCATAGACATATAGAAATATTGTCGGCCATAATTTGTTCGTAGCAAATTTCATAGAGTATTGTACATTGATCAAGATAATGTGTCATACAATCAAGGATCTATGAAACTCTACAACTTTAACGATTTTAAACATTGATCAGCAAAGCTCAACGGAAAAATGTACAGTTATGGCATAATTTTACGGACTAATTAGTATAAATAATTAACAATCTCGCTAAATATCTTAGTTGACTATTATCTGAACAAAATTTTGTTAACAATGACTTGGTAGGCATGTTAAATTGTGTATTGTCTATTTGTGGTGTGAGCTACTTATAAGTAGTATATGACGTGAGTGTCAACGTAATGTCTGGCAGCAGAAGATGGGGTAAGATCAAGAAAGGAAGAGTTAGAACACAATGGAGTTTGTATGAAACGCATGAATGGTGACAATGGATTGATGTTTTGAAACAGGAACAGTCCAGTTCGATGTGATGGACTGATATTTTGCAAATTAACGATTTACGATATGGTTTTGCGATTTTACTGAGTAACTTTGTAGTTTTCGTTAAATACAGTTCGGTTGCCCCATATGTGTTCTCGTTCACTACACATTCATAGGAATACCACAATATTCTAAATAAGACTTCACGAAGAAAATGTGTTTTATCAGATTTTTCTAATCCGAATTGCTTAGCTCAACGAAAATGTTCAAAACATTTCGTTATAGTCATTGATGATAATTGAATGGTGCTTGGAGCACAAAGAGCAATCACATTACAATCCTATTGTTAACTTATCGTGTTTTAATTTACGTGTTGCTTATCATGGCTTTCATTTCCTTACAATACATTTTTCGATTTCATATTGGGCCTCTGTATCTTCTGTGCTTGTGCTTGTGCTTTGTGGTTATGCATAGGATTAGCTATGTCTGTTAGTCCAGTGAATTGAATGTCAAGTGAATAGTCGCTCTATTAAAATAATGAGCCTTCAAGCTAACCGAAGGTACAAAATGCCTTTGAGTATCTACCAGCGTAGTAAAGTGGAATTCTCATCCAAATATTCTAGCAGCTCTTAATAAATGATGTTTGTCTTCTTAAAACACTGACATACAAATGAGTATTGTTGATACCACAATTGCTTCGCTTATGGCTCGTTGTCCATTGTCCGTATCATTCTTACATTTACATTTTCTGAATTGTGATCAACTCTTTGATTAAGCCGGCAGTTGTTGATTACAGGTTCATTTTTGGTTTATTTCATATTTAAACTGCAAGCAGCCACTATATTAGGCGATTCTATTCTTGATTGATTCAGTTTGATTTAATGAACTGAATGTATCATTGATGGGATAGATATTTGATCTTCTAATTATTAGGAAAGATTATTTTTTGACAGCTAACTACACATCTTGAACTTACTTGACAGATTATGGTTTTGTATATTTTTGGACAGCTCGTTGTTTCTGTGTTGTCAGCATTCTTTTTATTGATTGTCAAGTAACTGTTACATTGTAGTGTGTCGATTTACTGCGTGTTCTTATGCTTCGTGATTAGCTCGTCCAAACAATCGTTACTAGCTAGCGTCTGACAGTTTACAAATCAGAAGGTGAACTTGAAGTGATGAATACGTTTATTTGGGATACACCACAAAGCGAAGCGGAGAAACAGCGAATAAAACGAAAGAAGCGACGTGAATTGGAGAAGGCTGTTGAGTCAACTCCAAGAGATAGAGTATGACTAACAATATTTAATCAGACAGAAATAAGACAGACAAATGACAAGCGAAATAGGTATGCACACGCATGAATAAAAGCGACGAGTGATTGACAAGGTCAAAAGCAAGCGAGACAAGTCATGTGAGTTCATAGGGATATTAAGAGATTAACATTAAAGCGAAAAGGATGAGTAAGCGCGTAGGCGTAAGCAATGCTCAGTCGTACAAGCTCATACAAATCAGACAATAAAAAATACCAATGGTACACATGGGTTGTTGCTATACAAATAGCTTGGTTACATAAGTTAATCGGAAGGCTTAATCAAATTAAATATGAGCTAACATCATACAAATGTTTTATTCACCAAATGCTGTATAACTAGTTTATTGTGGTAACAATGACTACACCTTGTGAAGAAAACATTGTTCCAGAATATTCTGCTTAGTTTTGAGTATATATCTATCCATTTAGTAACGCTCAATTACATTCTTTTATACAGATTTCCACATTACCATACAAAATTTATTGATTATTCTTGACTTTGTCGGCTGCTAATGATCAAAATATCCAGTCAATAATCCGTCTCTGCAACATTCACTATGCGTAGTTAGTTTCTCAACCTACAAGTATCTAAGTTCTGTATTCAGATTAAGATTGTTTTCCTTAATGTTAGAACAAAATGGAGAAGCTGTCCAAATACTTTTAAATTGTCAAAAGATCATTAATCTAAATAAACTACAAGAAAATTCTTTCATCAATAATTTTGAATTTATCATAAGTTTTGTTAAATAACGATGGCCAAATGTATTTGTCGGCAATATGAGTTCGCTAAGAGATTAATAATATATCTTTAACATTCATGTTTTAGAAAAGCCTATACAAACTACCATAGCGGTTGCAAGCGGCAGCAGTTACTATCAGTAATACTAAAAACAATATTTTGTTCTTATTCAATAGTAGTTTAACTAGTTTTCAAACTTATTTTTAATGTTATTAATCATATGTAAAAGAATCACTTGTATCCCAGGAACATATGTGCACTGCTTATGTAACACATATTAATGATGAGTACAAACTGTTCAGCTGCATCTTTGTACATTACGTACTAAAGATGAATATTTCATTCACTCGGAGCAGAGAACGTAAAATGCGGAAATTCAGATTAAAAATGCATAAATGAGTTTAAAATGTTGTTCCAACCTTCTTTTTATTGTCTATAGACTTCCTCCATGTTATAATTCGGCATCAACTATAAACAGTCATTACTGTGGTTTGAAAATGATCTATCAAATATATGTTAATCAGTAAAAGCATAATCTAGGGTTGTCGTTCCCATAGCCGACTGCGTAGATCAGAGTTCGCAAACAATCGAATTGTTTTTCTAATGTGTCATATTTTATCTTATGGTCAGTCGTTTACTATCACAATTAAATATTTTCATGTTTGCATACAACAGTCGTTTCCTTGTATATTATTATTTAACGAATGTTTTGAATTACAAATACAATACGTTCGATTATGCTTATGGAGTTTTTACCGAATTCAATACTAGTCCATGCGTGACTACTAGAGTACGAGATGGATATTTCTAAATATTACTGTGAGTACTTATGAATATTGTAGTGGAACTATTTTGTGAAGAAAACATAATTGCTGACATATAAATACTTATTATTGAACATTTGTAACAATAACTGTTTTATTGTACACCTCTTGTTTATCTGTACTTGAAGTCATAACTCAAGCGCCAATCTCGCCAACCTCGCCAACTCTGTGGCTTTAGTGATCGTTTCGTGTCACTTCATCGTCTGGCTGAACATGTGATATTATTTTGATATCACACGACTAGCAATCAATAAATATCGTTATTCTATATTTGGATTTCTGGTTTAAATTTGTTTGGAAGTTTAAACTTGGCAACCATCTCAACCACTACAATATCGTATTGACGTTGCTGTGAAGTGCATGGAGAGAGGTTTGAAATTAAGCCCATGATCAAAAGAGATAACAAAGATCATAAAGCAAATTTACGTACGAAAGGACAAAGAATCTGGCTTTTTCGAAAAAAACCCAAATTCTATTGCTACTTGAATCTTCTGAGGAATTACTATATAGTCACGTGCATTGGTCTAGCTTTCAATACAGACAGATCAAAACTTCATAGGGTGGTGCAAGAGAATGGTCAGGAAGTAGGAGACTCTATTATACTTGAAGAACCGAAATAGGCCATAAAATGCTAATTTAGTTATCAGCTGGAAATATAACTTCGTGATCTGGTTAGATATCCAGAATTTGTCGTGATAATTCACTAAGAAACCTAAGCGTTCATTCCAAGAAATTAAAGCAGCATGTATTAACTGTGAAGCCGTGAACGAGCTTGATTTCCAGCCAGTAAAAATTTCCAAAGCTTACTGCAGTTTCTCTAGTAGATTACATATCCAAGGCCGCTCAAGCCAGCGTTTGGTTAACAGTAGTTTCTATTCTCGTTGAAATATGAGAAGTGATCTGTCACAGAATTGCAAAACAGTTTACAAAGCTGTGCATATGTACGGAAAAACTCCATTATGTGGTAAGTTATACTCACGTTATTCATGTGTTTTTTGTTATGCACCAAGTGCGATAAAATCGGACATATCAAGTCACTATGGAGATCTACTAATAATTTCGCCTTTAGTAGTCATTAATCCCACAATTTGAATCATACTAAGTCCGAAGATTCTACTAATCATATACAATTCTTGTTTAAAACTTTTAGTAAACCGCTTCACGTCTGATAACGGTTATATCTGTTTGATGGTTATCTACATGACATTAATGTTTGATTTTTATTCACCTCAGTGGAAGATTTTTCGTTCACTACACTCTTGTTCGGATGTACCGCGTTCCATCCACAGTTTCATTGACCAGTGTGTACTTAACACAAAAATGAGAATATAACACGCATAAGCATAAAGTTAAAAGCTCTGAATAGAGACGCTCAAGGTGCAGCTTACGACGTTGATTTTTTCTGTATTCACGGGTAATTACAGGGCATCCTACTTCGTAAGATGATTGTCTTTGCGGCTTTGTCTCTGCTGATGTTGAGGCATTAGTCGGATGCATCAGGCTGTCGATCGTTTTCAGTCTTCTTCCCATCAGGATTTCTGCTGGGGACTTTTGCTCCGGTAACAACTCAGTTGGTGTTGTCCGAATGACATACAAGAAATTTTGTAACGCGTCGGCTGGCGTCCCCTCCCCTTTTGACTTAAGCAGTGCTCTTTTAAACGTATCCACAAACCTTTCCGCCTGCCCATTTGACTGAGGGTGGTATGGTGGCGAGCGTAAGTGTTTAATGGCTAGCCGTTGACAGAAATTCTGGAATTGGGAAGAGGTGAATTGAGAGCCATTGTCGGATACGATCACATCTGGTATGCCGTTTCGCGAGAAAATTTCAGTTAGGAACTGTTTAGTCTTAGTTGTAGCGGCATAACGGGGCTGGTTTCTGGCCATTTAGAGAAGGTGTCGACGACAGTTAAATACGTAGTTCCATTAATTGGACCAGCGAAGTCGACATGTATCCTGGACCAAGGATGCTCAGGTTTTGGCCATGAAACGGCGGAATTTCGGCATTCATCTTTGCCGCCTGCTGACACCGTGTGTATTTTTCAACCAACGCTGTGACATGTTGATCCATGTGAGGCTAGTATGCATAACTCCTGGCTTTGGACTTCATTCGTTAAATCCCAGGATGACCGAGATGTAACTGTCTCAGCACTTTTGCACGAAGAGATTCTGGCATCACTACCCTAAAATTTAAACAGTACTTGAAAAAGTATACACTAAAAAGAGATATTGATGCTAAAACTGATTTAAAAACGCTGATTAAAAAAGCTGCCTATAGCTTTGTATGAAGTATCTACCACTAAAGAGGGTGAAAAATCATCATTCCGGTAGGTTAGCAAAGATGCTTTGGCTAGCTTATTCTTCAGCTATTTAATGACCTCAATAGCCTCAAAAGTCAACGTAAAATCTTTTGGTTTTCCTCAAAGAGAATCTTTCAACGGTTTCATTAGCTGTGTACAACTGGGTATAGATCGATGATAAAAGTCATTTAAACTCAAGTTCAGTCAAGAAACTTGATATGGGATGTTTCTCAATGATTTCTGAGTCTTTTTTTAATTGGTGCTATTGCTTCAGGGCTAAATGCGTGTCCGAGAAATTCTGGAGGCTGAACTCTGAGAACACTAATGTTTTATGTATGCTCACTACACAGTCACCTAGCTTTTTTTAACACAACTCTCATATATTGTCTTTGTGACGATGTATCGGAACTCGTGGTTATTAAACCATTGCGAAGAAAGCATATTGAGGAGCAGACTGTCCAAACGTTTGCAATGTTTGTACTGAGTTCATAAACTGAATGACATGTGTAGGAGCTGAAACGATCCACGAGTTGTGGTAAGCGGTGTTAGATATATCCTACTCAGCGACTCGATTGTTTTGGTTATGAGAAGGGGTATCGGTTTCGTAACGTCTGAAGAAACTCAGGTTTTTTCATGAAGAGTCTTAATTTTTAATGTGTGTACTTTTATGTCCAGCCAACGGGACTCGTCCAGACTTTGAAGAAATGAATTAATCCACTATTCTCCAGTTGTTATTCACTCATCTTTTGACCTTGTCAGTCATTTACTTATATCTTGGTTGCTTTTATTCGTGTGTATGCACGCTTATTACATGTCTGGCCTACTGTGTCTTAATACAAATGCATAGTCATGCTTCATCAAACTGAGTTGGCTTATTCGTCTTCTCCGCTTTGCTTTGCTTGTATGCTTTTCATTGTCATGTCTGCTTGAACGACTGCCTGAAATAAACTCATCCAACATATTCTGTATTTGACTTCTTTGAACAAACGGGGTACGCCTAAGTTTAATATACGGAAACCGATGGGGAGATTTATTTCATAGCATAGTTAAATGTTAATAAATATCAGAGTCAAATCGCAAGCCAATAATGTAGTGATCCCCACATCGAATCTAACGCAGCCACCCGAAATTCACCTGAATAAAGACCCTTCAGATCCCACAGAATAGATTAAATGGGTTTTGTGAAAAATGTATTTAGCAAGTTTGTTTTCTAAGGGATGTGTTGCTAGCACCACAATGGTATAACTAATGAGGTCAGCATCAGTAAAGAATACCTGCATTACTATTTGTTTTGGGAATTTATCTATTGGGACAAAGGGGAAATTCATATGTTCTTGTTAAACTCTCACCACTATCAGTAAACGATAAAGCTTTCGACAGCGTTCTCGAGCATAAAAACCTCTTTTCCCTTCATTATTAGACAGTCGAAGTCACAAATCAGCAAAACGTAATCACAACAAAATTGGATCACTGTGCGATAGGTCTAGATGTCGCAGTCAACTGCTCTCTTCCTGGTTTCTTCAATAACTGCGTACGCACGTTCATCCACTTACAAACTAGGGAATTGTGAAAACGTTGCTGGATCTATGGCAAGTTGCTTGCTAAGACGATCAACGAAAACGTAGCAATTTTGGGTGGCTTTCGGATTTTTTACTCGCGTAGAATATATTTACTTTCAAAATTTACATCTTCCATATGTTCCTTTTCTCACAACACACCTTTTAGTCTACTGAGTAGTATGTACTGCAATAACAACTACTGAATCCCGAGATTATAAATGGGTTGGAAATCCCAGTTTCTAGCAGCAGAAATGTGAATAAGCTCAAAAAGACCCTGGATAGTGAACATCAGAGTGATAAGTATAATTTAGATCATTTGACCAAAACTCTTCAATTGGGTTTCTAAAACGGAAACCAGGACGACACTTCTTCCTAGATTCCTACTTCTAGTTAAGCTATTAGACAAAAAATAAAGAGGTGAAAGCGGCTCCCTAAAATTCAAGTAACGTAGCCTATTAATCAGTAGGAATACAGTCATGATTACTGCATCAACTGCTTGTTGCTGGTTAAATCCAGTGACTCTGTGTTTCAATTTAACATCTGCAGTGCTTGGGTTTACTGTTCCTGTGATACTGCAGCATCGAGACAGTACTATAGGTTTTTGTTAAGTCACCCATGCCCCTGGCAGGGCCGTCTTTGGTAGAGAACAGTAGAATAAATACTAATGATTTATTGAAATGAGCAGTACTCCAGTAAAAATGTGCCGTCTGTTAGAGGATCATTATGAAGCTAAAGGAAAACCCTCTCCACTGAGGTTAACCTTAGACTAAGCACAGGTTTTCGAAGAAATCCACTATATACCAACTAAAACCTTCATCGATCAGTTACCACTTAACTGATCAACTAGGTTTTACCAAATTTTGAAAACTCTGAGGATGGAAGCCACTATAAAGGTGGACTAAATGACTGGACAAACTATCAAGTGCCTCTCTGGCAACGTGAGAGGCCTGAGAGACAGACCGAAAGAGATCAGAAATATGTGCTATCGGGTGTATCTGAAGATCACAATCGTAAATAAAATATGGCTATCTCCTGACAATGCAGTCGACGAAGTAAACTTACGAAGCAAGATGTTCTTCTGATAGGGTTCATAAAACTGGTGGAGTGGTAATATTTATCGACAGCCGTTTTAAAACCATAACACCCCAGATCTTAGTAAACAGGGTACGATTTTCAAAGGTTGTCTCCAAACGTCTTGACACAAACATTATAAGTTCCAAATCGATTGAGCATGTGTTTAACGCGATTAAAGGAACGTAGGATGAAAATCTTTGAGTTTTTTAACAAAAGATTAGCTTCTGGTAGAGGGTTTTCACCACCACACACCAATAATAAGTAGTGATCATTGTGAAGTCACGTTTAACATCATAGCATTAGAAGTACTCATTAAAAACGAAGACGCGCCTATTTTTGCTACATTGGAGCGAATCACACGACCATGAGAGAGCATCTTCTACACGTCTCATGACCATGAAAATGGTCGTGGCTTACAGTAGAACATCACTGGCAAACAGTGAGAGACATCATTCAGAACGCTGTCCTAAGCATACCACATATTGTGCTCCTGCTACAGGCGAAAAGTGGATATTGGAACAAGTCGAATGTTTCTCCGCATGATTCTGATAGTAGTTTTTGTTTATCATTGATACAGAGATGAAATGCCGATTTTCGAAGCGATAGGATGCACTACTGGACAAAACTTGCTGCCAAAATATAGCCAGGACCAAAGTATCTCTTTCGGTTCATGACTTAAAAATAAACTTACTAACCAGGGTGTTTCTGCCCCCGAAATTCCAAATGCGAGGACTTAACCAACTTAAGGACGGCTCAGAACTTCAACTCCAACTTCACCTACCAGTTAAACCAGATATGTACAAGCGCAGTGCATTATTCAAACATAACGCCAGTCGATGTCATGGGGAAAATATGGCTTTCTCCTGGCTCAGTACTAGGAAAATTCAGATCAGCTATCTTAGAGACCAGCCGCATGACTACCAATACTATCAAAAGTAACGGACGGCGGGCAAATAAGTAAGTGAGGTATTACATGTATAAAAACAACATCCTCCATAAAGTAGGTCATGTGTACCCAATCTTCTCTTGGCGTCGAACTTGCCGGGACCGGAGAATACCAGTTCGCATAAATCTCCTTGATTTCGTGAAAGCTTTCAATAGAGTACTTCACCTACTCTTAATTGCTAAGGTTTTGAAGAATGGGCTTCACTGATCCATTTCTATCCTGGCTGAGTAACTTCCTTGAAATCAGTTAATTTCGTACCAGAATAAAGAGAGTGCATGCATGCTGGTAAGTCTCAACATCAAGAGTTTCACACGAAACCATCTAAGGTCTACTCCTTTACCTGATATTTACTAATGTCTTGATAGACAGACTAAGCACAGCTGCATTAGTCTTTGGGGATGATACAAAAATGATAAGGTACATAAGAAGAAAAGAGGATTCACATGAACTTCAAAATGACCTTACGGTAACAGAAGAATGGGAAATGGGTGCTACAGTGACAAACTACGAACTTGACGAAAGTCAACTCCCTATTTACTCCTAAGAGTATGATCTCGGCTTGATATACACAGAGAGACTGAACACTGCTTCAAACTAAATATGGGATGAAGGCAACGATAGCGCAGCTATTCATTTTACGTGGATAAAACCTAATGCAATCACCCCAGGATTGTTCCTGATTATATTCGAAATCTATGCATAGCCACGGCCTGACGTCCTCTACGTCATCTAACCCTCTTTCCTTAAAAGAGACAAAAATTGCCTGGTTCGAGTTCAGAGGCAAGCAGCTAAATGGGTAATAGAGTTAAAAATAAACCTCTCGAAGACAGATCCTAACACTTGGCTGTATTCCCGCTAAATCATCCCAACACGTGAATCCTGACAAGGACACACCACCACGATCCTTAGGGTATTCCCAAAATTTCACACAGAAGATCGGCCCCACTTTTCATTATTAAGAGTCGTCGCAACTTTGAATGCTCAACTAGCTAAAGTGACCATAGCCCTCTTAGTGGATTGCTTTAGGAATAGACTTGATAAACAATTACTAACATAGAGATAACCATCTCTGTCCTCGACTAGCTGTTCCTGATGCATGTCTCGAAACTTACTAGTTGTTATTATTGTTATTTCCTAGGATCATTAACTTGTTCTATCTGACTTATCATCTCTGTTTGCCCTGTTATCCTCTCACACAGTCCATGCTATCAGTTAAATAACCTACTTAATCATCTACATAGTCCTGAAATTTTCGTATCCTCATTAGCATTAGAATTATTTCGTTGTTGCTGGAATCCAAAAACCTTACTACACTTAGTCATTCGCACTCACTCAAATCACTTATGTATGTATAAATGATTGAAAACAGACTACAATTAGTGCAGTCGACTGAACAGACTTCCATCAACTCGACATAACCAAATGCCTGAAACCCTGCTTAAAGGACATGAGGTAACTGAAAAGAAATCAGTTTGTACATTCCAGCTCGTGAACAAAATCTCCTTTATACTTTGCTGACAAAACTCATTCTTCGTCGAAACTGATGACTCCATCTCAATCTCCTTGAATGATTTGAACTACTTATAAATGCGAAAAAGGAGCATTGATCATCAATCCATTGTACAATCATCGCTGAGAGACTAAAGTGTTTTAGTGACTTAACTGTTCTGTGTCCGTCCTAGAAAAAGGTTAACCTATTGTGAATGATGAACAGCGCTGTATTTGTACTGCTGTTTTTATGGGTTGTCTGAGTGACCGAAGGAAAAGGTTGATTGAGCAGGTTTTGGAATGGAATTCCAGTAGACTTGATCTATTTGAACTTACAATACCTGATGAAGTACGAAATTCTTATATTCAACACAGTTTTAGAAATGTGAATTCAATGGGGTCATGCGGTTTTTTTTCCAGGATGGCAATCGGAGATTTCAGACAAAATGCATTAGAGTATCTAGTTCATCCAAAACTTCTGAAGTTGCGGAAATATTGAAAGAAAAGTTTTGCATCCAAGAACCGTCTCTCATCGATAATCACTTCGGGATTTACGAGCATCACGCAAACGGAGGTTTGTTTTAGTTTTACAAAATGTATCTTTCAATATTGTTGCAAGCCTCATAAAAATATTGTACTTGATTTATTATGATATTCATTCAAGGATATTCCTGACTTTATCACAGGGGATGTCATTTTGAGCAGCATGCCTGTGCTATTTTTCAGTATTTATTTTACTGGCCAATAGTTCTTTCTATTTTCGTAATGCTTTACATAAGACAATTTTATTCCAGGAATTAAAACTAGAGGTCGACCTGTGATATTATTCTAAGGTGCATATTATGTTTCACCCACATGGTTAGCTCAAAGGTTCGCAGTAGCGTAACAATCATTTTATCACCAAAGTAATCCTTAAGATGAGTCTTAATTGATTACTCTTATCGTATGCTTCGAGATCGATTGACTAAAACTCAAAAAGATTTATGAAACTGGCGAAACTGTAATCTAATATACATTGGTGTGATTCAGTTATATAAAAAAGTGATCTGTGGTAGTTATAAGAGGTTTGCGGCATAAATCATCTAAGATTGGGACGTTGATAGCCCTCCAAACCGAGAATCAATATTTATAACTGTAAATCTCCATTTTTGAATGGTAAAATCTTATTGAAATATTATTTTCTATCCCATTTTGTTAACAACATCAAAAGATGCTTTAGCTTTTTGGTCGATTTCTCAAGCATCTCTATATATTACTTGAAGTAACAAAACATTATTTCATAGTTTACTGTTTCATTTCCAAACTGATAGTTCTCACTTCCTTTCAAAAGTGGTCCAATCAGCATCTATTTCTTGTAGTTTGCATCATATTTGTTACTACTACAAATATTACCGCTCGTACGAGCAAGATGATTGTTTATTCTTATCTTTGCCGAATCTCGGTACTTTAGTTATGATATTTCAGTGGAGTCTCAAATAATTCCGGTTCATAATAATTCTTACTGGTTATTCGTTTAGACCACTTTCATTAGCTTAATGATCGTCTTATCTATAGTGATATCTTAAACTTATACTATTAACGTGGCTGTAAATATTAATCCCTTTCAACTGCTGTGAAAAATAACACATGTCTAAAATATCCATTCACATACACGCTTTATCAATCGTATTTACCTTAAGATATGTAGAACGACTAATAATTCCGTACTTGTTTAAAAATAAACACAGTAATGACGTTGATAATTTGCAAATGCAGATTCACGTATTTGGTTTTAAACCAATTTGTGAAAGATAGCGAGACTACCTAGTTGCCGGAATCTAATTAAATACTGGAGAGTACAAACTTTCAACCTGCCGTCCTAGATTCAAGTACTTAGACCATTAAAACCATTCCATACACAATGTAAAAAGACTCATCTTCATATTCTAAACAGAAAAATATACCAAGTTCAAGTTGATTAATTACGAACAATTATATTGTTTGGCTTTGTTACCACTAGCCACTAAAATTTCAATAACATAATATTATGCCTTTACCATAAACAAAATAATTAACCCTAATATTCATTTTGTCAACGTCTTAATTTTTGTCGAATTCTTATCTTTTTTGTTAACGCATTAGTTAGAAGACTGACAAATGATGAATATCCTTTGTTAGTTCAACTCAATTGGAGTAGATTAGATAGAGATGGAAAGTTTGTCTTGAAACTGGAACCTAACGGTGGATATATCCAGGTATGTCTTTCCTTTTTTTAGTTGAATTAGTTGCTCTTCTATTCTTTACTTATGGATAAAGAAAATACACATCTGTTATCTAAGTATTTCATTAAATGTATAAAAAAATAAATAGTTGGAAAAATCCCTATTTCCTAAAATATTTTTGAGGGTTTTCAAGTTTAAAGTCTAAGCCTTCGATAAATAAAACTAGATATTCAACAAACCCCAAAGTGTAATTCGGCTTTGTTATTTAAGTTGTCGAAACTGTGCTGTCTTCAATAAGAATTTTCGACTCCAGAAGGCTGGAGATTGTTGTGACCTCAAGTTAACAAAAAGGAGTTTCTACAATGAATGACATAGTGTCATTCCGTGACATAAGACTACATCTGTGTCACTGTTTATTTTTCAAGGAAAAGAGTATACCATTAGATTAAAATATTAACCTTTTTCGAATAAATGCGCATAAAATATTTTTATTTTAATTATTCACTATTCAAGAAAAATATTCCAGAAGGTCAAAGTGAAACAAAATTGTGTAATTATCGAAATAATGGTGCTGTTAGCGAATCTATGAGCAACCCTAAAACTCGTCTGTTTAAACGTGGTTGGTCTTTTCGACGTGAAAAGATCATTTCTTCTGTGACTGCGAAAACAAACGAAAGATGTAGACCACCATTAGGTTGTGCAGCAGGTGTAGGATTATCAAAAAGTCCTCGATCTAATGTCATTCCCGAAAACTCACTGAATTGTTTACCAGGATTAACCAAACATAATGATGGCGATAATAATATTCATCATCGGCATCATAAAAGCAATGCAATTTTACCCAACTCTGATACTCTTCCCGACTCATCATTTACACGTACAATATCAGATCCGGAAACAGCAATGCAACGAAAACGTCAACGTACATTAGAAGCTAAACTTATGCAAATGTTGCATCATGATAATCTTGAAAAAGGTAAGTTTATGAATTGAAAAGGTCTTTTTTAACTTAAACCGACTTCTTATAAAAAAAATAAGATTGTTGATCTTTAAGAATATGTATCGATTCAAGTTGTTTTTCCGTAAATCAGAAAATTAACAAAGCTACTCTTTGAAGTTGAATATTCTGTTTGTACTGTATGTTGTAGAATAGATATATATAAATATCTAATTAATCTGTGTTACTTTTTAAAAACTATACTGATGGACGCTATCGAACACGACTTTGATTTAGAATCGATGAACGACTAACTTACCTAACTCGACAAGAGTAAATGAACTGGTTTGTGTACATTGAGTTGGTCAGTTGTGCCAAATTATCGTTCACATGAACTCATAAAAGTAGGCGACTGTGGTATTTTATACGAAGATTTGGTTCCTTAAATATTTTTCGAAACATAACACAGGTCAATTACACTATTTATTTTACACAAAGCTGTTGTTTGTTTGATTGCATCCAAATTAGTTTTAGCTTTGCATTAATTGACCATTTAGGCTGACGACACAAGCAGACTGGATTAGAAACTTTCATATCATCTCATTATAACCGAACTCGACTCTTTAGTTAGCTAAGTAGTAACTTATGTCAAGATCGTTAAATTGTTCATTTTTAATACTTAAAAATTAAAGGTTTTACCAGAACAGAGTTTAATCAATTACAGTTTAAATTTACAACCTATCCAAACTACCATTTCGCTGTTAGCCACATACCAAACATACTACATTGATAGACACATGTAGTTTTTATTTTATAAAAGCGTATATTTTTTTGAAAAAAAAAATAAAGTAATAATCAGTCACATAGGGCAAGTGTGATTTACTTGGATGCTGAGATATTATAGCTTATTTTCAGTGAATACCAATAGAAACATGTTGTTTCATTCTGATAGTGATGAAGTTGTAAAAGGAGTGTTGATATTAAAAGTTTGATTGACTCCTTATTTACCTTGTTCATCTGATCAATCAGTGAGTTATATGTAATGAAAGAACTAGTAGAGGCGTTCCGCGCCTTAAGTAACTCTACTCCATATTGATATGGAGAAAGGAAAAACAATTAAAATTAAAAAAATGAAGAGGCACAAAGTGTTGATAATGATGATAATAATAATAATATTCATAGTGGAATAATGATTTGTGCACGTAATAGTTATGAATCCCAAGATTTGTAGGAAGGATAAAAATCACTGTGACCAAACGTCTTCTTTTATAGATTGTGACTATTTCTTAGAATTTGAGCAGAAAGTTCACACCGCTCAACGTGACTCTCTGTTCAATAGTCAATAAACATTATGAACTAATACCGTACCAACTAAGCGCTCTATTTAACTTGGTTATTTAGCTGTTTATTAGTTTGTGGTTTTTATTCATTTAATTTATCCATGAAGTAGAGCAATACAAATGAAAATACTGCAATCTAGTATCAATTCAACCATGTGTCATGTTACAACATAATGTAATCTTGTGTATAGTTTTTGTGTACAATCAATATGCTGTCACATTTTGTATGTTGCGATGTTTCATATAATAATAATAATAATAATAATAATAATAATAATAATAATAATAATTTAAATTAACCTCAGCCGTTGATTTGATTACAACAACTATAATGTTTATAAAAAAATGTGAGGACATCATTGTAGTCTACTTGTTATAAATTCAGTGTTGTAATCAATCATCGAGTAATTAGGTATAAGAAACAATGTAAGCGTTAATAGTACTACTACTCGGTCACTCAAACCGGGATAGGTCGAACGGGTTTCGAACCTGCAACTTAGGCTGAGAGTCATGAAATCTAACTCGTATTTATTGACCCATCTTTGATTTTTTTTTTAGTTGTAAATTTAGCATATCTGTTCATCTGCATGAAATAGATTATTTATGGATGTCTATGATTGTTTGTTTACATTTTATGATTATGTTACATAATTTCTACGTAATTTCCATGATCAGTCGACATAAGATTTAAACGCAAAATTTCAAACTAAGTACACTCCATGTGAAGTGAAAATTGTTACTTCGAACTAATGTATAGTTCTAAGTAGGCACTAGTGCTGAAGATGATCTTGAGCAGTTACAAAGCTAGTAAGTTGTCTCATACATTCACAAGTTCACTTCACTGAATTTAAGCTAATTATTATGCTTTCTAGAGATTCTCTACTATACAGATAATGTTCAAATTAGATTTCAGTTAATATGAAATTGACTAATCATTTGTAAATGATCAGTTGAAGTTGAAAGCCATTATGTGTAGGTGGTTTTTGAAGATGTTTAATGTTTGATTAAATAGTATAGAACAACTACAAAGCTTCCACTTCATCAGTATTCAACAAGAGATATATCATTCAACTATTGACACTTTTGTACAATCGAAATTGTCACTTAATTAAATCATAAGATTTATTTGTTTTAACATGTGTAAATCTGATTTCACTAAACACATCTTTTAACATTATAAATCCATGCATTACTCTAATAAAATTTCATTATGATATTTGAAATCAAAGAACAGATATGTAGTAATAGTTTATTTAGTCGTAGAGTATTACTAGAAAATAAAATTGATAGCTTTCTACTTTGTCCAGTGTGTAGCATTTCATTGAAGTTCATTTATACCCTAATTCCCACAATGTTCATCATTCCAATTGAATTATTTCATAGAATTGTCATCACGTTATATGTTGGTTATGTAAACAGTCTCTCTCAGAAACCAGTAGGATAATGGAAGAAAAAACAGAAACCACAAGTTTATTATGCAGTTATTTATTTATTTTTTCTTTCCGCTTGCTGTTGTTGTTTACATTTAGAGATGATGCAGTATTCACATACAACGAGTGCCCACACACACACACATAGACGCATATATATAAATACATAGATGTATGCATGCATGTGCATACACAACACAAATCATGTTTATTCAAGTTTGTTCATTGATTTAGTGCCGATGAATAAATTCTCTTCTGGTATTGTGTACCACTATAAGAATAATAACTGCCAATTACTCTTTCACATCACTATTATTATTATTATTATTCTGTTGAGAGTAAACAACATTGTGTAAATGTTCACAGGCACAAAAAGTCGAGTTCTATTTTTTGCTTTACACTTATGATATTATTATTAGCCTTTTTTGTTAAAACTAATCCGTTAGTGTGTATTTTCATGAAAATCTCGCCGACATTTTTCTTATCGTTCCTACCACTAAACAATATATATATACGCGTACAGGTGTATCACACTATTTACTACACTCAATATAAAGTTAAACGATATTATATACCGTTGAAATGATAACTTCAGACATGTTCCTCTCTTTGTGTATCCGTGTATGTATGTGTGTGTGTGTTAGTGTATGAATAAGATGAACAAACAAGAGAAGTATAACCACCAGACTATGATGGTTAATTATAAACTGATTTACACTGTCCATTTGTATGACTTTTTTTTTAAACAAACCGACTATTGAAAATCATAAATCCTAACAAAAATTATCATAAAGAAAATCATTTATACCTCAATTCATTTTGAATGATGCTTGAAAGATGTAAAGAATGATAATAAGTTTAGAAAAAGATGTCAGTAAATAATAAAACAAACAAACAACATAATACAATCAAAGAAGTTTTAACAAAATAGTTTTCTTGCTTTTTCTTTAAAAAACAATACACTTCTCACTATTGTTTCAATCATATTGATTGTGACCATCACAAAAAATCTGTTTTTCTGAAATCGATCCAACTTAAAGCAATGATTGGAATTGTTCTGATAAATAATCATTTAAAAACCTTGATTAATGTAAATATTGTCTTGTGACTGAGCAAAAATGAACTATAGTAAGTTGTCATTTCTGCTTGAAGCTACACTACATGTAGGAAATGGAACACATTGAAAGCCGATTCCTTATAAAAGTGTCGGTTTTTTTTTGGTGAATAACAAAGCTACAAACATTTCGTGCTTGCTCCTTCAACTTGTGTAACCCTTTTTCAATTGCGAATAAATCATAAGTTATTTTTTTCGTATACGAATCCCTCAGTGACCCTTAGCTTAAGATCGAATTCTATAGATTATATTTACAAAATTATATGGTTTAACACTGTCGTGCATTTTGTTTAATATAGGATGATTTGATATGTCTAATTGATAATCTGTTTTCATGTTATCACTATTAAGCTACTAAACATAACGAATAAAGGTATTCAGTCGTTGAATCAACATTGTAAAACTCCTTTAACCAAAGGTTCATCAAAAAATTATGAATCTCTAACTAGTACTGTTCACCAGTCACAAGGATTGATCAATGATTTCAAAATATCTTAAAGACTAAGTGTAATTTAATGTAGGTTAGCAAAATCCAAATTAGTTTTTTTTGTATCTGTACCTATCTTCGTCTATTCACAAAGTCATCAGTGTTGAACTTCGTTGAATGCCAGCTCACTGGTCTAGAGATTAGGCGCTGGTGCGTAAGGTTGAAGATCCTAGGTTCGATTTCCGCATGGAGGGTCGTGAATCCTAACTGCTAATGAATATCCTATTAAGACAAAATATTCGTGCCTCCAAGATTCCAATAGTGGTCTAGCTAAGGACAGTTCGTAATTTCGACAGTGGGAAAAAATATATCTATATTAATTTTCGATTGACCCCAGATAGTAGCGAACTTCACAACAATAGAGTTTAATTACTTATTAATATCGTATCTTTTTCTTCCCCTTAATTATTTTTTTATTGCAGGTGGAATGTTAAAAATTTACGGTGGTCAATTATTTCCTGAAATACCTTATAAAACATTATTAATATCAATTACAGATAATGTTGCATATATTATCCGTGAAAGTTTAAATAAATATGGTTTAGATGAAGCAGATCCAGATGCATATTGTTTAGTGATGCGTAAACGTAATTCACATGATATATCGACTGGATTAATTGGTGTTGAAGAACTATTGTCCGATGATACTTGTCCATTAGAATATTTATTGACTTCATTTTCACCAACAAAATCTACTGATGATGACACAGTGATCACTTTTGAAGTAAGTATAATGTTTACAAGTGTATTTTTAAAAATTGTATTTTGTATTTTACTACCTACCTACATAGTTTTGTTCACCAGTCGGTGTCTTCATGGATTAATGTTATGTCTTGATTCAGCTGCTGCTACTGGATAGTTTACTTCTCTTCATAGATCACTCCTTTTTTGCCGTTCGATGAATAATAACTTGGTTATCTAAATTGTAAAATACTGTCCGCGAGATTTATAAGTTTTACATGTAATCTCCGATTGGATTGTGCATACTCACAACTGAGTAGGTCCATACCTGGTCGAAGAAGATGTTCAGTGATCCCTAGGTCCCTATAATTATCATTCCGAAGTCAAGTTATTATGCAAACTATCATTCTTACCTATTTTATACAGTAGAAAGATATCTTTTATATCATCTGCAATTATTTCTGTTCTAAATTTTTGTTGAAATAAATGTTTACCACAAATAATCATTGATTGAACAACCGTCAAAAAATCAATAACGTCTGAACAGTTGTTTCATCTCTCTACCATTAAATAGCACCATTCAATATCATGAAACAAAATATGATTTATTGTATTGCTCATCAGCAAAAACTCGAATTTATGGCAGTGTTATATTCGCTGTAAGCATAATTTCAGTTTCATGTCTGTTCGATGTAATGGTTATGGGTATGGGTATGAGGGCGGGTGTAACTTCCCGGCTGCCCACACTCTGAAAGTGTCCTCATTGATAAGTCTAATCAATAATGGTTGAAATTTCTTAAAGTCAGTTAATCTCTAATAAAAGTACAATATGTAGCTTGTAATCACCCAATCAGTCATCATCAACCAATTCACAAATATATATATATCAGCTTCAATACAGTGAAAATATAAGTCGTTAAGCAGTTGATATAACAACAGTATCAGTGAGAGCAAAAAGCTAAACATAGTATCATTCAGAAAGATTTAGTGAGCGCTGACAATAGAAATAATGAAGTAATATTAAAACTGGAAATCTTTGCTTATCCAAAATCATATCGAACAAACTGCAACCGAAAAGCACAAACAGCTGTTTTGTCCTACCACGCGACTCATCAGCAGTGCACATACAGAGCTCCTGCCACAAGGAGGTGAATCCAGGATGCACAGCTCTCACATCGCTAATTTAACTTTTAGACTACTGAGACAAGATCGATTTCTCTATGTTCACGTAATTAGTTAAGAAGTTAACAGTGATCATTTTAATGAGTCGAATTTTATTGTTTCTGGTGTACATTTTCGTTACCCTAAATTTATCCCATTGTATGAATCAACTCATTAATTTCAACAAAAATGTGAATAAATGAAAAGAAATTGAAAATTTCTTAAAACAATGTGTCTATTTTATCAAGACTATTGTTAATTAATTAATTAATTAATTTAGTTTAACAAGCAAATCAATTTTCCAATTCTTTGTTGTACATTTTCTCTCTCTCTGCTTCTCTCTGTTTCTCCCTCACGTTGACTTGGTCGATGTTTCGAAATAAGAATTACACTATTTGTAGATTATTTAACAAAAGACTGATCTTATCAGAAAAGTTTCATTATTTTAATGAAACTGTAAAACTCAACTACTGAGTTTTGATTGAATAGATTGACTAAATAGCTAATAAAATAATATATTCAGCGTTTGAATCCAAAGGTACTTGGTTCAAATCTCAGCGTCAGCACTAACACCGTAATATAGCAGGTACATCCAGCTGACGAGTTTTCAGTGAGACGAAACGTGTATCATGAATTTGATTGCTAAGCCACATTCTATCTATTCCGTAAGAACTTTAGGAGATTATTGTTTAGCAGTCAAGTCATAAACTTTTGATTTATTTTTCGTCTGGATATTATTCAATTGAAAAAGGGTTGTTATCCTACTTAGGATCTAAATTTCTTTCTCTCTCTCTCTCTCTGTGTTTCTTTTTCATGTTGGACCTACCTGATGTTATTTATAACAAAAAAAACCAAGGTCTTCATGTTAATTCATTTGTTCATCGGTTCTGTTGTTCCTCTTATTCTCACTCCAATCTACATCACTTGGATATATGTATGTACATATGTCTGTATGTTAGTTTTGCAGACTGAATGTCCTGATGCATTAGTCTTCATTTCATCATCTCTTTGTGTCTGATAAACTCAACATGAAATTCTACATTTGTTTGTTAGATTAGTAATGAATAGAAATGGGCGTTTACATGTAATTATTATTTCTAATAAACAAAGATAGATTTTTGTTATTGTTTATTACATAACTGATGATGATTGACTATAATTGATTTCCATTTACTGAATAAGTGTCATGTGTAAGTAATTCCATGTTTGATTAATGTACTAAGGTTATGATTTACACTAGTCACTAGTTTCCAGGAGGGAATTTATTGTAGTTATAATACAAAGCATGGATCTGTATAATTAACCAGGTTGGAAGTGAAGTTTGCCAAAAAAATGATTGTTTTGATTGTCACAAAACGTTGTAATCACTTTAAGACGCCTACAAGTCATAGACTAGTTCATTTGTACGGATTGGAGTTGAATCTCAGAGTAAAATAAGACATCTGACTAATGCTGTTTGATTTTCAACGCTGATTTATATGTATGTATGTATGTATGTGCATAAGCATCCGTGTCTGACCAGAACCCTTTTTATTCTAAGAAATTGTATACTTCTAAAATCTATGTACATATGTCTTTGAGGAGCTCACTTTAGAAAGCAACACATGAAAAGGGATGTTTTATTCTTTTAAAAAAGCAGCTTTGCTTTAAACTTTTAATATTTGCACTATTTTCCTTAAATTCACATTTTTTGGAATACAAATACACGAAGGGCGTACTAGCAATAAACAAACCATAGAATCATCAGGATAAGATACATCAGATGTCCCTTCAGACAAATGGCAAACTGTCAAGAATGTTTCTTGAAATTTCCTTTACTAACCAACATTATGCCTCAACGCAGGCGGTGGTTGAACATTCATAACGCACATTCAAACCACCTAAATCAATAAGAACTCACTACCTCGTCAACTGGGTTACCATCTTTCTTTAGTACTCTGCCTCTTACCTAGATATTATTCAGTCGGTTTTCACAGCAAATAGAAGAAATGCTTCCGAGATATCTACGGTCAGAAGTCTGCACCCTACGCATTTCTTCCACTTTGATGGACTTTGTTTTACAGTCATGCAGTGAAAAAGATTAAACTGCTAACCCGATTTGTCGTCAAGCTTAATATACAGCGAATTGATTCAAATTCGTTAATTCGATCCGTTTGAAATCAAGGTTATCAACTAATTGGGTAAAACCATATTATAGCGATGACCTTCAGGAGAACAATCAGACTTAGGGTAGTGCCTATTGGATTTGGCACAAAATCCAAAATGCAGTGAAGAGTAACTTGTATGTTCATAGAGTAGGTACAAATAGCTTATAGTTAATTTCTAAAATGCTTAAAATTGTTAAAAAAAGTCTTTAATCCAACTACATAGTCCAAGTGACTTTATGCAAATGCAAAATTACAAGAAACATTCTGCTCCTAATGTAGATTGTATCTCAGAGTACTGGTTGTAACCTATAGCATAATTATCAGTGTGTTTGTGATTTGAACATATTCTGTTATGCTAACTGTATGTCATATTAGTAACTCCAAAATTTAGCACTTTGAACCTTAACATCTTTAATGTTCACACTCATGATCGTGATTGTTAACCTGTAACTCCAGACTTTATTCAAACTCCGAGTTCCTGATCTTAAAATTATTCTCGTGTATTTATCATTACAAAGCTGTTTATGAATTCTGATTGTTTCCACTTTTCATGATAAATTATTTTTTTCTATAAACACTATCTTCTAATTTACTGAAAAGCCACTCAGGGTTATCTCTGTGATATATTTTTTACCACTAATGCAACTTTATTCGCAGAAAGTAATCAGCTTAATCACATCTAACAGCTGTTCTTGTTTCAGTCTAACTCTGATGAACCATCCATTAGGTGATGCGGCTTGTTTTTTTTCTTCACATTAATCCTACCACATAAATATGCCTTTCATGAGGATCCTCTTGATGACTCACCGATGCAATCAATTATTACTTCCGTTTCATCTCATAAAACAAAATTTAACCCTATATCTTTAGAAAGAGAGGTCACTGAGTTTGTTTTAATCTATTGTCTAGAATTATTTTGCGATTGTTAACTAAAAAGAGGCGGTCAATTTTCCACCTATTACTACTACTAGTAGTAGTATTGGTAGTAGTAAACATTAAGACAGACGGAGACATACAAGTATCATGGGATAATGTAAGTTCTATCCTGTATTTCATTGTGTAGTATGAGTCATAAGTTATAAACACACTCAGCAATTTTCTGTGAAAAATCTGTTAACAGGATTATGCTAGACTGATATGTTTTAACAGGAAATTTTTCAAACAATAAAGAGACTTTTTATGGTTTTTGGATTACATATAACACTGGAATCTAGTATGTGTATTTCACCGTATTTATGATTTGTCTTTTGACTTTATCCCCATTTCGGTGTTGATTTTCACACAAATATTCGAAGACCATGCAACAACCCAGATGTATAGCAAACTATATTGTATGGGAAACGGTAGGCTAGTGGTTGAGCTGTCCAACTTTTTCACCATTAAAACTTAGGCTTCGGAATTCGTTCCATCTATTTTGTCTTGTGCTTTCAGGTAGTCTCACTAACCCTCACATTTAATATTCAACTTGAAGAAAAGTACTCGAATTTGTACATAGGAATGTTGAGACTACTATTTAAGAAGCTTATATACACTAGAATAGACTAAGCTAATTCAATCTTGATTATCAACAGTGGGAAAACAGAGGCCTTCATAAAATAATAATGACAATAATTAAAAACGCTTTGTTCATCTTTTAATTGATAAATCGATTATCAACTTCCAAACCAAATAACCTGTTTGTGTGATAAGCTATAAAACCAAAGAAAAAAAATGAAATCCATTGTTCAACATCACGTTCATAATTTTCACTCTTTTTAGTGATGCATAGATAAGCAAAGATGTAGAATGTGTTCATTTTTATTGTACTATAATCTGGACACTAGCTGTTAGTTTGGTGATCTCCTATCGGAACAATCTATTCCAAATAACGTACATACGGTTTATTTGTAAAAAATTTATGTGATGAGAAAAAAATGGGGTAATATTTGTAGCTCAGAATTAAGATGTTTTAGATGTCATGCTTTCATTTTCTTATCAGACAACATCAGCCTGTACTTCAAAATTATGTGAAGAAATCCTAATATCTCACTTCAATGTTGACTGTATGCTGATATTGTTGTCCAAAAGATAATACAGGCCTTCCGTCAGTTAAGGCGTAGAAATTCTTACGTAAGTACATCAGTTCAGGTTGCCATGCGACATCAGCACAGAGACGCCACCGTCAGTTCAAATCCCATATTGGTAGAGATTAGGATCCGAAGATATTATTCAGGAAGTGTAATTCAGTGAGATAACTTTAGGAAGAGAAAGATAGAGGTGATGAGGGGATCAGAAGATTAGAATTTGAGAGAACACAACGAGTGGATGCACCTGCGCCATTGCAAACGATTTCGAGCCATGTTCAAGGTCTCTAATCATCAGTGACTTTCGTCTCGCGGATCCCAACCAGATAGCTTACATCTACCAACATGACTCAGTCCACTTGTCAGTGACTTCATGGACTTGTGCCATGTTTTGGTCTGGCCACCCCTAACTTCCTTCCAACCTACTCCTACACCACAAAACATAGCTCGTCGAGGTAGTCGGCGGTTAGGCATTCATAACACATGTCCCAACCACACTACAGGCCTTAAAACCAAACCATCTACCTAAGTGGCTATAACACTTTACAAAACTGTGAAATTATGTTGAAAGATCAATCTAAAAGTGTCAATGTTGTTTATTATGCGCTCACTTGAAAGAATAATTTTAATTATCACTAGAAGTACTATAAACGAATAAACCAACCACTACCGAGAAAAGTACTTTCGAGTGTCTTTAAACGGAAAATTCAAAAATGAATAATTTTTATTCCTAATCACTCAGAAATTTCCGATAGAGCTCATAGTATTGGAAATTGTTGGGAAAAAATAATTCTATTTATCATCACGAAATAAAAATGATCGTGTCAAACATTCAAACAGCTGCTCACATTTTTACTGCTAGATTTTTTTTTATAACACGTAAACTAATCAATCTTTGATTTAGTCTACTTTGTTAAGCATAAACTCGCAAAGAAGTCATTTTGTTAGCGGTTCATTGACTAGTTGGTAAATATTAGAATAGATAACAATTTTCACGCTTAAATTCTTTATATGAACATCATGACAATTATGCTTATTTTATAAATTCATTTTAACTGTTGAGCGAAATTATGTATCAATATGTTGTTTATATATGTTTATATAAATATGTTGTAGGCGTAAAGTTTTCTCATACATACAGTTGTGAAAATTGTTAAGTTTCATTGAAATCGTGAATCGATGATTGTAATATGTGTGCTTGCGCAATACTTTGAACTGATCAAAGTTAGACATTAACTTCGTTGGCAGCTGGCTCAGTGGACTGGCGTTCAAGAGTCTGCGCGCGAGACCGAAGCTCCTAGGTTTGATTCCCGCGGTTGGGGGTTATGGATGCGCACTGTTGATGATTCCCAGAACAATGGTCGACTCATGATTTTAATGAATTTTCTGTAAAATGGTGTTATACTTTTACAAAATTAAGACCGCAAAACTAACAATAAGCCTTATAAAACCAACAATCTTTTTCGAACAGATTTTATTACTTCTACTTTGAAATACCTTTGATTTATACAGACATTGTTCTGTTAGACTAAACAGTGGTTTGAAATAATATGTCTTACAAAAATTTCTCTGAAGAATACCCTTATTTAGTGTAAGGAACTAAAATTTGGTGAGTTGTTTTTTTTTCACATCAAGTTATTTTGTATTGCATTTTATTGCCTACAAAACAATTTTTAAATCCTTCGGCAAAATCTAAAAAATACACTGATTTCTATCTATATAAACGAGGCTTCAGTGGCCCGTGATCTGTTTCCAGTTTGTACGAACGTTCAAGTATGCTACGACATAAATCTTCCCTTTAATTTCCGTATATCATACCATTTTTTGTGAGACGGTGGTAACAAGAAGCCAAATACAGTTTTCAGGATGAGTTTATTTCATGTTACATTCATGCAGACAGACATGAGAATACGAAACGTGTTGGCAAAGCGAAGTGGAGAGGGCTAGTGTGCAGACTCAATGCAATGAAGCATAACTGAGTATTCACAGTCGGACAAAAACAAACTATACATGTAGTAAACGAAGTAAACAGTTCACATGTCCTCTAAAATGTAAACAACAAAAGAAATGATCTCGACTTATCGCTACATATACTACAAGTTTCTGTAACGTCACTTTTTCAACACAAAAAGATAAAATCTCTTCCTAAATCTCTAGAATTTCATAAGCACTTTTCAAAACCACCATACTCTTAAAGATTTTTTTGTTTTACTGACAAACTTTCATTGATAATAGACAATGTGTTGACTAAAATGTGTCATAAAATCCTCAAAGTTGATAGTATAATGCTTTGCTAACTTTTATGATTCTAATATGCTAATAAAGTTGAGAGTGGAGCGTTTAGACCGAGAGCTGTAAGTAATTAGTATATTTCACGAAATAAAGAGTAATTGTTGCTATTAACAAACGTTTAAAATAATCGACTCAAAGAAAATTTATCAGCGTGGTATGATTAACCAAAACGTTTCACTCTCTCATACATCTTCCAACCCATATGTGCGGTCACCATCAATCTGTCTGAGTTCTACTCATTTGCAGCTCAGCAGTTAAGTCTCTTTATTTCTCTTTTCTGAAGATGAATCCACTGGCATCAATTCAAGTCTGTAAGATAGTACAGTCGGTCTTCGAAACGCTCACTGCATATTTCATGTTACACTATGGTTAAATGCATACAGTTGTGCTACTTTTAGAGTAGACTTATTAATGATAAGGCTTCTGAATTCTATCAAGAAACAGATTCTCAATCAGACATAAAGATTATTCTGTAGAAAGTACAGATTTAGCAATTTAATTTTAAATTTTGATTTTGTCATATCCAGTATTTCAACTTTATGTTAATTATTTAAGCTGAATAGTGGCTAATAGCAGCATATGGAAGTGCACTTCACGCTATCCAGGCCTCTTCGGTTGATTATTACATATTTTTCACAATCCAGTAGCTATTTGAATTCCAAAGTAAAAGGTTTGGTATTTGAGTTTAAGACTAAACTTCGACACTGTTATGCTCGTCAGTTGATATGCTTGAAAGTATTACAAGTTCACCTTAGTCTGTAAACGAGAGCAAAGACAAATGATCCAGTGACAAGACAGGCTACTATAATCCGAGAGTCCCAAGGCCCCACTAGGTAGAGGATAAAGTCTTGACAAGACATAGAAAGTGTATTCTACAAGTACCCAGAAAGTATGAGGTTTTTAAGCACACAAATCGAGTTTATTTAAGAATCATACGAACGCTCTTGAGAGAGCCACAAAATAGCATACTAAAATACTACATCAACCAATAACAGCCAGAGATTTTTCGGGTAGGAAATGCAATCTCAAGGTCAACTGATCAGCCCATGCGCTAAAACATAAAGTCTAAAATTAGGACCTTTATCAAGTGAGTTCTGGGTATCTAACTTCCCCAACAAATACTGAGATTCAGTTACATCCATCTTATGAGTCTTACGTCATAGAATCTACTGCAGCTTCAAATTTACTAACTTCTGTGACATAGATCATTATTACGACTATACTCTCACGATCCATGCATATTAACAGTGATTGATCAATTCGGATCCCTGAATATCAACGATGAGAATATATGGACGCTTATAAACTCTTATTAATGGTCGCTTTTATTATCTCACTAATTAAACTTATTCTTCAATACTTCAACTAATTCACTTAAGAAGGGGACTGATCGAAATGAAATTTTTATTTCTGTATTTGATACTACCATTTTAAAAGGGAATAAATTTTCTTGCAGTAGGCATATATTTGCTGTAGCGTACAGCCATGTATTCATTTGTATCGGTTTGTTTGAATTGGATATTTTCATTTTCTATCGATATTAATTCAAATCATTTTATTACTGTTTTTTTTTCAAAAAAACAAACAAACTAGAACCTAATGTTTATATGTATTATAATAGATTTTCCATTAACGCATTTAATGAGGGGTATATATTTTTTTCTAAAAAAAAACCTTTTTCTTTCATAGTCATAAATTATGATACATACCAGTGAGTGTATCAACGTCATCAATTGTATGTTAGCTTCTTCTTATGCGCACAAATCTTATTTCATTGTATCACGTAAAGATAAGAAAAATGCATTATTGCACTTCCATGTTTATCAAGTAAAATTAACTTACCAATAGGGTGTTTGTGTAAATTATTGGAATTTATCGCCTACATTACGGTCTAATCAAAGAGTTTAACAACCATTGAGAACTAGGAAACAATGAACATCTTTTTCATTCTAATATTAGGCTTTTCAGGAATATACATGCCCAAACTTATTAGTGATGAAACCTCTGTAGTAATGATCACAATCATGAGCTGTATGACGATTAGTTTCAGAGTTCCAGTGAGAAGCCACTGGTGGAGTTTAGTCTTGTCGAACGTGTAAGGCGGCAGTCACCTATTAACATTAAGAGTTGATCGCATAACATCGCAAATTGACTCATGTCGAACATATTCACTTTACTAAGTCTCGACTTAGTAGTCTAAAGATTAAATGCTCACTGCAGAACCTGGATTCAATTTTCAATGGGATTGTGAATACACACTTTTGAGCAATGTCATACTAGGCGGAAATAATTCTCCATTGTTTCTTGGTTGTCAATCATTGTTTCAACCATATCAGTCCGTAATGTAAATATGGAAAATGTTATTTTTCACTAATTTAAACTATTAGATATTTCGTCTATCTAACTATCTATTAATCCTCTTGATTTTATTCACTTGATTAACTGTCTAAGTTAAATTGAGTCAGTCGATTTGTTACAACTTTTTTGCTGGCTGAAAACACTGAATAATCTATCGATTAAAAATATTATTGAAAATCTTTTTACATAACCTATATGATGGAATTATAGCCAGTTAAGTAACAAAGAAAATTTTTAAAAAAGACTCTTTTGTACTACTAGTATAGGCTGCCTTAATAGTACATATTCAAAACTTCATTCATATTCACACTGCGTTACCTGAAGATACTATGACGTTCATATTAATTTCGAACTGTTCAATTGCTTGTTTGTATGTTTTAAATCTAAAGCGTCCATGTTAAATATGCTTAATTCACGCCTGCTTTATATAGTTTTGGGTTTATTTATCTGATTTATACATAATTAGTATATTTACGCAGTTAAACATGTGTTAAAATGTAAGCCAGCAATATTTGCTAGGAATCTAATTAAAACTTTGTATTCTCGTAAGCTTCATACAGTCACCTGTTAGCTTAACTTGTTAACTGTACTTTGAACTATATCATACTGTGCAATTTCGCAAGAGACATCTTCAATCTATTTTTTTTCTTTCATCATAATATTGACCGTTTCAGTCACATTGACTGGAATGTCTAATAAAATTTAAGTAGACTAGAAAATTATTTAGTACCTAGGCGATTTAGTTTATGCATTAAATTCATAAAAAAGCATAATCATCATTAGTGCTTTGATATCAAAGAGAACATCATTCAGTTGTTATGATCAATACGTATTATGTAAGATGTTGTATACAGTTTGCTCATTATTATTATTATTACTATGACTGATCTTAGATAAGTAGTATTTTATTGTGTGGACATTATAACTATTACGGTCCATTTCAGCCTGAACGATAAATTTTTATCTGGCATTTTGTTACATATATATATATATATATATATATATATATATATATATATATATTTCTTTTTCCTAAGTTTAGCAATAAGTAACGATTCAGGTTGGTAAACCGATAATCAATAATCGAAATATTTGATTATCATAAAATTATTAAAACCATGAGTCAGTTCTTGCCAGATCACCTGGAAGCACTGGATAGAGCAGTTGGATGCCAACTTAGTGGTCCAGCGGTTAAGCGTTCATGCGCAAGACCGCAAGTCCTGGGTTCGATTCCTGCGACTAGTAGGTAATGTGGCTATGCACTGCTAACGAGTCCCATACTAGTACGAAACGGCCGTCCAGGCTTCTAACGGTGGTCTAACAATGATTGATTCGTGATCTCAACAATAAACATCAATCTCCATAACTCTATACTGAAAAATAGTATATGATTAGTTAATTTTTGATTAATTGCTATATATCGCAAATTGTTGTTGTTGTTATGCTTACTAAAGTTCATTTAATCTTACATTGTATTGATTTTTGAATACAATTAATTGCATAGTATCATTCTTAGCAGGTAACCTATTTTAGCTCTGAATTTAGTATTCTGCTAATGTAGGGGATGAGTACACAGTTATCTACGAGCGATTAAAAAGCGGAGATGAAATATTTTCCCGTAATACTCTATTTTTTTACAGTAGTTCTATAATTTATGTCTTCAAAGTTTACAAGCACTGTGAATTTTCGTAAAACGACATTTTAATTGATGCCTACTTATGGAATTATGTTTTCATAGATTTAGAAATACTAATTCATTACTCCAAAATAAATTACTAAAAGTTAGTTGTATCAAGACTCATTTTCAATAGTTTTCCATTGTTAATCACATTGCCTATTTGGTAAGATCAGTAATTCTTCTACCCGACCCTCCAGGGTGTCAGTCATGGTTCCAGTTAGCTTAGTGATAACGTCTTTGACCACAAAACTAGGTGACACGGGATTGAATCATCCAGGAAGCATCAGTTCCCTTAAAATTATAGGTTTGTGTTGCTGACAACTGCAAAAAAAGCTTGAAATCCAGGTCCAGAGTTTCTTGTAAACTACCTGCAACCACCTCCTAACATCCCAACATAGTGCACGCCATATCATGTCACCAAGACTAGTCAAAGGTTTTATATTTGTATAGACTTGTGGAAAGGTGTTAATTTCTATTCGATTGGCTTGGTAGTCTCAACAAAATTCAACGATCTGCACAACCCTCTGCTGATAATTATCATGCTGTCGCTAGTGACTAACGGAGTCTCCTACAAGGACGAAACAGCCATGAATTGCATCTTACCTTTGAACAATTGTTCAGCTTGATACAATCGGTGATCTCAATCGAAGTGATGTATCGTTGATTATTTTATTTAATTTGTTTAACAAAGCTTCACAGTTCATGTTTAAAACATTGAATTAAATAACACAGCACTAATCAATCCATTGTATGCACTTAACAACGACGCTTTTCTATTTTCAGTTATAAAGTAGTAGTAGAAGTAGAAGTAGTAATAGCAGTGTGAGTGACTATTAATGGTACTAATAGTAATAATAGTAGTAAGAGTACCAGTCCCAGTAGTTAAATTTATTTACAAATGGTTCTCATTCAAAAAAAAGGATAAACTATTCTAGTTTTTTTCTGAATAAAATTTGGAGTCAATGCGCATATATATTCATACATACATCATTGTGCACACGATATAAAACATTATTTCTGCGTTTTAACTAGAATAATTCAACTAAAAAAAAAAATACAATTGAATCTTCGTGATACACTTTTGTTTCTATCTCTGTATACAATCATTTGAATGCGACTTTAATTATTTGTTGTACAAAATTTAGTACAACAACAGATGGTTTAATGCAAACATATGTAAACTAATCAAATAGTGTTGTTGATTTTTTTTTCCTTTTTAAATTGCTGACTATTTTTAAATGGGTTCAATTTTTTTTGCTGGTGTGTTCATTCCATTGACGACTGCATTTCATTGAATGTTGTGTCATGGTTTTTTTTTTCTCTCAATGTACTACTGTAGAATAGGAATTTTTTTTAAATGAGGAGATAAATTATGATAATAATTTACGAATAGTTTTTTTTTTCAAATGGCTATAAATTTTTATTAATCCAACTATCTTGTTCATCTATACATTCAATTTATTGTACAAAGATATTTTTTTTTCTGATTTTGAAAATGTACAACAAATGTTGAATATTTGATTTTTAATCAGAAAATGTATATAGGATATTAATAAGTAATGAGTAGATAGTAAATTTTATTAATAACAGTCGAGGAAATGAGAGAGTTATTAGAAGGTACACAATTTAGTCTCGTGTGCTGTTACGGGTAGGAGGGCGGATGTCAACTCCTGGCTGTCCACACCATGAAAGAGTGTTTCTTGAGGAATCTGAATAGGAAATGGGATTGGCGTTGGTTTTAGAGACCTGGGTGCGTGACCGCAGAGCCCAGGGGACAACTACTCCAGGCCGGTCACATGCAGATTTTTAAGGGAAGTATGTAAAGCGTTAGCTCAGCATGTTTTAAAAAGCCTTACCTCCGGAGACGGGAATCCGTGAAGTAAGGTGAGGTGTAACACTTTTAGGGTCGACTTTCTCTAACTAATTCCTTCGTTGTGAGAAGGCTGCATCGCTGCAGATGTTGGTTGTCCGAGAGAAACACCTTACTGCTGTCACACCCCTCTATAACCGTTAGTAACACTTCGCCCTCAGACCTTGAGTAGCTGCTTTTAGTCTCATCGTTCTCTAGTCGACCTGCCTGGTATGGTAGGACCGGAAGGAACATATGTTCCAGACAATTTCTTTCGGTTGGATCATCGCGATTGACAAACCCGACCACCACGTCAAGCTAGCAGCTATGATCGGTTATTACCAATAACTATATTGAAATTAATGCTAGAAAAAAATGACATTTCGGTTGAATGTAATAAGATAAATTTGATCATAGCAAGAAACAAGTTTTATCAATAAGATGTATTGTGAATAACAGTGGAATCTGAAACACATAATTCAATTTATGTGAGATTAATATTCAGTATGTTTCACTTTAAACGCTAACATATAAACCACTGATATACTGTCTCATTGTACAGATTTGTATATATCTGAACTGGGTTGTTTAGTGGAAAACCTCAAAGATTATCGATTTTAGAAAATGTCCTTTTAAAATATCATTTAGATGTGTTTAAAAATGCTGATTCACAATAAACTGTTATGAGATAAAAAATTTTTTTAATGTGTAATAAAGGACAATTAAGGATTTTTTCTAACATGTTAATGGAATTTTGATTGATAAACTATTGTACTGTCAAAAAGAGATGGATAAAGGCTAGTAGTGAAGTTCAGAACATGCATTTCGTCCTATCTGGAACTCGTCGGCTGGATGTGTCTGCATCTCAAAGTTGATGTTCACTGTGGAACTCGAACCAAGTGCCGGGCATATCAAATGCTAACACGTTATCCAGTTAGCCAATGAGTCCAGACTGCCACTGGTTTGTGAGAAGGAGTTAAGTTTGATATGATACGATATGATATGATATCACAGGCAACTGTAACAAATCCATTTTTTTCGATCACTTATTCTTTGATAAATTAACACCTGACTACTTGACTTAATTTTTGAGGATCATATTAAAGAAATAATCTATTCTGCGATGATACTACACTAATCTTCTTATTTTATACTGAATTATTTGTTAAACATAAACATGATTGACCTACTGAAAAATTGACTCTTTTAAAATTGACTATACATATTACTGATAGAAAAAGATAACACCTGCTACTGCTTATATGATTTTATTTCTTAACTAATATTTAAAATGTTATATAACCATTATTCCTCTTTACATGACGCTTCTATGAAAAAAAAATTTTGAATTTCTCTTCGAATTTGATTGCTAATTGTTCTAGAGGATATTTCTCATTCTAACATTTCATATTGTAAATAAATGAATATCAGTTCATTCACTTACTCATAATAGGATGTTTAATGTTATTAAATTTCATTGTACAATCAGTGTTGACATGATTTTCATATGATTTCATTTTTAATAATATTGTTAATTAGTCACTAATATGATATTGTAACTTAGGCAACACAATTAATGCGTACAAATAATGTTACAGTGGATTTCGATGTTAGTAATTCATGTAAGCAAACAATTGTTCGAAATTGACATTGATAAAACAAGGCTGAAGTTATCCGTCAGTTAATTAGTCAGGAAGGATTTGATTGTAACTAATTTGGTCGCGTGTGTTGTTACGGCTATGAGGGCGGATGTCAATTCTCGGATGTGCACATTGTGGAAGAGTATTTCTTTAGGAACCTGAGAAGGAAAGTGTTTTAGCGTTGGTATTAGGGGTCTGGGAGTGTGACCACAGAGCCCAAGAGAAAATTGCTTGCAACTATAACGTTTTCAATATTTAATAATTGCGATATCAATGACTGTCGGTTATTTTGATTTCTGTTTATTTGCTTATGAATAGAGTGTTATTTTACTTCCAGGTTTTCATTTCAAGCACTTTGCAGTTGATTACATTTGTGTTCTCCATCTGATCTGTTGAATAGCAATATGCTGACTCATTCAGATTTAGATAGTTATAGATATTTTCAAATAACAAAATGAAACTTTTAATGAAACATGCACCCTTACTAAATAAACAAACAAGCGATCAAAAGTTCTAAATAGAATAAATTTACTGTAAAAAAATTGATATGATGTATGAACGTTAATTATTGAGATCAAAGCTATTATCCTGCTGTTACTCTATTGCTTTATACTTTTAATGGTTTCATAACTAGGTTGAATTTCTCGGTTCGCTGCTAGAATGCTTAATCTCCTTAGTATTTTATCTTATTACCGATATCCGCAACAAGTTTTTTTAAATTTGTGCAACAACTAGCCTTAGTTGATTGGGCTCTTTCAAGGTCATCTGCATGAATATAGTTTCATCCTGTACTCATTTTTTCTGGTTAGCGATTTTGGCAAGTTAGTTTTAGTTGGGATGGGGGCGCCAATCCCATGTCCAACCCCTCCTCCTTTATCCAGGCTTGGGACCGGCAGTAGTCCCGAAAAGACTACAGGCGGAGTTAGTTTCATCACTTAAACCAACATTAAAATTGAAGCAGTATTTCACGACTGATCCTTTTTCTTTGCTGAATGTCCAATTCCTTTATCTAACTGAACGTTATCTCTTTCTAAGTTGTATGTAGGACCTCGTTGATATAACTAAATCTTTCTCCTGATACCCTCAACCAGCTAATCGTTCAATGTATATATCACTATTATTCTTTGCCTAAATAAACTCTCGCTTACAGCTTCCTTTTTAGCACATTGTTTTTAAAAAACCTTGAACAAAATAAATCATTAGGTTTTTTTAGTTTTTTTTGATCATATCAGCGTATTGATAATTTACACAACAAAACATTATGTCAATCAATATTATAACTAGATATCATCTATCTCACAACTAATTTCAATTTATTATTATCTTACACTTTCTCACTTATGCTTTTCACATGTGTGTGTGTATATGTGTTTTAGTTGTTTAGTTATTTGAACTGGTTACAGAAGAAGAGTACAAAAGAAAAACAAGTTTTTCTTCTCTTCATATAATGATTAATTTAACAAATGTGTGCTTATTGACAAGATGTTAAAATTTCATTGAATATTCAACTTTCGTTTTGTTAAAGTTGTTAGTCTTGTTAGCTCTTCTTTTTCTCTGTGTGTGTGTTCTTGATTAGTGTATATGTGTGTATGCCTAGATATATATATATATATATATATATATATATATATATATATATATATGTCTCCCTTAAATTGAGCTTTCCGGTTATTTAAAATTTGAAAATACGCAGTTTTTTGGCTGCTTTTTGCAATCCATCTGTCATTTCATTTCGGATTCCACTCTACGTTTACACATTTATTGAAGTTTTTTTTGAACATATAACGTTTGGAAGAAATATACGTTTTCATCAGCACGTTATATCGCGAGTTGATTGAATCTGGAGTTGCATCATTGACAGCTTAACCAGTGGTTCTACTGGGTAGCTATTGAACACGAAACTAAGTTCATTCCTTGATGGGATCGTATGTGTACACTATTGGTTTAATAATCACATACTAGGATTAAAGAGATGTTCAGTGCCTGCTGATTCTCACTGATGCTCTAGCTGAGATCACTTTGTGATGAATATAAGCTGTAATTTTAAGATATCAGATCCTAAATTAATGACTGCACTTTGTTTTGCTTAAAAGCTCGTGGGATTATTTGTTCCGATCGTGCGTGCATAGCATCGTGGTTGAGCTTCGTTCTCTGAGCTGGATGGTTTGGTTGTGGAGCTTTTATTGTTGTTCTGAATAACATTATCAGCACAAACTTCAGATCTATTTGAATTTTGTGCTGATGATGTTGTTCAGAAGAACAATAAAAGCTCCACAACCAAAACATCCAGCTCAGAGAACGAAACTCCACCACAATCATCCACCTGAGCTATAATTTTATTCGAAGTACTTACCATCGTCGGTGTACGCTTGTGCGCTTTCCTATAGTCCTTACAGACCACGAGAAGTTATTATTAAGTCATCAAGTATATAGGAAAGTCATCCAAATTTCTTTGTGGGATAATTTATGCACATCAGCACTCCACAAATTCGTTTTGACACGTACTCATGATAAATCACATCCACTTACTCTATTATGTATCTACTTAACTCAAATAACTAGAATATAACGCTTCAGCTATTATTTTATTATCAAAACACATTAGTAGTTAGCTTTAAGATCTCAATAGTCTTCAATCGATTTAAAATAGTGGTGATATTCAATGAGGATTTTTTTTCATTCTGTCAAATTTAATCATCATGTTTAACTGGTTTTATAATAATAAAGATTTTTTTTAAAATTTTGCTCGAAAACCAATTTTCTCCCGAAAAATTCATTCTGATATTGATTTATTCATTCATAGTTACGTGCAAGACCACCTCATTTGATTAAGAAAAAGCCGTTTATCGATTTACCTGTCTCATCATCATCATCATCATCATCCAGTCGAATGGTGGAATCGTCCAATTATTTGATATCGTCATCATCATGTAATCATACAAATCAAACATTGCTGAAAGATGACATTGATCCTGACAAATTCATGCACACAATTTGTTTAATTGAATTGGACATTGTTGACAATGAACCGAATCAATCATTGTTATCAACATCATCGCCATCGCCAGCATATTTATCCGATATTCCACAAGAGAAAATTTATCCACTACCTATTCATAAAGGCGAAGTAAGTTATGGAATTCTGTACATGTGTGTGTTGGGGCTGATTTTTCCCCGCTTAAATTTTCACATTCATTATTATTATTATTATAATCTTTTTAATATGTTGACAAATCAACAGGTTGGTATTTATCTTTTGAACATTCAAATGTTATTCCTTTCATTAATGCTATGATGTGTCGTGTCCGAGATATTGATATTTTAACACAAACTACTTATACACAAGCCTTCAACTGGCTGTTGAGTAAGATGACTCAAAGTGAAAACGAAAATTTGTTAGGTTAAACTGATTCACATGCATAAGCGCATATTTCAATGTGTATAAAACAATAATTTCCATAATTCTAATAGAAAAATTGCAAAATGTGCTCACTAGTGACTAGCTTCTTGAGGAAATTCTCAGAGTTCTAAATGAGAAAACGTGACCAGTGGAGTTCAGCCGTGTAGGGTGCAAGGCGGACAATGAAACATGGTCATGTAATATTATGGATTGATTACAGTTAAACTATCACACCGTGGTCTAGCGGTTAAGCGTTAGTACGCGAGATTAAAGGTTCTGTGTTTGCTTCCAGTGTTCGGCGGTCGTGAATGCTCACTGCTGATGAATCTCATACAAGGATGAAATGGCCGTCCACTGCTTTCAGGTTTCTAATGGTGGTTTGAAAATGATCGACTCCATGAAATTGTTTTTGTGGTTTATTCTTCATGACTGCTATCCTATCTATATTTGTTCATAGCTAACAATACTTTTCACTCATTTATGTTTTATATGATTTTATTTCCAATTAGTTCTATGTAAAAATGAATTAGATTACATTGAATTTTTTATGTAGTCATTTTTCAGACAACTCACCGAGTACAGATTTGTGCACTCGGTTTTAAGTTATGCTTTAGTTTTGAGCACTGGTGATACTATAAGACTTCAAACCAAATTAATTGTAATAGGACACGAATCTGTAGCCTAGCAGTAAGAATTTGAATGTCTTTAATACCTCTCTATCGTATCATGAGTTAATTTTAAGGTTCTCAGGGCAACGATGAGTCGACCCAAATTGTTACACATACATTCATTGAAGGGATATGGTCGGATCAATCTCCTGTTTGTTTACTAGTCATCAGATTTAATAGAAACAATTTTAATTGATTTCAATAAAATTTTCAACTGTGTAATACATGATATTATCTGTCAGTTTAGTGTTTTTTTTTACCGTACTTATCAGTTAAAACAAAGAGAATAAAATAGTTGATACGCTTTGCACTTAGACTCTTGATAATAATTTCCTAATTCTCGTGAATTCTCTTACACGTCAGGATTAAACAGTAACTAGACGGCATAAAGTAGAAAGAGAACTTTTATCTAGAAGTCTAGCTTATTTTCGGAAACCCAGGGTATTTATAGTTTTCCGGAAAACTTGAACACTTCAGAAACTTCCTAAAACGACATTGAATTTGATCGCGTAGAACAGATAATTAAGCAATCAGGTTATTATAACTCATAATGCCTTATTTTTCCACATGTCACTGAAAGTTTCCCATTAACTACTGATTCAATAAAAAACAACACGGTTTCCAGTCTTTTCCTTTTTTTCTAAAGTTGCTTTCCAAATCTTCTTAAAGCTTCACCATAACAGTTCTATCAATAATATTACACCGCTTCTAATCCATATGGCAAAAATTATGCCAGTAAATATACAAAGAAAGATAATAATAATAATAATAATAATAATAATTATTATTATTATTATTATTATTATTATTATTATTATGATTTCACAGTAGTGAAAAATGCACCAGGTGAGAAAAAAAGATACCTAATAATAATAATAATAATAGTTATTATTATGATTACTACTGTATAATCATTTTGTAATTTATTGCATTATACAGTCATTATTACCGGAGATTTAGATAAAACACTGCAATGATTGTATCATTTCTGTCTTCCCGTTTTTGGCTTATTTCTTTCTCTCCACTATTTTTTTCTGTTACCTTCCGAAGAAATAAAACTTTTAATTTCCCCTTTTATTTTTTTCCGTGTCTTTTGAATCTCATAAACAAATCATAAATCTTCGATAGAACTGGATATGAAAAAAAAAACACGAAACTAACACTCGAAAGACACACATTTATGTATTTAGTGATCTAACCTAAATGAAGGTAATAAAACAAAATAGATCAGTCAATCAATCAATCAATCAATAGCAACGTAGAACTTCGTACGTACGTACATCAGTTCATGTTGCCATACCACATTAGCACAAAGATGTAATTGTCAATTCAAATCCAATAGTAGTAGAGGTAGTAAAGGTATTAGAAGTAATCGGAGACATTAGGCTTTGACGATATTATTCAAGAAGTAGGAACCAGTGAAATAGACTTAAAAATAATAAAGATAAAGTGATGAAGAATTAAAAAGTTTAGGATTTGAGAGAACACAAAGAATGAATGCACCTGCGCCATTGCAAACTGTTTTGAGCCATGTCATTCAGGGTCTCTAACTATCGATTACTAACTTCTCGCGGACTCCAACTAGGAAGTCGACACCTACCGACATGACTCAGTCCATTTGTCAGTGATTTCATGCATTTCTGCCATGTTTTGGTTTGGCCGCCCCCCACCGCAAAATATAGCTTGACGAGGTAGTCGGTGTTTAGGCATATGCAACACATGTCCCAACCAGCTCAACTGATGAAGTTTCACTGCTTCATCTATTGATCTGCCATCCTTACCTTGCACCCGTTTCCTAACGACAGCATTGCTTACTCGGTTGTCCCATGATACACGAGCAATGCTTCGAAGACACCGATGATCGAAAACAAGTAAACTACGAATAAAAGAATAGAGAAAAAATACAGCAGCAGCAAACTACTTTTTTGTTTCGGTTATGAGTTAAATCCACTCTTCTTCGTTCTATTCACTTAGTGTGCTTTGAGAAAAAATTGATTTTAGTTCACATAGTGAAGGTTTCAATATGGTTTTTTTTTTAAAAAAAGAAAAGACGATAATTTATACAACTTAATAAGACTACCGATCAACTGATTTTGTTTGTAGATTTTAAATTATTATCTTTATCAAATTATTGTTTTACACTGCTACTCCACTTAACCTACATATATAATAAATGGTTTATAAAAAGATTTCATTTGGTTGATATATTATTCAGAGAGTCGATGTTTTAATCAGTGTTGAATAATAAGTTGTTTAAAATTAGTTCAAGGTCTTATGTTACTTAATTTCGTAGTGTGTAAATGTGAAAAACAGAGTTGAACTATTTTTAGCACTGTTGAAATTGTAATTTTTGACTATGAACTATAGTCTACTGTACAATGTGTTGTAATATCGACTCAACTCATATACCAAGTACAAACTTGTGTATTGAATTTCAAGTCATATTCTAAACATAATGTCTGGTGATCGCATATGGTTCTCTAAACCAATGTGGAGGTGAAGCGTAGCTAAAACGTACGTAAAAATCCAATATCTCAACCACCACCGAGCCATCGCAAAACGGACACTTTATGTTTGCTTTTTAAAACCTGGCTTATCGGAATCGATAATAGCCAATAAATCTATGTGTTGTAAGGTAGTAGTTGTAAGTAGTCGACAAGTTGTGGTGTGGTTTGACTTTTGTCAACAAGATGTCCCCTTAATACTAACAACATAAATGACTCATTGACAACTTCTGTGACCGTGTTATATTGGGTGACACGAGGTCGAACATGTCAGGGAACATCATTTCCTTCAAAATTAAAGGTACAACCTTCTGAAGAAAGCCAAATATCGCAGATACTAGGTCAAATAGGGTTACTTGTATACTACCTTGACCCATCACCTTTAAGCTCGATATAGTGACCGTGATGCCCAGTCACTTAAACAAGTGGCCAGATTATAGCTTATTCGATTGAACTCGAATAGCAGTAAGAAAAATCTGACATACCTGACATTGGTCATTACTCAGTGATTCCTCTGCCTAAAACTCGTCCAATACACAATGTTTATGAAATCATTAAGTTTCATCACACATTATACTCTAAGTCAGTAATTTTTACCCGTAACAATATTAGACTTCATAATATTTCACTTCCACTCAAAAAAAAGTTTCTTGTTCTTACACTTCACATACTCACAAACTTATCATTGGAAAAAAAGTGACTAAAATGTATGAAGCAGTGTATTTCTTTTTTCCCATAACATCCCTCCTCTCACCTTCATCTGGTATGTATATTTCTCTCGACAAATCTACATATAAAAAAGAACATATCAATTATTCATCAGTCAAATAAGCTAATCACCTATCCATCGTAAAATTATCGAATCTTTATCATTCCTATCTGTAATTGTGTTCTTTTCTCTATAAAATACCATAATCTTACTGTCAATATCGTTATATCATTTTTGGTATTCACCTTTTGCGCTAAGCAGTGCTCACTACCTGTATGTGTGTGTGTGTGTGTACTGTGGGTGCACTTACATTTACAAGTGTAATGTACTTACTGCCTGTACACGACAGATTTTTCCAACGTTTAAATATGAAATTAATATATCTACATATATCGTCAATATTGAATAGTAATAAAAATAACTAATGATGCAGAATAATTACTTCCTTTCTATGCAATGGTGTGTACTTGTGTCTGTTGACTGTTGAACTGGAAAAAGAGTCTTTATGAATTATAAACAAAGATACATATAAATCACATAAGTATAAACAAAATGGATTATTTTTAGTTGACATTCATCTCGTTAATTTGATGCACCGTTCATTCATTATCCTGTTAAAAACAGATTATAGTACAGGTGCGATTCTCCACCACCGAAAAATCAATAATGGATTGATATATATATATGTATATATATTTGCTGTGCATGTAATAATTTCCATGCCTATACTGAAGAATTGAATTTCCTTCTTTTGATTGACATGATTATAAACATAGAAATTCTCTACATATTAGATAAGAAACTTCATCGAAACTGTGTGTGTATACGTGTGCTTTCTCTGAAATAAATCAGTAACTAAACGTAAGGTATCCCAATCGGTTCTATTGTCATTGAAATAATAAAAATAATAATGGCTCTGTTCAATATTATATGTTTGTTACAATATTTCACGTTCGCTTTACAAAACGTTCATTCTTTTCTCATCAGATTGTCAGCCACCATGATGTCTAGAACTGTACTGTTTTGTATTGTATCTCGTGAAACGACGGCTTGTAGATTTTTCATATACGCACCTGAATAGATTATGCAGTAAACCGACATAATTGGCCTGTTAAAACAAATAGAAACAGGTAGATTGTTGATGCTAGGAGACAGGTAGCAGAAATATTCAAACAGATCTAAATTAGATTATAATTGAAAACCTTGAAGTACTGAACGGATGTCTCGTCCTTGTATAGAACTCTTCAACAGTCCACAACCTTTATATAAGGGGAAAGTCTCTTTAGTTGCACTTGTAGATAGAAAACTCCAGAAAACATATTTTGTATTACGTTATCAAAATGTATGCGTTAGTTTACTTCATCGAGACTCCAATACATCGGAGCATTACATAACAGGACACAATTAGAGCTACTCTGTGCTCCTTGCACAGATTCTTCAATAAATGCATATGTACCTACAAATGATTAATATTTTTTTTAATAGTGAGTTAAATAGGGAAAATGAAGGTATATGATTTTTTTTTCTCTTATTTAAAAGTTGTCAGTTGAGAATTTACATTAGCAAAAGTTTGCTTTCTTTTATATCAGGTTGACACAAGTCCTGCTTCCCTCCTCACAAATAAAAATCAAATAAAACAATTGACAATACTCCTTTTGAATTCAAATCCTAATTGTTACTTGGTCATATTAAAGTCGAAATTTCTTATCTATCATGAAACTTTTCAACTTAATGTATATTTCTCTATGCAGTGATAATTCTTGTGTAAAAAATGGGAATTCATAATCACACACACTCTCACAGTTTATCATATACGTGTCATAAAATGTGACAACCAGTAAGTTATTTATTGATGGATTTAGAGTAGTAGTACTTACTAAAATAGTACTAGTCATTTCGATTGAAATGTTAAAAATGCTTCAACGTTTTATTTATTGTTTTTCGTCCTGAATATTATCTGAGGTAGTTCAATGATACTTTCTCCCCCTCTTTTCCAAATTGCCGAAGAAATAAAGTAGCATCTATTGATCAACTACTACTTGTTCAATGGTTTACATGGTGAATAAAAAGTGGTGGGACTGGTAATTGATTCACATTTGACGTTGTAAATTTTCTTTTTTACCATATCAGCTATCATTATCATTGTTGTTAGCATGCAGACATTTAAAGGTTTACGTTGTCCCCGTTGTTTCAATTCAAGACTGAACTGTGATCAACTTGTTTTTTAGATATTTGTTACATCCAGTACTGATTGCTTTCGTAAGTTTTGTGAAACATATGGATAAGGATTAACAGTGGATGGAATACAGGAAAATAAGTTTCGTCATATTTTTGGAACTTTTCTAATTGAATGTCCCTATACCCTAAGAAACCGCCTACACATCACACATTGAATTACTGAGTCCAGGTAGCCACCATATAGACACATACAAGTTCCAGTTTTTCCAACCTTGAAATATCGGTACATCCAGCTGATAAATCCTAAAATTGGATAAAATATTCATCCTGTATTCTACCATTAGACACAATTAATCTTCACTGTTATTGTTATTGTAATTATTTATTCACTTTTCTCTGTGGGAATATTGCTTACTGTTATCATTTTTTTTCTTGTTTGTTTGTTTTATTTTTTTAATTTAACTTTTTTCCAACTTTTCTCTCATGGTTCTCTCTCCTTTATTTTCTCTCTATCTCTCTCTCTCTCTATCTCTCTGTCTCTCATTCTCTTCGCATATCATCTGTGTAGCCATCACAGAGCATTTAAATATTTTTTTCATCAATGTCACGTTTTTCTATTGACGTCCGGCAAATCATGCAAAAGCACTCAGTAAATAAATAGAAAGATAAATTCAATGACGAAAATTTTTTTTTTTACAAATCATAAAAAAAAAATAACTGTTAATATAAAAATCTCTTATCTCAAGTTTAAAAGAAAATTTTTTTCCAGAAATAAGGATTTGAAGTTGTTGTTTTTTTCTGGATAAGAAGTGAAAATTGTAACGTGTTAAGCTTTCAACTGGTGGGGTAGTATAATTTTCTTGTAACAATATATAACTGTTTGAGATATATTGATATAAAATGATCTAAGATTGTTCTTCTCTCTCTCTCAGTTCACTGATTACTCTGTGTATTCATCGGTTAAAATGACACACTGCCATTATGATGCATGATACAAATGCCACATTTGTGTATTGAATAGTAGTAATTGAGGTAGAAATCTGCTTTCTTTGCATGACAATGGAATAACTATGAGAAGAAATGATGATCTTCTTAAAAGATTCATTAAATTTCTTTCTTTAATCACAAAAAAAGTATCATTTTCGTAATCTATAGATAGTTTGCTCATTCCCTCCCTATTCGGTTCATATAAGCTAATAAGTGAAATAATTTGAAATGATGAAAACAGCACAATTTTTGAATAATTATGCTAATCTTGTAGAGTTATTTACGACACACAAGTACTTAGTTTTGCATGTGTAGAATGACAATATTACTCGACTTTAAAAATGATAGTACATAGGGCCGGGTTTAATTTTAAAACCCAATTGGTTGAAGACAGAGTCTTTTAAACATTAAGATCTTGACTGATATCTAGCTAGAGCAGTTTTATGGAGACTAGTTTAATCTGTAGGCTGTACTGGATTTCAATTTAAGACATCATCGAGAAACCAAGGGGATTCTTCCCTTTCGAAGGTTTCAACTCATTTTTTGCAAGTGTCTTGATGAGTTGCCAACTCTATAAGAACCCTCGCAGGCTCCACAATCTTACAATTTCAATTTCAATAATTCTGAGGTATAGCGACATGAGAAAACAGCTGCACATTTGAAGATGTGTGTTTAACGACTCAGAACTTGATTATGATTAAATCTGAATCAATCACTTTCAATCATATATTCTTCGTTGAGTGAGCACTTCTTTTTTTATGTGTACACCTTTGTTGAATAGTCAAATTGTTGAGTTATGAACTCAGCTAATCAGCTATCTTCATTTTTTTCTCCTTTGATAACAAAAATTCGTAGATATCTTTAGTGTTATGTGTTTCATTTTATCCGTGAAAAACAAAAGAAAAGGGATATCAGTTAAGAAAAATGAATATCGATTGAATAATGTTTGACTTCTGTGTAGATTGGTGCATTTGAATACTGTATTGACAAATGTCACAAAGTGCACAATAACTACTGTTTACTGCTTAAATTTTTTTTTCATCAACTGTAATTGCTGGAATCCTGACTAAGATTCTGAACTGAGCGATTAATTAATCAGGTACAGACAACCCGACTGGAATCCTTGGAATTATTCCTACTAATGGTTAGAAATATTGATTGGCATGTCTCATACATAGTCTGTCATTGTGGCGTATATCAACTTACTCTCCATCTTCTTTTTTTGACTATGAGTTCTAAATTTATCTCACACTTCGTATTCCAAAAATGAATGCATCCTTTCTTCTCGAGTCATATTGTTTTTTTCTTCTTTTGCCCTCTATTTTTTCGTGAATTTCATCTCGTTGTACTGATACACTTCATCCCAAATTATTGATTACTTATAAACTGATTTACCATAACTCCTACTGACATCAGTTCACAACAAGAACTATTACTACTACTATTAGCATTTCATAAAACTTTAGTTGAAAAAAGGATATGATAAACTGTAAATTAAAAGTTCCGTCAAACAACAATTCAACATCACTTATTTCTTTAAATACTGCTTAGCATTGGGATCCAGAACTCATCCTATTCGGTATATAGATCAACTGAATATATATTTTCTCACGGCTAACTATAATCAAACTCTGCTAAAAAAAATACTTCTGATTTCATGTTCATATCATTGCGACGTGTTCAAAAAATGCACCCAATACAAATACGACCAAATCACATTGGCAATCACTAGCGTTAACACAATAAATAGATGTTATTTTTTTTTTAAAATAAAATCTTTTCAAATGAATTAATCCACATTTCTAGTTGTTTTTTTTGTACACTCAATCTGAAATGCTTTTATTACTTATAATTATCTCCGAGAGAATTTACCATTCATTTCATTTCTCTAAAATACACACTTAGATACATTCCATACGATCATAATCGAACTGTTCAATTTTCCTGTCTTTCATTTCTTATTTTGTGTGTGTGTGTGTGTATGTGTTTGTGTGTGTGCGTGCGTGCGTGTTGAACAGTTTCTGCACAACAATCATTTGTTAATTCGTAAAGAAATTAAAAAAAAAAGCAAAAATTCAACTAGTTTTCCTTTTTGTTGTTGTTGTTGTTGGGAATTAACAAAATTCAATGTTTCATTTCCTTTCGAGTTAATTAATTAATTAATAAAGTCTGTATGTTGAAATTTTCTGTTTTTTTTTTCATAAATAATTGTTATTATTGCTATTTAGGAATCAAGTAAGAGTTCTATTGTTCGGATAGTTTCATTTTATTTTTTTTTTAAAACAAAAAGTAGGAAATAGAAATTAGTTCATTTTGGTAACATATTTGTTCTATCTTCGGGCAGAGATTTGGAGGTTTGTGTTTTCTACACATTTGAAATCATCAATCAGTCATTGTGAGACCACTATTAGAAACCTGAAAGCACTGTACGGCCGTTTCGTCCTGATATGGGACTCATCAGCAGTGCGCAAACGGCCGTCCAGTGCTTTCATGTTTCTAATGGGGGTCTAACAATGATTGATTGATGATTTCAAATGTGTAAAAACACAAACCTCCAAAATTCTGCCCGAAAATATCGTAACAGTGCTCACTGGTGACTAGCTTCGTGAGGAAATTCTCGAAATTCTAGTTGAGAAGACGTGACCAATGGAGTTCAACCCTGTCGGGTGTAGGCAGTAACTACCAAAGACAAATGAGTGAGGTCGCGCAAAATCCGTAGATCACTCAGAGTTAGACATTAAAACCGTTGGATGCCGGCCCAGTGGTCTTGATGGGTTAGGCGTTCGCGCGCAATACCGAAGGTCCCAGGTTCGAATCCTGTGAGGTGCATGAGTCGTGAATTCGCACTGCTGATGTGTCCCATATCAGGACGAAATGGCCGTCCGGTGCTTACAGGTTTCTAATGGTGGCCTAACAATGAATGATTGATGGTTTCAAATTTGTTCTATCGTTAATACAATAAATAAACTGTTCCTAATATTAGATAAAAATAAAAATTAAATATTTCACATCAACAAAATTTAAGTAGTTATTATGCAGGATAATACTCTGGTGATTGTTGGATTCAAGGTTTGATTTATGATATATAAGCAGTATGTATCCATGATCTCGCCAACGACTGAGTCCACTATGTTTCAGGCTTCACATAGTGAATACCTAACTTTTCATGATTTAGGAATAGTTTCTAAAGGCGATTCCTAGAGTTCCAATATGTGGAGGTGTTATCATTATTCGACTATTTTTGAGAGTTAATCAAGTGTCACCACTGATAATTTGTTAACGGTTGTGCATCATTGTGAATTAACTGAATTACGAAATAGTAGTCGATTGATTTTCGACTTAGCTCTCTCCACAACTCCTAAAGACACTGAGTTCGACCATTAGTGGGATTGTAGATGCAAACTCTTGAGGAATCTCATACCAAAAATGATACAGTTTTTCACTACTTCATAGTTTTCAAGGGTTATCTAACCTGAGTGCTTAGTTATCCTACCATATAAATAAAATGATATTTACGCTAATAAGGGAATGACTTAAGTATTTATTACAATTAAAAATATGGCAGAAGTGTTTGTCAGATATGTCTACTAGTTGTCGTCAGTAGGTAGATTAATTGTTTTTTTTTGTAAACTCGGTCATATATGCCTAATCTCAGGTCATTTTAAAAGTAGCTAGTTTTGTATAAATTGTATTCTCATCAATTCATTTGGCAAATATGATTTGCAAATTTATCAATCAATTCCAAACATCATCCTCAACCTTTCTACCTCCACAAATTTAGGGAAACGTTCAGTTATTATCCTTGCGATTCTTCCTCTAAATTTTTGGAATGGTAAAATTCAACTGACAAAATGACTTTCTATATTCTAGTTCCGGAGGCTGTATAAAGATGGGCTTTTATTAATAGATTTTATCTACCACTGGTTAATGACTGTTGAGGTATCATTGAAAAGTTGAAGTTCTACAAGTAGTTCTTATAATCGAGCGTTTGCTAAGAGACTGAAAGTGCTGTGGTTCGAAGAGTGTGCTTCTTTTTTTCCATCCATCTGAAGACCTCCCTACTAGGACGAAACAACTACCCGATGTTTTTTCGTATTCATAGCTTACGCAGATCAGTCAACTTTGATGTCTGACACAAATGTGCATCGGCCCATGTTATCATACTATATTAGCACCTCTCAACCATTAGGTCACAGATTTGAACCTCTTTTTACACCTGTTTGAGGTTGAACAACTCGGTATTATCTCTAGTCCTTATATTTCAACTGTGACTCAAATCTAAGTAAACAAATCTTTACTTGATAAATAAATAATATCATAATCAAGTTAGGTGGCTTTTTTGTTGAGAGATTTCTAATAGTTTGAATGCTATATCCGTCAGTGGAGTTCAAAAAACTTATATACCAACCGTTGTATTCTGACTTTAGTGTGTTAAAGGTTTTGTGCATACTATGATAAGCTGTTTTGAAGTATCAACCAACAGTGAAACAACCACTGTAATAATTTCCTTTAATTTTTCACAAATCATAATTCTTCATGAACAATGTATTTGAGAGTGTTTCAAGATTGACTTACAATTCGTTTTCAATATATATACTAATAAACCTAACCCTAACCCCCTATGATTTCTATATTTTCATGTAATAAATTATTCACCTGCATATTCAGTTTGGCTGAAAAAAAAATTTGCCTTTATATTTTGCAAAGTCATTTTTCACATCACTGAAGCTCGTTAGTAAAACTCGTCGTCATTGAGTTAGTTTTTTTTTTTAAATATTTTTGAACGACTATTTTAATGTTGCTTTTTTTTTCTAAGTGGACTGAAAACATTCTAAAACAATAAAAATTTAATTGCCAGTTCTTTTTTTTTCTAGTTTACAATTCTAGTAATTGTTGTTTCTTTTTCCCCATCCTATATTCTTCTATCTATTCGTACAGGTGTATTTGTGTGCGTGTGTGTGTGTGCCTCACTAATGCATCATGTTGTTTAAGAGCTACTTGTTAGACTTATAAAAGTCTATACACCTGTAGATGTGTTAGAGTGGCCCGTTCTCTCTCTCTCCTCTCCTATTCCCATTGTTTATTCATCACAAAGAGATAATTTCCAGTTAATGATGATTTACGATGGAAGGCTATTGAATTTTTAATACAAAACTGAAATGCTTGCACTGTATATCGATAGCTAAGTAAAAATAAACAGAGACGAACCAATCAGAATTGAGGACATGGTTGTAGATTATTGTACAAAGCCTATATTAAATGTACCGTAAGCAATAGAAATACTTGTGTAAACTGTCTAACATGTTTTAAATGATTGCAGAAAATTGGGTTTTACCGTCATAAAGTAAAAATCGTGGTGTTATACGTATAAAATACTCAGTTCTTTCTGTGTAGATTGAATGTAACCATAAATCAACACTATCCCTTAATCTCATGCGGTAAACATTTCCCCTGTAGTACTGTATCTTGTAGAATTACCAATTAGATAGAACCAGTTGCATTTTTCCACGTCAGTTGGCCGTAAAGCCTTACCCTAGTTTTGTCCTAATTTAGATCTTTTTAGCACTGCTCATTCACAGATATTTGATTCGATATTTCTCAAAGTGTTTGCTTTCAACACTTCATTAGCTATATTATGTATAATATACGATAAACGGGTAGAGTATCAGTTATACAGAAAAATGAAATATCTCCGATATAACTTAATGCTTATGTCTACCGATAAATATGTGGGTCATTAAGATTTTCTGCTATGCTGAGTTGTGTGTCTGCATTCTCTTTGTACAACCCATATTCAAATGAAACTACTGTCTGGTGATGTACAACCATTTTTCAAATTGTTTAGAAGTTATCTGAGACTAGTGAAATAATACAGCATTCAATGAATATAAATTCTTGTTTTTTTTTCTTATATGATTTCATATCTGTATTATTTTAGGACAATCTTTTTGTCTGCAAAATGTATCCTTTCAAGGTAGAGGATATAACCAGGTTATTAGTATTTAATTATAGATATTTCCGAAGCATTCCTCATGTGTGTTATTAGCATTGAGTTAGTAATAATTCCATGTTTAGGCACAGAGTTCTAGATAAAGATAGCAAATCGATCGATAAGGAAGTGTTTGTTTATTGATTCAGGTGGTTGCGACATGTAATATGTAATACCTATCCCCCATCTATCTTGACGCTTGATATGTACTATTGTAAGATAAGAATAGGTTGGAAGCAGGCTAGGAAGTAACTAGACCAAAGCGTGACATGAATCCACTGACTGTTGGACTGCGCCATGTACGTAAGCGCTGGTCATTTGGTTGAGGTATATGTGATTATCGTAACTAATGGTTTAAAAGTTGGATTGACCTGACTCAGTCCAGATCACAGTAATGTAGATAGATGGTTTCACTCATCTTCTTGTAGCTTATAAGTTTCATCCTTACTTCATAATTACCTTCCATCTATCGCTTCTTCTGGAATCATATTCTGATAATATTCTATTCATTGTCTTGACTTTTTCATCATTCGATCAAATTTTCTTTAAAAAACGTCAGTCAGTCAGTTAGAACATGTACCTTTTCAATTTAGAAATCAATCACGTTTTTACTGTACTGGATAGTTGAATTCATTTTCATATTGTTTATCACAACCCTATACATAATAGCAATAATTATCATTGGGAAATACACCTCTTCACTTTGTTTATATTTATATAAATCAATGGAATTTTCTCCTTCAGAACTACCTCATACATATATTCAGTTTTTTCCTATGTTTACATTTTTCCATATCACATGATGACATGATAAATGCAGAGTGCAAAATAATTAAAAAACCATATTTTGCTTTGATGGGAGGGAATCTATGTATGTTTATTAATGAAGCGGTAAGAATAAGAAAAGAGCGGAAAATTAACGGTGTTTTAAATTATGATAGTTGGTTATTACACTTTATTTTTGTTTGATGTAGCTATCTATGATTTATAGCTTATATTACTGAGATCACGAAACGATCTAAATTAAACAACAGTCGGAAACTTGAAAACATCTATTTGCCTGAAATAAATCCATCTTACTTAATCCGTATTTGGCTTCATATTGCTGGTGTCACTCAAACGGGATTAGCTTAGGTGTAAAAATACGGAGTTAAATGGAAAATTTATGTTCACGGTGTATCCATTCATTCATTCATCCAAAGAGGAGTCAGATCATAGGCCACAAAATACTCCAGGATCCTGAGGGCATATGAACATATAGTTGATCACCGGCTATCATGGGACCATATCTTCTGACACGCTGCACTGCCTTGTGGGTTAGGCATGTGGAACAAAACATTGAGGATCGACCTTCTAATTAATTCACATACATATGTAATTATTTGTGTGATACATATAAATATTTTAGTACCCCTTCGTACCAATGTTTGTGTGTGAACTTATGAATAAATATAAAAGAATCAGTTGCACGATTTGGACCTACTTCTTGTCTGATCGTTCTCCAACCGCCATGCTTAACATTGTAGAACTAGCCAATCTGAAGTCTATGCGGTACTCTCAGTAAGCGCGCATTACACTTGAACCACTGAATCGAAGTCCGGTGGTCTATATTTCTGACTGTAGACAATTCGATAAATAACTTTGGATAACTTACTTCCTAATCCTAGCATACGAGCCATGATTTGTCATTACAATTAGTACTCTCTTGTTCTTTAACAATTCTCTAGTTGATATTCATCGGCTTAGTAAAGAGAACAAATCTGTTACTTTTAGTGATCATATATATATATATAGTACAGGGGGGAAAAACAAAAAAAGAGATATCATTGTGAATAATTTCAGATTTTTTTTAAATCCTACGGACACAGGTTGATAGTTCTTTGTTTTGCTCATTAAAAAATTATTTCACTAGACTAGTCGAATACCAAAAACGATGGTACAACAAATCAATACATGCATATATATATATATATAGAGAGAGAGAGAGATGCAAAATTACTCACTTACGTGTTTATTTATTTCTTTTTTTGTTGGGTTAGTAGTAAGTAGTAGGTGGGGATTTTTAATGGTACAGTTTAAAGATAGTTCTTTGTTTTCAAATTTAAATTGTCTACAAATTTTTAACTTGATTATATGAGTCAAAACTACTCTGCCTATCTATTTATATATATATATATATATATATATATATATATATATATATATATATATATATATATATATATATATATATATAATCATCAAATTCATCAAATTTGTAAAAGTGTTGTATACTAACTAGTTTATTATAATTTGTAGAGTAATAAATAACACTAACCTTTTAGGAGGGCATTTGCAGTCAGGCAAATATTTTGTAATATATGCATTCATTGGAACTTGTAAAAATAATTGCATTGTTTAATTATTGTTTTGACTGAATGACCTTATACACATTGTTTTCCTTGTCTCATTATGCTGCACAAACCATTCTTCTTTCCATATATATATATATATATATATATATATATATATATATATATATATATATGCATAAATAATATAGTTTTGGGTGTGTTTTTTATTTGGTTATTTCAATTGAAATATCATTTATTAATCGTTTTTACTGTCCTTTTTTATTTTGTCAATATATTATAGTTTAACCTTTCATTGACTCACCCTCTTTCTCTTACACTTCTATTCATTTGCTCTATTTTTCTTTGTGATAAATGTAATTCAGTGAGTGTTTAAATAATTCGTTTTATTGTATCTTCCTTCAGTCGTTCTAGCTTACATCACTATCATCATTGTGATGAACTTTGATAAAGAAGTCAACTACTAGAATTATTTCACAAATAATTGATAGTTTCATTGAAACGATGGATCGATCATTGTTAGACTACCATTAAAAAACCTAGAAGCACTGAATGGCCTTTACGTCGTATAATGGAACTCATCAACAGTGTACATCCACGATCCTCGCATACGGGAAATGAACCCAGGATTTTCGGTCTCACGCGTGAACTGTTAACCTATAGACCATGAGACAGTATTCAATGACTTTAATGTCTAACTTTGATCAATCCAAGGTATAGCGCAGCTTCATGCATTGTCCTCAATGTGTAGCTGCCTCACATCTGAGCTCCACTGATCGATTCATGATTGCAATGAAACTCCACAACTCTATACTGAAAACGAATAGTTTATTTTCATAAGTTAATGAATTTGATTGATTGTTTCATAATAGCTTATACATTTATTTCTCAATTTGTGTTTGTCGACTACATGTTAAATAATCGTCCTACGAGTTAAAAATCATCAATATTACATTCACTTGACTTAGTTATTTCTAGAGGCAACATTATCTGTTCTCTTTTCCTTATCAACATGTATTGTATCTGGTATTTTCTGATATCTTCAGCTTTGTCTAGTGTGTGAATATTGCAATATTAAAATGTCAGTCAGTCAGTCAAATGCAACGTAGAACTTCGTACGTAAGTACATCAGTTCATGTTGCCATACCACATCAGCACAGAGATATAATTGTCAATTCAAATCCAATTGTAGAAGAGGTAGTAACGGTGTTAGAAGTAATCGGAGAGGTTAGGATTAGAAGATATTATTCAAGAAGTATGATTCAGTTAGAAAAGTTTAGAAAGTCAAAACTAGAGGTGTTGAAGAATCCAAAAGATTAGGATTTGGGAGAACACAAAGAATAAATGCACCGGCGCCATTGCGAACGATTTTCAGCCATGTCATTCAGAGTCTCTAACCATCGATTATTATCATCTCGCGGACCCCAACCAGGTAGTCGACAATTACCGACATGGCTCAGTCCACTAGTCAATGACTTCATGGATTTCTGCCATGTGTTGGTTTGGCCGCCCCTAACTTTCTTCCAACCTACTCCTACACTACAAAACAAATTTCGTTGAGGCAGTCGGTGGTTAGGCATACGCAGGACATGTCCCAACCACCTCAACTGATGAAGTTTCACCACTTCATCTATTGATCTGCCATCCTTACCTAGCCTCCGATTCCTAATAACAGCGTTGCTCACTCGGGTGTCCCAGGATATACGAGCAATGCTTCGAAGACACCTATGATCGAAAACCAGTAACCTACGGATATCTTCTACTCTCATTGGCCATGTTTCACAGCCACAAAGTAAGACGGAGCGAACTACTGCGCAGTACACTCGTCGTTTAGTCAGCAAACGGATATCACGCATACGCCATAAGTGACGCAGGTTGGCAAAAGCCAATCGAGCCTTCTGTATCCGAGCTGAAATTTCGTCACAAACCAGGCCATCGGCACTGATGAGACTCCCAAGATAAGTGAAGCGGTCAACACGTTCGACTACTTCACTCCCTATCACTAGTTCAGATGCCGATGCAACCCAGTCTTGAAGCAACATTTTGCATTTCGAGGGGGAAAACCGCATCCCGAACATGCTTGCACTGTTGCTTAGGGTGGTCAGAAGATTCTGCATTTTGAATGTAATTATTATTAGTTCTTATTGAAATGTTTCATCAAAAAATAAAAATGAAATTATGTCTAAGAGATATGATCAGATAATTTTAAGACTATATATGTAAGAGGAAACAAAAATCTGAGTTGCTCTGTTCCAATTTGGCTAATCCCGAGCCATGTCATCCAACACAGCTCTACTCATTGGTTACTGTAATCACACAAATTTCAACCAGATTATCTACATTCACCGACATGACTAATCCAAATGATTTCATACGCGGGTACCATGTTTTATTTTAACTTTCTCCCTAATTTTCTACTAATCTACTCCTGCACTAACTAATTTATTCATAGTATGCCTTAACTAATACCATTTAATATAGATTGTAGTAGCTGATTACAATTAATTGAAATCCAGCTAGGTATTTTTTGGCTTGGCAGCTGCTGTCTTAACGTGGTGGTCGGGTTTGGCTATTATGACAACTCAACCGAGTTATATTTACTGGAAAACATGTTTCTTTTGGTCCTACCAGGCCGGACAGGTTGGTAGAAGTACAGTAAGACTACAAGCAGCAATTTAAGGTCTGAGGACAAAGTCATACTGCTGACTATAGATGTGTGTGACAGCAGTAATCAGCATTTGCAGCAATGCTGTCTTCTCACAACGGAAAAAAGGTTCGCGAATTCTCTACCATGTAGTCTCGCACTTCACCTTACCCCATAAATTTCCATCTCCGATGGTAAGGCCTTTTGAAGTGAGGAGAAAAATTCATCAGAAATTTCCTACAAAATAGCTGCGCGTAACTAGTCTAACTCAACCCCCCTTTCAGGCTCTTCAAGTAGAAATATCCTTTCACAAAGTGGCTAATCGGGACACGACAACCGCCCTCGTACTTTTAACAGCATACGAGATCATCTTGTTCACAACCTCACACTAATGATATCATATAATTAGAATGTAATTATTACTCTCGAATATCATTTTCATTGTTATCTTTTATCTATTGTATTGTTGTCTTGCGTTTTGACAGTCATTTTAATTAGCTTCATATAAATTCAGGGGTGATTTTACAGTTTCGTAACCACATGGAATTCTCCCTCTCACTCACCTACTCATTGATGATAGGCAAATAATCTGCCCACAAGATCAGTTTGGTAGTTATATTGTAACAAATTATACCGCAAATAGTTGTGTTCAAAAATTCCAGATGTATTTATGGATTTCTGAAATGCCGGTCAAAAAATATTTCAGTGTTAATTGTTTCAAAAAAATCGATATCTTAACGGTTAACCCACTCAGGTTTTAATCAACATATCTAATACCATTCCACATACTTCGGTCTCGATGACTAGATAGTACTATTTACTAGCGTGAATGAAAGTTGAACATAGAACTATGTACTTAGTAGATGAGTTACATTGATAATACGTCTGAATAGCCTAGTGGTAACGTTAAAAATTGTGTTCACATCCACATTAGTACATAAGTTTGCACATGATTATAGGTACGCCTTACCTACGAGTAGCAACCAGCATTAAACCTTGTTCTTGGGTTCCCGTTAACTCCTTCAAGTATTAATTAGTCTACTACGTCTATTGTAATTTTTATTTTGAATCCTTCGAATGGTAGATATACGAGTCAGTAATTTAAAACCTGTTTCATTCAAAATAAATGGTTTAAATGTCTTTTCTTTTAGTGACCGACTTAAGACCTAGTTAGTAATTAAACTATCTATATTATATCAAATAGCCGAATATACCTCCTAGTTAGTTTTCGTTACTTCGATGAATATGAATTAGTTGATATTCTTCGCATAAATCACAACCATATACATTTTACATTCACACTATTCAATCTTTTATTGAACATTTCATGTGATTCTGATGATTGCAGTGTTCTTTATTCTCTCATCCAGCATTCCCTTACAAAATATTCCAATTATATATGTTTTTAGATGTCAATGGACATAAAAACTACTGTCAAATTATAGTTGAATAAATGAACAGAAAATGATGAAACTTTTTCAAATGATTCTTTCATTTGACTATGATATATTTATTCAGTATTTTTTACTTTATGTTATATATTTTTTCGGATAAATTCTGCCCTAATCATAAGCTTTCATTCATTAAAACTAGTAATTATATGCTTCACTGTCTATAAATTACTACCAGTAATTAATTAGGCTACCTGGTAATGTGTTTATTGTATCATAAATAATAACCGGATTGCATTATAGATTGTGATTTTTTATTTCTGGTTTTTTTTTTTTTATTTCATGATATGTCTTAATTTTGTAATTGATCACCATTGTCGTCATGTGTTTTCGTGTCAATAATAAATTGACCAACCAGTTATTACTGTTCTCATGATACGATTGGCTATTAAACGAACAAGGAAATAAATGCATTTGCATGAACCTAATACACATTGTAATTGACTATCATTCATATTTATTGGTTAAGCAAAACGATCATTGGTATCATTGACGTAATGCGAACTCATGATTAGTGGACTGTATCATTTAATTATTTTATGAAGTAGGCGTGTATACATTTGGAATTTTTTGTTGCCAAAAACTCATTTACTGAATAAACTGTACTACTTGGTTAATTTTTTTTTTTACTAAAATAAATAATTTCAACTCTTAATGATGCAGTTTCAATCCCCGCCATCTTAAATCTCAACTCCATTGCAGAGTGGACAGCATAAATTATTAATCTGGGCGCATTGATTGGAATTATGATGAGTTTGGTTTAAAAACTATTTTTTTTTTGAAAAAATGATTCAGTATTCAAATCATTATGAATTCAATTGTAAAATTTATTGCACTACGGGCGTAACCTTTGGCTGTTTGTTGCATTGAAAAGATTCTACTTATATGGGCAGCATAATTAATGAACAAGATGGATCTGATGTAGATGTGAAGGTGCAAATCGGCAAAACAAGTGTAGCATTTCTATGACTCAAGAATATCTGGCACTCAAAGCAACCATCGACAAACACCGAAGTCAAAGTCTTCAACACGAATGTCAAGACAGGTCTACTGTATGGGGCGGAGACTTAAAGAACCACGAAAACCATCGTCCACAAGATACAAGTGTTTATTAACAGTTGTCTGCGCAAGATTACTCCACACACATAGTATAAACCAGATTTCAGTGGAGAAGGAAATCGGCAAGAAGCGCTGGAGGTGGATAGGACAAACTGAGGAAAGAACCTAACTGCGTCACACGACAAGCCATAACTTGAAATCCCCAAGGCCAAAGGCGCAGAGGAAGATCAAAGAACACATTACGCATACATGATGTACATCAGTTGCATAGAACTGGAAATGGAAACCCAGGACAGAGTAGGTTGGAGAATGCTAATCGGCAGCCTATGCTTCACCAGAGACAACAGTCTTAAGTAAATAGATAAATTTGTCCTACTTAGGACTCATCAGTTGAGTATACCTGTATCCCAATGGATTGACTAATCAGTTGCAGTCTTTACCGATCAACAACATGAAAATCTAATCCCTTGTACCTATTTCAAAGATTGAACTTCTTCAATTTATCATCAAGTTAATTTTTTTAGTCATTAAACTTTCATGTATATTTATTTTTCTCTTCTTTTCAGGTTTATGTTGGTACTGCAACAGGTCCGGATAAATTGCATCCTTCCAATATTGTTTCCTTGCCAAAATTTAAGTGGCCAGATGTTGAAGCTTATCATGTTATGTTTTGGAGTCCAACAACTGTAACTAACACACACAGTAATAATAACAAAAATAATGATATAAAATCTTCTAAAGGATGGTTAGCTTGTCGTCCATGTCTATCGAATAGCGCTACATTGTCATCTGCTAAAATTCCTCAACAATCTACACATAAAATTACGGAAGTTTATTTAAATAATAATCTTTTAACTATACCAAACAATGTTAATTATTATGAAGCGATATTTTGGCTTAAACCTGGTGATTTATTACGTCTTGGCAAGAAATCATCGAATCAATTGAAAATTTGGTCAATAGTTATGCCAATCAATAGACAACACATCCCGAATCCTCATCATCATCATCATCATCAACAACAACATCATCAGATAATCACATCAAATTTACAATCTCCTATTATTAATAATAATAATAATAATAAACCTTATGATCATCATGTTCACCATCATCATCAGCAGCAGCAGCATCAACCGATGATGAATCGCGATCAGTTCACTCCTTCTCAGCATAAAATAATCAATTCACCGTATATCAATACATATTCGTCTGAATATTTTATTTCACATGATAGTTTATTGTCTAATGTTAACGTACAAAATCAGGTAAAATTATATAAATAATTTTGATGATTTGTTAATTGTTTTACTTTTTTTTTTATTACAGTTTTCTTGGTGTTTATAACTTTCAATCATCAAGTGTACCTTTTGACAACTTTCCACTTTAAATCAGTTGGCAAAATGTACTCTATGAATGTCTGCTTTGACTACAAAGCTGAATAATTACTCGCTTAGATATGCCAGGAAACATGCGCTCCCTTAACACCTTTACTGATAAAAGCCAACCTTGTCTGGTGTAGGCAGTAACTACCAAAGGCAAATTGGTGATGCCGGCCCAGTGGTTCAGAGGTTAGGCGTCCGCGCACAATACCGAAGGTCCCGGGTTCGAATCCTGTGAGGTGCAGGATTCGTGGATGCGCACTGCTGATGAGTCCCGTTCCAGAACGAAACGGCCTTGCCAGTGCTTCCAGGTTTCTAATGGTGGTTGATGATTTCAAATGTGTAAAAAGCTCACTCGTACTAAAACAGGTTAAATAAGGTTGTTTTTTGTTGACTACCTTTTGACTAACAGTTTACAGTTTCATTTAATGCGAACATTACAAGTTTCGCTATCTATATGACCATGAAATAACAACCAATATATTTTTTAGTTGATTTACTGTTAATTTTTATGCTGTAACTATAAACTCCATCATTGACATCAAGATTAATAAAAGGTGTAATTTATAATTAACTAAGCAAAGTGTTGACGGAATCATTCTTCCGTGGAGTTTTCTCGGTACTCAAGGCACCATATATTTCCGAAGCCTGACAAATACAATACTAAAGATTCCCATTGTGAAAATTAGAACAACACATATAAGTGAACAATATTGTTTTCGATTAGATCGATTAGAGGAGTCCTCCTCTATGTGCATTTACAAATTCAGCTGCTCCTGTGGAGATAGCTTTATCGGGCGTACTTCCTGGCAACTTACACAACGAATGAGTGAACATCTCCCAGCATGGTTTACGAAGGGTCAGTCAAAAACAATACGCAGTTCTATCTTAGCACACCCGGTAGATAGTGGTCACATTGTAGATAAATCTAGATCTTTTCGGGTGATCTATCGTATACCTCCATCATTTCCCAACGGAGTTCGATCCCGTCTCCTACACATTGCAGAAGCCATAGGAATACGTACATTCAACCCTAATTTATGTGTTCAGAAGAAATTCGTGACACCCGTATCTCTTCCGTGGCCGGATATGACTTAACTAACGATGGATTTTTATTTTTACACATTTGCTTATTACGTAATGTTTTTGATGTTTTTGATGATTATTTGAATTCTATTCATCCACCTTTGACCTACTTTAGTTATCATATTTTATAAATTTTCTTACTACTATCAGTACACCTGTTTTCCTAGTATCCACTTGAACTTTTACCTTTTTCATTTCATTGTGATTATCACTCAAATTGCCTTGATTGGTTTAACATTTTAATATAAATATTCATGTATATTAGAGTAAAGCCTGATGACGATCTAATCGAAAACAATATTGTTCGCTTATATGTGTTGTTCCAAAATACAATACTAAATAAAACTATCACAGTCGAAACTACAGCTTTATTTTTTGTTCATGCGCGACCTCAAGTACAAATACAATCAACGTAATGAAACGTTAGGTTTCCTATTATTCTTCATTCAAAATAAATTGTATCTAATTCAGTTAGTCAAAATAGAGAAAAATTGAATTCAATAGAGCAAAATAACCCATGACTCAAGTCTTACTTTATCTCTCTCTCTAGGTCATTTGACTAGTAATAAAAGGATTCTATTGTAACCAATCAGAAAATAGTGCACATTCTCAATTGAAGAGAAGTAATTCTTACAAGCATAACATTCAATGACTCATATAATTGGTAATTAACAAATAAGTAGGAGCATTATTATTGATCTATCTATCTATCTATGCAGTAAACTTTTCATGTCCTATTATTATGAGTATCAACAATGGAATAAGTACATATTCACCTCAGACTGAACGAAACTCAAGACTTCTATTCCAATGCTAGGGACTGTAGCACATTGTAGTTTTGAGATTTCACACGTTTGCTCAGTAATTAATTCATAGATTTTCAGATCTTAATTATCAGTTACATGCATACAATCACTTGACGGTAATGAAGTTTAGCACTTGATATAAAGTTTGTGATAAAATATCACAAATTGACTGTATGTAACTAATAGTATTTGGTTTAGTTCATTGATGTTTAACCAGGGTGATACATGTATAATTTAGTACAAACAGAGTTAAAATGATCTCTCAATGTACTAGTTTTTGTTTAACCAAGAATATCGTAACAGCTGTTGGATATGATTGTTTTATGTACTTAAATCTCAGGTTTCAGTTTTTGCTTTGTCGATTTGAGCAGTTCAGGTTGTGTATCACAGGCTGACACAGAAGACGAATGTTGTTCAGAACAACGTAAGTTAACTTACTCTTAATAAGTGAGTGACATCATATTGTACATCATCCATCAACTCTCTACATATCTATGACAACGATTATTTTAACCCTTATGATCTTTTGTTATTTTAACAAGTTAGGGAAAGTCAGTTCTTCATCCTACAGATGTGAATTACTGTGTGTGTGCCTTGAACACTACTTTACTCAATTCGTTCATGAGCGCTGATTAGGTTGAAAATGTCGTAATCAGCTTTTTCTTAATCGAGCTTGATCAAGGCATGATATAATCAGGACTCTGTCTAATCAACCACTGCTTTTAAAGATGTAACATTAAAACAAACCTCTCGGTTTCGCTCTATTTCCCATCTGTAATTGTTGATGTTAGATTGGTTATAGATATTTTTGATTGATAAATATGTCTGTTCTCTCTCTCCAAATGCTCTCATATGACCACGTGTGTATAGTCGTAATAGTTCCCTTCTCACGACGAGGGTTTCTTTTAATAAAATTGAATGCACGAGAAAATAATATCCGGTGCTTAAAACGGGTTGGTGGGTATGGAGGATCTACTCGTGAGTGTTGAAAAACCCTGATTTCAAACCAGTGCTTGACATGGTGTATAGGATCTTGACAGACCAAATGGTCTACGAACCTATTGTTAGTCAACGACTACTATGGGATCGCATATCCTAACGTTGCTCCACAGCTTTGTAGATTAGACGTGTAGATCAAAGGCTCAGAAAGAGACTTCCTCGGAAAACCACTTGTTAGTTTGATCATTCATATACACATTCAATGATTTGTGTGATGAATATATGTATATGTATATATATGTATATATATATATATATATATATATATATATATATATATATATATATTACTCCTTAGTACCAACGTTTATGTAAGTTTGATTGAAATATCATGAATATCAAAATACATTGACAGTGGAGAATTCCAAATTTATATACTACACAGTGGACCAGTTTTGGTTGTATCGAATTCCATAAATGTCTATTGGTTCTAATTAACATCTCATATTCCTATAGCCAAAAGCAAAAATATTCATATACTTTGGAAACAAAGAAATAATACTATTCATGGAAATCTAAATAATGAGTTTAACAATAGAAAATTATCTATGAATGCTTAAAATAACACAATTTAAGATTGATTAGTTAGAGAATGAAGAATACTGAGATACTGTGACTGCTATTGAACCATGTCACTCAATATTATCCAACCATAAAACATAACTATTACAATGACTCTCAACCAAGACATATTTTATTTATTTCGACTGTTCAAATTTTTATGTGTTGATATCATATCGTCAGTGATGATTTTTTTTCAGTTTGAATTAGAAAGTCGTTCTACTTGAATTGCCCTTGTCAACTGACTCATCACCACACGTTCTGATTAGTTCCAGAATTTTACCTTGAAATCATGAATGAATCACTAAAAACGTGGAAGTACTGGACGGTCATTTGATCCTGGTATGGAACTCACCATCAAGGCGCATTGACGACTCCTACAACTCGCAGGATTCGAACCCAGGATCTTCGGTCTTGCGCGCGAATGCCGAAAGTCCTGGGTTCGAATCCTGCGAGTTGCAGGAGTCGTAGATGCGCCCTGATGGTCAGTCGCATATCAGAATGAAACGGTCGTCCATTGCTTCTAGGTTTCTAATGCTAGTGTAACGATGATTCATTCATGATTTAAAGGTAAAACTACCAACTCCATAACACTGTAAATGAATAATCCCAGAATATGAGAAATAGCTTCTCACTGAAATGGATGATTAAATGCTTAAGTGGGTGATAAGTAACATGCTTAAAATCTTCTTTATTGTATAGATAGATACACTACTGCAAATCGCTAACAATGCAATATTACAAAATATCAAAACTTGTAGAAATTTTGTTTTCTAAATTATCCAATCTCTTTTTTTTGCTATTTCTTTATCATTTTATTTTGTGAATATTCAAATAAATTGTTAATAATTTATTATTGCTTTCATTTATTTATTTGTAGAATAGTTATCTAGTCAATAAACGATGTCCTCCTATGGCTAATCCAAATTCCATATGTGATTCATCATCTTCTCTATCATGTACTTCAACATCGGAAACCATTTCGAACGATTCAACTCGTTCATCCTCGTCTTCTTCCGTGAAAATTGTCAATAATCTCGATTTAACTATTCAACAACAATATAATCAAAACAATCTAGTGCAACTTCATTCAGACATGAATTTCAAAAATTTGAAGAATAATGAAACCGCGAAAATTATCACCACTGTACATACTACTACTACTACTACTACTACTGCTACTGCTACTACTACTCCATGTATCCATAATGAACTACATTCTATCGATAGTTGCCCTACTTATTCTGTCAATGATAGCAGTCATCATACACGATTATTTAATCAAGACAACAATAATAATCATAATCATTATAATAATAATAATACTCTATCATCAACCAATTGCAAACTATCTACTACTCTCCTTATTGATTCAGAATCATCATATCGTACTACTAATACAATTTGTTCAGGTAAGATAAGTTTTGGATGAATTTGTGTGTATTGATTGTTGCATTGTATATTCTAATTATATGTTTAAAGATTCATTTTAATTTTCTTCTGTGTCTTTTTTTAATGTACGTAAATTATGAATGACCTATAAAAAAAGTATAGTGTAATTGGAATAAACCAATCAGAATAAAGAAACACTGAGTTTTTTTCTTTGCGAAAAATTCAAAATCCGCCGAATTCTGTCTTGTGTCACATAAAATGAGCTGTGAAAATATCTTTGTACAGTGCTTAAAATGTTAATAATACCCACACTGGAAAATTGTTTTCCTGCCATAGAGTAAAATTAATGGCGTTGAATGTATAAAATTCCTAACTCTTTCTAAATATATTGTCTAAACACAAAAACACTGACGCTATTCCTTATTGGTCTTCTTGGTTTTTCGCTGGAAATCCATTCATCTCTAGATCGATAAAGTGTTTCCGCACTACAGTGTATGTGAGTTCATGATTAAAACTCTAGATACTTAACCTTAAATACGAAAAATATAGTGACTACTGTAATTCTATTCATTTCTTTAGAAGAGTGCAAAAGGATTAATAATTTGTTTCATTTTTTATGAACAAATAATCACTATTTGTAATATTAATGTTCCCTAAGATTATTTATTCAAACAAGAGCTGTTTTCTAATTTATTCGACTAAAATCCCATTGAAATTCGTTGTGGTTGTTTAAGCGCGAACACCTAAATTTTAGTCTACTCCTGAAGTCTTACTGAGAGAATTTATGGCCATTGTAGTTCAACCATCTTGGGTATGGGACAGTCATGAATGAAAGTGGTTGTGCGATTCCGTTAATTGATTTAAGTTAGACAAATTCATCATAGGATGCCAGCTCAACGATCCTAACGATTAGGCCTCTGCCTACAAGACCAGAGGTCTTGAGTTCGATACCCGATGATGGTGTTGTGGCTGCGCACTATCGAGGAGTCTCATGCTGCAATGAATCTGCTGTTCAGTGATGTTCAATAGCTTTTATTCAACCAATTAGAAAACAATAAAAAAAAATAGTTTACTTATAAGTAATATCATTGCTAGATCACAGAAATTACTCTATTTTCATCTTTGAAAAATATTTACGAACTTTTATGTATTTCTTGCATTCATATTAACCTTTTGTGTTTTCCATTCCCATTGTAACTCTCCTAATTTTCCAGAACAATTGCTCTCACCGAATCATTCATTTTGTTCAACTCCATCAAAAGCAGATCCACCTATGCAAAACAACAAGAAAGGTTCGACACGCACGAAAACTTCCATTTCTGATCGCTTACCTTGTCAGATGGCATTCGCTCCCGCAACTTTGGAACAATTATTAGATTGGATTATCATTAAACAGCTGAAATTCGCACATCAACCAAGAAATCGTCATACTACTACTACTACTATTACTGATACAACTACTACTTCTCTTGACAATAATAATCAATCCGATATAACCATAGATCTGTGTCCTTTAGGCCCAGCCATGTGTGTTTATTTAATGCTACGAGCTATATGTCGACAGTGTGATCGTTGGGAAGCGATTGAATTAAAACAGTTAACAAAAAACCCTGAACCTAAGGTAACTGACATCAATATAACAGAGGAGAAAGACGATCCGTTGAAAAATAATTCATTAGTAAGTTTTTCTTTTATCTTCATTGAAATTATGAGCCGTTCAGTGTTGAACTACCAGGGAAAATCTGGAAGCACTGGACGGCCGTTTCTATCTAATACGAAATTCCTCGGTTCTATGCATTCACGACCTCACAACTGAGGATCCAACTCAGAGCTTTCGGTCTTGCATACGAAAGCTAAACATCTAGACCACTGAGCTTTCATTCAGCAGTGTTAATATCTAACCCCGATCAACCCACAATATTGTGCGATCATTTTCCATTGTCTTCAACAGGTAACTGCTGCGCACTAGACACATTTAAACGCTACCGGTCGCGGCTTTCAAGCGTAAGACATAGGGTCATTGTTTCGATTCATGTGTGCACAGCCGTGGATGCTAAGCTCTGATGATTCTTGTACTAGATAGAACAGAACAGTCGTCCAGTGCCTCCTGTATCTGAACCGCTGTCTTACTTTGATTGTGTTGTGATTTTAGTAAAACTATGACTATTTCATCTAGTTGATGTATCTTTCTGATGCCTCATTTATGATATGAAACTTGTTCAAACTTTACTACTGGAGTTCTGCTACATATGGGCATATCCACATTTTATTTTCGCATTACATGTTATCCATCTTTTTTGTTGTGTTCCTGGTTCATCCGATCAACCATAGCGGTCGCTTCTGCCCATTTCGCTGATATCATCGAGCCATATTAGCTGATGTGTTTTCCTAAGTTTCTACCGTACAATGCAGATTACTTGGAGGTCAATAAGATTGAAAGTAAGCAAGCTTACTGACCGAGGACAAAATGGTACTTTTGTTAGGATATTCATCCAATATCCTAAGACAATTATTGGTCAATTTTATGGTCGTCCTAGATATCATTGTCACGTGCTCCAATGTTGTCACTTCAAATGTTGCTTCCATTGGTCGTCTTAACTGTCAATGTCACAGACTTCGATGCTGTTTCCTATTCGACCAAAATTTATAAATACGCATTGTCTGTAACGTTTTATGACTGGGTCCTTGACCCGGTCCCGGATCCCTAGTCTGGGATCCTGATTTTCTTCTGGATTCGGACCTCGTACTCTGTGGATGCTTGTAGAATACAGGTTCTACTTCACATTCAAGTCTTCTTATTTTTTACTCAATATGGGGGTCGGGATAATCGGATTTGAGTAGCATGTTGTGTCACTGGATCCTCGATCCTCGCTCTCACGTTTCCGACCAGGTAAACTGGTAATAGTTCAAGCACATCAACCTGACGTGCTTACGTGCAGGCGTAACAACTGAAAACCGTAATGAAGACATCTATCATCCATAATGAGAATACTGCCTGTTCACCATGGAAAGTTAAAATCTACTGAAAAAAAAATAGCATGATAACATATTCTTTTTGTTTTTACATTGTCAATTGATTCTTGCATAGAACAGATTTTTTTTTATATTCTTTTTAAAAATTTTATCCATAGACAAACAATGATGAATTATTGGCTTTAAATCAACTCAAACGAAGGCAACGACATTTGTTCAGTCTTTTAATAAGTACTGTGAATAGATTTCAGAATTTCGAATTATATGTAAATGAATCCATCAAAGAAATTGATTTAAACTATCCGATTACAGAAATGGAATACAATAATTGTTCAACGAATATGAAATCTCTATCGCTATCGAATTATGATGATATAGACTGTAAATTTATTAATTTGATCAAATCTGTCACAGCTTGGTTAGCGAATACAAGTCAATTACTGCATCTAATCACTTGTGATATTGATTTCAATAGGACTTTTAAGGTTTGTTTCGTTTTTTTTTAATTTTTTGCTAACCCAAATAATGTCTCAAGTTTTTTTTTGTGTGCTGATTTCATCACAGTTACATATAAATCCAGGTATCATCATATACTGACGAATTTCGGTGTCATCTATTGTTCATCCCTTACTCATATGTCGATTATAGCACCTTTTTGAATTGTTCAATTGCTAAGTCTAACTATCTAATTCTATAAATGAAGGCCTCCGTGTCACAATACACTGATCGTGTCATGTTTTACCGCATATAATTATCACAGTCTGGTCATTTTATTGTTTTCGATTATAAATGTTCGCCAAGTACATATACATATATCCTGTCTCACTAAACCATAGTCAGGTGAGGACATTAACATGTTACAGAGTTGTTAGGCATATGTACAAAACCTTCCCGTGAATCATCATTTGCAAACTCATCCTTATTTGTTTCAGATTTCAGTGTTCTTTCATTTAGACTGTTCAGACTTCAGTTCACTTTACGTTACCTACAAATCGTCTTCTGTTCTCATTCTTTCCTTCTCGATCTTTTGCTGTCAGACGTTTGATTTCCATTTGATATCATATACTACTTATGTGAACATAAGTAGCGTACACCACAATAGGAACCCAGTCGGTTATGTATGATTTTCTGATGCTGCTAGCCTAATCAACTTGCTTCAGATTGTTTTATACTTGTTCTCGAAAAGTATGGATAGTCTTATTGGATATTCTATTGTGTTGTTCTTACCAGTCAGTGTTATTCATTGAACTGGTGTAATTTATCATTGACACACAAAGCAATGAAACCGCATACTTCTGATTAGCTGACTTTCGGCTTGTGATGGTATTATAAAGATGACTGATTCAGGTTTTCCAGATAATAACATATTACCGTAAAAAGATTTGATTTTTAATTTCGCCGATGAATAATTCTCACTAGAAGCTTATTTGTACATTAATTTTTCCATTTTTTTTCTTCAAATTTACACTTGTTCTTTGTTTGAAATTCTCATTGCAAACATTATTTTTTATTTGTCTGAAAAATAACTACGCAATACTACATTGTCGTTTTCTTCAAAAATACAATCTAGGGAAAATTTTAAATCTCTTAAAAAGTTGTTTTATGCTTCTTTTGACGTGATTTTCATTATTTTGTTTATTATTATGATTATTATTATTATCATTATTATTCGGTTCGCTAGTCAGTCAATTGTAAGACTTGTACTCGCATGGATGCACATGCATTTGTGTACACACATACGTACGGCAATGTATGCAATGATTAATTGAGTGAGTACACACATTGATCGTTCATTGGTAAATTTATGCCTTTTTCATCTTTATCTTTAGTAATTTATTATTAGTATTATTGTTTTTATTCATTTTAGTCTACTGAGACATTGACAATGAATAGTAATTTCAATGAGTAAATGGCTTATTAAGAATGTAACCGGCTCCCATCATACACATATATATATCCTCATGCACACATACACACATGGAAGGAGAGATAGCAAAAGCTACGCATTTTATTTCATCCCATCAATCATTGCTTCTTGTTGTTGTTGTTGTTGTTGTCGTGTTTTTTGTTTTCTTTTGAAGAAAATTTTCGCCGGTTTGTATTAATTTTTTCTCTTCTATACTCCTATCAAGCCTTGTTCACTTTTTTTCTTTCGAACTTCGATTGTGATGATACATATACTAAGCCAATTAGTATTTTCCTTTTTCTTATCTATACAAACTTATCAATTCTTAGCCACCTATCGCTAAATATACACAAGTTGGTGTTGTTGTTGTTGCTGTTCCATGGTTATCTCTTCACTGTCAGTGATTTCTTAGCGTGATTACTCATTATCAATTTTACTAATCAACAAACATCGCTTTTGAAGTTGATGCTAGTTTTTATTTTGTCAGCTTAGCAAATAAAGTTTTCACACATTTATTACAGTGTATACTGTCTCTCTCTCTCTCTCTCTCTGGTGTGTGTGTGCGTGTATCTCTGTATGGAGTTGTTGGTTTATATAATCAGTCACTGTCATTTATCAACTCATTCACTCGCTTACTCTCCTTCATTTTAATCCAACTCTCTCACACTTAGTGAATTTAATTTAGGATTTAAACAAAAGTAAAGTTATTTTTCTCTTAAGTAACATGCATTCATTTTAGATAAAATTCGATGTGAAATCAGTAGGAGAATAAGTCGAAAAGTCTCAGATATATATATATATATATCACAATTATTGTAAGAAAATTGTCTCTTTTCGTAAAATTCAATTTTTCTCTTGCTCTAACCTTGACAAAAATGAACTGAGAATTTCTAAAGAGAATGTTAATTATCAATGAAAAATAAAAAACCCCGTTATTAATAAAATGGATGGATGTAATTGTGAATCGTCACGCAATAACTATTGCTCTATTGATAGAGTGTATCTGTCACGTGAACTGCAAGAGTATGTCAACATTACCATCTATTTCCGTTTTTGTTCAATTTCACCATGAGTATCTTCGTTGATCCTATTGCTAGGAATATTTATGTTTGATGCGATACTTCAAGGAAAATGCATAACCCTATTATGAGCCACCTTGAGTGACAATAAAAATATGGTGAGGATTCACTTTCTCCTTACTTCGTAGAAGATATCGCGTCAAGATTGGTCTTAGGAGTTTCACCAGCCTCGATGAGTCAGTATCTAGAAAATTCTTGGTAAAGATTCAGAAAGCTCACTTGACCATTGTCAACCTGTGTCATTTTTGACGTACCAACTAAAAGACCAATACTAGATAGCAAATTTACTTTGTATTACTGTGTGACTTTGATATAAGGTCTATGAAAGTAGAAGACATGTGTAGGTTGAAGATTTCTGGTCAAATATATCCCTTCAAAATATTACGCCTGTGAAATGACCGATTAGCACTGATAAGTTTAAACAGGGGGTACTTGGCAAAGGTTTCAAGTTGTCAATGAGATAGTAATTTTTCAATGACTGAAGTGATTGTGACATCTGTTGCTCATATCTGACCATCGCCTTTCTCGTCGAGCGATGCTTGCTAGTGTAGGCCAAACTAAAACGTGACACCGGTCCACGAAATCCCTTAATAGTGTTCTGAGTCATGTAGATACATAAAGACTACCTAGTTAGAGCCCTCGTGATATCCACAATCAGTGGTTGAAGACGTTTGGTGGTACTGCACAAATAGATTGCAATACCGTAAACGAATTTACGCTATATCTTCTTGTATGTCTTGCGTCCCAGCACTCATTCATTACATAATTTTCAACTCTACATTTGGAACCATATTCTGAATACATAATCTTATTATTATAGCTACTGTATTATTTTGATTCCTTGGCTATATATCTTATTACTTTCATCTCGTTGTGCTAATATGATATGACATTTTCCGTTACCACATATTTCTCCTAGGCTGTACCTTCATTATGATTAGTTATTTCATTCAGCCGTTCAATCAGATAGATGTAAAATGAGAAGCAAAGTGGAGGAGAGTGAGCCAACTTACTGCAATGAGACATGACTAAGTATTCACCGTTGGATAAAAATAGGATAGACATGTCACAAGCGATGCATATACGTACTCAAGTAAAAACAACCAAAGCATAAGCGAATAATCGACAAGGTCAAAATGTGTACGAACACTAGGTCGGGCAGAAGATGTTGAATAGTTTTTTTAAAAGCTAGAATAATCCATGTAGTCTCAACATATTGGTACACACTGCAAGTTTACTAGTAATATTTCGGACTATGAAACGTGATAACCTGTTTCGAATATACCAAGGACCGTCAATTTCCTCTATTCTACTGCTACTCTATACTGGACTAGTGTTAAGTTGTTCAGAATTCCCTAGATCAAGTACTGTTTCTTACTAACCACTTCCAACCATCTAGTAAAAAACATTTCATTTCATTTTTTAACTTATTTTTTCATTGTATGCTCTACAATTTATCATTATTCTCTTCTACATTCTTTTTCCTATCATTCACAGTCGTCTGTTGATGATCTGTGTGAATCGAATCCTCATACATTAGATACTACTAATAATAATAATAATACTACTAAATCGTCGAATACTACTACTACTACTACTACTACTTCATGGAATCAATTGAAAGAACAATTAGCTGAAATTGTTCAAACTGCATTTGTTTATTTAGCTGATCTTTGTGTACTTCGATTAGATTTAATTGCAATACCACAATTATTGTTGTATTTAACTAAATGTGTACAAATTTTATCAGATAATCATAATCGTATGAATGGCTGTGACATATTATCCAAAGATACATGTGACTTGTCATCGCCTAATCAACAGCAACAACAACAACAACAACTGGATTCTACTAGTGATAATACTGTTCAAATGAATAAAACACCGATTACTGCGAGTGATCATTGTTTTGAAAAGCAACAACAATATACGGAAATGTTCAATAGTAAAGTGAGTTTTGTTTTTGAAAAAAAAGTTAGTCAGTCTATTCTCATGAATGATATATATATATATATATATATATATATATATATATATATATTGTATTATTGCGATATTATAGAGACAAAGAGAACACTAAATAACACAACTACGGATTACATAATTTCACCCAGATTTTTGTTTTTTGTTTTTTTTCTTTCGAAAAATTCTGGTTCTCGTTTTACTTTATCAACACTAATATTATAGTAATCGATTAGTTGCTCAATTGATCGTTTATTTAATTTTTTCGCTAATTTGACTTTCTAAATCATAGTGACATTTTATGAGATAGTATGATGTTTTTCAATGCATATACACACATATATATATAATGTAACATGATGATGGAAATTGCAATGCATCATTTCAGTTTCTTATTCTCTTTCATAAACTGATGCAAATGGTCGATACTTTTATTACTGCTCCTAATGATCATTGATTGAGGCAGCTTGGAATGAAATCCAAAAAGCTTTGGAAATAACAGTGATATCTGCTAAGATGTTAATCCTAAAAGTTAGACTCTGAACACGAGGAAGAGCGGAGACAATTTAAACATAGGTTGATAAAATGCCTATGTACTGATCGCGAACAATGGTAGGTAGCGAAAGCAAAGATGAAAAAGACAGTGACGATAAGTGACAGTAGATAATCATTCAAGCTTATCAAGGAAACTGGTATATTAAAAATCTGACTGTGAGTGAAATTCATAAAAAGCCGAGATTGTTATGCTCTAGCATTGAGTTTATAATTCAACCAACTGAACACTGACTAGTAGCCTATGTTTCATTTCACCAAACTGTATTTGTATAATAATATTATTACAGTTCTTGATTTCTTCTGAACAACTAGAAAAACTTCTTAATTTATATATGATGATGAGTTTAAAAATTTCATTTCTCAATTTCATCATTGCACATGTGCATATTTATTTGTGTGTGTGTGTGTGTGCATAAGTAATCATTTAAGTCAATTCATCGCGACTACGTTTACATTCTCTCTCTCTTTGTCTCTTCGAAATCACAACGCACACGTATACAACGTAGTTACACTTGTGTAGGCCCATACAAATGAACATAGTTCTTGGTGGATGTTGTTTCTCTCCAAGTCTATTCACTTAAAGCAGTTAGTATGCAAATGTTCCAATCACACACACTCACTTCTTTGTTTTCTTCACTTTAAAGAACTTTACTCTCTCTCTCTCTCTCCCTCTTTCAATTATTATCATGAAAATTAACATTTTCTAATGGTATCATCTTAATTTTATGTATACATGTGAATGGAAATAATCATTTTATTAATAGTGTTTCATAAAGCTTAAATTTGCTCAAAAAAAAATTTTCGCTCAATTTTATGCATGATTTTGTTAAAAGTAACATAATGGCCAGAAATTATGTGATATTGAATTGTCGGCTGTAGCTGTGCTACCTTGATATGATGGTTGTCAGGCTTGGATATGTGATGACCTCATCGAGCTATACCGACTGGAAGACTTGTCACTTTAGTCTGTAACACCATACCAGATTAGTTTCTTTGGAAAGCAGTAAGACTGAAGTTGTACTGTGAACTATACTGGAGTGAAACAGTGGCGATGTTAACTTCTCACAACTAGAAAAGGTGGTTATAAATATTTCACCCCTAAAAATAGTATACCTCAGCTTGCCGCATAGATTTCTTTCGCTAACGCTAAAGAATCGTAGCTGATACATCTAGACTACCTATGTATGAGATACTTGATGTGTATACCGTATAGAAGTTTTGTTTACAATGGTCTTCACATAATGACTTCTAGTAATTGTTACTTTTTAAAATCTACTCAATTCTATCGAGAATCGATATCTAGATTATGATGAGCTTACCCTTACATCACCGCGATGTGATTCGTTAGCATAACCTATCCCAGTTCGCAAAGAATTCCTATATAAAACTTCCTAAAGATCACCTAACTCAATGATTTTATTGGCGAATTATGATATAACCCCATTGATGTTATTGCTATAAAGAAGAACTATGAAAAGAAATTGATTGGAGACAGTCAAATCGCTTCATAGTCATGAATAAATCAAACCGATATGTGATTTATCGAATGTTGATGATAAATTTCAAATGACGTCAGCATCAATAGATACTTTAAGTGAAGATTGAGATAAATATTTAGGGGTTCAGATAAAAGATCTGATTTTCAAAGGTCGTTTAACGCAAACTAGAAGTACAATCTGTTTGATTGTGTATGCACACAAATTTTCACTCTCGTATTTATTCATACTATTCTGTGTAGTCCATCTGCTTTTGTTGGTGCCCTATGATTTAATGATGTGACTCATTGCTTTTAAACTTATTTCAGGATAATGTGACATTGAAAATACTCAGTGAAATATTACATTGTCTTCATGCATCTTATGTGAATCCAGCTTTCATTGTTCAATTATTTGCACATTTATTACATCGTTTAAATGCACGATTATTCAACTTTATCATTGGTTATGATTATGAAACGAAACAATCAATTAAAAATGCCACTCATATTTCACCTAACTGGGGTAAATGTTTACATGATTGGATTCATTTATGCTTAAATGATTGGGCTAGTACACATGGATTAAGTTTAGCTATGGAATGTTATTTACAAAGAATAATTCAGGTTAGTGAAAACTATTATTGTTCTTTTGCTAATATATATATATATATATATATATATATATATATATATATATATATCACAGAGTGATCACATTCCGACATATCATATCGTAACTAAAGAACATTAGATATATGTTTCTTTTTAGTATCTTGGACTAACAGTGTATATCCACAACTCCATCAAGGATCGAATTTACGATCCTTAAAACCTGGTGGCGAATGCCTAATCATGAGAATCATTGAATTCACCTCCAACAATACAATCCCATAATCACTTAATTGAAATAACTCTGTCGCGTCTACCATGTACCGAATAGAATTTTAAGCATGAAATTGATAAATAAAGATTTGCATTCTGAGGAGTCCCATACCAGGGCGAAACGGCCGTCCAGTGCTTCCAGGTTTCTAATGGTGGTCTAACATTGATCGATTCATGGCCTCAAAAAAAATAAAGATTTATCAAGTGCTTGTATGTAAGAGTAAAATGTTTGGTATTTCTCTAAAAAAAACATTCCTTATTACCTTTTACTTACTATAAACTATTACTAATTTATCTGTCTATCTGATCAGATTTTTAATGCCTTCTTTCTATTTCAAGGCTGCTGATCTAATGCTATGTGATATGAAATCAGTTGAAAGTTTGTATAATCTAACTGTGGATCTAGTCAGTTTGAATTCACGTCAAGTTCAAATTATCTTGGAAAATTACCAGTTAATGAATACAGATAATAAAATCACGGAATCGACTCACAATAATCAATCGCCTGACATGACAACATCAGCAAAATGTAATTTACAACAACAAATTCCCGAAGCTTGGATTGAATTTGTTGTTTCAGGTGTAAAAATGGTTAGTTTGTTGTTGTCGTGTGTGTATATGTGTAATTATTTTCGATTGATTTTCTTCATTATTGTAAATCATGAATCAATCATTCAATAATAAACAACAATCTCCATAACTCTATACTGAATAGTTTTCGTTAGACTCCTGCGCCCCGCAGGATTCGAACCTGGGACCTTCGGTATTGTGCGCGAACGCCTAACTATCGGTATCTAACGGTGTTAATGTCTAACTTGATCAATTCACGGAGTTGCGCATTGATCGATTCATCGTTTCAAAAATGTGAGACATGTATTTCGCTGTTAAATGGTTGGAGATACTCAACAGGTAGTATTGGTGTCAGCCTTGGTTTTTGTGCTATTTTCCACTGATTGGCAAGATGTTCCTGTAGTCTTAGTAGGGATGAGTGCTCTCTGATGGATACAGTCTGGCAACTTCATAGCCTGAAGTATTACCTCCTGCAGCATTGAGATATTTGAAGTTGATTAATCAATATATAGTCTTTTTTAATGTTGATCGAATCATACACAGATCAAGTTTTATTGTGGCTACTACCATCTCGTGCACTATGTTCAAATATAAAGTGTTTAAATTCTATCCCGGTCATTATGAATTGTTCATTTTGTACTTTTCATTAGACTAAGCATTGAGCAGATTGGTTATCATGCCCAAAACAATGATAAAATAACTGAGTGCTGACGTCTCAGATAGTGAAACTGAGAAGTTATAATCCAGCTTGAAAAATCGTCTGTTCAGTCATTTCCATTTACTTAAGCTGCCTAACAGTAGTAATGATAATTTATCTGCTAAATCCGGTAGTCTTATAGTAAAACAAAATGATGTCGAATAATCCTATTTTTAAAAATAAAAGTGTTATCATTTCATAAATTGTTTACAGAAACCCACATATTGAAAGTGACGCAATAATCCAACTACTTTTAAAGTAACAATAACTATTGATATGATAGATATTAAGAATCGAATAACAAAACATTTTCAGTCAGTCAGTCAATCAATCAACAACATAGAACTTCGTACGTATGTACATCAGTTCAAGTTGTCATACACATTAGCACAGAGATGCAATTGTCAATTCAAATCCCATAGTAGTAGAGGTAGTAGAAGTATTAGCAGTAATCGGAAATTACAGGGTTCGACGATATTATTCAAGAAGTAGAATCTAGTGAAATAAACTTAAAAAGAAAAAAGATAAAGGTGATGAAGAACTCTGAAGGTTAAGCTTTGAGAGAGCACAAAGAATAAATGCACCTGTGCCATTGCAAACGATTTTGAGCCATGTCATTCAAGATCTCCAACCATCGATTACTATCATCTCGCGGGCCCCAACCAGGTAGTTGACACCAACCAACATAACTCAGTCCAGTCAGTAACTTCATGGATTTGTGCAATGTTTTGGCTTGGCCGCCCCTGATTTTCTTCCAACCTATTCCTACATCTCGAAACATCGCTCGACGAGGTAGTCGGTAACTAATAACTGATAATAACTAATTAATAGTTTTGAAAAAAATAATTGAAAATGAGTAATAGAAAAAACGATAGATTATAGAAGATATAAAGTGAGTTTTATTCATTCCTATTTAAACCAAACGGTACTGGGTTTGAGTCCCGCCTAGTGAACATCACCTCTGGCCTACAGATACATCCAGCTGAGGAGTCTAGAGTAAGACGAAACATGCATTCTGCATTCCACCGCTAGCCACCACCCATCTATGCTAATATAATCTATCGAGATTGGTTTGATATTAAACTTAATTCAAATCATGTTAAACCAAATGACTACACAAAAATATTTCCTATCTATTAGGTTGCAGATCGTATTCTAACTGAGGAGAATGCATGCCCTCTAACAACAACAACAACAATGAATGATGACGATGAAGAATTCAATGAAACACCAGAAAACACTACCAAATCATCGTTGTCATCATCATCAAAACAATTGGAACTTGGTGAATCATTGGATCTTCATCTGCCATTTTTATTACCTGAAGATTGTTATCCATCGGATAATCCTGTACCGATTAACCATAATAGTAATAACAATACTGATAGTAATAATAATAATAATCATAACGAATCAATGATCAGTTATGAAGAAGACAGTGGTATTTATAGTCAAAGTAATTCGATCAATTTAAAACATTCATCATTATCATCATCATCTAATGACCAATTGAATACATCCATTATCACAATTGATTCAATGAAACAATTTTTAAATCCTGCTATTCAATATGGTTGGTGTCGTTTATCAATACGATCTAGTAATTATGCCATTGACAATGCAATAATATTAAATAAAAAATTGACTTCCAATCAAAATTTACAACAATCATCCTTACAATGGAATGTTTATTTATTAATGAATACAAAATTATCTGTTAATTCTTATTCTGATAATGATAATAATAATAATAATGTGGATGATGTTGATGTTAACAAAGTTAATGAACATTTAACAATAGTTTCAAAGAAGTCCAATGTTGAAGAAGAAGAAGAAAAAGATATCAAGGGTGAAATGAAAAAATCGGTAAATAATTCTTATTTATTATTGTTAATGTAATGTTATCTTTTTGTTTCTAGTTTTAGATAGACTGATACAACGCAGACCTTTGTACGTACGTACGTACATCAGTTCAGGTTGCCATACCACATTAGCACACAGACGCAACTGTCAGTTGAAATCCAATAGTAGTAGCGATAGTAGAAGTATTAGCAGTAATGAAGATTAGGGTTTGAAGATATGGTTCGAGAAGTATAAATTCAGTGAGACAACTTTAGAAAGAGAAATGGAAAGGTGATAAGGGATTCAGAAGGTTAGAATTTAAGAAAAGACAATTGGTGGATTCACATGCGCTTTCGCGAACGATTTCGAGGCATGTCGTTCAAGGTCTCTAATCATTGGTGACTTACGTCTCGCGGACCCCAACCAGGTAGCCTACATCTACCAACATGACTCAGTCCACTTGTCAGTGTTTCTAGTTTCTGTAAATAGTGAATTATATCAACTATGCAGTACATTCTAATGAATGAATGAATGATAGAATAGGCTTACAACTTTGATGGGCGTCTTTTCGTTTGATAATCTATATTGTCTTCGGGTTAGATAATTTAATTTGTCCCGACTAATATTGTCAAAAAATATTTCATTTGATAGCCATCTATAGAAATATATATATATATATATATATATATATATATATATATATACATAGATATAATGTGTGAAGCTTCATACTCTGAATAATCAATCATCTGCTTGAATGATTCATGAAAGTTTTTACCTCGATCAGTAGTTATATTCTCTTATTTATTGACCGACTTTTCATTTTTACACATTGAAGCTATATTTTTGATTGAATGGTTTAGTTTATTTTATGAATTAATGTTAGCCGGAGAGAATCATTGAAAACAACAGAGAGCTCACCTGACCATAACTGTTTCACCCCCCCCCCATTTTGAGCCTCCTTGGTAGTACACAGTCACACTGGGATAAAATGCCTAAACTTTTCATATCCTGTAACAAGCAACTAACTATGGTTTATTGTGTTCTTCTTCATCCTAGTATCATTAGTGCGTTATTGTCTTCATTGGACTCCACATCCATATACCATTTCAGATAGTCCCTTTCATTGCTATTCATCATTACAAAATCTCATGCTGATTTAAAACAGTTCTAAAGTTAGTGTTACTTCAACTTAATTATAGCTTGATCCAACACACTGATTTAACCTAGTGAACCAGTGCATACACTAATTGTTATCAAATATGTCCCTATAAGGTTATGGAAAATTGATGTCATATACCTATCAATATTAGAGCACCATTGAGAAACCTGGAAGCTCTGAAAAGCCTTTTCGTCCTAGTATGGCATTCCTCAGCAGTACACATCCACAACCCCGCAAACGGGAACCGAACCAAAAAATTTTCGGTCTTGCATGCGAATCAAATTGATTTCACATTCTACAACAGTCAAGTTCATTATCTTAGAAATCAATCAACTTGATAGTTAAGTACACTTGACTTTTAATTTGATTAAAGTCATTTTGATTTATCTTCTAATATTTGAACATATAAAGATATAAATAATTTAATTATTGATGTATTAATGAACCATGACAATTTCTGATCACGTCTGTCACCTATCACACATGTCTACTTGTTAAGGTGTATTCACTTGTTCAACTCAATTATCAGTGACAACCAATTAGAATTGTTTGATTCATTAATTTTTTATCCTTTATCGTACTTGAACACACTGAACACGATATACGCTGAATATATTTCTCCAAGGTCAATTTATTATTCATTTAATTGCTGCATCATTCCCATTGTATACAACTTATGACAATCAATCAGCTTGAAATTACACTCGAAATGTGAGGTCTAGTGATTACTGATCACTTATTGAAACAGGAATAGATAGGAGCGAGGTTGAAACGTAGGATTTATTGACTACTGAAAATTAAATGCTTTAACTATTGAGCCATTACTGATTACTTTAGATATATTTAGTAATAATATATTCATCACTAATTGTTTACTGTCCCAATTTAGCGTTCATGTTTCAATAGCTCTAATGTTTTTTTTGTGTGTTTCCTTGTTCTCATTTTGTTTTTGTATTCTTTGAATAGGCTGAAAATGTTACATCCTACTCAACTACCACTAATAACAACAATAATAATAATGCATCAGTTAAAACTCATTCCCTGCAATCATTACCATTTAATCGATCATGCAGTCGACATTGTACTTATTCAGTTGTTGTACCTAAAATTGGTTCAAGTTTAGGTCTTAGTATTGTTGCTGCTAGAGTAAGTTATTTATCTATTATCATTATTATTATTATTACCATTATTCATAGTAGTAGTAGTAGTAGTAGTAGTAGTAGTAATAATGATATGATCAGTATGTTTATTGTATAAAATTGTTTTGTATTGGGATTTACTGAATAAAGCGTATTCACATACTAATATTTGTCATTATATAGTACTACGTCTACTCGGTAATTGTTTCTTTTTTTTGTAATCTTCAGCAAAAGTAAAATGTTGTTGGCCTTAAACATGTTGATCTATAACTGGTTAATCATCGAGTAGTGACCACTGTCGTGTTTGCTTGATCAAGTTGTCACCTTGCCGACCCATTCGACTTCAATTTCATGCTAGTTGGCATTCGTTATCAATAAATACGTGAAGGAATGGACACTTCCAGAATGGGTCGTAACCCATGCTACCCAACTTTACAGTCTAAGATGTTACCATTTAGGTATTCAAACCTCGAATGACCTTCTCTAGAACTGAGATGTATTTACAATTGATCATTCCATTGAGTAATGAGCAACGACATGTTCTTGTAGTCTTTTCATATACTTTAAAATTTATTTGTATTTATGATAATACGTTTTGCTTAATTTATACACTCCTCTTTTATCTATCGTCTGATAAAATAAGACTCACATTTATAGGCATATAAGGTTGGACCACACTGCTCACTAGTGACTAGTTTCGTGAAGAGATTCTCAGAGATCTGGTGAGAAGCTGTGACCAGTGCAGTTCGACACTGTCAGGTATATAAAGTTACCAACCTTAGGCAACAGGCAAGATGGCGCAATAAATTAGGTTGATTGAAGTGGTCTAAAGGTTAAGCGTTCGAGCTCAAGACCTAAGGTCCTGGGTTTATTTCCTGCGAGCGGGGGTCATGGATGCGCATCGCTAATGAGTCCCAAACTAGGACGAAACGGTTTACAAGTGCCTTTAGGTTTCCAATGGTGGTCTAACATTGATTGATTCATAATTTCAATCTTCACCACTCTATAATAAAAGTATTTAGTTTTTAATTAGAATAGTTCCGATAGTATTTATGTTAGCACTTATTAAGGGATATTTATAGAGATTAGGTGTGGATGTCTCATGCTAGAACAAAACCATCGTCCTGGTCTTTTAGATTTTCAATGGTGATCTATCTAGCATTAGTTTGTTTTGATATAAATTATGAAAATGACAAATCGCTTATTCACTGCACCCTAAACTAAAACTTTCCACTTTTATAAACTGATCTATTACTAAACAATTGAAAAATACCAATAACATGAAGTAGTGACCTCAATCAATTGACGCATACAAATAATCTTCTACTATTCAGTGCCCCTCCTCAATTATTTTTGACCTAACCTTGAACTGTTGTTGAGGACAGAGACTAGTTTGTGATTACTAAATAATCTATTATGTACAGTTATTCTTTTTGATAATTAATAATCATATTGAAATATTTGGAAATTATAGTGAATTGCATGCAGAATAAATGTCAAAGTTATGTAAATACACAACAAAATTATTGTATTGCAATAATGAATAATACAACCTTTCAAAAACTAGTCGAATACTAAACTGAATTATTATTATTATAATCATGACATACTTGCTTACTTATTCCTGTTACCCCTAATAGAGCATAGGTCTCCAACCAGCATTCTTTAATCTACTCTCTCCTGTGCCTTCCTGCCCAGTTCTACCCAATTGTTGTTCATGCTTTTCATGTGATGTGTTCTTTGGTCTTCCTCTTCTCCTTTGGCCGTGAAGTCTCCAAGTGACTACAAAAATTGGATGCTTTCCTCAATGTGTGTCCTGTCCCCCTCCAGCGTTTCACCCAAAATTCTTCCTCTGCTGAAATTTGCTTTGTTTTATCCCACAATAGGTTGTTGCGGATGATGTCTTACCAACAGATCCTCAGTATCTTGCGTAGACAAGTGTTAATAAACTATTGTATTTTATGGACGATAGCTTTCGTGGTTCTCCAAGTTTTCAATCCATACAATAGAACTGTCTTGACGTTTGTATTGAAAATTCTAACTTTAGTGTTTGTCGATAGTTGCTTATTACTATTATTATTATGATATTAAATTGACTAATGTTATTAATCTTGACCAAAGCTCCGTCTAAAATGAATTGTAATATTTGCCCATTTTTAGTCAGCTTATAACAACACTTATACAATCCCTTTTAATTCAGTCAAATTCAATTAACAAAAATAAAGATCTAAAATTATGATTTTAACTCTTATTATTATTTGTGCGCTTTCTAGTCAGAATATGGTGAAGATCTTGGCATATATGTACGTGGAATTAATCCAGGAAGTGGTGCTAGTCAAGCAAAACTAATACAATTCAATAATAATAATAATAATAATAATAATAATAATAATAATAATAATAGTGCTAATGAAATGAATTCATTACAAACAAATGATAATTGTTTGCTTATTCCACCATATTTACAAATTGGTGATAGAATTATTTCAGTGAATGATCAATTAATTACTGGATTATCACAAGATGCTGCAATACAGTTAATTTCATCTGCTACACATGAAGTGATATTCACTGTGATACGTTATGCTAAACAAGATATGAAGGAGATGAAGGCGACAAAGGAGAAGAATAAAGAGGATACATCCTTAACAACAACATCATCATTGAGACAGCTATTAACACAGTTAACTACTTCCACAGTTGATTTGAACAATAAAGAATTCAATGTCCAATGTATTGATTGTCTTTTACATGAATCTTTGTTATCGAATTATCAAGATTTTATAAAAGCTGATGATCATAATGATGATGTCGAACAACAGTTCAATGTCTCTAATGAGGTGATTTTCTCTATTTTGCATAAGAGTTGTGGAGATTGTTGAGTTACTTTATTGAAATTATGAATCGATCAATGTTAGACCACCATTAGAAACCTGGAAGCACTAGATGACCGTTTCGTCCTGCTGTAGAACACATCAGCAATGCACATCCACGGCTCCTGCTAATCGCAGGATTTGAGCCCAGGGTCTTCAGTTTTGCGCGCAAACGCCTAACCTCTGAACCACTGAGCCGGTATCTGACGGTGTTACTGTCTGACTTCGATCAATACACGGTCTTGTTTAACTTCATCCACTGTCTTCACACCCGAACGGAGCTGAACTCCACTGGTCATGGCTTCTCACTAGAACTCGGAGAAACTTCCTCACGGAACTAGTCACTAGTGGGCATATGATAATTTGGATGAGAGGGTTATGGTGTCGAGCATTGCTCACCGAAGACAGTGAATGAGGTTGCACAAGACCGTGAATTGATCGAAGTTAGATATTTTCTCTAATTTCCCTTGATTATCTTCAACGTATAACCGCCTGCCACCCACCTCGAGCTGCGATATTTTCCGTTATAGGAATAAGTTGGAAGAAAATATTAGTTGGAGAATCATTGAGAACAGTAAGGAAACTCTGAGGATATCTTATCTATGCTTCTTTAGGACACTTCTGTTTTGCCTACCCTACCAGCAGTCGAATCGTAAACACTGAAACTTCATTGTGTACATGATACCTTTATCCATGTTAGAATTAAACACAGGGAGAAAATGATTTCCACTTGTTCTACTAATTTCAGCTCTTTTTTCTTAGTTTAGAACACCTATTCAATTGAAATCTACTACTATTCCGTATATTTGTAACTATAGTCTATTGTCAAATTTATCACCCGACCGTAGCTGCTACCTTGACGTGGTGGTCGGGCTTGCCTATCGTGATGACCCAACCGAGCTATGTCGGCTGGAACATATATTCCTGAAGGTTCTACCATGCCAGGCAGGTCGATTGGAGAACGATGAGACCTCACGGATTTCCGTCTCTGGCGGCAAGGGTGCCCACTAAGGACGGAGCTAATACTCAAAAAGCCTTTCATGAAAAGGCCGTGCGTGACCGGCCTCAAGCAGTTGTCCCTTGGACTCTACGGTCACGCTCCCGTGTCTCTAAGACCATCTTTAATCTATCTTCCTTTTCAGGCCCCTCAAGAAACAACCTTCCACGGTGTGGGCACCTGGGAAGTGACAACCGCCCTCATACCCGTTACAGCATACCCCCGTCAAATTTATCACACTATTGATGACTCTGAATATTATCAACTAATTTGGCTTGAATTAACTTCATCAGTCATAGTTTCACATTGTAAAACATCTACAATGTCATTTCTTAATGTTAATCGCATTATTACTGATACTTCTACTACCTGTACTAACGGGGAATTTTTGAATTGACAATTCCACCACTCTCTGCTAAAGCAACATGGCAACTTGAATTGATCCACGTCCGTTATACATTGTAACTGCTTCATTGAATGTGGAATCACTAGTGAATCAAGTCCAATTCCAATGAATTATTAAGCAATATATAATCCTTTTTTTCCGTTATAATAAAATTTCTCATGTATACTTTATTATTATTGCTATTTAGAAATCAACGCAAAAACCACTCACACAATCAATAAACAATGGGAATTCAAGTGTTTCACGCTTAAAACACTTCCAATTACCAACAACATCATATCATACTGGTGCTACTTCGCCTTCTTCGTCTTTTTCTTCGCATATTCCTTCCGATGTTCATATTGATATGAAATTAACCATTGACACAAATGATGTGAATAATCAATCCAACATGAGACATTCAGATTTAAACAAAACATGGAATTATCCAAGTAATACCATTTGTCGAATTAATAATATTCATGATAAAAATTCAGTTGGTTTAACTAATCTACCAAATACTTATAATTCATTGTATAGAAATCGTTCAGCATCGAGTAAGTGAGATTTGTTTTGTGTATACATGTATGTTGTTTTGTAGTGTAGGAATAGGTTGGAAGAAAGTTAGGGGCGGCCAGACCGAAACATGGCAGAAATCCATGAAGTCATTGACTAGTGGACTGAGCCATGTCGGTAATTGTCGACTACCTGGTTGGGGTCCGCGAGATGATAATAATCGATGGTTAGAGACCTTGAATGACATGGCTCAAAATCGTTCGCAATGGCGCTGGTGCATTTATTCTCTGTGTTCTCTCAAATCCTAATCTTCTGGATTCTTCAACCCCTCTAGTTTCGACTCTCTAGACTTTTCTCACTGAATCATACTTCTTGAATAGTATCTTCTAATCCTAACCTCTCCGATTACTTCTAATTTCCTTACTACCTCTTCTACTATTGAATTTGAATTGACGATTACTTCTCTGTGCTGATGTGGTATGGCAACATGAACTGATGTACTTATTTACAAAGTTCTACGTTGCATCTGACTGACTGACTGACATGTATGTGTGCATGTGCCGTGTTGTATTCCTTCATTTTTAGTTATTTTTTGTTTAAATTAAAGTCAATTATTTTCCTGACTTGTTATTTATGAAAGTGAAAACAATGCATTCGATTAATAAGAAGTATAACTATAAGATTTGAATGCAGCTGTACGATTTTAAATGAAATTCAACTGTCAACAACCATTGATTTATTGTATAATTGCAATGAATCTCAACCACATAGTTTACACTTGAACAAAATAGAATTTTATTTTTAAGAGTTAATTATTTTCATAGATTGATGTTCACAAGTACAAGTTTGTGTAGTCAGCTTTAAGCTGTACATTTCGTATGTATCTATTACTGTTGAGGACGTTAAATCCCCGGAACTCATTTGGACAAGGTCCTAATTTTGTAATTTTATTTTGGACTTTTGAATTTCGCGTCAAAGACGCTCACTTTGACTTTTGGCTTGCATTTACCACTCTGGAATGCTTGACTCTCATTGGCTGATGGATTATTTTAGTACGCCACTTTGTGGCTCTTACCAAGGGCGTTTCATCATTGCATAAATAAGCTTGAGTTGTGTGCTTGTTGACTTTGTACTTTCCGGATGCTTGTAGACAACACTTTTCTACACCTTATCAAGACTTCTTGATATATAGTTAGCCCGGCCGGGGACAACGGATCAGAATAGCCTATCGTGTCACTGTATCATTGATCTTCGTTCCGCTTACCGAATAAGGTGAACTCGTAATAGCTCAAGCATATCAATTACACAAAGAGAACTGGTTACATTAACTGATTGCGTGAAACTTGTGTCCTGACAATTAAAACCATCATTCTAATTTCTTTCCTATTGATCATTGAAGTTCATTGATCAAACTTTTTTTCCCTAATAAATATCTAAATAATTGTTTTACTACTGATAATATACCTATTATACACATTCATTTTATTGCTGAAAATTTGTCTTTCAAGTTAATTTTCTAACAATCAAAAAAAAAAAAGGTAATCGGTCCATTATAAGGATTATTGATTAACAAAATATTTTATTCACATCTTTTAGTTTGAATGTTTCTTTTATAGAACAATTCAGTCAATTTAGAAATGTACAATCGTCATTAAGTATAATTTAGTGTTATTTTTTCATTAAACACAATAATTATAAACATAAATAACTCTCTACATAGAATCGACGTGAAAACGATTTTTCTTTCAACAATTTCCCACACGAATTACCTTGGTTCGTAAATTTTGAGGACTTTTACAACCTACTTTCTACACATTTGAAATCATCGATAAATCATTGTTAGATCACCATTAGAAACCTGGAAGCACTGGACGGCCGTTTCGTCCTAGTATAGGACTCATCAGCAGTGCGCATCCAAGACTTCTTCACCTCACAGGATTCGAACCCGGGACCTTCGGTCTTGCGCACGAACACCTAACCTCAGGTTTCTAATGGTGGTCTAACAATGATTGATTGATGATTTCAATGTGTAAAAACATTAATTGAAAAACTGCTTTCTGTAATCTAGGATTTTGTAGAGATTACAGAAACTTCCCTAGTTTTTCAGTCATAAACTAATCTTAGTTAGATCATAATCGTCCTAATATATGCCAACTCTTTAACAATGCCCATTCATCACCCTGCATCCTAGCAAATCAAATCCTTTGAATTTTTGAGTTTCATGCACCACTCTTGTATTGCATTCTTTCTCCAATTTAAATATATATATATATATATATATATATATATATATATATATATATATATTTACTCTACATTTATAATAATAATAATTATTATTTTTTTCAGCAAATGAACGACAATTTCGATTGTACATTGATGCAACATCAACTTATAATAGTAACAATAATATTTATGACGAACCATCGATATCGGATTATAGTTTATGCAATGAAAGTTTTCTATCAACATCTGGTATAGAGAAATTATCTTCACTTCATACTACTAACACCACTACTCATCAACGTCATCATCATCATCATTATCAGAACAATAATGAATTTGAACAAACTACTTTTCCGATAACACCATGTCATCGACCTAAAGGTCAATCAATCAGTTTCGATGATCGTCTCACTGTAAGTATCATCAAGACTTTTTTTCATCTATTCCCCTGGGATAATTCTCATTGATTTCTTTTTTCAGGATGATTATTATGTAATCGACAGTGTGTGTTTATATGTGTGATCCTCCATGTTATGAGATAGTGTATTTGGTTGCAGTATTTGAATATATTCCCGATGATGTATGACAACAAGTGATCAACCTCTTGACCTCAGCAGAGAGGCCCAGATAGTTTTCATGTTTTGAAGAATATAACGATTCGCTTCAGTTGTTTTTTCGCAATTAATTGAACTGGATTCTGAAATTTCATTTTTGTTGAATATTTCTCTTCAACTAACTATTCATAAATAATTGAGAACTTGACATTATAAATAAATCCCTTTTAATTTACCATACCTCATGAGCTAGAGTTTTTCTGGCTGGTGATTTTTTTTAGCAAGTTACTTTTCTATAGGATTGGGTTGCTAACAACCATGCCCAACCCTCCTTTTTTATCTGCGCTTGAGACTGGCAGTGACCCCAGACGGGCTCCAGATGGAGTTAAAACCGCATCCTTGGTAGGGAAAACAAGTTTCATAGATTCGAGAAAAGAGAACAAAATTTCTGGACCAAAAGTATAAACTGTGGCTGTAACATTGAAGGAACGACAAAGAGTCGATACACTGGCTCCATTGTTACGGGTTCTAAACCGTCATTTAAATATCTTCACTCCTATTAGGTCGTTCGTTACTTTTTGTGTTCATTTATCCAGTTTTACATTCTTATATATAAGATATGTATTGTGTAATCGCTGACAAGATTCTATTTCACACTAAGAAATAATAAAAGAATTTTGAATTTTGTCTTTGTTTTTGTCTCCTTTTTTTGGATACTTTTGAGTTATAACATGAAAAAAAAACTGTAAACATAAGAACATCCTATTTTCTTCTTATATTTTTTTTTGATGTAAACTTAATTTTGGAAATTACTTGAATATTTCTTTAACATGTATGTTTTTACAACATATTCAAATTGTGTAAGATAAACTAAATTATGAGATTTATGAATCTATCAATTCAAGGTTTATGTTACTTATTATCCAGTTTGCATTAAACTAAGTTTGAATCCTCTCTGTCTGATAAATAATTTCATCAGTCTCAGTTATTTGTTTAATGTTACCGAAATCCCAGAGTTATAAGTTCGATCAGAATCGATCTATGCAAAGAAGTTGAACAAAACGACTATATTGTGAAGACCCACTTAGGATGTACACATTCTAACAAAGACTAATCAAAATTCAATTCTTATTATCAACAATGTGATCATTCAAAAATCTTATGTAATAAAGATCTAAACATCATACATGTTGTGCGAATTAGTCGTTATCTTGACTCAATAGCTCAGTAGATATCTTGTTAGTGTTTGAACTGTTGGTTACAGCGTTCGAGGTGTAATATGAACATTAGAATTGGGATGCAGATGAATCCAGCCGATGAATCTCAGTCGGGATCTCACTGTCAGCTTTAACCTATCTGTTCTGAAACATTATTTGAACTTTTTTATAGTTAATCCTACAGAATTTCGAAATAATTATTCACTCACTTACTAACAAACCGTATAAATACATTGTTGTTATCATTAGTTATTATATTCCCTAATATGTATGTGTATACGTTTTATGTAGACACCTCGATTTACTCAACTTCATGAGGCTACGGCAACTAGCCCAAGAATGTCCAAGGATAATCAATCAATTCAGTAAGTTTGTTAGTAATGTCTGTTTTTTATTTGTTTACTCACTTACTTACTTGTATAATCAAAATGAACCGCACAGCATACATTTCTACCTAAGAATGCATTATTATTATTATTATTATGCTTTCTATAGAATGTAGTTATGAAATTGTGTGTAAACGCTAAGTAATAAATCATCAGCTCATGTTTTCTTTCCAACATCACTCATTAATTAAACAGGATCTTCACAACTCACACTACCGACTTTTCTTAACTAGACAACTATTAAAAACCATTGACACTGGGCACTTGTTTTCATTTAGTAGTATATAACTGATCAGCAATACGCATCCATGAACCCACCATGGGGAGTTACACCAATCTCTCTCTGTTTGCGCCCCTAACACTCAGTTACGCAGTTACTAGATCTTATTTTCATCATACACTGCAACATGACTAATAATATATATCCAACTGATAAATCTCAAGTGGAACATAGCGTTCATCGTATGCCCAACTATCATTCAGTATCCGAAAATATGTGTAGAATTGAGTTTGAGCCTGGAATCCGATCATTGAAAGTCAAGTATTTTAACCACTCACCCATTGTTATTTTTATGGGGAGTGGAGCAGTTTAGCGTTTTGACCTATTCACTTATCTCAGGAATCTCATCAGTGCTGATGGCCTGATTTGTGATGAAATCTCAGCACCCATAAAGAAGGCTCGATTGGCTTCTGCCAACTTGCGTCATTTATGACGTAGGCAAGATATTCGTCTGCTAACCAAAAGACAAGTCTACTGCGCGTCAATTTGCTCCGTCCTACTTTATGGCTGTGAAACGTGGCCAGTGAGATTTGACGATACTCGTAGGTTACTGGTATTCAATCATAGATGTCTCCGAAGTATTTCTCGTTTTTCTTGGGACTATCAAGTAAGAAATGCAGTTGTATGGCAACTTGAACTGATCTACGTGCTTACGAATTTCTACGTTGTAGCTGACTGACTGACCACTGTTATTTACTTTTATGTTTGTAATTGAACTTTCAGTAAATATACCAAAACATTAATCTTTATTCAGACACTAATAATGCCAAGTTCGCGCTGACAAGTTACTATATTCAGATATCAGTAAAAATTATTTCAAATGATCAGTTTGAATAGAAAGTCGTTTATTTTCTTTCAAATGTACGACAAATACCTTTCACACATTCGAATCATCAATCAATCATTGTTAGACTACCATTAGAAACATGAAAGCACTGGAAAGCCATTTCTTCCTAGTATAGGAGTTATCAGCAGTGCGCACTCACGACCTCCGTACGCTGGAATCGAACACAGAACTTTCGGTCTCGTGCACGAACACCTAACCTCTGAACCACATGGTCGGCATCGAACGGTAATAATGTCTAACTGTGATTCATCTAGAGATCATGTGCGACCTCACCCATTTGTCTTTGGTAGTTACTGCCTACACCGACAGGGTTGAACTCCGAGAATTTCCTCACGAAGTTAGTCACTAATGAGCACATTTTTATCATTTTTCAATTAGAGTTATGGAAATTGTGTTTGTAGACAATGAAATCCAATACCTTGTTGCTGCACTTTTGAATTTAACTTAAAAGCACAATTAGTAAACAATACAATCACGTATTCAAGACATGCCCGGTTTGTTAATTTACTATCAGTAATCAAGTTTAAATCAGCGGATAGAAGAAACATTATATTCAACAGATCTTTCACAATCGAAATCTAATTGTTTAGTAATTCAGTTATATTGGTTGTTTGAATCTTATTGTAGTGAAGGAGAACACAGGTGAGGTCAACCGAATTGTATTTAACGAAAATTACAGAGTTACTCAGTAAAATAGGAAAACCATATCGTAAACGGTTAATTTGCAAATCTTCATCAATCCATTGTCTGAAATTTCACTATTCATGCGTTTCATACAAATTCCATTGTGTTCCCACTCTTCCTTTCTTGATCTTCCCCCATCTTCTGCTGCCAGACATTACGTTTTTCACTCGCGTTATATACTACTTATAAGTAGCGCACACCACATTATCTTTGATACTTAGGATTGCGATTTATCAATCTCTGCGTTATGTGCATCCTGTACAGATTGTATCGATAATGTCATTAAGTCACGATCATTATCAGTAAAGATGGATGATGGTTAGCGGTAAGATCCAGGATTTGAGCTTCGTTCGTCCCGTTCGGGGCTCATCGGCTTTGATGTACCTACATCCCAAAAGTTGATATTTACTCTAGGAATTCGCATCCAGCACATTCAACTGACAGGTTGCATATCGGATGAAATGTGAATTCTAGCCACTTTCCATCCCTGCTATTAATTAAGGATTGTTTATGATTATTTTGAGATTTATGAAGTTTAAGGTAAACTGAATTCTGACAATAATCCAAAACAATGTCACAGTGAAACTACACAGAAATATGGAATGAATTCATTAATTTTTAAATGAAAAAAATGAATATTGCAATCATTCACTTCAGAACTTGTAAATATAAACAAATTTTTAAATAAATAATAGAATAGGTATATTGATACATTGACAAGAAATCAATGCATAATAATTAGGAAACAAATAAATGAAGCACAAGGGAAAACGGAAGGTGAGATTTTCATTAATCAAAATCTCAAGCAAAAAAATATTGATGATTATTTGAAAATGAATCGATTTAACTCTTGTTTCCGATTAATGATGATGGAGCAAGATGTAGGGAAAATAGAATTCCAATGCTCTTCTTTGAAGACTATTCAGGTTTACAAAAAAGGAGGGATGTTGTGTGTGTGATGAAACAGCGATTAATATTTGATAATTGAACATATTTGCACAAAGTTTCGAATCTAATATAAACCATAATAATAATCTGTTGTTTGCTATGATGATATTGTTGCGCTATTAAAATACGTGGCCAATAAAGTTGATTCTGACTGAATTAAGATAGACTGATGACTGTTAACATCAGCGGACGGCAGTTTCCATTACCCATTGTCAAAAATTTCAACCCCTATGTTAGGGTTTCGAATGTACTTTATTAAGGATTTGCAAACTGAGAAGAATCCTGTGCCCATGTCACTGTTTATTGTAGGTCCGTGCTGTTATTATAACCAGTGATTGGACGTTGAGTAACAATCAGATGCACTCAGTCTTTATTTCACCTCAAACCTTTAGTTTTAAAATAACGTAACACTCACTTCTGCGCTAATCCACCTTTTTTCTTGAATCATATTGTTTTTGCTGGAGAGGATTGTACCAATGCATATATGTTCCAATTTTTTTGACTGAATAAATTATGGTTTTCAGGCCCTTACGCTTTTAAAAAAACTTGACACACTACTTTTAGTTTATTCGACTGTTTCCATTATTTTTAATATTCAAGACAGACTGATTTCGGCAGTAGTGTACTTTAGCAAAGCATAACATTTCATTCACAATATCTATTCTTTACATGTACTAATGATCCCATTACCTTTCTATAATGAGTTTCCCGAAGAGTACTTTTTAATTCTCTCATATCCCTACCATTCTTTGTAAATTTCGTATCTCGCTTTTTTTCCCTTTCCACTCACACACTACTTGCTATAAGTTAGTAGTAGCATAGTGTTCATTATCAATGTCTTGCCTTGATTCTTATGTATCTCGATGTTTGTAACTTCAGTTTAAGCTTTTTCGTTAAAAGTAGTATAGTTTCGTTTGTCTTGCTTGATGATCCAGTGATAATATTCATATATTATTGATTTCATTCATAATGATCATTAATTTATTGCAATCAGTACACCACTACCTTCACGCATATTATATTCATCAAATATGTCTGACATTCGTTTCATTTGAAAGTTTAACCTCAATTTACCAACATGATGAAACAGTTCTGCATCCGTTTTAATTTTGAAATTCATAAACTATATATATTATTGACCTTGCTAACCTCTTGTTTGTTATGCTATTTCATAAAATGATATATGTGTGTGTTGTATTATAGATTAGGAATTAGAATTTTAATTTTCACTATTTTCTAGCATTCAGTACACACATAGTTGATCAATTTTTGCACTTGAAACCATTTTATGATAATATGCTTCTTTAAACTTAAACTATTAATGCATAAACACAATCTTATTCTCTCTCTCTCTTATTTTCTCTACTACTACATGTTAACCTTGTGTAACATTAGTTTACTTCTTATGATGTATTTGTCTGTATATATATATATATCCGTAGGTGGTACATATGTGTACAACAACAACAACACTTATTCTTGTCAATCATTACATACTATTTTTATTACACAATGATTATATCTTGCCAATATTATGTAAGATTACTTACTATATTGCTTAGTAGTATATTTACAAAATTTTAAATTAATGCAAAAAAATTTGATAAGAATCTATTTTCTGGCTACGTTTTGTTTGTGTGGGTTTTTCTTTTCAAACTATTATTGTTATTTATTCACTTTCTATGTTTATATTATGTTCATTGATTTGCGTGTGTGTGCGTGCGTGCGTGCGTGTTGTTGTCGTTACATTGATAAACATGATTATTCGGTATATACAGTTTGATTTGAATCATTGTTGGACAAATGATCAGTTTATTGACTCTTTGATAGTTTGGAACCTAAGTTATGCTTTTAAATAGTAAATATGCATACCCAGGAATATAAAGTTTCAGTGTTTCGGAGTTTCTTTTGGACATCAAAAAATGTCTCAAAATACCGATTGATCATGTTTTATGTTTTTCAGTATTTGGTTGTGGAAATTTTGTTGAGTTACTTTGAAATCGTGTATCGATCAATGTTAAACCATCATTAGAAATCTAGAAGCAGTGGACTGCAAGACTGTGGACCGATCAAAGTTAAACAATAACACCAATGGACGCTGGCTCAGTGGTCCATAGGTTGAGCGTTCACACCCGAGACCGAAGGTCCTGAGTTCGATCCCCGCGAATAGCAGGAGTCCTAAATGCGCACTGATGATGAGTTTCATACCAGGACGAAACGGTAGTCTAGTGCTTCCATATTTCTAATGGTGGTCTAACATGTTTTATGACATAATGTTTATCATACTAGCTTAATCATATTCATTCCTTATTTGTCTTTCCCGAAATTCCTCTCGGTAAAACTGTCTTTTGTAATCTTTTAGTATAGAGCTGAATTGATTCATTTCGAATTGTATTGTGATTTCTTTTCTTTATTTACTGCTTATTCTGTGTTCATTTCTTCTCTACCTATCTTTCTAATTAAGCTTATCCTTGATTAGTTACTAGTTCTCTGTTTCTGGGATTTATTTTGACAAGTTCATATCATTGTGCCAGTGGTGTATGACAACTTGGACCAATATGCACATGTACTGGATTCTATTCTATCCTATTCTACATTCGACTGACTGAATGCACCCAACATCAGGTTTACAATGCAGTCGCAGAACTTCAAAGCTAACACTTAGTCAATCAGTCAGTTACAACGTAGAACGTCGTAAGTACGTACATCGGCCCAGGTTGCCATACCGCATTAGCACAGAGAGAATCAAATCCAAAAGTGGTGGAGATAAACGTATTAGCAGTAATCGGAGAAATTAGGGTTCGAAGATATGATTCGGGAAGTATAATTCAGTGAGATAAATCTAGAAGGAGAAAGATGGAGATGATTAGGAATTCAGAAGGTTAGAATTAGAGAGAACACAATGAGTAGATGCACCTGCGCCATTGCCAACGATTCTGTGTCATGTCGTTCAAGGTCTCTAACCATCGGTGTCTTTTGTCTCGTGGACCACAACCAGGTAGTCTACATCTACCAACATGACTCAGTCCACTTGTCAGTGACTTTATGGATTTGTGCCATGTTTTGACTTGGCTGCCCCTAGCTTTCTTCCAACCTACTCCTATATCGCAAAACATAACTCTTCGAGGCAATCGGTGAGAAGGCATACTTAACACATATTCCAACTAACTCAACGGATGAAGTTTCATTTTGGCGACTGAGAGTGTCCCTATCTTTACGAATCCTTGCTGTCTCGTTTAATCTGACAGTGCACAAGCTAACACTTGATATGTTGATAACTATTGTCATTCAATATTCAAGAAGATTGTTCGTATTTTACCTTCTGGAACGTTTCTTTAATCCTAGTCACTACATATTACTGAAAACTGACTTTTTTTCCCCAGCGAAATCTCATTCATTCATGTTTATGATTCATCTACACTTTATGTATTTTCAAAAAGCATCCAATTGCTATCAAGCTTTCAGTACTTACTTTGCTGTTTCGTTATCAGAGTATCACTATTCAGACTGAGGCAACCAATTTCCTTTGGTTTAAATCTAACCTTATCACACATGATTTATTTTAACTTTACAATTAAAAACCTTCATATTTGATCTAAAATAACGTCGCTTGTCAACTTTTGTTTTTATAGTGTTCAATTTGTTTTAAAGTGATTGTTTCTACTTGTTTTCACACTTACTAGTCATAAAGAATCAATCTCTTCCAGACTATTGATTAATTCCAGCTCAGCTTATTCTCCGTCAACTATGTTATCTGTTCAATCGTTAGAGAATCAATCGTTTATGAGTACAACAAATCCTTCTGTTACGAATGAATTAACTTCCACTTCATATCGATCATCATCATCATCATCAACGCATCATAGATCAGATTTCGTGAATTATTCAGAGAATAATAATGATAAAAATAAAAATCATCAAGTTCATCAGTCAACACTGGATACACGATTGAATCAAAACACTTCTAATTGTGTAAGTTTATTTAAAGCATATTTGTAACGCTCTTTTTCTGTCAATGAAAGTGTAATACTGTATTGTTCCATTTTTAGTTTGTTTCTTGTGACTATATTCTGTTTTAATGTATTTCCGTTGAAGTTACTCTATTAGAGTTATGAAGATTAATGTTTCTAAACATTGAAATCATCAATCAATCATTGTTACTAGACCACCTATAGAAACCTGGAAGCACTAGAAGGCCGTTTCGTCCTGGTGTGGGACTCAGTAGCAGTGCGCATCCACGACTCTTGATGAGTAGTTACAAACCAAGACGAAACGGCCTTCTAGTGATTCCAGGTTTCTAATGATGGTCTAACAATGATTGATTGATTGACTGACTGATGATTTCAATGTGTTGAAGTTATTCTACTGAATCGTATGTGTGTGTGTGTCTGTGCGTGTAACATTAATTCATATATTTATATCTTCATAGCTGATGAAATTAAATGAAAACTACCGTATCGCATTGAACGATACGATGAACATCTTGTTGAATAATTAATTATTCAAGTTAGATAACAATTGTTTCACTGGAAGATCTGAATGAGTGAAACAGACAAATGTAGCAAATTTAAGGAATCTATCTTCGTTATCAATATTCTTCACTATCGGAGCGATTGTAACGAACAAGAAACACATTCAGTTCAACTGTCAGTAAACATTTTCTGTACAATTTTTCTTAACTACTATTGTAATATTATGATTATTGTTCTGCATTCTGTTTATTGTTTGTTTGTGAATTGTCCACTTTAAGCAATATTGACTTCTACTTTCTGCAGAACAATTCACTACCATCAACTTTAATGTTGCCACTTGTTCACATGTGTAAATGCGTTGCATCATTTGATAGAATATGTATTCTTACCACGAAGATTCACCCGTTATTCACTGCTCGCATAGTAATCAAATCTCTCTTCATAAAAATGCAAAAGTATCGTCAAAAATTTTTGATTTTTCGTTTTTCCAACTTGACCCCCTTTTTTTCTCCTCCGTAATTTTTCGTTTCTTGCAAAAAGTGAGAGAGAGAGAGAAAGTGAATGAGAGCGCGAGGGATAGATAGCTGTGTTTTTTTTTCTTCACAACTGTGACAGTTTCGTGAATAGGTCGTAGTTTCCATTAATCCGTTAGTTAGTTAGTTGGTTAATTAATCATTCATTTTCTCTACAGAAATTATTCTTATTAGGTCATGATTATTTATAGCATTTATTTTTAATTGTAGTACAGTGTAATAACCTGTTTTTTCTTTAGCGGGTGAGGGGGGGGCGCGCCGTGGCGGGCACAATAGGCCGACCTAATCCTATTTTCACGCTTCACATATTTTATTTTCCATAATTTATGTGTATATGAAAAGTTGACAAACTAAGCCAATTCTAACTACTGAATTCAAAATATCATTGATGAAGATGATGATGATGATGATAGTGGTGATTATAGTTAGTTAGTCAGTCAGTTAGTTAATTTTTCATTTTAGGTCAAATGGTTTGTTTTGTTGTTTGCATAAATTCTCTTCACTGATTTATCTTGATCAATGAATCAATGATTATACTGTCTACCTTTTATGAGAAAATTTACAGATTACCAAAATTAACTGGTTGAAAAAAGGATTCATTTTTTTCACTGAATAAAATGTTTAACTATTCCAAAAGCCTATCAAGATTTTTTTGTCCTAGGTATTAAGATTATTGGATGATGGCTAACAATAAAATCGAGGAGGCAGGTTTCATTCTTTTCGGGGCTACATCCTTGTTGCTTCAAGCAACACTATCTAGATTACACATTGTGTTGTTCAAAGTAAAAAGTACTTGAGGTGGTTGGGACATGTGTTACCCATGCACCCAACCACCGACTGCCCCAAAGAGCGATGTTTTGTGATGTCACGGTAGGTTGGAAGTAAGCAAGGGCCGGTCATACCAAAACATGGCACAAATCTATGAAATCGTTGACAACTGGACTGAGAAATATTTATAGGTGTAGACTAACTAACTGGTTGAAGTCCGCGAGGCGATAGTACCAGATGGTTAGAGACCTTGAATGATGGTACATGTGCATCCACTCTTTGTGTTTGTTTGGGACGTTTGGTAAATGCCTTATTTTAGATTGCACGTTTACGAGCATAGACTGATCAGTTGACCTTGGGACTTCATTTCCCACAAGGAAAATCCTTGAGTGTGATTGGCCACTGTGTATTTTAGTGTGCTATTTTTGTGACTGTCCCAAGGACGTTTCTATGATGTATAAATAAACGAGATTTGTGTGCTTGATTGCATTGTGCTTGCTGGGTGTTTGTAGAATATACTTTCTACGCTATATCAAGACTTTTTGCTGGTACAATTTGGTCAAGGGATCACAGTAGCCTATCTGGACGCTGGTTGATTGTCTCGTTCGCGTTTATCTACTAGGGTGAACCCGTAATAGTTTCAAGCATACCTAGTGACGAACCTAATAGTGTTCTATGAAATCCTAGTCTTCTGAATCCCTCGTGATCGTTTTTTTTCCTTTTATACATCGGTTCCTCTGCGATTTACTTCTCAAATCATATGTTAGATCTCTATTCTTTTTGATTACCGCTAATTCTTCTACCGTCTCTACTACTATGGGATTTGAATTGGCAATTCGACTTCTGTGTGCTAATGTGGTATGGCAACTTGAACTGATATATATATACATACGACGATCTACGTTGCAGCTGAATAGCTGACTAACTGAGTTGTATTACATTCAGTGGTTATTTTAAAAACTTAATTCCTGTTTGCGACTTTGTGCCAGCAATAATTTTTTGCTGAAAAAAAAAACAAAAATATCATAATTAGATTACACTGTTCAAAGAACCACTACACCTTTTAAATTCTCATCTTAAGTTACAAATATTCTTCATCATTGTGTTAGTTTTGTTATTATTATTACTAAAGTTTTATTCATTTCAATATTATTGTCTTTTTATTTTATCGAAAATGACAACTTAACAACTTAGTCATTTGTAATTGTTGTTATACATGAAACCAAGTAATTTTTTATCGAGTAAGTGCTCAATAGAGTCTTCTTTTAAATAAAAATACCATAAAGTTGTGAATCATATTGGTTCGAAGCGGATGCATCTACTCTCCTTCCCTCTCTCTTTCTCTCTCCGTAAAATTTGAATTGCCATCATCCAGTGGAAACTGTTACCATTGAACTATTCAGTTTGTTATTACTGTCTACATTACTGTAATTAATGTATTTTATTTTTAAATAGCTGACTTTATACAGATAAACTTTATTCCGCCTCTCATTGTCGGGAATATAACGTTTGTTCCATTTTTTTTTAAGTGTCAGTCAGTTACAACGTAGAACCTGGTACGTAAGTACATCAGTTCATGTTGCCATGCTACATGAGCACTGAGACGCAATAGTCAATTCAAATCCCATGGTGGTAGAGATAGTAGAAGAATTACTGCTGATGGAGAAGATCAGGATTTGAAGATCATATTCAAGAAGTATTATTCAGTGAGATAAGTCTAGAAAGAGAAAGATAAAGATGATGAGGAATTCAGAAGATTAGAATTAGAGAGAACACAATGAGTGGATGCACCTGCGCCATTGCAAACGATTTTGAGCCATGTTGTTTAAGATCTCTAACTATTGGTGACTTTCGTCTCGCGGACCCCAACCAGGTAGCCTACATCTAGCAATATGACTCAGTCCACCTGTGAGTGACTTTGTGGATTTCTGCCATGTTTTGGTTTGCCCGCCCGAGTACGTTCATGGTATACTACTAAACTATATACTCATCACATGATTCTCACTGTAAGTTCGCAAAAACAGTAGGCTTCAACCAGTTCTGTCAAGATGACTGACTACACATTAACACCGGGAATTATTCGTTAAGTTCAATAATATGAATACAATCATTGGATTCTTAAATGGATTGGTATAGATTGAAATAGACTTTTTTGACCTCAATAGATTTCCGATGTCTACTTATTCCGGTCACTCAAACAATAATCAAGTCTTTCAAGACTTTCACGACATTGCACCAATTAACTAACTAATTCATTACTGATTTGTTTCATAGAAAACCTCCTCTCTTCAAAAATATTTCAAATTTACAATTTAATGAATGTTAAAGAAAAATTCCTGTGCATAATACACTCACTACCTAACACAAAAAATTTTTTTTCATATCCTTCATAGAGATCATCTTCAGTCAGTCCTTATTACCATTCCAATCAATATTCACATCGTCATAATATCTCGACAGTTTCTTCTTCATCACCGAGTATTTCTTCAACGCCCACTCTACAATCTCCTATTCCATCAGTTCCTAGCAGTGGAAGTAAACCGCCGAAAATATTTGTTCCAACAGTAAGTGTATTACCATCAACTAGTCATCATGATCCATTACAAGGACGACTTGCAATAACCAAAGCTAAAACTTCCAAGTTAGTAATTGTTCTTTTTTTATTGTGTCTTGTTTTATTCTCTTAGTTGAGTGAGTGAGTGAGTAAGCAAGTAAGTGAATGAGTGAGTTGATGGTTATGAAGCTTTCGTTGGTGTTATAGACATCATAATCACATAGAGAAGTGCCTCGTTTCTCTCTCAATTGTATACAATGTAGGTAAATTGATTTTCCTAGAGAATATAGAATAAACTCATTACAATTTTATTTACCAAGTAAAATTAATTTCCATTAAATAAGACACCAAACTTTCTTTCGATATACTGTACTACTTAGTACCGTATCAGTAGCTTTTAATATTTTTTTGAAATAAGAGTCATTTACACACGTTTCAATATTATATTTTGAAATTGTATAAAAAATCTATCTATATGTTCTAATTAGTGGCTTCCTGTTAATTAACTCTGCATGGATGAGTATCTTTATTCATTTATATAAATTTAATGTTCGTTTTGTCACGTGATGATGTAACTCGGAGCGTTACTCCTTTGACGGTTGCGGCCGCGTAATGTTGACAACCACTGACCGACATAAAACTTAGGTCAAGGAATTCTTATTAATCATCACAGTCACTAGCGTTCGTCAATAGAGTGCATACGCACTGTCAAATCATGTAAGCAAAGTAATGAAATCCATCTCGCTTTATTGAAATCTTTCAACGTCCTCTTTTTCAGAGGGTTTTCAAATCCACATCATACAAATTCACGGCCTTCGCGATCCATGAATGATTTGATCACCAAATCATCTTCAGATATTCATCAGTCAAAAACAAATGATGTGACTTCTTCAAATACTGTGAATAAACAACCAGGATATTGTATTCGTCGAAGATATACAACATACACTACAAATCGTTTCAATGTTGGTCCAAGACCGGAACCTTTAAACAGGCCACTTGTTCGACAAAATCAATCCAACTGAATATATATACACAGGTAATATATATGTATATATGTTAATCAGAGAAAGCTTTGCATATACTTATATTAGGCAAATGTCCTATTGTTATTATCATTATTGTTATACTAATTTATCACGAATGCACGTAAACACGTCATTTTGATATGCTTGAACTATTATGAGTTTACCTTAGTCGGAAAACGAGAGCGAGGATTGATCCGGCGACACGACATGCTACTCTAATCCGATTGTCCCAACCCACATTGAATAAACGAAGACTTGATATGAAATAGAACATGTATTCTACAAGCATCCAGAAAGTACGAGGTCCGAGTCCAGAAGAGAATCAAGATCCCGGACTAGGGATCCGGGTCCGGGTCATAAAACGTTACAGATAATGCGTGTTTATACAATTAAGCCGAATAAGAAACAACGTGGAAGTCAGTGACATTAACATTTAGTACGATCAATAGGAAACAACACTGAAGTAAGTGACATTGATAGCTAGGACGAACATAATATTGACCAATAGGAATCGGCCAATAGAACTAGACTTCCGAAAATAGTTCTCTTACGATATTTGATAAATATCCTACCATAATAGATGTCAGTCCGTGATACGAAACTACTATTTACATAGAATATGTGCCGGTATTTGTATTTCTGTATACAGATTAGTTGAATTGATCAGTCCTCTGACTCTATATATTAGTTTCTTGAATTAACTAATCAATTGGTGTTGTTTGAGGTCCACATGCTAATCCAGCATTGCAATCGTAATACGAAATTTTTTCTTACTCATTAGATATGAAAAAGAATTCGCATCTCAGTAACTGACATTTCCACTGAAACTCAATCTTATATCACTCACTACACCAAAACATTGAATAATTGTGTACTATACTAAGTAATTAGAAAAGCTACCATTTGTCCAACGTCTAAATGTTACAATGAGTAGGATAGTGACTCACTGATCAAAGCGTTCAAATTTTAATCCTTTAGATCACAGGTTCAAAACTTGTTTCATCTACTTCCGTTTTTGAGTAACCGAATCATATCACTACCTCACCCACTTAGAGTGTGACTGAAAGCTAAATTCTACAAATTGATACACATCAGATGAGTTGATCCTAATAATTCAGTACATCCAGTTGACCAATTTCAAATAGTTTGACATGACTATATCTATATATAGTATAGTATAGTATATATATATATATATATATATATATATATATATATATATAGTATAGATATAGTATAACTATATCTGTCTACACCCAATCAATCTAATCGACTTTTGTAATTTCAGTCTGTCCCTTTTTTTTCTCATTTTTAGATTCATTCATTCATTGTACATTTAAAAAAAACAGCGAACAGAGTATCGTTGCATTGCATTTTAGTCATTTTTCTAATTCTCTTTTTCACCACAAACACTGTTCAACTTAAGATAATCACATTCTTTATTACTACTACTTCGTTTATTGATAAAATATACCGCTTATGATGTGTGTTTTTTTGTGTGTGTTTCACTGAATGACATGGTTTCTTTTTCCCAAACCCCCCATTCCCAACCGCCGCCATTGCTCTATTTTTTTTCGGTTGCACAATTTTTTCCCTCCTCCGCCGACTGATCTATAATTTTCACAAATATATACTTGATTTTTCCTATTATCAACTCAATTTTATTTTATCTCATTGTAAAATGTTAAAAGAAAAAATCATGGTTTGTTCGTTCGCTTTATTTCTCTCTCTTCTAAAATTATGTGTTGGTCATTGTGCGTTTCTTTTTTTGACTAAAGTTGGATTTTGTTTTTCACTGCTTTCCTGAGAGAATATTCCCTTCATCATTTAACCAAGTGGTGTGCAAAATTGTTGCTTCATTCATTTGAATTTATATTACTCCTAGGAGGATTGTTATTAATTGTACATAACGAATATCATTTTCATTTTTCAATAATAATAATAATAATCAATTTCAATGAACGAGATTTGTGTTAGTGTTCAGTATTCTGAAAATTAAAACAAAACAAAAATAATTGTAATCAGTGCAAAGAGAAATTGCGATAAATTTTCAGTGAACTGTTTGATCACTTGTCTGTGGAGTCTTATCAGTGCTGATGGCCTGGTGACTGACGAAATCTCAGCACGGATACAGGAGGCTCAATTGGCTTTTGCCAACCTGCATCACCTATGACGCAGGCGAGATATCCGCTTGAAAAGCAAAGGACGAGTGTACTGTTCAGCAGTTCGCTCCGTTCTACTATACGGATACGAAACGTGGCCGTAAAGAGTAGACGACATTCGTAGGTTACTAGTCTTCGATCATCGGTGTCTCCGAAGCATTGTTCATGTATCATGGGACAACCGCATAAGCAATGCTGTCGTTAGGAAACGAGTTCTAAGTAGGGATGGCAAATCAATAGATGAAGTAGTGAAACTTCATCAGTTGATGTGGTTGGAACATGTGTTGCTTATGTCTAACCACCGACTGTCTCGACGAGCTATGTTCTGTGGTGTAGTAGTAGGTTGGAAGAAAGCTAGGGGCGGCCAGACCAAAACATGGCAGAAATCCATGAAGTCACTGACAAATAGACTGAGTCATTTTGGTAGATGTAGGCTACCTGGTTGGGGTCCGCGAGACGAAAGACACCAGTGGTTAGAGACCTTGATCGACATGGCCCAAAATCGTTTGCAATCGCGCGAGTGCATCCACTCTTTGTGTTCTCTCTAATTCTAACCTTCTGAATTCCTCATATTCTCCATCTTTCTCCTTCTAGATTTATCTCACTGAATTATACTTCTCGAATCATACCTTCGCTCTGTAATCATCTCCATTACTGCTAATACTTCTACTTTCTCCATCACTCTTGAATTTGAACAGACAGTTGTGTCTCTGTGCTAATGTGGTATGACAACCTGAACTGATGTACTTACGTACGAAGTTCTGCGTTTTATCTGTCTGTCTAAACTGTTTGATCAACTGAAAATTAACTTTTTTTCTGTGAAAACTGAATCTTAACAGATTATATACATAGTTAATTAATTTATTAAATTCCTCCATAGATTACTTCTCTTTACCTATAAATTAAAACATACTATGATGTGTAAATTTAATCTTACAGATATAATAGGATTATCCATCTTCTATGACGCTTATAAGGATCCTAATTTTTTTTACTAAGGATCTCCATATGGTTTTTGGCTAAGGTTAGATTAATAAATTTCAGAATTTGGGCTGTAATTTTCATCAAGAATCTTTAACAGTGATGCTGAAACGCTTTACATTCACATAGACAATTGCAGTTCATGTGTTATTGTTGGTGACGTTAAATCCCCAGACCTCACTTAAGAAGGTCCTGATTTTGTAATTTTATTCTGAAATCTCGAATTTCCATGTTTTCGCACCGATTGACCTTCAGCTCATATTTCCCCCTCGAAAAATCCCCGATTGTCATTGGCTGATGGATTATTTCAGTACGCTATTTTGTGGCTCTCCCTGGAGTGTCTCCATTATGTATAAATAAGACCCATTTGTGTGCTTGTCGAATACACTTTCTACGCCTTATCAAGACTTCTTGATCTAGTTAGCCGGGCTGGAGACAAACGGACTAGAATAGCCTATCGTGTCACTGTATCATTGCTTTCGTCCCGTTTACCGAATAAGGTGAACTCGTAATAGTTTCAAGCATATCAATTGACGAGCATATCAGTTATATGATTAGTTTACTCACTGAGTATTAATCAAATAGGCTAAGGTTTATAGTTCATGGGTTGGTGTTTAGGGTTTGAATTTAGGAATACTGTCTATCGGCTTATTGCATGCACTGTATAGAGCTGAATGCGAAAAATGATATATTTAACAATATCGCTTTTTACCGTTTCCCAAATATTGATTTTTTGTTGTCATTCTTAAAGTTGTCAGCAGTAGGAAAAGATACTTCAAGTGCTTGTTGTATGTGGTATTCAAATGTCGCATAAAACAATAAAGTCGAATCCTAAATCTGTTTAAGCTCATCTCCGAATAGTTTCATTTTCCTGTTTCCTCTTCATTGACAAGTTCCGATTGTGATTCTTCATGTAAGCCATTGAAAATTCAAACTGTTTGCAACATGCTAAGAATGTGGAGATTCTGAGTTCCTGAAAATCTAAACCAGTCTCTTGAGTGTCTTAATCCGCTTTATGTAATAATGTGGATTATGCCATTGCTGATACATTATAATGCCACACGATAAAAGACAGAACATTCAGTAGTTTTAAACCAGACCATCTGACTTAACTAATTCAGTTCTCTTTGAATAGATGGAAATACGTGTCAGATTAACTGCATCCCAATTCAAAATGCCGTATGGTAGGCAGACTATGGCTAGTTTAAGCTCAGCATAGAGTGAATTATTCCATATTCTGAAAATTCCAGTGACAACTACATCTGATTTTTGAGTTCCACACAACAGAATATTCTTTAGAAATAATACTAGTGAGATTGAGGGTGGACTCGAATTACGTTAGTAAGATGATTGAATACTAGAAACTCGGGATATTGTAATTAACAATGAATTAGTGAACTCTAGATGAAAAATATTTCAAGTTTACTTATTAGATGAAAAACGCTTTCTTGTGTCAAAGCACTAACGGTTATCAAAAAACTGCTCGTCCATCAATCAATCAGTTGATAAGGGGTTCATCAAATGACTAACCCGTTTTATTATTAACTAACCAGTGACCTCTTTGACAAACGACACAATTAAACCGACAAAATATTCTTACAGTTATTGTCCATGAACCAAATCGAAACTTGTGATTTGAAAGATACCTAAAAGTTGTATAAGTCAAGAATTTAGTAGCTGCACAACAGGAGTATATACAGTGATTCTACATAAAAATAGTGTAACTAAAAGAATACTATGAAAATTTCCCACAATGTTTTATTGCACCGTGTTTTTATTTCTTGGCTCTTTGATTAGCTTTGGTAGTTAGCCTTAATCAGAACAACTGTAACTATTTTTATATTTCTAAGCCGTTATTATTTAACTTCGATGAGTGTTCACTGTTATGATTTAAATTTCTGTTGTTTGTTGCAGAATCATTGACAATTAGGCCATGTTTGCCCAAACTCAAGGTTACGGCACGGCTCCTTGGATGATTGATGAGCTTTGACTGCCTGTCGAAGGCAGCTAGTCAATCAAGTCTTTATAAGTAGATATTTAATCCCACCTAGTTGGGTGTCTTAGACACCAAACCATTACCTCTGCTGTCTGAATACACACGCAGCGAAATGCATTGAAGTACCGGTGTTTTGGACATATGCTGATTTAGAAATCAAAGATTTCAAACCACTTCACACTACTTTACAGTAGCCACTAAATGTTTGAAAACCCTCTAGACAACACAGGAAACCTGAATTCACGAAGATGATAATTTTTGACTGTGGATACAATGATTGTTAGTCCTAAACTTCAGCATTACACACCCAGCTGACTCTGCATACCAGTGTTTTAAGCCAAGGAGAACACGGTGAGCCTAACTCGAAGTATTGTCTTAGAAGTTAAAATCAACCATTCCGTCATTTACGAAAATCATGAACGGGTACAAATACGACAAATACTAAACCCTGTAAAATAAAAATCCGGATTGCTGTAACCCATTAAACGTCTTACAAGTAGGTTCATCATATAAAATTCGTATTATTAACAATACGCTCGGTACTATTAGAACTAACAGCAGATCTGAGAATGGACTGACCTAGTTCATGGGATATTATTAGATCAACATCTGGATTGTGTACTTAAGTCATTAGTACCTAAATTTCAAACTGCAGTCTTAATTACAAAACCTGTGGGTGGTATATAATCATTTGCACGATAATGTATAGCTTCTAAAGAAATCAAAAGCCTCATATTTAAATCTAGAACCCTTTTGTCAATTATTTCCATGGAGTCTCTTTTGTCACGTGATATTCATCATTTCCATTTATAATGGTAAGTAAATGCCAAAAGTAAATAGTTCTGTAAGTCTTTCATTACAGAGGTGTTATGGACAAATGCCTTGTCAAGCCTTGAATACTTGTAACATTTTCAAATGTATCCTCTCCTCTGTCCAGTTAATCGAATTCGGTAGAAGTAATAGGACTGACTGCAATTTTCAAATGTCTTCATGAATAGTAAGTTTATCGTATCAAAACTTTAACTTCGTAGTCATGTAGTCAACACGTTGAATTTATTTAACATTTCTGTGCTGATAAGTGTAGTAGTCATAAGCCCTCAGAGCAATACTCTGACGTTAAACCTTAGCAACTGAGGAACGTACTAAAGGTTTTTCAGGATGATACGTGAACTCTGAAAATTTTACATCGTTAACAATGGTATATCTTTTCTAAATACATATTTATAAAGTCCCTAACGATCCAAACAAAGTTAATGCTTCTCGCTAAATTCTCCAGCAATCTTGTTTAGATACATTACTTTCGTCTGAAATCTAGATTGCTTGCCAGTAGAAAGAATAAACCTATTAGGGTTCCAACAAGAAGGTTTAGTGCCACTAGCTGCGAAACAGACAGTAGTCCTACACAATGACTTGGTTCGATCGATTTCGCCACAATTAAAGCCTCTACCATCCCTAAAGAGACATCATAAGGTTTATTAATGCAAAAGAATTGACCTAATCTGAGCTCTTTGTTATGTGCTAATTTTAAGTTCATTGGTGAATTGCCTCTCTTGTTTCCAGGAGAATCGGAACCGCTACTAACCAAACGCAGACTTGCGATGCTTATAGAATATAATTCATCACAACGACCGAACTAGGTATTAAAAATTTAAGTTTCGAAATTAAGCTCATCAAATGTCCCGTGATAGATACTGCTTTGATTCATTAAAGTGAAATTCGATTTGGAATGGATTCGTTTACAAAATATCTACCCCAGCCAAAAACTGATTAGGCAGTCTCATAAGGAGATTGACAAACAGTCTTCCGAATAGCACTTGGTAGCCTGTTTCTGTAGTTTAAGCATAAAGTTGGGAACTTTCTGATCATTCAGTCAGTATGGAATGAAGACTCACTAGTTTTTTCGGAGGTTGGCATTCGATATAATTCATTAGACTTCGTATAATGCTCTTTCTGATAAAGGTTACTACATGAGATGCTTGAAGTATTACGAATTCACCTTACTCCATAAGTGGGGCGAAGATCAATGATTCACTGACACGATAGGCTATTCTAATCCGATTGTCCTAGGCCCCACTAACTAGAGTAAGATGTCTTGATAAGACGTAGAGAACTATACTCCACAGGCACCCAGAAAGTTGAGCTCCACAAACATATAACTCAAGCTTATTTATACAAACACAAAACGCTCTTGGTGAGGACCACGAAATAGAGTACTAAAATAATCCGTCAACTAATGACAGCTACGGATTTTCCGAGTCGGTAAAGCAAGCTACATAGTGATACCCGCCGCTGATACAGATTTTTTATATCACTATCGAACTTATTAGATGGCCAACAGTTGTTGACATAGTTCATCGTCATCTTGATGATGTGGTCGTTACTAGTAGCCGTCTGTACGCCTATTGCAAACACTGGCAATGCCTGTATTGCAGTTGTCAGATAACATTCCGCGTGGTCTTCCGCGATTACCCAACTAATCATTACTGAGTCGTGATATACCATGTGCCTAACCGAATTGTATAGTGCGTCGATATTGGATTTCGAAATCGTACCCAAAGAGTATCAAGGACCAGCGCTGAGGACGATTTGCAGAATGGGCTGGAATGCCAGATGTTGACCCGAATATTGTGGGTAGAGGCTTGTGATTTGTGATAGGCGTGAATTTCCAACCGTAAAGAAACGGCGAATAGCAAACACAAGGGCAAGAGCCTCTTTCTCTATCTGGCTGTATTTCTTTCCTGCTGAGGTTAGTGTGCGGGATGCATGCGTAATGGCTTTTTATGACGCGTCCGGGAACTGATGTGAAATAACTGCACCTACGCCATACGCCGAAGCGTCTGCAGCTACGCTGATCGGCATGGCTGGATCGTAGCGCGTTCACAACAATTCCGAGCTGATTATGGACTTGAGTTTAGAAAACTTCTCGTCACACTCTTTAGTCCAGTTCCATTTGCTGTTCTTCTGAAGTAAACATTTCAATAAAGCGCGAATATCATGCATTGAAGGAACATAACCCCGAGACATTAGTGGGAGTGGGCGTCAGTTTGATAGCTCGGATGTTCTCAGGATCCAGTCTGAGGCCGTCGGCATCAGGAATGAATCTCAAATACTTTACCGACTGCAAGAAAAACTGGCACTTCTCTAGGTGTAACCGGAAACCGTTATCACTGATGCGCTGCAGTACCAATGTCGTGCATTCCTGTAGCTGTTCGAATGTTATTGAAACAATCAAAATGTCATAGAGATAAGCTACGACTCACGCAATACCTGACAGGGTGGTATCCATTATTTGCTGGAAGATAGATGGGGCAGTCTTGACTCGGAAAGGCTGAAACAAACCACGATGAGCAATGATAGTAAGCAGCTCTCTTTCGATGCTCCATCTACTTCCACTTGCAAATAAGCATCAGCTAAATCGAGCTCTGTAAAAAACTTTCCACCATTCAGCATAGTAAACAGATCTGTGGAAAATGGCGGGTGGTAATGATGTTGTGCCAGAGCTGCATTGAAACCGGCAGAAAAGTCAGCCCAAATACGTATCGTGCCGTCGGCCTTCTCGACGACAATTATAGGTGCTACCCACGCAGAGTAAGAAAAAGGAAATGATAACTTGTTATTGTTGAAGGTAATTCAATTATTCATCTGTTGGTAATATTGCATAAGTTACGGATTTCTTTGGACAGGAAACAGGCTTAACCCTAGTTTTCAACCGAGGAGTTGTTTCATAGCAGAACACTGACCTAACTCAGGTTGGAAGATGGTTGAAAACTGCGTCATTAGCTTCCTTGTATATGCTTCAGAGTCATCTGGTCGTGATATCAGGTGGCATATGATATTTAACGAGACATCAGCTAATTTTAGCAGTTCCAACCAATCTAAATCGAGTAAATTTGGATCATCTGGCGTTACACAGCATACCCGAGTTTGTGGCGTCGGACGCTCGTTATCTTCGAAGTTCCGTATATCTCCGTCTTGATGATCGCTACTAGAGAACACGAGACGTTACCACAATTTATTTATTACTCAAATTATTCAATGATCGATACAAATACCGGATATAATTCAAACATATATTGTCGATATTGACATCGAATTATTCAAACTGTTAATCGATAAAGCTAGTCAAATAACTATATTGTTCAGGTGGCAAGTAATGCCTAAGCGTGAAAAAAGTACAAGATATATGTGAGGTGCTACAAGTTGACGTTGGATCTCAGAAAGTCACTTTGCATTCCAATTATCCTAACAGACCAAGGTAATTATTACATGCTGGATGAGGCTTTTGTGTTGTTGGCTGCACACTTGGGTGCCCAATTTGGTCCAGATTCTACGTGACGGGACAGTGACATCTATTTGCAATCCCAACGAATGCCCGTTAATATTAAGTGTAATTAATTTCCTCCCACATAGTGATGAGCTCTGACAGGAAGATGTTAGGCTCAATGAATTGGTACCGGATCTAGGAACAGACTTGGCATTTTTCGATAGGTTCGGCTTTCCCTTTGGACAAAAACCATCTTGTGACCGACGACCTTACACTTCTTGTATCAATGTCGCTTAAATGGGCAGTTTCGTACATAGTGCCAGCAAAGAGTAGGTGGATTCGTTTTCTTCTTTCGGGCTGAGCTCTAGTGAAATGGACTGGCTGTAGCAGGGACACATTTATTCCGGTTACGTGTCTGTCGTACTAAATGCACTTCAGATTGACTAGACCCACCACTCTGAATCATAGACGTGTCACAATGCAGATAATTGGGGCGTTGATATTCATTGGCAATGTTACTGAGAGTGAGTTTAGGATCTTATCTAATTGACACAGTAACCTTGTTGTTATTTCACTGAACTTCTGACACCGTCTGTAAATTAAGTCACAAAAATGTCTTAACCAAATTAAATATAAACAAAACCAAATGTATGTGAAGGACTTCAAGCTGCACAATTTTACGAAACTTTGATTTCCTTCGAGATACAAAGCTTAAAACTGCATGTGAATAAATAATGATTCCACGATTGTTCCATATAACTGTTAGTTATGCAAAAACTAACCAATCAGATTGATTAAGCGCTCACCACGTTATCTAGTCTGATCAGTCTGCAAACTTTCTTTGTTGTGAATGACCTATCGATTGAAGGATGTTATTATTTTATTTTATATAGATGTGACTCATGTTTTTATTCATTTTCTAAAGACACGCTAAACTGGCCGGTAGATTCGCTCATCTTACTTGATAATTGTAATTTCCTTATTTATTGTACTAATTTAATCGTTTTTTTGTTTAGAAACAGATAATGTTTTAAACCAAGTTTTCCTTGTTCTGACTATAGCTTTACCATTGATTCTGTGAGTGGCAGTATTGCGTTAACTGTTTTAGAATTACATCTGTGGGACAAATTAAATCCTACACGGTTTCGGCCAGTAACTCATCAGAAGTTCATATACTGAGTACCTTCAAATGTCCACGGAGAATCTTAAAACTGATCAGATTCCTAAATTGTCTCCCTACCGCTCGGAAACTCACAGTGAAGACCAGTTTAGAAGAAATAGCTACCGAATAGATCCTCTGTTAGAGTTAGAATTAGCTAAAGTACGTTTAGCTCACATTGAGAAAGAAATTGAGTTAGAACGCTTACGTCAAAAAGGAAGAGAATATTGTAAACAAGTTGTGGCCATTTCCGAGAAGAAATCAAAGTTGTTTATTATGGAAAGTAACAATGAACATGATAAAATTCGGATAAACCTGAATGGAACAAACCCTCCTCACACTAAATCGATAGATCAGGATTTTTCTAGTTCTCCTTCTAATCATTATGTTTCTCACACAGAGGCTTCCGTTGCATCACTCGAAGCATCAAATGAATTAGCTAAGTCACCTACCGTTCTATCAGGTTTTGCTATAGCTAAGAAAGACATTCCATCTGATTGTGTTCTCGGATCAAATATTTCATCAAGCGTTGTGAATGCTGATGTGTCGAAAGATGCTTCGGTTAATTTATGGACATCATCATCAACAAGTCATGATTCTGCTTCATGTCCTTTTGCTACATTGGCTGAAGTAGTTACAGCTTCTCAGGATGTAAGGATTCGAAAAATCAGGAGGATTCTGTAAAGGAAGTAGTTAAAGGTAAAAGGAAAGAAACGTTAACATTAGCGGAAGTCCACCTAGTTGCAGGTGAAAGAGAAATGCCAGTTATTCGACAGCATTGCCGAGCTCATAATTCCGATGCTAATAAACAGAAGTGTAATAATCTTGGACCTTTTCATTTCCAGTTAAATGATATGCACAATAACAGTGCTGAAGAGAATAACGAATCTCCCTGCGGGTCACGGATGGTAGTGCGTTTAGTGTATAAAGGCAGACTGTTGATTAATACTCTCATTTGGTTACAAATGCTTGTTGCTCTAGTTGACTCACGAACTTTGAGAATAGGTGCAATTATTGAGGTGGGTAGTTATGTAGTGGCTGCGTGGCGCAACGACTTTGAATATCTTGCTGAGGTTCTAGCCCATCGTCAGCGACACGGTACAATAGCAGAGTATCGCCTACGTTATATTTGGGATCGCGTTGTAGAATGGACACCCGTCAGCAAGTTACGCAAAGCAACTCAGTACGAAATTAATTGTTGGGGCACAGTTTTGGAGGTTTGCGTTTTTACACATTTGAAATCATTAATCAATCATCACTGTTAGACCACCATTAGAAACCTGGAAGCACTGGACGGCCGTTTCGTCCTAGTATGGGACTCCTCAGCAGTGCGCATCCACGACTCCTGCTCCTCGCAGGATTCGAACCCGGGACCTTTGGCATTGTAGGCGAACGCCTTACCATCGGACCACTGGGCCGGCATCCAACGGTGTTAATGTCTAACTCTGATTGATCTAGGGATTTTGCGCGACCTCACCCATTTGTCTTTGGTAGTTACTGCCTACACCCGACAGGGTTAGACATTAACACCGTTGGATGCCGGCCCAGTGGTCCGATGGTAAGGCGTTCGCCTACAATGCCAAAGGTCCCGGGTTCGAATCCTGCGAGGAGCAGGAGTCGTGGATGCGCACTGCTGAGGAGTCCCATACTAGGACGAAACGGCCGTCCAGTGCTTCCAGGTTTCTAATGGTGGTCTAACAGTGATGATTGATTAATGATTTCAAATGTGTAGAAATTAATTGTGTTTTAAAATTCTGTGAAGAGCAAGGTACACTACCCACAAATAAAAACCCTAGTAAATTTGATCTGCAGTATTCATGTAGTAGTAGCAATGATTCTGCATCAGGAACATCTCAAGCTAAAAGAATAAGGACAACTGTGTCAGAAAGCAAGTCATTAGACCGCACTTCGGATCCTGAAACACATCGCTATCGGTCACGTCCTACTCGTGTAAGTACAAGTGGTTTCTCTGCCTTAGAAGACAAAAAGACTCTTCTTCCAACATTATTTGATGGAATCACCGAACAGGATGGGATGGTTTATGACAAGAGTGTTTTCCAGTTTCACGAAGCCTGTCGAAGACGTCGTGAATTGAAGAGAAAAGCTATCGAAGAGAAGGAAACATGTCCATATGGATTCGACAGTTCTGTATCTGTTTTGAGTCAAACATACACCATCAGGTCAAACCATCAGAACAGGCGTGGTCTTAATTCACAACATAATTCTATAAGAACCGAAAATTATACAGCGAAAGCTACAGTAGCATACCCACCGGTCTCATCTATTTCATCTTGCCAGAAAAGTGATGAAATAAAAGAAGGAAACGTTACCCTATGCGGATCCAACGAGATGAGTAAACGAACGCTGGGAGTAGAGCAGAATATCCGAGCGGATGAATCATTTTTCAGAGTTCATGAGTTTACTGGAAACCTAACCAGAAGGAATATTTGTTCGTTTATAGCATTAATCTTTGATTCCGGAGGCGGTATATGGAAACATCATAAAGTTAAATGAGAAGGAATCCACAACATGAAGACTCACTGTTAGTAAACAATACTGGCTTGCTCAGAAATCTTTGGGTGGAAGCTATAGTTAGAGAGGTCAATTATCGTCCGGATGGACAAGTCAGAACAGTGAGATTAAAGAGAGCAACCGAAGAAATCACCCGGGATATACGGAGCCTATGCTTACTGAAAGAAGCCGACTACTTGGACGCTACGGTAACGAGGTCTGGACGTGGTGACCGCTTCGGGGAGAATGATAGTTATTTTATAACTGATTGTAGTTATGTCATAACTAACCAATCAGACTGGTTAAGCGCTCACCACGTTATCTAGTCTGATCGGTCTGCAGACTTTCTTTGTTGTGAATGACCTATCGATTGAAGGATGTTATTATTTTATTTTATATAGATGTGACTCGAGTTTTGATTCATTTCTAAAGACACGCTAAACTGGCCGGTAGGTTTGCTCATCTTACTTGATAATTGTAATTTCCTTATTTATTGTACTAATTTAATCGTTTTTCGTTTAGAAACAGATAATGTTTTAAACCAAGTTTTCCTTGTTCTGACTATAGCTTTACCATTGATTCTGTGAGTGGCAGTATTGCGTTAACTGTTTTAGAATTACATCTGTGGGACAAATTAAATCCTACAATAACAATAATGAAGTTTTGCCTGGGTAGGGAAATATTTTACAGCAAGTTAATTTATATTTACTAGTTAATTTCAGGAATAGCGTTGAGACCTTATAATGTTGAACAACTTTTCTGATCATGCACCAGATTTCAAATCATTCTATGTAGTCTTAATAGGTATCCACGCTTGAAAATGTGTCTGACCGTCCAAGAAATGATTCCATTTCAAGGCTAGGGTTATGAGTCTAACTCAGTAAGCCTGGGAGATACATAAGTACCATCCAAAGAGAGGAGAACTCGATGAGCCCAACTTGAAGTTTCGGATCTCGGATCAGCCACAATAAATGTACAGAAGAAATAATTGAATAATACGCACATATGGAAAGCCTTCATAAACAAAGAATTTAAGGGGATGCTCTAAAAATGGTCACAAGTCTGGGACAAACTACTTCTTATTTTTCTAGCGACTTTCCCACCAAATCATCAACTAGTGTGACTGCTTAATACAAAACGGGGTTGGAATCCCATCTGTAGACGCAGTCAAAATAAAAAAATATACATTGACTGAGAAAAATCTCCCCCAAAGACTAACACGGAGTATCTAGTCTTCTGTCATTTCTAAAGTAAAGGTGTAACTTATGGTTTGGTCTTGCTTGAGGAGAACTCTACGAACCAAAATTTTATTAACTGAGACACACAACATGATATCATAACGCGATGAACTGTATGTACCTTCGACATGCTTAACATGTGTCACAACACTACTTTAGTTTTCAAAAGTGTAGATCTACTAGGATTTTTAATGATATCTTACATGTTACATGAATCTCACTACTTGCTACCATCAAAGAGGCAGGGGTGGTTTATATTCTATAGCATCGCTGAAGTTAAAGTAATTTTTTAGAGTATTCAACATTTCTTGCTTACCAAGAAGACTTTATCGCACTTTTTGAATGAATTGATGCTGCTACAATATTGATCAAGCTTTGCGGAGTTGAATTGTTTGTTTACTCTGGCGACATACCTACCAGTGACCTTGTTTAGCCAGGAAATTTGTTCATTTTTGGAGTCATGAAGTGCTCGAGTAGTGATAGTGAGTGCAAAGACCATGACAGACAAGAAATAAATACAGAACATCTGGAAAAATTTACGAAAATGGTAAGATAGTGTGGATTGAAAATATACACTATTTTTAGGTGCAAAATGCATCAATATTGGCAAACAGGTTATCATCTAGTGAACTTGTGTCAGCATTCCAGGTTTCATTTCATCTGATGGAGAAAATTAGTTATGTAATACTCAACATGTGTACATCTTCAAAAAATGGAACTGAGAAATTCACAGGCTTCCAAACGCCTTGGAAGTATCCGTCTTATCTACATTGCATGATAAACAATGATTCGCCGATTGGCTTTTTCTCGAAAACACAATCCCTTAGTGAAGTGAGTCCATTCTCTCACATAAGTACATGGTTTTTATCAACTCAATCCCAAAGTTGACCGTGGTTTTAAATTACAGCAATGATGTTTTGAGTTTTAAGACTGTTGGCTTACAATTAACCTATAGATCTGTACGAAAATGTCATCGTCGCGTTTCAGACAGTTTAATGTCTTGTCTAGGTAAGGCATAGGATGTTTTGGAATATCGTTCTCCCACTAACTGCTAGGCGGTTATTCATGTGAAGCCTTCTAAACCGAATTACTTAGTTTTTTAATGCTTTCGTTCTCAAACAATTTTAGAATGAGATAGTAATTTTACTTAGTTTAACTTTAGCAAATACTTGTACTTTGAGTGGGGAGTGGTTTTTATTAGTCATGTTATAACTTATATTCTAGTATGCTTCATAATATGTTAATATGACTTTATATCTAACCAATTCAATTAAAAACAATATGTTAAGCCCCCGTATACCCTGACAATTCGCCAACACGGACAGTTTCAGCTTCAAAAGTTGACTTGATGCAATTTTTTGCGCAGAACGGAAAGCGAGAGTAAACGAATCAAGCTGTGTTGAGGAAATGTGTATCGATAACCCATCATAGTGCTTAGAAAGCGACCTTATACCTTCTGTCATATCTCTCCGTTGAACCAGAGGTTTGTTTTAGGTGTAGATCGTTAATATAACTATAGTTTTCCTATTTGAGATACTTATTTACAACCATACTACGTATTAGAATGTTAGTGTAATTTGGAATTGAATTCTCACATAGAAAAGTTTCAAAATTGCTTAGAAGCTATTATCTGGAACTAGTCTTTTGCCCTGCAACATAACAGAAATTAGAAAAAGCATCCTTTTATTGATCAAAATATCTTTGTTTAATTGGATTGACATTTTTTAAGAGTAATTCCATCAATTTAATCTTGTGTTGATGTCTTCTATGTATCTTCGACTAGAAAAAATTTGGAATTGTAATCAAAATATAACTAGTTTTGCTTTCATATGTATCAAGCATTATATATGTGAAGCTTTTTGACCATCTTAAAGTTTGATCTCGAAACAGTTTATCTTTTTTTAAAACAAAAGTGTTTAGCTTGTAGTTACAGTTCATTTCATTTTATGTATAAAGTTGAATTAACATTAGTGACGCACCAGTCTTTGATAGTGTAGTATAATTATTGAAGTTAAAAACATCTTTGATGTTTCTACCCTACCTCTCGTCAACGGTAGTTGAACTTCCTTCTGTACACTGTTCGATCTAAGCTTACATTCTTTTTAATTAAAGTCAGTCACTAGAACAACTAATAAAACTAATAACTAGTAACTTAAGCCTAATGAAATGTGGATACTTTCTGGCTATATTTCTCATGACTTTTAAATTACCAGCTTTCTATATCTAACAAAATATCTGGAAATCGATCATACTGATATGAATGTGATATATTCTTCATTCAAGAACTTTCTATTACTGTCACACATTTACTGGTGTTTTCCTTGTTCTCCGTTAAACTCTTCGCTTGTTGTTCTAATTCCCTTTAATACTGTCCCAAATACTGACATCTTAGATTCATGCATTATTTTATTCAGTATGGTCACTTATCTTTGAGTTGCCCGACTGAATAACTAACCTAATATTATTTATTAGCAAGAAGATAGCTATTTATTTTCCACTTCCCTTTTGGTGAAACCATTATCCATAACTCACCAAATTTTGAATACACCTTAGAATGTAAAATATTTGATGCTTCTATTGTAGTTAAAGTAAAATGACATGAGCTTTAAATTTCCTGCGTATATGTGAATAAATTCTACATTAGTATACTTTGTTATCTAATTTCATTTGTTGTTTTTTTTAAATTTTTGAAAGCTTTTCAACGAAAAATATCGCATTTCAAAACTTTATTTAATGTACATGTGTTATGGTGCTTTTTTACTTATTCATTCATTTTTCGCATTAGAATGATGATTTCGAAGTAACCGACCAACAAGAATCACAACTTAAAGTGGTCGTTGAAGAAGAAGAAGATGAAGGAGACACGGACGAAAATCTATGTGACTCTGGCATCGCTTCAAATCGTGATGGAAATCTTAGAACAGAATCCACCAATTCTAATTCTTCTTGTCAAAAACTTAGTCCAATGAATGAAAACCATTATTCAAACAACTATTCAAATAAATGTCTTTCTTCTCCGATTACAAATACATCCAGTGTAATTGATGTTGATGAGAATTATTCAATGATTGTTGATAAATGTGATAATGTCGATGAAGAAGAAGAACCAGAAGTATCTAGAACAACACCAACATCTGAAATAATCGATAATAATGACATTAAACAGATAAATATGGCGGTAAATAACTCTAAAATTTACTTAAAAAATCGAAATTCAACAACAACAACAACAATTCGAAAAGCTACAACTACAAATCATGATAAACAATTTGATGATGAACATGTATCGTCTTTGGATATTTCAGATCAACATAATAATAATAATAACAATGGTGATAATAACGATCATAACAATTCTGCAGAACTGTATGATTCTCAAACCACCACCACCACCACAACAACAACAACAACCACGAATAGATTTCATGTTGATTCAAAACGTTGGCGTTTAACTAGTGCTGATAAATTAAATACACTAATTGATGAATGTGAACGTCAAATCAATGGCAGAAAATTATATGTTTGTAAATTTTGTGGAAAAATTTATGAAATTAAAAGTAGTATGCGTTATCATATGAAAATTATTCATTTACAAATGCATTTACGCACGACAGAAATGCAATGTCGTATATGCGGTAAACAATTCACCTGTGTTAGTGCTGTTAATCGTCATCAATCAAAGTGCATTTTATCGACAAATAGTACCAACAATAATAATAATAGTAATAATAATAATGATTCAAGAATACACAACAACACTGTTTCATCTAATCATTCATCATTTCACAATTCAGTGGTAGTAGCAGCAGCAGCAGGAACGACAACAACCACAACACCACCATCCTCTTTTATGGATAATGATGATATGCATTCTCGTTTATCTGTAAATTCGTTTACTTCACAAACATTGGATCATTGCAATAATAATAATAATAATGATTTTAATCATCATAACCAAACATCTCTTAACAATTCAAATATACTAATGGAATCATTGAATTCCGTGTCGAAAAATTTTGCTAATCTAGCCAATTTTCCAAGTGCATTTCATATACCCGATACAACAACAACATGTACATCAACACAATTATTAATAGATCAGTCAATATCTAAACTATGCCATAATAATTCACAAACAACAAATTTAAATTTGCCAAATTTTATTCCATCGTCGAATTTCATGAATTTACCAAATAAATCAAATTCGAATAGTAGTAGTAGTTTATCATTTCAATCATTCAATGATAATAGTAGCCATGATAAACAATCCATTTTAAATTCAATAAATAATCATAATCATATTAATAATCATAATCGTTCAATAGATTGTTTTAATACTTCTTCACCACAATGGAATGCATCAACTTGGTCAACAACAATGCCTAATTTAGGTTGTAATTTCACTGAACTAACTCCGGCACAACTTGATATTTGTATGAAAGCAGTTGTTCAAGGAATTTGTTCCACTGTAGAACAATGTAATAATAATAATAATAATACCACTACTAGTAGTACTAATCAAGAGCTCAATGAATCTTTTCCTATTCCAATGGATCCTGCATATCAACAATCAGCAATCGATGAAACACAATGGAATGCTGCATTGAAAAATAAAACTTTATCCAATTTAACTGAAACACCAACAACTGACCGGACTTTGACTTCATCACAAACAAATGAAATGGTCGCTATGGATTTATCTTCACGTCCTCGTTCAGCCACACTGATGATTGAATCATTTTAGGAAGAAAAAGAAAAGATATATGAAATTAGACTTTATAAAGTAAGAAATACAGTTGGGTTTTAATGAATAAATTATCAGACTGATTGGATTACTTCTTTTGGAGGAACAGAGGAAGAAAAAAACTCACTACTGAAATAGGATTTTAAATAATTAGGACACTATATATATAAATAACTTTTAAAAAAATTTACAAAATTATCTGTTCTGAGTTTCTTTTTTTTATTCATAAGAAGAAATCCAATGAATTTGTTAATCAATCATTAAAACTCCACTTGTTTCCCTTGAAAAAGTCTAATTTACTACTCTTTTTTTCTTTGTTCTCTTAAAAACACTTGTGTATATCGTTATTATTTGTTGCCCTTAATTACAATTGTTACATAATATCTATCTAACTGCATAGACATATACATAACATATATATATATTTGGTTTTTTTTAAGTGAACAAACAGTTGAACCAATCCCTATATATATATATATATATATATATATATATATATATATATATATATATATATAATATTTACTTGCCTATTTGCCTTGAGTTGATTTTTATTTGTTTTGTTTTTTCTCATACTATATATTGTATTATTAATACGTTCTATTTTCATTTCATTTAATTGAGAGTTTTGAAAAAAGAAAAATCACGTTTGTTTTCATGTCTTGTGTTTTTTGCCTTGTATTTCGTTCGGTCTATCGCAATCATATTGTGTTTGTTATATGAATGAGTGAAAAGCATTCGAACGATTTAATAATAATTTACATTGGTTGCATTATCATCTATCACACAGTGACCTTGACATAAATGTATATATCGGCGTAAATTGTCATACCATAATAAATATGTTAACAAAACGAAAATGGAAAGTGTGCGTTAATCGAAATGATTACTTGGTAGCAATGACAATCAGAGTAATGTAACATTTGGAATACGGTTTTAGAAGAAGAAAGTTAAAAGATATGCATGTGAAGGTACACTGAAGCGCTATAACCGATCCACAGACATCATATGAAGATAAGTAAGAAAAATTTCGTCTCTTAGTGGTACGACCGGCCTCAAGTGGTTATCCCTTGAACACTCTAGTTAGGCTCACGAGTCGTTCAGACCATCACTAACACAGTTCCCCGTCTAGGTAACTTAAGAAAGAAGTGTGTCTCCATGACGTTGGCAAATATGAAGCGAGAAGCACTCTTATTATCCTTGATAGCGCTTCAGATTACAATCAAACAATGTATTCAATGCCGATTATTCCTTAGCTTTTATAGCTCAAACAATAATAGTCATAGCATTTAGACTAATCAAAAACTTATTAGTTGGAGACTTTTCTTTCTTTTTCAACTACTGGATAATGGTGTCGAACTCTTGGGATTTATGTAAAAAGTGATAACTTGAAATTGGTCACTTCCCATGTTATATCAAATTAACTTTTTAGAAATTGCTTTTATTACTTATCGAAACGTCATACTCAACTTTAATGATTATGTTTAAGGCTTTTATCAGCGTAAAAGATTCAAGGAGATTGCTCAGTTTCATAGTTTCTTCCAGTTATGAACTAACCTTAGTAAACTGTAATTATTGAAAACCAGGAAACTCCTCAGTAGTGAATAGTCACTATTCCTTCGATGACCAAATCCAGGAGTCTCAGGTTTCACAATCTTGAAATTGTTAGTCAGATATTCAGTGATCTCATCCTGATTCCATCAATGAGTGACTGCGTTTCACTCAACATGATTAAACTTTACCAATCATAACTTCCTGTAAGAATTTTGAGAATTAACTATCAAAATTAGTCACTAGTTTCACCTTATATATTAGAATATTTTTTAAAATTTTTTCAGTTTGATAATAATGAAACATTTCAAACGAAAGAGGGCAGATGTTTTTTTTTGTTGATGCTGATATAATCAATCATACTATAGAGAACCAAATGAAGTAATCTCGGATTTTAAAAGCGATTACTCCTAGAGATTTCTCGGAACTGTAACTTGCATGATTTATTTATAATATTCTTTCATTCAATGTTAAATATGATGAAGCCTGATTTTAACACGGGTCAAACATTATTTACTTGACACATGATGTTAAAGAGGAAAAAAAAACATTGTAGTATAGATAGGACAGACACTACGAAAAGCACCAAACTGCGACACAAGACAAGCCCTCACATGGAACCCTCAAGGCGAAAGGAAAAGAGGAAGACCAGAGAACACACTACGCCGAGAAACAGAGAAAGATATGAGAGGAATGAACGAACATTGGACAGAACTGGAGAGGGAAGCCCAGGACAGAGTTGGTTGGAGGAAACTGGTTGGCGGCCTATGCTCCATTGCGGGTAACAGGCGTAAGTAAGTAAGTAAGATTAACACGGGTCAAAAAACATTATTTACTTGACATTCATAGGTGAAGGGAAAGAAATATCAACAGCTATTTTGTACTATCATAGTTTATATGGATGGCATCAGTACTTTTTATTGATGTATAATAAGATCATTCATATAATCAGCTTTAACTAATTAAAACATATATGAGGAAACTAACTATCTATCAAACGAAGTATGCAAAACACTCATTTGGTGTCATAAATTAATCAATTTATTTCATCTTATATGATTATTCATCAAAAAAAAATTACTCAAAACTAATCAGTACAAATTCATATTCTCTAATCGGGTTTTCTTTTTCTCTTCTAAGTCACTACTACTGTGGTGCGCGCTACTTATAAGTAGTATATGACGTGAGTGTCAACGTAATGTCTGGCAGCAGAACATGGGGGGAAGATCAAGAAAGAAAGAGTTAGAACACAATGGAATTTGTATGAAACGCATGAATAGTGACAATGGATTGATGTTTTGCAACAGGAACAGTCCAGTTTAATATGATGGACTGATAATTTGCAAACTAACGATTTACGATATGGTGTTCCGATTTTATTGAGTAACTCTGTAATTCGGTTGCCCCACCTGTGTTCTCCTTCACTACACTACTTCATTATGCTTTTCTATTTATATTAACTTGGTAAAATGAATGAATCTGAATATATTTATCTATTTTGATAAGAATTCATGTGTAATTGATATGATATAAAAAAAAAGTTGTGTCGATTTGAATGAATACTTTTTAATGTTTTATTCAACTAGTAGTTAAGTTAAGTTAAGTTGCGTTAAGCGTTGACGATCGATTTTTTCTTTTTATCACTATTCATTATTCATTCATTCATTCAATTATTTGAAAATAATTTCACTGACTACTACTCAACAACAACAACAACGACAACACCAACCATATACCATCGTGTCATGTGATCTTTAAGGGAAAGAAAATCATGTTTAAAAGAAGAAAATAAAAAGAATAATAAGTAAAAACAACAACAACAAATCGACTTTTCTATGTTGTATATGGAAAGAATTAAAACAACTTCTAATATTTTTTAAAAAAACAACTTGTAAATCAATCTGACATACTTCTATCGTATAGAAGAAGATGATGATTAAAAAAAATAGCGAAATGAGATAATTCATTGTTAAAGAAGACATTTTCTGAAATTGTATAACCCCCATTATAAGTATGCATAACTATTGTGTCTATATTTTGAAACGGATATGTTGTTTGGTGTAAAAATAGATTGAGAGAAAATTGTAAGCGATTAGTCTATAGGGTCGGTCGGTTGACACACACAGTTTGAGCTATGTGTTGATGATAGATGTAGGACTACTCTTGATTAAATTCTGAATTATTATTATTAACATAATCAATGACTGGAAGTGCTAGTTGGTGTGGCTGACTTACTAACAACATACATCATGTATTTTCGGGCAGAGTTTTGGAAGTTTGTGTTTTTATACTACATATTTGAAATCATCAATCAATCAATCATTGTTAGATCACCACCATTAGAAACTTGGAAGCACTGGACGACGGCCGTTTCGTCCTGGTATGGGATGTGCACTGCTGATGAGTCCCATACCAGGACGAAACGGCCGTCGTTCAGTGCTTCCAGGTTTTTAATGGTGGTCTAACAATGATACATGTATTTACTTGTTATTATTACTCAGATTTTAAGTTATCAAACTATTTACATTTTTTTATTTCATACATCTATTATCTCTGTCACTGTGACGAACTTGGTATTCATCTCGATACTTTTATCTTTCTGTAGTGGTATACTATGATTACTAGAATTCATGCCTATGAATGATGATTGACTGACTGACGGGATATAATCAAGTTTCATAGAATCTGTTTGGTGATAATCATTTTCATAAAAAATTATTTCACAGAGTTTACATGTAAATTATTAGTAACATATTACTACTAACTTGACTCGGTGCAATGAATTATTTTATTTTATGAAACGTGAAAACTCTGCCTGGAGCTCATCTGGTGCTACTGCCGGTCTCAAGCCTCAATAATTGGGGAGGGTTGAGCATAGGGTCGTAAATTCGATCCCGTAGAAAATCAACCCGTTGAAAAAATGCTAACCAGAAAATATAATTAAATTATAAATCTTATTAATATAAATTTACCCTTTATTGTCAAGGGCAATTTTACATTGGTTGTCAGGAGAACCAAGAAGACTGCTAATGTGTTAGCATTTCGACATGAACATTTCGGCTCAATCCCATGGTGAAACCACACAGATACCTGATACCCTGGTGGACCATTCACACCATTTACATTCACTAGTATATATATAGTGTTTATTTCCGATCCATGACTGCATCAATCAATATGCACCGCATGAACTGGCGAACTCGACCCATCCCGCTCATATGACTGTAAAACTCATTATTATTAGCAATGATGATATGCAATACAGAACCCCAATGACAATGACCCTCGTGATTGCTGCAAAACAAACACCAATATCGATTAAATCGGTCACCCTGTTAACCAATCTTGTACATGGACTGTTAGCAATACTTGCCAAAGCGATGCCAAGCCATCCACAATGTTCACAGAGAACCTCTGGTCTAATAGGAAACCTTCAGCTCTATAAAGCAGTATAGCATATGGTATGCACATAGCAAGAGATGCAGCCCAGCTCGATGCAAACAGGCTCAAACACTCTTATTTCCCTTTGTCTCATGTCGGGTAATGGTTTCTTCGCAATAACGAAATTTTCAGTTTTAGACCATATGAGACCTAAGTTAGGGGTAGTATCCCTCAGAAAATATAATTCAAATCACTTAAACCCTGCCCTGACAGTTTGAAGGTCCTCATTTAGAAGAATAGCGAAGTCTCATGATAAAAGCCGAGTTTCTTCCGAAGTCACGAGGCCGATGCCCCTCTGACAACGATAGGAACCATTCATGCAGGTACATGGAATGTTCGTACATTGTATGATACCGGGAGAGTCATTCAAGTTGTCGCGTAAATGAAAAGACACAACCCAGTGCTACTTGGAATCAGCGAAACACAACGCAGGTTCTAAAAAAGAGACTAGCTTCAGGAGAGCCACTGTTATACTCTGGCCATGAAGAAGAAAATGCCTCACATACACAAGGAGTTGTTTCATAAAACATGAAACAAATAGACTTGAGAATAACTTCTGTATAATTGGTTAAACTATTTAGTATGATTATCATTTCAACTATACTATAACTCATATTTTACAAGTGATGAGATTAGACGTTTAAAATAACATTAGATTTACACTGATAACATAAAAATTGGCATTAACATACACTGAGTACAAATGTATTGTATTTGAACGAGCGCAATGCCGTATTCATGTCTAGATTAACTCGATTCTGATTGACAACAGATTACCGATCATTGTTTTCTCAAATCCTAATCACTTAATGAAAAACGTAATCAAATATTTATCCTTAATGAATAAATGAATTCAATAATTCGTCCTACAACTACTGTCAACCCATTTTCGCAATGAGTTAATCGTGGTGATGACTTTGATTTGTAGTAGGCATTCATTATTGGTTGATTTTTAGCTCTGAAATGATTGAAAACAGGAAGGAACTGAACATTATTTTTCATAGAAGATTCCTAGGCTGTGTAATTTTGTGAACTTGTTAGGGATGAAAATCAGGACCCTTACGAGTGACTCACAGTGACCATATCACTTTTAAACTATGAAACTGGAATTCCTTGTATCACATTTCCTAAATTAAATTTAAACGATCCCTTAGCTCTACGTGACTGCTTGTGATTCTTCGGTTAAAGCCAACCTTTGACATAAAATATCCTTATTGAACATTCTAGATTTTCTTCTCCCAACATAAATGATACAAATTAGTCATCTGTCATTCTGTTAACCGCATTCAACTACAGTCATTAAAAAACTTTTCATCAGTACAGATTGATACAAAATCTAACCGTCTAGTGTCATGGCAACCTAATTTTTAAACTAGTTAACAAACTGTATTGTGTGACGTTGTTGTGTTTTCTAACGGATATACAGTATATAACTTAGTCAGAAATTCACTGAGTTGATGATAGTAATGCCTGAACTTTCTATGTATCATCTTTTGTATCGTATCTAACACGTAAAAAAAAACACCAGCTCTTCTTTGATATGCACCTCTACGAAATATTAAATTTGAACAAAAAAGAATTATGGTTAAACACACTACTGTGATTGGCCAATTAGACAGTTTAAATTAACCAATAGAGTTTATCAGACCACCTGTGAGATTGAAAATTCCATAATCAGACAACCTAAGCTTAATCGCAATAAGCCTTCAATGCTTATTCACACACACACACACACACACATTGACAAGTTTATTCAATAGAAAATAGATGATCAGTTAGTATGAAGGATCATACATTTATTATTATTATGATTATTATGATTATTAATAATATTGTTTATTATACCGCTGAACACAAACTGTAACAAACCTATCAGTTCACTAGTGGAAAAAAAAATAGTACTGATTATTATTTTTTTTTTGAAACTGTTTTCCATCATAAATGACATTTTAATAACTTGATCAATTGAATTTTCAGTAAATACATATTTATTTATTTATTTTTTTCTAATGTTACAGAAAATAAACATGAATTGATGAACGTGTGTGTGTGTGTGTGCAAATGTTCTAATTTGTATCATAATTCCTACTTAATAATCATTCATTCTAGGGGTTACAATAAACATCATTTTCTCTATTCAGTCCTGAATAAATATATTATTTGTTTTGATAGACAATGGTATCATGAATTGGATATTGAACAGATCAATGATGTTACTTTGTATGAGATTCAGGATAGTTTAAATCAAAGAAAAACAAAACAAACAACCTCATCCAACCTAAATATTGATCTGATAACAAATTAGGAAAATACTTTGATCATCGTGATAGTTGCGTAATAATAGAAATACTACTATGTAAGAACATGGAAGTAACAGGGATTTAGAAAAATAGTGGCTATGTTTAACACTCCTCTCTGACCAGGATAGGACAACAATAGGCTACGCATTTATTTTGAACATCAACACGTTAATCCTATGATCAACTTGATGGAACAGTGTGAATTATTCGGAAAGTTCTAATTATACAGTCAGTCTACTTGACATTCTGAATCAATCAACAAGGCAAGAAGTATCTTTCACATAACCAGACACTGATAACGGTCTTGGTTGGACTACTTAACTGACTCCGGTATTAAAAACAGTCGAATTAATTAATTTAAAAAAAACGCACACAAATTTAGCAAATACAATCAGTCAGTCAGTATGGTAAATTTCACATTCTACTAAACTGTTAATGAATGACCTGATTTGATGAGTTTTTTTTTCACGGAAAAAAAACCAATTCCAAACACATCATTTAGAAATTATACAATCAAAAATAAAACCAAAGCAAAGCAAAGCAAAGCAACAAACATTCCTAAGTATGATATGCAAAAAAAACATAAAAATTATTTTTCTTCTCCAGAAAAAAAATTTTGTATATATTCTCATACATCAACAGTCACAGGTAAGTCTCGCTAACTTTCTATATAACAAGAAGAAAGAAAAAGCCAGACAATGATTTTTCTATATATGAAGAAAACGACTGGCTACATATGTATTCTGTTTGTAATAATTTTTTCTGACATAACCGAAATCAATATGTACATATATATATATATATATATATATATATATATACATTGTTTATTTTTCTCTGAAAAATTTTTTCGCCTAGTTATTTTTTGTCTGTCAAAGTAGAAACAAAAATGCCACCACCACGATTAGTCTATTGAGAAAAAATGGCGCTATTTTTTCTTTGTCAAAGAAAAATAATAGAAATTATAGAAAAAACAATTTTTTTGTTTTCACTACTGTTGGATTATGAAGATTGTTGAGACGTGACTAATAATGGAGTTCAGCGCTGTCTAGTGTAGGTAATTACTACAGAAGATAATCCGGTGTGGGTACGTACACAATGATTGAAGTTAATCATTGACACCGTTGTCTAGAGGTTAAGCGTTCACTCGTGAGACTGAAGGTCCCGCGGTGGATTTCCGCCAAAGAAGGTCGTCAATGCGCATGACTGATGAGTCCTATAAGAGGACAAAATGGCCTTCCAGTTACCGCAGGTTTCTGTTGGAGGTCTGATAAATGATTGATTCATGATTTCAATAAATCAATTTTTCAATAAATGAAATAATTTTGAAAGAGATGTGCAATTTTTAACTTTATATCATAAAATTGACTTTATTTTGACAATCATTGAAAACCAAGGCGTGTTGGATGGATGTGTCCATCCTCCTGAGTGCTACACATTCATGACCCTACCGGTGCACAAACTGATTACCTCCAGGTTGGATGTGAAGATGGTTGTGCAACGTCGTAAAGTGATTGAAGACAACAATGCAAATCAATGGATGCCTACTAAATAGTCTAGATTTCAATTTCAAGCTTTAACTATGAGATCTGAAAGTTCTGTGTTCTATTCCCTATGGGATCGTAAATGCCCACTGCGAAGAAGTGTTAGGATAAAACCATTTGTCCAGTACTTCCCAGTTTTTATTGTTTGTTAATTTGTAATGTAAACTATACAATACTACTTTTGTTTTAAATCAAACAATGACATTGTAGAATATATCGTATGTACATCAGAAAGAAACGTAAATGCACTCTAATCGATCACTAATTTCATTTTATTTTTGGCCTTAGTATTGGTAAAACTCTCAATCAAGCTGAAGTGTAACATGTACGAAAGTACATGTATCTTGATAACGGTTTGTTTGATTTTAGATTAAAGATATGTCTAGTTGATTAACGCCAACTCTCATGAAACGTTGACCAATGCCCTCTGAGTGTCAATCTTTAACCGTTTAAAATTAAATAAACTATATTATGTCCTGCAGTTCAATGATACTGTAGTGAAGGAGAACACAGGTGAGGGTAACCGAATTGTATTTAACGAAAATTACAGAGTTAATTAGTAAAATAGAAAAACCATATCGTAAATCGTTAATTTGCAAATCTTCAATCCATTGTCTGATATTTCACTATTCATGCGTTTCATACAAATTCCATTGTGTTCCCACTCCTCCTTTCTTGATCTTCCACCATCTTCTGCTGCCAGACATTACATTTTCACTCGCGTCATATACTACTTATAAGTAGCGCGCACCACAATACTACTCAATGATTAATTCATGTAAACATCTCCACTCCATAGGTTATCAGTTACATCGTGAATGCTTCAATAATAAGAATCTGTAGTATGAAACTGGATGACATGAATTAAAATCCCATCAAAAAGAATTTAATTTCATTAAGATTGTTAATTAGACATTCTGATAAATTTTGATTACCATGCAATTATGTATGATTCAAAACCGCCTATTCTTTGATTTCAGTTTCGCAACACTTGATTTCATGCATATATATCAAATTCTAAACTGTATGCTTCTTCCTTCTTTTGAAATTGAAACTCACTTTCTACACCAGCATAAATTGTTTGTTTCCCTTCGAAAAATAATTTATTTAAGAAGAAGAAAAAAGAAAAGTTTTTATAATCTTGAAAAAAAAACTTTTTTTTCGCCTCATTTTCTTATAAGCAACAAAATTTTTATTTTCGAATGGATTGAATAAATTATTTTAAAAACATTCAAAAAATATAAAATATGGAACATTTTTTTCTAATACAGAATTTTGTTTTTTCAACAAATAAAAATGAAAGATTGAGAAATGATTAATAGAATTTTTTTTGAAAAAAAAATTCAAAAAAGCAATCGTCGGATTGAACATTGAACACTGTTGACATTTGAATGAATGAATGAGTGAACTTTTAACAAATTTTGTTGTTGTTGTTGTTGTTGTTGTTATCGGTGTTATTGCATAGACAGAGAAAAAACAAAACATTTATTCCAGTCCGCAAAAAAACTAACCAACGTTGTTTTACTTTCAAAAAATGAAAAAAACAAACAAACAAACAAATTGGATTGACTGATTAAAAAATGAAGGCGGGTTTTTTGTTTTGTCTTTCGTACGTAATAATTCATTCATTCATTCATTTTCAAATCTTAGTCATTGAAAATTTCTCCTTTTTTTTCTTTTGGTTGATATTTTCCTGCTTATATCAAATATTTTCCAACATAAATTATGACAGCACCATAATACAACAAACAACCCTAGCTTCTTGAACAATAAATCATGATAGATTTTCAGCTTATGTAAGCTTTTAATGAAAAATTCCCTTTGAAAGTTAAACATATCTGTTTATTTATGACAAACACCACCATATCGACGGAATGGTGTATAAATATACCTTTATTTGTGTATGACATTAGGAGGCGATTGTTCAACTACCACAACGAGCATCTCATACTTCAAAAAATAACAAAACTTTACATTCAGATATTTCTGTCAGCTGTCTAGAACCGTTAAACATCAAAGAACAGTGTATGCAATTTCCAGTTACTTAGACTAGTAGTGACTACTTAGTAATGTGATCGATAGAATCTTATTAACACTAATATAAACTGAATAAAACACTGTTATTATTCAATTATCAATTAATAAAAGGGTTAGAACAAATAATCAAGAATAGAAAGAAGATAGTTTTACCCATAGATTAACACTAAAAAAGCAGTTAAATGAAAATACAATATCTGTTAACTTGATAGGTAAAAGTATAGTACGATAACAAAACAGTTAGGATCAAGAACATAACTTTAAACTCCAGCTGTAGAGTCTCTGTAGATACTGATTGTCTCAAGCCAGAAGAAAGGAGGGAAGTTGGACATGTGACTGGTAATCCCATCCCACCAAAAAACTAACTCTCTAAAAACAAACTTTAACCAGAAAAAATAATTCAAAATAATTCAACTCTGACGTCGTGATTGCAAGGTCTTCATTTGGAAGAGTAATGTCGCCTCATGAAAATCCAAGTTTCTTCGGAAGTCAAGAGGCTGATGCCCCTTCTGACGACCACAGTAACCATTAATTGAGGTACATGGAATGCTTGTTGATTGTAGGAAACCGAAAGAGTCATTGCAGTTGATGCGTAAATGGAAGGATACAACCTGCTGGTACATACAATCAGCAAAACACATTGGACGCAGGTTGAACAAAAGAGACTAGCTTCAGTAGAGCCTCTGTTATGCTCCATCCATGAAGAAGAAAATACTCCACATGCACAAGGAGTCGAACTGATGCTGTCGAAACAAGCACAAAGAGTAATAGTAGAATTGGAATTTCATGGACCCAGAATCATCAAACCATCCGTCAAAACAAAGAGGGCAGTACAATAGACGTCATCCAATGCTAGCGCCTACCAACTATTACAATTAAGACGCTAAATTTCCACGAGAGGATGCAGTCAGTCGTTGAAAAATGCCCATCAAATGACTTGACCATTCTAATTGCAGACCTAAATACCTTGGTTGGAATGGATAACGCTGGATAGAAAGACATCGTGAGACAAAATAGACTGGGAAAAAGAAACGAAAATGGTGGGAGATTGGCAAACCTATGTGCTTCAAAAAACTGGTCATAGGCGGCACAATATTTCCACACATACGTATAAAAGAGGCTATATGGATTTCACTGAATCATGCTAAACAGAACTGAATCGACCATATCGGAATCAGTAAAATGTTCAGAAGGACCAAGGAGGATGTGAGAACCTAGAGAAGAGCTGATTTAGCCCCAGATCACCACTTGATGGTCACCAAAATGAAACCAAAACTCAAAAAACACTGATCAAAGGGGGCGGACACCATCACAAAAATGTAATTCAGCCTTTTTTGGATACTGGCGAACTTAACGAAATCAGGATAGTTCTCAGCAAGAGGTTCCAGGCCTTTCACGACCTATTCAATGTAGAGGAAACTACCATGAAGAACGACAGGAAAGGGATCCAGGAGACAATCACTTCAACATGTCATGAGGTTCTGAGCAACTACAAGAACCATTACAAGGAATGGATCTCTGTTGGTACTCTGGACATGATTCAAGAATGAGAGGACAAGAAGGCCGTAGTCAATTTCATCCGAACAAGAACACAGACAGCAAAGGAACAAGCCGAATACACAGAAGGAAACAAACAAGTGAAAGGAGCATAAGAGATGACAAACGTAAATATGTGGAAAATCTAGCATCGACAACAGAAAAAGCTGCAAAAGAAGGAAACGTACAACAGTTATACGACACAACAAAGAAGCTGACTGGAAACTATCGTGGACGAGAACGAACAGTGAAAAGCAAGGAGTGCACAGTAATCACCAACATTGGTGAACAGCAAAACAAGTCGGTAGAGAACTTCGAACAAATCCTGAATCGAGTACTTCCACCGAACACACTCAACATTGATGCAGCATACACGGAGTGACTAGGTCGGATTTCGTAGGGATAGATCGTGTACCAACCAAATTGGATCATTATGAATCATTGTAAAACAATCAACTGAATTGAATTCACCACTCTACATCAACTTCATTGACTGCAACCTATAAAGGTGAATGGTAATAGGCTGTCTGTGAGACCTGTGTATCCCTATTTAAAACTAATGGGAAATCACATCAACGAGTACTTCTAAAAAGTCTTGAACTTGAAACAATCAGTAGCTATAGAGTGGCTCCCGGAGGAGTTGTATTTTTGAATCAAATACAATAAAATTAAATTCAAGAGGTCAATGAAAGTCGATGTGCCTGAATCCTTTGTAAAGTTTAGTTAATGTTTGAGAAGAATACATCAAAATGAATAATGAATTAGACTGTTTAAAAAAACGTCTCAACAGATAAGGAAATAACTCATGAGTATATATGCATAAGTATATATCTTTCATTTCCTTTGTAAAAAAAAATGAAAATTTGTGTCATATATGATTCTACAAGTAATAATAAAGTAATATAAACTTTTCAAACCTTTCTCCCCTCTATATTATTATTCCATCACAGCTCACAGAACAACATCTTTTAATGTATGATGAATTGATGATGACCGCTATCGGATCAAAACATGTATATGTATGTAAATCAATCATTTTTACTTCATATGTTTTCTTTATCCATGAAGTTGGGATGTGCAACATTGGTGTGCTCACAGCAAACATAAGTAGATAATTTTAGATGAGAGAAATAAAATTCCTAGTGAAAATCAATCACCTATACACAACAAACCTAATAAAATGAGCGGAAAAATACTCGAAAACGTTAGATGCTGAACTGTTATTGAACATTGAAGAAAGAGATGATTAGACTCACACTGAAAGTGGTCAACTCATAAACGCTTCTGAATCTGACTAAGTACAATTTAATGTACACGGCCTTGTGCTACACTATACGTATGAGCTATATGATATTACTTGGTCGCCCTAATCAAAGAAAGTTGAATGAAACTCGAACCTATGACCTAAAAGGTTGAAAATCGAATGCCTTAAGTACTAAGTTATTTTTACAAACCGCAGAAATGAAATTAATTTGCACATAAGGTTGGTTCTATATTATATCGATTTGTTTTTGACGTAAAGGTGAAGTACTAATACTATTTTATTCACATGTGACGTCTAAACCTATTCAAATTAGTTGACTTTTTAATTATTCTTGTTTACAATTTTCAATAACTGTTATTCTCAACCAACATATATAATTCACAATAACTAAAGCAATTCAATTCAAAAACTTGTTTTACTGTCTAACTAAACAAATTCAATCACTTGATAAGTGGTTTCAACATTTTTGTTTTTAAGTTTCTACCTAAGGTCATTTCCGGTTTCTTGTCGACTATTAGAAATTATCATTGACGAAGAAAATGTATTAAACAATAGTTCTCACCACGAGTATGTGTCACTGAAATCACGAACCGATTTGAGTTAGATAACCATTAAAAACCTGAAAAGTACTGGAGGTCAGCTTCATCTTTGTATCAAACTCCTCAAAAGTGAGCACCGATTGCAGTCGAGAGTCGAACTTGGGGATTTTAGTCTTAAAAGTGAATGCTTGACCTCTAAAGTGCTCATCTGGCATCCAATGGCGTGCAACTGTTATTTCGATTGATATTGCACGATCATCTTCCGATGCATTCTGTAACTCTTCCAAACACCGGTTCATTTATATTTGACTTGTCGATTTCGCCTCATGATTTTCGTGACCAATCTATGTAGTATGACACTGGCTACATATTTAGTGATCACTTAGAGAGCGTAAATATCATATACTCGTCGTCTGAGTAGTTCAGTCGTAACAATGTCTGTGACACTGGGTTCGAACTGTGAACAAAACATCGTTTACCTCAAGTCTAAGCACCTCCCTTGTTGATGAGTTCCAGCTAGTATGAAACTAAGATCTAGTTGAGTTTTCGGGTCAACTGTTTTGGCTCTCAAGCGTACAGAATTCTATAATAGCATGTGAATAATTCCGATCCTCATAACCAACGGTGAAAATGGAGTCATCACTTTGTATGATTACTTACAGCAATAGTTTTTAAACTGTGAAGATTCTTTGTTTTAGATCAATCATATTTTGTGACAGTACTTCTCCCCACCCTGTAGAATCCTATGAAATTGAGGTTTTAGAGGCTTTTATTATTCGGTTAACTTTTCGTCAATTATTATTTCCGATTATCTTTTCACTTATTAAGATAAAATTCAGGATCTGTTTATCATTAAAATGACTATTTTGAATGACTACATGTTGACTTATGGGCAATGAAGCAACATTTGTTACCAATATGAAATGTTGTCTATTTTTAAAAAATTTGGTTATACGTTGGTCGAAACAATAGTTAAGTTCATCTCTGATTACATATCTAATTTGACAGTTCATCTTGAATTCCTTTTAACATAGTTTACAGAATAACACAATTCTGACGTCAAAGTTAGTGTACCATCTTTAAATTTTCCCTTTTTAATTTAAAATCACTGACATTTCAAACTTCCGGGTTCGAATCCTGCGAGGAGCAGGAGTCGTGGATGAGCACTGCTGATGAGTCCCATACCAGGACCAAACGGCCGTATAGTGCTTCCATTTTTCTAATGGTGGTCTAACAATGATTGATTGATGATTTCAAATGTGAAAAAACACAAACCTCCAAAACTCTACTCCAAAATATCCAACATAATTAAGTGGTAAATGTATCATTCCGTATATGATCAAACAAATTTATCTTAAAGTTAATCACTAATGTAGTATATACAGTTATGAATGAATGTAATGAATGATAAAAGTTAAAATCTTCTTGGCTAACATCAATCTGTGATGAAAACTAATCTTCATTCCTTACAATATCTTAAACAGATCTTCCAAAAACTTATTCATAATTCTAACAAATCAGAGTTATCATCATTCAGATTGATCATTGAAAATCCATCGAAGACAATAACCTACATTCATCGTAGACTCATTTTTGAAAAAATCGATGGGAAATCTTTGGTAAAGCAGAATAATTCCATTTTGTAAATGTGATTTTTTTGAGCTTGCACTAATGTTCTATTGTTTCTGGATTTCCTTAACCACCTAATATCTAACTTCTCATCCCGAATAGGCTAAATACGGACATATCTGTTCACACTACAATAACATATGAATAATATGTGTGTGAAACTTTATTTAGTTAAGCGTTGTAATACATATCGTCAAAAGGTATGAGTAATGTATCAAACTATTTCATCAAACATATTGACACAAAAGCATACTTATTTGTGTTTATGAACTTGTCTAAAATCAAAAACCTTTACACAATCAGCCAACCAGTAGTCGGTCCAATTTTGTTTTGTTTTTGATGTCATCATATAAAAAGTTCTATATCCTGAATGCATAAAATGATTCAACTTAAAATTTTCCCCCGAATATAGACCGAATTGAAAATAATACAAAATGGAAATTTATTATGGCTTATCAACACAACTGAATGAATGAGTCATATAGTTGATCACAATGTAAAAAACCACAGTTAAAAATATGAACGCTCAAAATGAATTTTTCATACATAGAAATGTATCGACCAATTGAAAATTGATTGTGTTCTTTATTTAAAATTTTGAATTAACTCAACAATCTGAGTTGGGGTGCTATACAGTCAAACAATATAATAATGCGATCGATATTTTCCCTCATTATTTTTAGTGTTCAGTATTCTATTCACATTTTTGAATTTCAGTCGAGTTTGGTTAGTTTTTCTAATGTAGGATTACAAACTTCACATTAAGAGTAGAGTATTATATAAGTATCAGCTTATAACAACCGAGGCAAATTTTAATCAAAAATACACCATTGTAAATGAATAGTTTATGGAAAAGAGAACAATGACATTACAAAATCTGAATAGTAAAATATAGGTTTATGGAGATTGTTGAGTTTAGTTGAAATCATGAACTGATCAATGCTTGACCACCATCAGAAAACCAAAAGTCCTGGGTTTCGATTACCGCTTCCGAGGTCGTGGAGTCCCATGCTAGGATGAAATGGCTGTCCAGCGCTTCTAGGCTTCCACTAGAGTGTTTTAACATTGACCAAATCATGATTTTCATGAAAGTACAGAATGGAGTTATACATAATGAATCTGTTAGAGTTCTCTATAAGTTATTACGTCAGTAAATTGATCTAGCTAGATTTTTAATAGTCATCAGATTAGGATTAAGGGTTTAGGGTTTCAGTTTTAAGAACCATCTGATATCATTCGTCGTACAAAACCGCTGAGTAGCCATTTGGATGCAAATATTTAGCTCAAAAATTCTAAAAAGCTTGTTGGGGATGTGAGATCCCCAATATCTTTATTTTGGATTTATTTCATGGACCGATCAGCTGACCTTGAAATCACATTTCCCACCAGGAAAATCCTTGGCTGTGATTGGTTACTGTGTCATTTTAGTGTGCTATTTTTGTGACAGTCCCAAGGACGTCTCTATATAGTATAAATAAACGCAATTTGAGTCCTTAGATTAATTGTGTGCTGGCTGAGTGTTTGCAGAATACAATATCTACACTATATCAAGACTTCTTGTTGATTCGATTTGGTCAAGGGATCACAGTAGCCTACCTGGAAGCTGTTTCATTGTTTTGTTCTCGTTATTCGAACTTGTAATAGTTTAAACATACCTAGAGACGAGCGTAACAAAGCTCTATCTTAAACTTCATTGTATCATCTACAAAAAATAGTGCTACCTTTCTGTTATCATTTTAAATGTTCTGAGAACGTAAAATGAACAGAAAATATACCTTGTATGGGGTATCAGTTTAAAATAATAATCTAAGATGATAGAGTTATCAACTTTTGGATTTCTCATATAAGCCTAAAAGTTCAATTCTCAAGTGTGATCAGTAAGTGCCCATAACTGTACTTCAACAATCTTGAGCAATATCAAATTCAAAGGCTTTTTTACTAATAATCTAACATCATTTCATAGAAGTGACATTTAATCCACACAGTGGATACATAGTTAACCTTGTATTTTTATCTTTTAAGGCTTAGCATCTTGCAAGATGACATCTTATTCAGTGTAAAAATCTAATGATATTAATATTCTTAATAATGACAATTGACTTCTAAAATAAAACGTACTACCATTAAAAACATTCTCACAAACTATCCCACATCCTAAAAATTACTCAGAAGTGTAGATCGATCATATGAAATTCATAAGTCGTTCGATTGCTCTAAATATAGAATTTTAGATAAATTTAACTGAAAACATACTATACGGCCAACTTTGGCAGTTGTGATAAATAACCTTGAGATTTTTTTTCAAATGCTCCTCACATTAATCAATAAACGTATGGACTTAAAACTGAAAATCTTTCAATGAATTTTAGTACGGATTAATTTTTTTTTAAATGATTTTTCCAATACAGCAGATGCCTATTATTATTCACTGCTGCAGTAATGATAAAAGGAGTAAGAATTTTGATTGAATCTATTTCCACAGTAAAAAATATTTTGATGATATAACAAAAACTGGCCTCTTTCAATAATCCTTGAATATTTAAGTACCAGATAAAAAGCAAATCATCTTCTACACAGATATTCATAAATCGTGTATATTAGATGATACTGTCTGTTAAAGTTCGATACAAAAGAAAAACTAAAGGTTTCTTCTATTTTAATTAATGATTAAGTGTATAGTATTTGTATAGTTTCAAAAGAATTTCTGTTGAAACAATGTATGACAGTGACCAAAGTTTTGTCTTTTAGTCTCTGTTTGTCCTGGTTACAAGTCATCATAAAGTAAATAAACTGTATGAAAACTCCATATTCATAGTAACATGAAAAACTATTCTTTTTATAGAATTGTCTCCATAATTGTGAATATTAAACTCTTTGATCAGAGCACATCTTTTCATTCACTTCTTATTTCTTATTGATTGAATATTTCAAGTTGCCTCTTAGGATTCAAGTGAATTCTTGACAACAAAAGAAGGCACTTAAATAATTTTTATCCTCAAAGGATATCAGGAAAATAAGAGCCTAGAAACAGCGCTTTAGGATCAATGACAACTCTCTAAAGGTTATGAAACATCACCAATTCCTAATCTCAACAACCAGATCACCTCGAGCTCTGTTCTACGGCTGTTGTTGTTGTTGTTAATCTATTCCACAAATATATGTAAATGAACCCGGTATATTTCATGGCTTTGCCGTTGATTAACATTTTCCATGTTTCATCTTTTTTGTTGAATCACTCATATACATACTTCTACTAGTGTGGTGCGCGCTACTTATAAGTAGTATATGACGCGAGTAAAACGTAATGTCTGGCAGCAGAAAATGGTGGAAGATCAAGAAAGGAAGAGCAGGAACACAATGGGATTTGTATGAAACGCATGAATAGTGACAATGGATTGTTGATGTTTTGCAACAGGAACAGTACAGTTCGATATGATCGATTGATATTTTGCAAATTAACGATTTAAGATATGGTTTTCCTATTTTACTGAGTAACTCTGTAATTTTCAACAAATACAATTCGGCTGCCCTCACCTGTGTTCTTCTTCACTACATTTGGTGTCGCTGCCCACACAAAGGATGGAGATACCATGGCCGAAGGAGTTTGAGGACGGAGATGTGCGGAGCTTCCTGAAGGATTTTGAGGCCGTGGCGGAGCTGGTGGGTGTGAAGGAGCCGAAGGCGAGGTCGGTGGTGCTGGGGACGCTGCTGAGAGGTAGGACAAAGGCCCTATACGACAGCTTGGACGGTGCTGGCCGGAAGACGGCGTGGGAGACTGTCACGGAGTGGTTGCTGACGGAGTTCGATAGCCCAGTGGACAGGGAGGAAGCGCTGCAGGAGTTCCAGTTGGCGAGGCTGTAGGCTGGTGGTGACACGTTGTTGCTTGCTGTGGAGCTCAACAGATTTTTGCGCCGTGCTCTGCCGAATATCGATGAGGAGTCGGAGGCACAGTTGTTGGCGTCGCAATCGAGAGTGTGTCTGCCGCCATATCCCAGCAACTGAGACTAGTAAACGCAGCGCGACCTATGGATATCGGTGAACTGGCGTAGGTGACTCGTCAGCTGATGACACGAACAGTAGCTCCGGTCGGGTGCGAAAAGCAGGAGATAAATACTTTCGAGAAGAAGATTGAGGAGTTAGAGCGTGATATAGCAGCATTACGAGTAAATCATAAAAGGAACGATAAATGTTACGCTTGTGGAGAGGCAGGACATTGGAAGATAAGCTGCCCAAGAAGACGACGACGAAGATATTTTAAACATTATAACGTGTTTTCTTTCCACCCTAGGAATCGGGAGGTTCTTGCACTAGTAGATAGAGGGGCAATTTATGCCAGAGTGTACATAAATGAACAGGAGTTAGTGTGTTTGATCGATACAGGGGCAGCAATATCGTTAATAGACAAAGAGCAATGTAAGACAATCAAAACATGTACATTAGCTGTCCACCTCATAGGAGGGCATATGCTAGAGGTGTTGGAGGTATCTAACAGTATTGTAAAAATGAGTGGAGCTGAGATAAATTTTCCGTTCGTGGTAATCACAAGCTTATCGAGACCGATATTAGGAGCAGATTTCCTAAGAGAGGTAAAAGCGATAATTGACTTGAGAAGCGGGAAAATGGTCACAAAGTACGGCTCATTGCCAATACACGAAAATAGCAAAGTGGCTGAAATAAGGATGACGACGGATATCTCGACCAAGAAACCAAACATTAACGAGTTATGCGCAAAGTATGCGAAACTGTTCACTGGAGATGGGGAGCCGTATGGATTTTGTGACAAAGTAAAGCATGAAATTCCTATAAAGAACGACCGAGTAAATATATTTACAACACGTCGTGTCCCGGTGCATTTAGAGGCCGAGGTAAATCGACAGGTCCAGGAAATGTTGAAGAAAGGTATAATTGAGGAAGCAGACAGCCTGTATAGCTCACCGGTACTCTTGGTAAAGAAACCCAATGGAAAGTATAGATTTTGCGTCGACTTTAGAGAACTGAATAATATAACAGACCTGAAACCGTGCGCAATGCCAACAGTAGTAGAAACATTAGATCGATTACAGAATGCCACGGTGTTTACAGTGCTGGATTTACGGTCAGGTTATTGGCAACTACCTATAAAAGATAGCGATCGCAACAAGACAGCATTTACTATACGGGATAAACAGTATCAATTTAAACGAATGCCGTTCGGGTTGGCTGGTGCACCGTCCACGTTCAGAAGATTGATGATGCTGCTGCTTAAGAATCTAGATAATGTTGAGGTATATGGCGACGACGTAGTTGTGTAGAGCCTGACGGAAACAGATCACGTCAAGCACGTGGAAGCGGTCTTAAAGCGAATTGACGAATTTGGGCTTCGAATTAATAAGGAAAAGTCTCAGATAGCGAAAAACAGCGTCATATTGTTGGGACATAAAGTGGGAAATGAAGAAATAAAGCCATTACCGGAAAAGATTCTTACCATAAAAAACATTGCAGTACCTAATTCGAAAAGGAAGTTAAGATAGCAGCGCCCTTATATGCGTTGCTGAGCAACACCAAGTTCACATGGACTGAGGCTGCCGAACAAACGTTCAACCGAATCAAAAACATGCTAGACGATCGTCAGATGAAGCTGCGACTACATGAACCCGGTAAACTGTTTACAGTAGCCACAGATGCAAGTGATCATGGTATAGGTGCGGTATTGAGTCAGGCTGATAGAGTGGTGGAATACGCAAGTCGCGTTCTCACACCCGCCGAGTAGAAGTATTCAACGATCGAAAAGGAGTGCCTAGCAATCGTGTGGGCAGTAGAAAAATGGAGACCGTACCTATTAGGTAGACGATTTCACATTGAGACTGACCATAAACCCCTGCAGTGGTTGAGAACAGCCGGAGACCCCCGAGGGAAGTTGGCGCGGTGGATGATACGTCTGCAAGAATACGACTTCAGTATCGGCCATGTTCCAGGAAAGGAAAACGTAATGGCGGATTACTTGTCAAGATCAGACATGGAAGTTGACCTTCCAGTGACAGCATACGCGGTGAGTAGTTTAGATGGAGACCCATTAGAACTCATCCGGCAGACAATGGACTGATGATGGATTGATGTTTTGAAAATTAACGGTTTACGATATGGTTTTCCTATTTTACCAATTAACTCTGTAATTTGCGATAAATACAATTCGGTTGCCCTCACCTGTGTTCTCCTTCGCAAGACAACTGCTTTATTCTGCTTAATCACTGTAACATCCATTTTTAATGGCTTTGTTTGTGAAAATCCCTCCATGTATACATTTGTAACATGTGCTTATTGATTCCTTCAGTTGTACACTTTGTCATTCTGTTCGATTCCATTTGAGATGAAAATATTTGTATTTTATTATAGTTTCTATTTCTTTTGCGTTCACTGAGTTTCTATGTTTCTTTCTGAACTGCATTATGCTGTTTAAGCTGATACTTTGACATGACGACAGCTATACTGATTTGTTCTTCTTTTGATTGTGTTGCTTGCTTGAACTAGAATTGTGCATTTTGATTGTGAATTGAAGCACTCTTCCAGAATCGGAAACACTCTGTGTTATAAAGCAACTAAATATTATCTGTCGAACGAATCTGATCTATTCAGGAGCGATAGAGTATCATTTATTTGGTAGAATAGCTGTAGTAATATTGTTTAGTTAATGATGTAAATTTATATTTATGATGAATATTATAACCGCTATTTACCCAAATCAGTTGTTTTGGATTTAAACTGGGTCAAGACGAGTATAAACTACCTAGATAGTTATTCCTCAATCCAAACCTCAGTTCGGATCCTACATATACTATTTAGTGTAGATGAACGAGATAATGCTGGATTTAATCTAAGACATTCATATATCTTGGTTATTTCGACACCGTCGAGTATATATTCAATGCTATTCAATTTTAAGTTTAACTCATTCTATAGAGCAATTATGACTTAATATCATCATTGATATAAGTTTAATTCAACTAGCGAGAATTCAGTATTCAAATGTAAGTTGATTCGTGATTTGTGAAAAGATAGGTATAGCCTGAAGATATGTTAGACCATTGTAAATCAATAAGTCTTTTATTGTCATTATTAACTGAACTACTAGGTAGATAGATCTTTACAAGTTGAAGTGAAATGTCGTGATTTTAAGGAGTTAATCATTTTAAAAGTAAGAAAAGTACTCAAATAACCAATCAATGATATCAAGAAATATTTGTTCGTTAAATCCCTACTAAATGGTTAATATTTGGTTTAGAGGAGTTGTGAAGTTTGTTATAAATAGTTGCTTCATTTCAGTACAGAACTCTTCTACAATGCACATTGAAGACTCCGCTGGAAATCAAACTCAGAAGATTCAAGTTTCACGGGAAGTACTTAACCTTTAAATCGCTGATTTGGTAAATCATGGTTTAAATGTCTAATTTTAATCAATTTGCGATATTAAATGACCTTTATCTACTGTCGTTAATGACATTTTTCACATGCCTGGCATGTTTGAACTCAAGTTCTTACTAAAAAAACAAAACTTCAAGAATTACCTGTTGAAGTTTTTTTCATCAACAAGTACATGATTATCGTTAGTATAGGGAAGTAGTAAAGATGACTGTCCCATTGTTTACTACTACAAGATCAGCAAGTTCAATTCGGTTTAAGATTGTGTAAGTGCTTTAAAGTGTAAGCGTTTTAAACTAAAGTGAACCATTTGTCTAATAATACCTTTGTCGGACTCGATGATTTTATCTACTAATAATCATTGTATATTATTTGATTACTGATTACTATTTGTTCAGTGCTCTTAAATTTTTATTTACTTGAAACCAATTTTCTCTTTCGAATTTTCTAGTATTATTTATTATTTCTTTTTATCAACAAATCTAAAAATAAATGCTTTTTTTTTAAAGTAAAAAAATTATTTGAATATTAATATTACTTTTATGTATATACTCAGTGGATGTTATGATTGCTATTAGTATTATTATTATTGTTATTAATATTATTCTTAAAAGCTAAGTACACAAAACAGATTTTGATTGCTGTATCTAGAGAGAAAGAATGAAAAAAAAATAGTTGCTTCAACTTTCTAAGACAAATAATTCAATGATCAATTGTTTTAAACATGTTTTAATTGTTGAGAATTGATTGAAATATTGATTTTTCAAAAAAAATTGTACAATAATAATAATAGAATGTCTAAAGTTTTGATATTTTTCTACTTATTCTAAAAATAAATAAAAAGAATTAAGTTTTGATAGTTTCACAGCTTAAGCTCCATGAAAACGATAAAAAAAAAATACACATAAGTAATTAGAGATGAATTTGAAGCAATGGAAATGTATTTTGCTAGTGAATTCTGAAACTAAACAAAAAGCAGCTTGTATCAATGGATAATTTGTGATAAGAAGAAGGTAATAACATTACAAAATGTTAATAGATTTCATATTCATTAATAAACTTAGGAATGTCCTATTCAAGTTATTCAGTCAATGAATCAAGAGAAAGAAACCATCAGAATGAACTCGTCCGAATGAATTATTCGTTGTTTACCGAATCATTAAAGAGAATCTGAACAGATTTTAAAGATTCCCTTGATTGTTCTTAGTTAGGTTAGATAGATATTTAGGCTTAAAATGAAGTGTTCGAGGTTCGAGTTTTTATTAGGAATTTACATTTATGGAAGCATAAATATCATTGAGAAATATAAGATGCGCATAAGAGGAAGGGCTATCAGGATTCACTATACTTTAGAACTGAATGTTTTTACCATTAGGATGGTGAGTAAGCATCAGTGAGTGAATTAACTATTTTCTTAAAAATAATGTTTTAAAAATGTAACTTCTGCTTAGAGATATTGGGTATTCAAAGAAAATTATCATTCGAAAGCAAGGAATGCGTGGTAATCACTAACATTGATGAACAGCAAAACTGGTGGGTAGAGAACTTCGAACAACTCTTGAATCGACCACTTCCACTGAACTCATCCAACAGTGATGCAGTATACACGGACCTACCAATCAGTTTTGGGCTCACCTACTATTGTAGAGATCGGCACAGCCATCAGATAAATCAAGATTGGCAAAGCAGCGAGACCACACAACATTCCAACAGAGGAGATGAATGCAGATATGGCAGCAACTGTAAAAGCATTCCACATTCTCTTCGAAAAGATCAATTGAATGGAATTCACCACTCTACATCAACTTCATTGACTGTGAGCAAGCATTCGACAACGTGGACAGGATGACACTATGGAGGCTTCTTCCACACTACGATGTGTCTGAGGAGATAGTCAACATACTAAGGAATTCTTATGCTGAGTTATACTACAAAATCTGGCATGGAGGACAGCTCACAGACTCGACCAAAGCAAAGACCGGTGTCAGGTAAGGTTTCTTACTCTCACCCTCTCTCTTCCTCTTGATGGTCGATGGGATTATGAGGACGTCAACATATGAGTTGGGAAGCAAGTGACACAGTAAACTGTTCGAATGTAATATTAGGTCTGAACGTGCACAACAGGAAAATAAATATTCTCCGATGCAAAACAATATGAACCAAACAAATCACACTTAACGAAGAAACTTTGGAGGACGTCTGATAAATGCGACGGTGCTCAACATTTCTGTGTATATACACAAACAACTAGAAATATTCATTTTTATGGGAAAAAGAAAATAAATAGATTCAGAGTACATTCATGTTAAATCACAATAGTATAATCAGTTTGGGTGATCAAAATCTCCCGATTATTAGGATGAGTCTGAAAAAACACTTGTCACATGAAGATTTGACAAGTGAAGAACTCATAGATAACGTTTAAGTGATACTCAAGTAACTGACAGAAGCTTCAGCAAATTGTTATATTCAAAATGTGATAATCAATATTGAATGTGAGGAATTAAGTTCAGCATTCCGCGCTTGAAGTTATGGTTCAGAAATGAATGTGGTAGTCTCATTACAAATTTACGTGAACTATAATGTCAGAATGTTGTTCAGTCTTATGGACAGATGAAGTTCTCTAGAATGTTCAACATGTACTACTAGAAATCTGATTTGTTTAATCATGAATTATAGCTGTGTTATCGATTAATAACATACATTAGGAATAGATCAAATCCTATATTATCAGAACACAATGGTTTTATTAACACTATGTAGTAGTCATGGGACTCAATGGAGAAGGTTTAGAGGATGTGAAAACCATTGCATATGTGGTCAGCATCATTGACGAGCAAGTTGGATGTGATGAAGATGTGAAAGTGGGGATTGGTAATGTACAATTAAAGAACATCTGTTACTCGAAACAATCGTCAATCTACACCAACGTCAGAGTTTACAATACAAATGTCAAAACAGTTCTTCTGTATGGAACAGAAACTAGCACTGGAGGTAGATAAGACACAAATTGAGGAAAGTACGCAACTGTTTCATAAGTGATTCTCTCACTTGGAATCCTCAAGGCCAAAGAATACAATACACCAGGAATTGAAAGAAGTTGTGCAAAGAATGAACAGGATCGCATTGAACTGGAAAAGCAGGCACAGTACAAAGTGGGTTTGAGAATGCTGGTCAACGACGGCCTATGCTCCACTGGGGGTAACAATTATAAGTAAGTGAGTAAGTAAGTAAATGATTTAGAAATTCTTAACAAAATTTAAATAATACCACAATGTTAAGTGATTGTATATAATACAATCTCTCCTATTAAAATTAACCAAGTCAATGATTATTTTCTTAATAATATCTATCTATTTAATGTAACAGTGTTTTCATACTTTCAACTTTAGACATGAAAAACGCCTTTTTATTTGTATATCACTTATAGTAAACATGTATAATAAATGAGTATTGATGTTGTTTTCTTAAAAATACAACAAAATATCTTCGTTACTTAGTCGAGTCGACATGTACAAATTCAAATTGTGTTCATCAACAAATAACACCACCATTGATTGATAAAGTATTAAAGTGTGAATTAGAATTTATTTTTATTTTTATTTTTTTTTTAGAGGTCTAATTATTAAATTAAAATGTATTGAATGATTGATTATAAGGTTAATTGTGTTTTACATATAAAACAGAGAATGATGATCACACTACATAATACTGAATTGATTGAAATCGCAAATCAGGATCTTATGACGTAAAAATGTAATGATCAGTATGATAGTATTAGACACTAGATTACATGATACGTTTAATTGAATAATCTAAGTGTATCAGATATAAAATAGAATAAGCGTTTGTTGAAATCAAGTGTCATGGCAGTCAGTAAACAAAGCGAAAAATGAAACAGATTTTGAAACATATAGTAGTCCTTATATTTAGCATAGCTAGCTAGTAATGTCTGTCCTCAATCGTTAAACACATCACGTTGTATATAATCAATTGATGGTGTAAATGTTAACTAGTTGACCCAAAGATTTGAAAGTCTTCGGTTTAATCCATGGTAGGGTCAAGGATACACATCAATAAACAGTTCCATTCCTAGGATTAGACAAATGTACATTACAATACTTCATTGTTTATCAACTGAAATCATTGAATGACGGGAATTGGAGCTGATCACTACAAATCAAACTATATTTTGGGGAAGAGTTTTGGAGGTTTGTGTTTTTACACATTTGAAATCATCAATCAATCAATCAAATGTGTAAAAACACAAACCTCCAAAACTCTGCCCCGAAATATCGTAACAGTGACTAACTTCGTGAGGAAATGTTCCCAGTTCTAGTTGAGAAGACGTGACCGATGGAGTTCAACCCTGTCAGGTGTAGGCAGTAACTACCAAAGACAAATAAGTGAGGTCACCCACAATCCGTAGATCAATCAGAGTTAGACATTAACACCGTTGGATACCGGCTCAGTGGTCCGATGGTTAGGCGTTCGCGCAAAATACCGAAGGTCCCGGGTTCGAATCCTGCGAGGTGCAAGAGTCGTGGATGCGCACTGCCAGTGAGGAGTCCCGTACCAGGACGAAACGGCCATCGTCCAGTGCTTCCAGGTTTCTAATGGTAATCTAACAATGATTGATTGATGATCTCAAATGTGTAAAAACACAAACCACCAAAACTCTGCCAGAAAATAAAATCTAAAGATTTGATTTTGTAGTTTAATCAATGCAGTAAGTTTATCAGACAGATATTTCTGAAGTCAACTGATTTTCACGCATTCAATCGTATAATCACATTTTCATTCCAAATCATTTATCGATCGATCAGCAAACTTTGAACTATCAAGTTTAATGTAAAAAGCAAATATGTAGGCCAATACTGAAGCAATTCTGACTCATTGTTGACTAACATTCAACATATACATAGTACAGTAGTTTAAAGTGGAGTTTATTTTGTAATTTTTTTTCAACCAAAACTGATGAATCCCACACCAGGACGAGACGGCCGTCCAGTGCTTCCAGGTCTCTAATGGTGGTCTAACAATGATTGATTGATGATTTCAAACTATATTGATTGAAGATTAATAGACAAATTATAATGGAATACATTCAAAGCATTTCATTGTTTCAATTTTTCGATTTCACTCATCAAATGGTCTGGAAATCATTGAACTAATGTCCAATGACTTTATGAATTAATTCAAGTGGATTTTTTGGGTTTACTATGTGATCTTTAATTGTGGTGCCGTCTTCCAGACACCACGACAATAATAACATGCTAGCACGATGAATGTAGATTTACCAACAAGTGCATGATACTGCTTGCTATAAAACTGATAAGTAACTTACAGCTACACTAATTTATAGCTTTACGTTTCAAATACAAATAATAGATATTACATATCCAGTTAGTTGATCAGTGTTTTCATCAAGTCTTCTGCTCGAACTCTTGATCTTGATTTTATAAGTGCTTTTAAGATCTCCAGAACTGTCTTACACTTAAGCCACAGACTGTACAAAAAATTGTCTGATAATAGAAGAATGATTTCGAGATTCATTTATGCTGCATGGTAAACCATGGTATTTATAGAGTTGTTGATAACATTTGATCTCCTGAGATAAGTAGTAATAGCCCAATCAGTTTGCCATATAAGGCATTAATTTTCAAAGTGTATAAGGTGAATGGACACTACACAATGTTCTGAACCTTTTCCTGGCTTCTAAAGACCTGATAGAAGAGTTCCCAGATAGGAGGATAAAACCTTTCTAATATAGTGTTTGATTCATTTCAGAATACTAACCTAATGTTTATTTTGCATATTTCAACAGTTTTCCATACTGTCAACCTATTTTCATGTTTAACAGGACTACAATTGACTTTTCACAAACAAAAAGTATTTAAAAGTATGGTAGTCACTTTAAATTTATTTTTAAACGAAAAAAATTGAAGATATCCGGGTTTTTTAAACATTTCAAATATTCGTAGATGAGTCATACATCCCTCCTTCAAGCTCAGATAGCATGCATATTCTCAGTTTAAAGCACTTTTGAGTTTTAAATTAAAAATCATACATGAGCCATTCCATTATTCGTTTGGCTGACAAGCCTAGTTTAGGTTTTAAGTACGTCTTTTTTAATAAGGTTTATAGCTAACCAGAAAATAGGACATTAATTTGAACAGGTTTAGTGGTCGATAGCTTTTCGACACTCTCACTGTCAGTAAACCATATTGGATGTATGCATATATTCGGTTTTTAGCGAATACGTTTCAAGTTTTACTATCCGTCACTGTTATGTATTGTCTTTTGATTTTGCTACATTTTAGGGTGGAATTCAACTTGAAAATAATTATTTGATTTTCGTGACTAATGATTTTCTCTGTTTCTGCTTTAAAATAATCATTCTTAGGCTGTAGAAGAGATTTTGGAAGAAGCACAACAAACTATTGTCTGTTTATAATTCAGTATTTTGTCAATGACTATTTTTATCGATGTTACGGATGTTTCTCCATAGTATGGGGCTCATCAGGAGTGCATATCAACAACTCTGACACACTGGATAGGATTTAAGAACTATAGACTCATGCGCATATTAATAACTTCTAAATAATTGAACTTGCATCCAATCTTGTATGTAACCCAGTTTCAATCAATCAACAATATTTTACTTAATATGAAACGACTATGTAGATTGAATAAATTGTAATGAACTACATAACCTCGTATTTTTTGTAGTAAGATTAGATGGACATGAAGAACCAAACAGTGTGGCACTAATTACTTCTACTTGGTCAATTAGGTTTTTAAAGTACGTTGAGTAGCCTTACATAGAGGTTGGTTTCAGTTCATAATTGGATCATGAATACTTACTGCTAAGAAGTTTCTCACCAAGATTACACAACTGTCCAGCACTTACCTACGCCTGTAACCCTCAGTAAAGCATCCGCCGCTGACCAGCATTCTCAAACCCACTCTATACTGTGCTTGCTTTTCCAATTCTATCCAATCGCTTTTCATTCTTTTCATGTCTGTTTACAATTATCGGCGTAATGTGTTCTTTAGCCTAACTCTTTTCCTTTGGTCTTGAGGATTACAAGTGTGGGTTTGTATGGCCAGCGGATTCTCAGCATCTTGTGTAGACAACTGTTAATAAACACCTGAGCCTTGTTAATCAATCAGTCAGTCAGTTACAATGTAGAACTTCATACGCACGTACACTAATTCAAGCACAGGGACACAAACGGTAGTAGAAGTATTAGCAGTAATCGAGAAGATTAGAGTTCGAATATTTTATTCAAGAAGTATAATTCAGTGAAATAAATTTAAACAGAGAAAGATAGAGGTCATATGGGATTCAGACAATGCACCTGCGTCATTGAAAACGGTTTTGAGCCATTTTCAATGCCTCTAAGCATCAGTTACTATCATCCCGCGGATTCCAACCAGGAAGTCGACATGACTCAATCCAGTTGTCAGTAACTTCATGAATTTGTACCATGTATAGGTTTGTCCGCTCCTAGCTTTCTTTCAACCTACTTGTACACCTCAAAACATCGCTCGATGACTCATGTCCCAGCCACCTCAACTGATAAAGTTTCAATACTTCTTCAACTTATTTGCCATCCTTATGTAGTATTGGTTTCCTAAAGATATCGTTGCTTATACGGTTGTCCTAGGATAAACGAGCAATGCTTCGGAGACATCTGTGGTAGAAAACCAGTAGCCTACCAATATCCTCTACTCTTACTGGCCATGTTTCACACCCATATAGTAGAACATGGCGAACTGATGTGCACTATACTCGTCCTTCGGTTAGCAGATGGATATCGCGCCTACTCCATAAGTGACGCAAGTTGACAAAAGCCAATCGAGCCTTCTGTATCCGTTCTGAGATTTCGTCAGTCACCAGGCCATCAGCACTATGAGGCTCTCGAGATAAGTGAAGCGGTTGACCCGATCAACTACTTCACCTCCTATCACTGGTTCGGGTGCCGGCGCAAGCTAATCCTGAAGCAACATTTTGCATTTCGATGATGAAGACCGTGTCCTGAACGTGCTTGGATTGTTGCTTAGGGTAGTCTGAAGACTCTGAATTTTGTCAGCGTCTTCACCAAGTACAACTGTCTTCGGCATATTCTAGGTCCACTCCTGAAACGTCAGACGACGTTAACGCTATCTCTAAAAGGATGTTTGTGACAAAGTTAAACAAGAATGAAGAAAGTTGCCAACCATGAAGGACACCACTTGAAGTAATGAATTACAATGACAGTTCGCCATAAGCTCTAACTCGATCAGTAGTGTTTGCGCAGAGCTTTAATAGGGTACGGTACACTTTTCAATGACAGACACCTCACGATTGACAGAGTCGAATGCCGCTTTAAGGTCAAGGAAGACAACTACAATGGGACACCTAAATGTGTGTCTGTGTTTCAGGACCTGTCGCAGTGTGAATATCTAGTCTACACATCCACATCCAGGTCGGAAACCAGCCTGGTTTTCTCCAGTTTGCTCTTCACGAGCTCTAGTTAAGCGTTGAAGTATTACCGAGGTTAAGATTTTAGAAACTATATTAGTTAGACTGATTCCTCTGTGATTGTCACAAGAGGACTTTTGTCCTTGCTTATGAATTAGGACAATTAGTAATTGTGACCACTCAGACTGAATTAAGCCAAGTTCCCAGTTTCTACTAAAGGTCTCAGTCAATCTAACTGCCAAAAGTAGACAACAATCCTGAAAAAAAACCCAGGGGTAAGCCTATCAAGTCCTGCTGCTCTCTCTCTCGATTCAGGTTTCCTATAGCTTTTTCAACTTCATGAAGACTCGTAAGAGTTATATCAATTTGCCATAGAGGATGACTGGGGATCGTGGGTAATCGAAGTGTGGCTGAAGGCAAGTTGATTTGATCCCTAAAGTGTTCTATTCATCGATCCAATCTTCTGTGTTGAGAATGAATGATACAGCCATCCTGTTCTGAGAGTCAGATTTCTCATACCGGTTTCTTCGATAAGACTCGAGAGTTGTCTATTATTAGCTATCATCGCTGCCTTTTCCATCTCTCTTGCTTTCGCTACCCACCACTATTCGCGATCATTGCATAGGCTTTTTATCAGCCTGCGCTTAAGCTGACTTCACTCTTTATCATGTCACAGCCAGGTGGGATGAGTTTTTGAGTATCTATCATTTCGGCAGATGCTAGTGATATCCACTGTTTCTCCATAACCTTACGGTTAACCTTACTGACAGATATCACTGCTGCTTCCACAGCATTTCGGATATTATTCCAAGCCACTTCAGGGCGGCCATCACTTATATCGCTGCTTAAATGTTTTTCTAGTTGCTTCTGAAATATATTCTTAGCTTTATTATCATTAAGTAGAACCATAAGAGGTTTACTTGCGATGTCTTTCCTCGCACTAGATCATGATCTGAATCTCAACATCAGCCCCAGAACGATGGGCAGTTTTCTATCGAGCCCTTCCATCGACGTCTGATGGCGATGTGATCTAGTTGGGTTCAACGCTGGAAAACATTTGGGGGTCGTCATACCACAAGATGTTCGTCCGTGTGCTTAAAGTTAGTATTTGCTAGAAATAGGCGATTTTCTGAGCATAGTTGCATTAGACGATCACCACTATCTGTTCTGTGCGTCGCAACACCATAAGATCCATCCAGATGTCTTTCCTTTCTACTTAGTCTACCTACTTGAGCACTAAAGTCACTAGCCATTATTACTATATCAGAGCGCCTAACTTTTTGCAGGAGGTCTGAAAGCTTTCTGTAAAACTCATCTTTCACCTCGTCTGAACTGCAGTCAGTGAGAGCGTAAACAGATAAGACGAAGAAGCAGCGGATAATGTCCCTATCTTTCCAAGTCCTTACTATCCTGTTTAGTTGGACAACGCAAAAGCAATTATCTACTGGGATCCAATCTAAGAGAGTTAGTTCTGCCCTAGGACTCAGTGCTATACCTACACCAGCGAGGCCACAGGGAGCAGAAGCAGGGCTTCCAGTTAAATGGAGCGTAAATGGGGACGGTTCTTTATTTTTACATGGTAAGGTCAAATGGAGGACGCTACTCGGATCCCGTGTGCGCGTTTCCGAGACGCAGAATACATCGATAGCGCGAGATTCTAAAGTCTTAGCTAAAGAAGCTTGTTGTTCTATTCGGTAAAAGGTTCAAGCTCTAAAAGCTCCAATAAATGGTTTGGAATGGGGATTCAGGAGACCAGGAACTCAACTCGTTTGCATTAGCGGTGCAGGGTGCTAAAGGAATGTGAGAAGGCTTAGTCGTGGAGATAAGAGAGATGTTAGGAGGTGTAGAAAGGATTTGATTGAGACGAAAACTCGTGAGGTAAGGTGAGGTACGACATTTGTATGGTTGAACATTTGAACCCCTTTCTTCTATCTGAAGTTTATGCTGATGATATTGTTCAGAAGAACAATGAAAGCTCCACAACCAAAACATCCAGCTCAGAGAACGAAACACCAACATAACCCTTTCATTCCTTGTGAGAAGGCAGCATCGCTGCAGATGCTGGTTGTCCGAGGAAAACACCTTACTGATGCATGGTAGAACCTACAGGAACAGATGTTCTAACCAATATAGCTCGGTTGGGTCATCACGATAAGTAAGCCCGACGACCACCTCAAGTTGGCAGCTACGGTCGGGACCTGAACCTTGTGGATGATAGCTGTCGTTGTTGTCCAAGTGTCTGTTCCATACAATAGAACTGTTTGACGTTTGTACTGAAAATACTGAATTCGGTGTTTGTCGATATCTGTTTCGATTTCCAGACGTTCTTCAATTGTAGAAATGTTGCCCTCGCTTCGCTAATCCGCTCCTTCACATCTGTATCAGATCCGCTTTGCTCATTAATGATGCTGCTCAGAAATGTAAAAAAGGTTACCGCATCTTCAAAAACTTCTTTGTTGAGTGTGATTTTGCTAGTGCATGTTGTATTGTATCAGAAGATCTTACTTTCCCTTAAGTAAGAGACTGATGCTGTACTGGTCGTCTTGCCCTGCATTTATTGTTGCGTGAGGCATTGAAGAGCTACAGCATCTACGAAGTCCACATTGTCCAGCTGCAACTGTCCAGTATTAACTATATTAATTTTTAGCATCGCAAACTCTTCGATTCCGAAGTTCGAGTTTTTATATATATATATATAGAGAGAGAGAGACATTATGTATAATTCTTCACTTATTCATAAAATTTTTTTAAACATATGACGTAAACACTGCATAGGATTTTCTTAACATAAAGATACAGTGGCACCATTCAACCATTATCTAATCTCTTTCTCTCTCACACAGACACACACAGAACACAAAAACGTTTTCTTTGCAAACCTTGCAAGTTAAAATTGAACGGATTCACTATAATATTCATTTAAAAATAAGAAACAAGAATTGATTTCTTGCAAAAACAAATAATTTTCATTCATTCATTCATTCATTCACTCAGTTATTTATTTATTCATTCTGTTTTATCTTGTTGTTTTTCTGAATGTTTTTCTCCATATTATGTTTATCGTGTCTCTCCTCTGTGTGTGTGTCCGTGTGTTTGTCTGTGTGTGCGTGTGCGTGTGTCTAGTGTGTGTGTGTGTGTAAGTAGTGGTGACTACGTCGAAGAGAAAAATAATTTTTTTCTTATTCTTATTCTTATTATTATGAATAATTTGTAAATAATAACTGACAAATAATCATACTGTTTCATACTGTTTTTATATTCATTCATTCAATGTAGGGGAGAGAGAGAGAGAGAAGAAATAAGTAAACAAATGAACCGAGCAAAACATGCAAAACTCGAGACCGAACCAACAAAAAGAAAAAACGAATCGGTAAGTTTTTTCTGCTTGTGTCTCTCTCTCTCTCTATTTACACACAAATCGATAGGCGTGTGTCTGTGTGTGTGTGTCTATGCATACATATATGTCTACACCGTCGCATTTGTTTACGTCCCTACTTGGGTGTGTGTGTGTGCGGATGCATGAGTGGACGAGAGTTTATCATGTGTACTGCATCATGATAAAACACATTACGTTGTTGTTTGTAAGTTAGTTAGTTAGTTGTCACATTGCAAAAAATAAACAGGATTAGTAATGAACAACCAAGTCAAATGATGATTATTATTATTACCAAAAAAAAATAGTTTTCTCTGAATGTTTTTCTCTTACAATGTGTTTTTTTCTAGGTCATAACAAATAAAAATGGTTACAATTAATAATAATAATAATAATAATAATAATAATAATAATAACAATAACAATAAATACACGTGTATAAAAAATTTTTCGTTTCACAAATTCTCGATTTATCATATAATTTACATGTTTTTCTCATATTGATAAAAAAAACAATGATGTTTTATGAATTTTTAGTGTTTGTTCATCTGTTTCAGTTGTTTTTTTTAATGTGTGTGTGTGTGTGAGTGAGTGTATGTTATTTTGGTCTGATTGTTACTATCATTATTGTTGTTATGTTGTTATGTTTACCATTGTAAGCTATTAAGGTCATTTGGTTTTTTTTAATTTTGAAAGGGCCTTCAACAACATACATCTACATATATATTTGATATAGGGCCTACAAAACGACTGGAATTTTTCTAATACCAAACCAAACAAACACAAATAGGAGCGCCGAAAAAAAAAACCGGAAGTTTGTCATATATGCAAAACATAACAACACTTCATTGTCAATAATCCACACACACACACACACACACACCAATCTATGAGGAGATAGAGAAGTTGGTACTGTGTGGATAAATTTTCTCATGAAAACAGAAGTCGGCTTATTTGGAATCATTGTTAGGCTATTTGTTGTCAAATATCAAACAATTTCAACAAGTTCCCTATTTCTATATGTTTTAAACAGGATAATTATATCTGTTAATTAATTGCATGATAAATCCAGACGCGCTTTTCATACAGAGTGGAGCGGAAACTTGGAGAACTACCAAAGGCATCATCCAAAAGATATAAGTGTTTATTAACAGTTGTCTACGCAAAATACTTTGGATTCGTTGGCCAGACAATATCAGCAACAACTTACTGTGAGAGAGAACAAACCAGATTGCTCCAGGAGAGGAGGAAATCAGGAAGAAGCGGTGGAGTTGGTGGATAGGACACACACTACGAAAAGCACCTAACTGCGTCACGAGACGAGCCCTTACATGGAACCCTGAAGGCAAAAGGAAAAGAGGAAGGCCAAGGAACACATTACGCCGAGAAATAGAGAAAGATATGAGAGGAATGAACAAACATTGGACAGAACTGGAGGAGGAAGCCCAAGACAGAGTTGGTTGGAGAAAACTGGTTGGCGGCCTATGCTCGATTGGGGGTAACAGGCGTAAGTAAGCAAGTAAGCTTCATACAGAGTACAAAAAAACTACAATCCGATATGTTACGGTGGCTGGCAATCTGCTGAAGAAAGAGTAAATGTTGATTCCTGAACTGCTAGTCACAAACTGGTTTTTAAGTAAAACTTATTTAGGATATTCTGTGTTGAAAATTCCATATTGTACTAAACACATGAAACTGAGTAAAGCCATTATTAATGTTATCGCATTACTGTACTGTTTGTCTCGTTTGTCTACTCTATACCAATCAATAAATATCGACCAGCAGTCAGGGATGAAAAGACATGCGACTGGTTATTACTCGGTAACCGATTTGTATGAAAGTCTTACTGAGAGGTCAAAATCATGATTAATGTCTCTTAATGGTAATACCTACCTTAGACAGTGATGATTTTGCGTGAAATGAAGTCAGAGTGTAGTGAAGCAGAACACAGGTGGGGCAACCGAATTTTATTTAACGAAAATTACAGAGTTACACAGTAAAATAGGAAAACCATATCGTAAATTGTTCATTTGCAAAATATCAATCGATCATATCAAACTGGACTGTTCCTGTTGCAAAACATCAACAATCCATTGTCACTATTCATGCGTTTCATACAAATTCCATTGTGTTCCTGCTCTTCCTTTCTTGATCTTCCCCCATCTTCTGCTGCCAGACATTACGTTGACGCTAACGTCATATACTACTTATAAGTAGCTCACACCACAAGAGGACTTCAGAAATCTCTTGATGAACAGTATCGACGTTAGTTTCTTGGCTTCTTGTCAGCTACCCTACAATCATTTAGCTTCAGTGTTATAACTGAGTGATGTACACTTTAGAAATTTCTAGTGACTAGAGTCCTAGATTCTCTCTTCCGTTTGGGTGTTTTTCCAATTGTATGCGGTTTTGAATTGATAGGTTTTTTTCACCATTTCGAATATGATTTTTTCTTCGCTTCGCATTTGTACGTCGAAAATTTTTGCGCATTTCGATTTTTGATCTTCTGTTCTTATCCAAGCTCACAAACACACACACGAACTCAAACTTACGCAAACAAGATAACCTTATTTTTAGCAAAATTTTGACATTTTCCAATAATTTTTTTTCGCAAACACAGACACTTTTTTATCCTTGTTTGCTAGGAGGGAGCTATTGCAGCACCTCACATATATCTTGTACTTTTTTCATTGTTCAGCTTGTATGCTCATGTAGGTTTGGGCATTACTTGCCACCTACACATATAGTAGTTATTTGACTAGCTTAATCGATTAACAGTTTGAATAATCCGATGTCAATATCGACAATATATATATTTGAATTCAATCCGGTATTTGTATCGATCATTGAATAATTTGAATAATAAATAAATTAAGGTAACGTCTCGTGTTCTCTAGTAGCGATCATCAAGACGGAGATATACGGAACTTCGAAGATAACGAGCGTCCAACGCCACACAACAGTACTTGTTTCATTTGAATGTAGATAATCTTCCACTTAGGATTCGTTTAAACAAATAAATTTTCACAGGCATCAAGGAACATGTCATCATTCAAGTCAATTATGTGGTATACCTTCCAAAATCTTAACAAATACATGATTGTATTCAAATAATTTTCAAAATAATTTAGGCATTAACACCTAGAATGACATAAATACTAGGAAGTAAATTTGGTTGAAGAAGATAAAAATATAAACGAACAAACGAAATAAGCTTCTTGTAGATGATTATTTCACAGTATAAATTAGTTTAATAAAGCACAAAGTTATGGAGATTGTTGAGTATCATCACTGAATTCATAAATCGATCAGTGTTGAACTGTCATTCATCATGTGCTCACTAGTGATTGAATAGCCTTGTGAGGAAATTCTCGGAATCCTAATGAGAAGCTGTGACCGGTGGAGTTCAACAATGTTGGGTGTGAGGCAGTTACCAATTAAAGAAAATGGGTGAGGTTGCGCAATACCTTGGATTGATTAAAGCTAGGCATTAACACTGTTGGGTGGCCAGCTCAGTGGTCTCGGGGGTTAAGCGTTCGTGTGCAAGACTGAAAGTCGTCAGCTCGATTCTCACATGTGGGGTTCGTGGATAGGCATACTATAACGAATCGGTCATCCGATGCTTTCAGGTTTCTTATGATTGTATAACACTGACACTGAATCATGATTTCAGTAATATTATATTGTTCAAGTAATATAAGATAACAATGTAAAGATGTGTTATTCGCTAGATATTATTCCATTTAGTAAACTAAACATAAGTAGAAGTACAGATGAACACATAGACAGTTTTGCTTATTTAATTTATTCTCAGTTGAGTAGAGTCAGTCAGTGCTTTTACGGGTATGAGGGCGGTTGTCACTTCCCGTTTGCTCACACCGTGCAAGGAAGAGCTGAATAGAAGTTAGATAGATTGATAGAATTACTGATCAGCTAAGTATGTAAATTATATTATTAAGAAATAAAAGATAAAATGAATAAATAAAATTGATCGGCCTTGAAAAATTGCTTTGTCAAATAGCTAATCAATAATCAAGTTTGAAAATGAAGGTTGCACACATCCGACAAAATTCTAAAACGCATAAAGCATATACATCAAATCTATTGGGAAAAGTCTGTGTGACCTCGAAGAGTTGTCTTTTGGCCTGTGTGCTCGCGTATCCGGATCATTATTACCATCACAAACTAAGTTTGTGTTGTTGTAGATTCGTCATAAAGAAGTATTCTGTTATGATGTGACCAACCGGTGAATAACAACCACACTCATACATTCACTTCTATGCCCCTAAGTGTAGTTCACATGGCTTAAGGTTAGGGATATATTTAGATGTTGGTATTTTCAGTGATAGGCATAGTAGGTTCTCGAAAGTATTCATTAATGCACCAAACGGATCGATGACAAATGATGCAGTGACAAGATAGGCTATTCTAATCCGTTTGTCCCCGGTCCGGTTAACCATATAAGGAAGTCTCGATAAGGCGTAGAAACAGTATTCTACAAGCACCCAGAAAATATAAGGTTGACAAGCACACAAAGCGGGCATATTTATACGATGATCTCAATGTCCTTGGTGAGAGCCACAAAATAGCTTACTAAAATAATCCATCAAGCAATGACAGTCAGGGATTTTCCGAGTGGAAAATGTAAGCTCAAGGTGAGCTAAGTGACTTATGCGCGAAAACATAAAAAATCTAGAATTAGAACATTTTCCAAGTGGGTTCTGGAGATCTAACGTTCCCAACACTCCTCCCCTTTTTAAAAGCGTACGTTCCTGGGGTCGGCTAGCACTTTGACTGTTGTTAGCTGCTGTCGGAGAGGATACCTTCTGGAACACAGATCAGCAGGTTGTTGAGCTTTTTCTTTTGGTAGGGCTGCCGGTAAGTTGAAGGTATTTAATAGAATGCCAAGAGGAAGATTTACTACTGTTGATGGGAGGTCTGGGGCTAGCCGTCTGAGTATCTGGTCCTGATGGCTTGACCATCTATCGCTTCCTACTTCGAATTCGTACATGACACCGCCTACTCTTCTGAACACTCGCGCTTCTGTTCAAGGACCATGGTTTGGTCTGTAGTCACGGGCAAACACAGGACATCCCAAGCCTTTGTGGCTTTGTCTATACTGGTTTTGGTGCATTACTCGGATGCATTAGGCTGTGGGTCGTTTTCAGTCTTCTTCCCATCGGGATTTCTGCTTCGGAAATGTCTCATTCGATGCCGTTCGATAAAAGTACAAGAAATTTTGTAACGCATTCGCTGATGTCTCCTGTTCTTTCGACTTAATCAATGCTCTTTTAAACGTATCCGCAAACCTTTCCGGTTGCTCATTCGACTGCGTGTGGTATGGTGGAGAGCGTGAGTGCTTGATGGCTATCGATTGACAGAATGCTTGGAATTGGTTAAAGGTAAATTGAGTCCTGTTGTCAGATAACATCAAATCTGGTATGCCATTTCGAGAGAAAATTTCAGTGAGGAGCTGTATTGTTATAGGGCTGGTTTCTAGCCATTTTGAAAGGGAACACAAGGGCAAGGGCCTCTTTCTCTATCTGGCTGTATTTTTTTCTGCTGGGGTTAGTGTGCGGGTGCATGCATAACGGCTTTTTCTGACCAGCCTGGAAACTTTTTGAAATAACAACACCTAGGCTATACGCTGAAGCGTCTGCAGCTACGATGATCGGTATGACTGAATGGTATAGCATTATTAACACTTCCGAATCATTTAGTCCAGTTCCAAGTGCTGTTCTTCTGAAGTAAAAAATTAAATGAAGCGCGAATATCATGCATTGAAGGAATGAACGCTAAATAATAGCTGATTAAATCTAGAAAACATCGTCATTCTGAGACATTAGTGGGAGTTGGAATCAGTTCGATAGCTTGGATGTTATCAGGATCTGATCTAAGCCCGTCGGCATCGAAGATGAACCGCAAAATACTTTACCGACTGCAGATGGCATTTCTCTGGGCATAACCGGAACCCGTTGTCACTGATGCATTGTAGTACCAATGTCGTGCGTCCCTGTAGTTGTTCTTATGTCTTCACAACGAGTAAAATGTCGTCGAGATAAGCCGTGACCCACGAGATATCTGATATGATAGTGTCCATTAGTTGCTGGAAGATAGATCGGGCAATTTAGATTCCAAAAGGCAGACGGTTATACTGGAACAAACCACGATGAGCAATGATAGTAAGCAGCTCTCTTGATGCTTTATCTGTTTCCCCTTGCAAATAAGCATTAAAAACTTTCCCCCATTCAGCATAGTAAACAGATCTGTGGGAAATGGCAGGTGATAATGATGTTGTTCCAGAGCTGCATTGAGACCCGCAGAAAAGTCAGCCCAAATACGTATTGTGCCGTTGGCTTTCAAGATATCAACTATATGTGCTGCCCAAGTAGAGTAAGAAACGGTCGTAATAACTCGTTGTTGATTAAGGCAATTCAATTCTTCATCTGCTGTTGGTAATGTTGCATAAGTTACGGATCTCTTTGGACGGAAAACATGCTTAACCCTAGGTTTCAACCGAAGTGTTTCTTTCATTACAGAACACCGACCTGATCCAGGTTGGAAGATGGTTGAAATCTGCGTCATTAGATTCCTCGTATATGCTTCGGAGTTATGTGGTCGTGATACCTGGTGGCATATAGTATGTAACGGGACATCAGCCAATTTCAGCTGGTCGAACCAATCTAAAACCAGTAAATTTAGATCATCTGGTTTTATACAGCATACCCCAGTTAACGTCGAATCTCAGAAAGTAACTTTACATTCCGATTGTCCTAACAGATGAAGGTAATTACCACACGCTGTACGAGGCTTTTTTGTGTTGTTGGCTGCACACTTGGGCTGCTCATTTCGGTCCAAATTCTACGTGAAAGAATGGTGACATTTGATGCCGTATCTGTTTGCAATCTAGACGACTTCCCATTGATATTAAGGGTAATGAATTTCCTCTCACCTGGGGTTGAGATAGTTGATATAGTTAGCCGGGCCTATCTTATCACTTCCGTTCCGTCTACCGAGTAAGGTGAACTCGTAATAGTTCAAGCATGTTGACTGACGAGCATATCACCAATCCACCTTATGACAAGTATGTAGAACGAAGAAAGGCTACCTCTGCACCTCCAAGGCATTACCACGGGTGATTGAAAATAAGACTATTAGAATTATGGGATAGATTTTAAGCTTCAGACCACTGGGTCGGGATCCAGTGGTTCTTATATTCATCCAGTAACTACATTTAATAAAGTTTATTCTTTTTGATAGGTATTGACTGACCGTCATTATTTTTTAAGCTTTATTATTTATCAGTATGAGGTTGTGGAGATTGTTAAGTTTTATTTAGATCGCGAACCGAGCTGGGTTAGACGACCAGTTCAAACCTAGATTTCTTCGTCCTAGTACAGGACTCCTTTACAGAGCACGTTCACAGAGTTCAAGTATTGTGTATTATGTGTCAGGAAACTACCCATCGAAGACAATGACAGATGGTCACGCAATATCGAGTATCGTTTTATGTTAATCCTACACAGCGATCCAGTGGTTGAGCTTTCGCACGCCATACCGAATGCCTGCGTTTTGATCCCACATAGTAAGACTGTGAATGAGTGCTACTGATACATTCTATAATAGAACGAGAAGACAATTCAAAGCTTCTTCGTCTTCAATTTATGATGATTGGTGATTCCAATAGCACTAATATAATGGACCTCGAATATTTCCACTTTAATGCTCTCGAATTATCTAACATGTTCAACAACAGTTTAGTCAAATCCACTGTTTGTTTTTTTTTGAAAAATAACAGCGGCATGTTGTTTAGATTCCCGGTAGTTGAGAATATCTTTTAAAAATCAACCATCATACAATGGCTGACAAGCCTTGATACCAGTGATTGGTTAGGATGATTTTTCTAATAAAAAAAAAAACAACACTTGCAAACAATGTACCGGTGTATGTAGGCATGTTTATCTTTTGTCTTCAAAGTTGGTTTCTCGTTTAATTATAATTTTATATAACTTAACAGACTAACTAGGCACAATTACAGATTGATTCCCAATGTACGAACACAACAAAAATAAACATCATCGATACATTTAAAGGTGAAATTGACCTTCATGTAGAGAATGATGATGATGATTATGAGAATTATTGTTTTAAGCAAAAGTTTGGCGTCATTTTCTTCTACTTATGTGACTAATATTGTTCAGAAAAAAAACCATGATAACCTTACTATGTTATATATACAAACAAACAACCCTGTCGGGTGTAGGCAGTAACTACCTAAGACAAATGAGTGAAATCGCGCAAAATCTGTAGAGCAATCAGAGTTAGACATTAACACCGTTGGATGCCGGCCCAGTGGTCCAATGGTTAGGCGTTCGCGCACAATACCGAAGGTCCCGGGGTCGAATCCTGTGAGGTGCAGGAGTCGTGGATGCGCACTGCCAGTGATGAATCCCATATCAGCACGAAACGGCCGTCGTGCAGTGCTTCCAGGTTTCTAAGGGTGGTCTAAAAATGATTGATTGATGATTTCAAATGTGTAAAAACACAAACCTCCAAAACTCTGCCCCAAAATAAAAATAAATAGATTCAGAGTACATTCATGTTAAATCACAATAGTAGAATCGATTTGGGTGATCAAAATTTCGCGATTATTAGGATGAGTTTGAAAAAAACATGTCACATGAAGATTTGACAATAGTATAAGTTATGGGATGACTTTGAAGTGATACTCAAATAACTGACAGAAGCTTCAAATAAGTGTTAGGTTCAGAATGTGATAATGAATATTGAATGTGAAGAATTGAGATTGGGGTGAGAAATAGACCTGGCAGTTTCATTGCCAAGTTACATCAACCATAATGTCAGAATGTTGTTTAGTCCTATGGACCGATGAATTCCGCTAGTAGAGCCCATAGATAACGTTTAAGTGATACTCAAGTAACTGACAGAAGAATCAGCAAATTGTTACATTCACAGTGTGATAATGAATATTGAATGTGAGGAATTAAGTTCAGCATTCCGCGCTTGAAGTTTTGGTTCAGAAATAGATGTGGTAGAGTTGCATTACAAATTTACTTGAACTATAATGTCAGAATGTTGTTCAGTCTTATGGACAGATGAAGTTCTCTAGAATGTTCAACATGTTCTACGAGAAATCTGATTGGTTCAATTATGAATTATAACTTTGTTATCGATTAATAACAGACATTAGGAATAGATCAACTCAGAACACAATGGTTTTTTATTAACACTAACTAGTAGTCATATGCTGGCTAAATTCAAATGAGTAACATCTACCACTGATTAAACACAGCCTACCAACATTACAAAACTAAACTGTTACATCAAACAAACAAACTGTATTCTCAGATTAACGCTTATGAACATACTTCCTGATGAGGTTTAATTCACCGAAACCTCCTTCCTTCAGTGTATACACGTATATGGGGATACGAACGATTAAAACAAACTTTTTATTGAACATAGTTCATTCCGCGCTTTTTTTCTCTTAAACAAATTGAAATCATCTCAAATATTGTTGATAACTAAATAGCTATTTCGATTGAATATTTTATTGACCTAAATTATCAATTCATGAGCAGCAACCCATAGTTAAATTATTTTTTTTTAATTTATTCATAATTCAAAATTTAAAAATTATGAAATACTAACCGAAATGTATCATCATCATTATTTATTTATTTATTGAAAACTAGGCAATATTTTCCTCGTCAATATCAAACTATTTTCCAGTATTTATCAATTATTTATTTTAAAAGATTTGATGATATTTTGTTAAGAATAATGTGAAGATGTAGTTGATTTGAAAAAAAAAATCAGTTCATTCATATCAAATAAACCGACAAACATGGGAAGCAAGAAATCATGCTCATCGATAGCAAAACACATAATCGAAACATCAAGTCAGCTTTTAAAACATTGTAACAAAATGTTCAAGGACGAATTTCAAGGTCTGAAAATGCCTTGGATATTCAGAAATTCAAACTCTCCTCCCCGCCACCACCACTGTATGCGTAGATAAACAACCTTGAATTTACCCTTGTAATCTTTAAACCATTTTATGGTCTAGGGTAATGCAACAATTTGTTGCAAATATAAACTTATGTTTATTTGAACTTTTATCTAGTTGACCTTTGATTGATTTTCATGTAGAATGTATAAACAGAGTGTATAGCGCAAATACATCACAACAACCCTGTAGATCAACTGTCTTCTCAAAAGGCAAGTCCTCACTTGGAATCCTTAAGGTTGTAGGAGAAGAAGCAAGCCAAAGAATATATTATGTCGGGAATCGGAAGGAGATATAAAAATAATGAACAGCAGGTGGATAGAACCGGATACAAGCTCTCTACCTGAACACTACTGATCGAGTTAGAGCTTATGGCGAACTGTTATTGGAATTCATTACTTCAAGTGGTGTTCGTCAGGGTTGGCCACTTTCTCCATTCTTGTTTAACTTTGTCATAGACATCCTTTTGGAGATAACATTGTCGTCGTCTGATCTTTCAGGAGTGAACCTTCTAACAGGAGACTCGCTTGTTGACTTAGAATATGCCGATGACATGGTTCTCTTTGATGAAGACGCTGACGAAACGCAGTATCTCCTGACTATCCTAAGAAACAATGCAAGCATGTTCCGGATGCAATTATCCCCATCGAAATGCAAAATGTTGCTTCAGGATTGGTTTGTATCGGCCCCGGAACTAGTGATAGGGAGTGAAGTAGTTGTGCGTTTCGGCCGCTTCACTTATCTGAGAAGTCTCATCAGGGAGATAACCTTGTGCTAAATAAAGGACAAGTCTACTGTGCAGCAGTTGGCTCCTTCCTACTTTATGACTGCGAAATATGATCGGTAAAAGTAGGAGATATTCGTAGGTTATTAGTATTCAATTATCGATATCTTAGAAGCACCGCTCTTGTATCGGACAGACAGATACAACGCAGAACTTCGTACGTAAGTACATCAGTTCAGGTCGCCATACCACACCGGCGCAGAGGCGCAACTCTCAGTTCAAATCCAAGAGAGATAATAGAATTATTAGCAGCAATGAAGAAGATTAGGGAGCGAAGATATGATTCGAGAAGTATAATTCAGTAAGATAAATTTAGAAGGAGAAAGGTAGAAATTACGAAGAATTCAGAAGGTTAGAATTAGAGAGAACACAAAGAGTGGATGCACCTGCGCCACTGCAAGCGATTCTGAGTCATGCCGTTCAAGCTCTCTAACCATCGGTGACTTTCGTCTCGCGGACCCCAACCAGGTAGCTCTTGTATCGTGGAACAACCGACTAAGCAATGCTGGTTACGATGACAAATCAATTGATGGAGTAATGAATCCTCATCAGTCGGAGTGGATGGGATATGTGTTACGTATGCCCAACCAATGAATGCCTCAACGAACGATATGTTGTGGTGTAGGAGTAGGTTGGAAGAAATCTAGAGGCAGCCAAACTAAAACATGGCACAAATCCATGATGTCACTGACAGGTGGGCTGAGTCATGTCGGTAGGTGTCGACTGCCTGGTCGGGGTCCGCCAGATGATAGTGATCGATGGTTTCAGACTTTGAACGACCTGACTCAAAATCGTTTGCAATGGTACAGGTACATCCATTCTTTGTCTCTTCACAAGTTTGAATCTTCTAAATTCTTCATCACCTTTATCTTTTTCTTTTTAGGTTAATTTCACTAGATTCTACTTCTTGAAAAATTTTCCAGTCTCTCTGATTACTGCTAATACTTTTACTACCTTCCACTAGTATGGGATTTGAATCGACAACCACATCTCTGTGTTAATGTGGTATAGCAACTTGAACTGATGTAGGTACGTAAGAAGTTCTACGTTGTAACTAACTGACTGACTGGATGATTGACTTTTATATTTAACTCTCTTAGTTTTCATTTAATCTACTTCAAAGTGATAAGAATATTTGAATCATTAGATATTGCGATGTGGATAGAACAAATGTCAAAGATCAATTATCTACCACAATAACTCTATTGAAACGCTTCCAGACACAGATTCGAAAGTAAGTGATTCATCACAATGAATAAAGAATAAAGTGTGTGCATTCAAAATCATTGTGATTTAATTAGTGAACTACTATTTTGTAGTAAAGAACTATGCTAATTATTTTTCAATATTGACATTTCTAATCATTTGAAAAATTAGCGTTTAGATAAATTTATATTTTCTGTAAGATTCTCATCAAAATTTACAGCTACAAATAGAAATCACATTATTTTATGATACTGTTCAGCCATTTCAGTGTGATGATACTCAACACAGACAGCAACACTGGAAAGCATCATTAGCAGCAATCTTGAAGATGTCTGAATGCAGAATTTGGTATTTAAAAAAAAAAAAAAACAGAATAAAAACACTTTGTTTTTTTCTTATATTTGTTGTTTTAATAAACCAGATATTATAAAATGTCAATAATCTTGAAAAATTTCAACTTCTAATGGAGTGTGTTTATTTGCTATGCATATTTATTTTTATAGGAATTCATTTTATTTAAAAATTTTTTTTTCTTTTTGAATTTTAAAATAAACACAAACTTTAAAGCATGTGATTGAATTAAAGACATATTTTTTTTTCTATTTCTTCTACTACAACACGATTTTATTCATAATTAGTCTAGGATCATTGACTTAGAGAGTGTAATTGTTTTTTTGTTTTGTTTCTCCGGTATTGTTTATACACACAAATAATTCCTGAAAGTATTTCTTTCAAAGAAAATCTAATTAAAAGACTTTAGTATATACTTGATATTCATAAGAATAAATAAGTGACTATAACAAAAGTTAGTCTAAATTATAACGATAAAAAGTCGAATATAAACTTTGAAATATTTATAGCTCATGTAAACTTAACACAATATATTTTTGTTGAAATCATGAATCCAGCATTATTAGACCACCATTTGAAGCTTGGAAGCGCTGAGTGGAGTTCAAGCGGGAAACCGTGACCAGTACAGTGCGACTATATCGAGTGTCAGACAATTAAACACTGAAGACTATAAATGAGGTCGAGGAATACCTTGGGTCGGTTGAAGGGATCCAGAGCTCAAACGTTTGCTCGCGAGGCCATAGATCCTGTATTCCGATTTCCGAGAGCGATGGTCGTGGATGTGCACAGCTGATGAGTCCCTTACTAGGATGAAACGACCGTCCAGTGCTTGTGGATGTCTGTCTAATGGTGGTCAAACAATGATAAGTCCATGATTCCAATCAAACTCAACAATCTTCTTTACTCTATGAAGGGAAATAATACATTTGATTATTATTATTATTATTCCTGTTTTATTTTTGTTTTTTTGAACAGTGTTCTCAAGGTATTTGATCCGCATGAGACATGAAGATTTTATATTGATTGAATTCGGGATCAGTTCATTATCAATGATTCTATTAATACTGTCCGATCATAATTTACTTACTCTGTAAAACGAAGACAAAGAATTAATCTTGAGAAAAACTAGCCAACAAAAATTTATTTACTGAGCTGAAATTTTATCGAACAAACACTGAAATTAAATAAATATTTGCAAAACATATCTTGGTTAAAAGAACCGTCAGTATGACGGTTGTGGATAGTGTTGAGTGCTTGTGTTACTACTGTTTACTAGAGACTAAATTTGTCAGTAAATTCTCGGAGTTCTGGTGAGAAGCCTTGACCAGTGGTGTTTCATCATGTCGAGTGAGAATACTGACTCATTTGTCTAGTGGCTACGCATTTACGAGTGAGACCGGAGGTCCTGGGTTACTTTCCGGCCTGGTAGGGTCGTGGATACTGATAAGTTTGCTAAATTCTCACATTATATGATTTTCCATCCGCCTCTAATAACCCCAGACTAAATGTACACTGCAGTTCGAACGCATGAGAAAAGACGCAAACTATGAAGGGAATGCTCTAATCCAAAGTTGATATACGTACAGAAAAATGAGGGTCTTTATAGAGTTATTCGCAACCTTAGATTCTTGGAAGTTATGGGAATCATAAGGAATATGGTTGCAGTCAAAATCATGGTACGTGATCCTGCGTTTTCCAGATCTGTCTGCAAATGCTCTATTGAATGCTGATTGGATGAAGCCATTGCTGGCATTTCTGGGAATCTACAGACTTTGCTTGAGGGATATTTAGAAATCCCTAGCAGATACATACTGCTGAGGAGTTCAACAGTGGAACGAAAAGTCTGTCCAGTGTTTCCAGGTTCTTAATAGTAGTCTAACATTGATCAGCTCGTGAGATCAATAACCATCAGAACGATGGATATTCATTTGGAGCTTAAACAAACAGAAATAACCGTTGACAAATTGTATAATACGTCATAGCTATGTTTATGTAATTTTTAAATCCACTTCATTATAGCGGTTACCACTGAAGTATGATGTGTATGAAGCAATCCATCCTTCTTCATTGCGTGAATAAGAGTGCCATATTTTGCACTTTCGAGTGTTTTTCCATTCATTTTATTGGTTCGATGATGCTGATGAAAAAAAAATAATTGTCATGAGGAATTTCATTCCTGTCATCTTGGGGCTATCTACATTAATCATCTGTGAGCATACCACTAAAGCACATCTCAACGTGGAGGATGAAAAAATCGCATCTAATGAAGTTCGGACTTGAAATAAAATCCTCAGTGAATATGCCGTTCTTTTATATGCACGAAATAATCAGACACGAAATAATCAGGAGAATAATCAATCAATCATTGTTAGACCACTGTTAGAAACCTGGAAGCCCTGCATGATGGCCGTTTCGTCCTGGTATAGGACTCATCAGAAATGCGCATCCACGACTCCTGCTCCTCCCAGGACTCGGACCCGATACCTCCGGTACCTTGTAGGCGAACGCCTAACCATCGGACCACTGAGCTGGCATCCAACGGTGTTAATGTCTAACTCTGATTGATCTAGGGATTTGGCGCGACCTCACCCATTTTTTTTTGGTAGTTACTACCTACACCCGACAGGGTCGAACTCCATTGGTCACATCTTCTCAACTAGAACTGCGAGAACTTCCTCACGAAGCTAGTCACTAGTGAGCACTGTTACGATATTTCGGGGCACAGTTTTGGAGGTTTGCGCTTTTACACATTTGAAGGCGTTAGCCTACAATGCCGAAGGTCCCGGGTTCGAATCCTGCGAGGAGCAGGAGTCGTAGATGTGCACTGCTGGTGAATCCCATACCAGGACGAAATGGCCGTCCAGTGCTTGCAGGTTCCTAACAGTGGTCTAATGATTAATGATTTCAAATGTGTAAAAACGCAAACCTCCAAAACTGTGCCCCAAAAAACAGGAGAATGTCTGAAAATGTTTGATACCACACACACACACACACACACACATATATGTATATATATTGAACATTGAAAAACAGATGCGCTACAAATTCACGGCTGCGTATTCGTTAATTAACTATTGGAATTTATCAGGAGTTAAGAAATAAAACCATGACAAATAATTCATATCTTAATAAGTTCTAAGAGAGATAGAAAAAAAAACAAATAAAATAAAACCTACATGTGTTTGATTATTATTAGCATAGTTCATTTTGATAAATATGACAAACCACCACCCGCCCTCCCCCCACCAAAAAAAAAGAAACAAGGACAAAAAGTTGCACAACTGTGAAAACAACAACACAGTTTGTTCATTTCTTATGGGAAACGAATAAAAAAGCAAACAGGATTAAAAGGTTCGTGATATTTAAAGTGGATTTATGTGTTGTTTTGTTTTTTTTTCCTTTAAAAAAATCAGTAACTAATAAATTCTTGATATTTAAAATCACAGAACCATGTAGGTACAAAGCACCAGTTTACTGCATTTGTAATCTAACCTACTAACTCTAATGTTTTGTTTGTTTTTGGTAGGCGGAAAAATGTTGGTGTTTATTGCAATGAGCTGTTCATTGATAACTCCACCTGAAGCCTCGCTGGCGTTAGTGCTGAGCCTAAGCATGGATGAAAGAGGAGGGTTAGGCATGGAGTTAGCCACCTGGTCCTGTAGAAAACTAACTCGTAACGGAAACGCTAACCCGAAAACGCAACTGATTTATAAGATCCAGTTTTCTGTTGACTTTACTTCATTTTCAACGAAGAGGATCAATATTTGAAGATTTATTTTTACTTCAAACTAATCATTTTACTGTAATCTAATTTCATTTTTTAAGGTGGAATTTCTTAGTCATATTACTCATTTGTGCTTAGTTTCATTCCTAAAATAAGTTATGGTTGAGCTTTGTCACAGAATCCTAAACTTTAATTTTCATCGAAGACTCAACCAGTTATCAATTTTTTATGTAAATTATTCTTCAGAATTGAACTTCTCAGGGTAATAAACGTAGTAGAGCACAAACAGTGTACATTTCATTATCGAACTAGATGAAGAATGAAATTTTATAGGTTTCGGGGACGTTAGATCCCCAAAACTCGCTTGATAAATGCCTTATTTTGGATTGCACGTTTGCGAGTATGGGCCAATCAGCTGACCTTGAGATTTCATTTCCCACCAGGAAAATCTCTGGCTGTGATTGGCTACTGTGTATTTTAGTGTGCTATTTTCGTAACTGTCCCAAGGACGTTTCTATGATGTAATAATAAACGAGAGTTGTGTGCTTGATTGTATTGTACTAGCTGGGTGTTTGTTGAATATACTTTCTACGCTACATCAAGACTTTTCATTAGTCAGCAGATCAAGGTAGCCTACCTGGACTCTGTTTCATTGTCTCGTTCGCGTTTATTAACTAAGATGAACCCGTAATAGTTTCAAGCATACCTAACAACAGGTAACAAAAATGTAAGTGATTACCGTCGCAGAAATAGTTAAACAGATTTCAAATCTTCTTAACTGTCCTCAATCATTGTTTGTTTATCAAATCATCCTAGCTTCAGAGGTGTTCACTGCACAGGAGTATTTAGTTTTGGTACTTGTATGCTTTTTTCATCAGCTATTCTGTTTACCTAGTGAAATGGTTCTCGATGATTGTGACACAGTTCGAAAAATATAAGCAACTATTTGAACTGAATACAGTGAATTGACTTTTATCAAAACAAAACAAAACTAAAACTATTCCAGTTACTGTCCTAAGATCTTTTAAGTAACAGAAAAACACAGGGTTCAATTGAAACCTCTACATTTAGATGAGCAAACTTTGAGCAAACTGTTAGAGACTTAAATTAAACAATACTAATTAACTCCATAGTCAAGAATTCCTGAAGAAATTGATTGATTAATTACTCTTTCTTTAAAAAAATTTCATTTTTAATTTCCAAAATTTATTTCATTTAAGAAACGAGAGTAAATACAAAGAGCACAAAACGTATCAAATCACTTATGTGTGTGTCTGTGTGTGTGTGTGCGTTATTAGGCATGTCACATACCTCACTCTCTCACTCTCTCGCTCTCTCGTTCATCATTCAATGTTTCAATGCATTCAATTTTCAAGATCTTAAATAAATAAACAAACAAGCAAACAAGCAAACAAACAAACATAATCCGACAAAATCTAGTTTACGACAGTTTTAACTTCTTGTTTCTTGAAGAAAAAAAAACACAAAAAACAAGATTTCACATGAAAATGTAATCATCAAAATATCAAAATTTGTATAAACTGAGAAGAATGATGAACGTTATGAAATAATTATGAATTTATTTAGTTCAATGATTGTCTTTTTTTTAATGCTTACAATTTGAATACTGTGTATTGGGTGTATAATATATATGTGTGCAAAATGTAGATTATTGTAGATGAATCCGGTTTTTCTCGATTATATTGTAGTGAAGGAGAACACAGGTGAGGGTAACCGAATTGTATTTGGCGAAAATTACAGAGTTACTCAGTAGAATAGGAAAACCATATCGTAAACGGTTAATTTGCAAATCTTCATCAATCCATTGTCTGACATTTCACTATTCATGCGTTTCATACAAATTCCATTGTGCTCCCACTCTTTCTTTCTTGATATTCCCCCATCTTCTGCTGCCAGACATTACATTTACACTCGCGTCATATACTACTTATAAGTAGCTCGCACCACAATATTTTAATGGAAGTTAGCAGTAGTTCTCTGGAGGAGATCACTGATTCAAATCATATTCGCTGTAAAAAGTTCCATACAAGTTAAATGGAATGTGAGTGAGCTTTTAAATTATTCACTGAGTTTCATGTGTACATAAACTATCATTGACTAGTAATGAAAATGCTTAAAACTAGTTTCATATTTTAAACAAATGGACATTGACAATACAAAAGGATTGAACAATGAATACACTGCAGTGTACAATAACATGTTAAATAGTTTAGAATGTGTAAATTTGTGAGATTTACTGAATAGATTTATCTGTGACTTTAAATAAACTTTAACTTATATCATGTCCAGAATGTAAATCTCATGTAGTTACGTAACGATTTGTCAATAAGAATTTGAACAGTGTGATGTGTTAAGTTGCACAACAGAATGTATATGTTTAGTGGTGTTCGTTAGGAAGGTCTAGGACGACTATCTTTCATGCTGGATGGCACTCATTAATGGGATGTACTACCAAACTTACGGTAACGGATGATCCTGTTGTGATTCGATGAAGATTCATCAATCTACCCAGTATGAGATGTTGTTACTGCGCTATTTTGGCTAAGACCGACGCCTGTAATGACGAAATGAATAAAATCGAAATGTATTTAGAAGTAACTGACATTTCAGCGTATTGCATGCAATATGAAGTCACTTGGACTACTTTCCTTACTACACCTTGTTCACTGAGCTTGTTTTGGTATTGCCTAGCTAGACAAGCATGACTTTGGTCAACAGTACTTAGTAATCAGTCAGTTATAAGCTAAAAGTTTGATTTCTGACTGTATCTCAGTGATTTCGCATTGTACGCAATATCCAGTGTTCAATCTTGTTCTTGTACATGTCGAAAAAAATAACCATTTATCTATAGTTCAAAAAGAAATAATGACCATGTTTCGCCAAACCGACTAACATTAAATTAAAAGCCATTAAAAATTTGAGACAATTTGATATAATTTGCAAACTATATTGAAAAGCCTCGAAACAGAACGCAGAATCAAACCTACACCATACAAGTATCTTCGAAAGTAAAATCTCATTAAATTACTTGATAAAAGTCTAATGATTCACCGTTTCAAATTTTACGTTAAAAAAAAAACGATACCATAAGTTCTTTACAACATGTTTGCTGCAAGACAAATGTTTAACTTTGACCTGATTTTATATGTATTAAAGATTTGTTTTTGGAAACCTTAAGAAATCCATTCTGAAACTATTTACTAGTGGTCACTTGATTATTATGATTATTTACATATGATTACATATGATTATTTGATGAAACATTGTGTAGGGTTCGTCACTAGGTATGCTTGAAGCTATTACGATTTCATCTTGGTCGATAAACGCGAACGAGACAATGAAACAGAGTCCAGGTAGGCTACCTTGATCTGAAACGGCTAAAGAGAAGTCTTGATATAGTGTAGAAAGTATATTCTACAAACACCCAGCTAGTACAATGCAATCAAGCACATCATGGAAACGTCCTCGGGATAGTTACGAAAATAGCACACTAAAACACACAACGGCCAATCACAGCCATGGATTTTCCTGGTGAGAAATGAAATCTCAAGGTCAACTGATCAGCCCATGCTGGCAAACGTGAAATCCAAAATAAGGCATTTATCAAGCGAGTTCTGAGGATCTAACATCCCCAACACATTGATAATAGACTCTAATGCAAAATATTAATGAACTGAATAAATCTCTTTGAATGATTTCAATAAGTACAAAATATTCTTCAATTTTTAAAAATACATGTTCACTTTTGTACATAGTTCAGTACGACTTGGATTGAAAAGATGATAAAATCAGTTGACTTTCATTGGTTAATCTAAAAGAAATATGATTCAGTTTTACATTGTTTTTTGATCTAGCCCTATTTTTTCTTCACAAATGTCAGTTTATATTCTAATTTGTCCATTATACTTATAAGTTGTATAAAGACCTCAAAATTGTTTGTCTTCGTAGCCGGGCGCAATATTTGTTCAATGTACAATAAACTAAGAAAAGGTTTTTTTTTATTCGATTCAAGAATTCGAGTAAATGAAAAGAATTGATTGAGTGACAAAAATTCAGTATGCAAATGAGATTAGACGATGAAAAATTAATTCAATGTTCAATTTATTATGAGAATTAATGTCGACTAGTAATTTGCTTTGAGATTATAAGAGGTATTTATTGTCAAGGATGAAGATCTTGAAGTCGTTGTATTTTTTGAACTGTATGAATTATTCTTAAAGGTCTACGTTCTGTTTCTGCACAAAGTCATCATTACACTACTTCACGGCTAAACCATTAAATGTACTGAATAGTAGTTTTCGTTTCGTCCATGTTTAGAACATGCTCATAATACTCAACTGCATCCAATTACGTAAGGATAGAAGCAACTGTCCGATGATTACTTTAAATAACATTTAGTTTAACTCATATTCAAATGAAATCGAAAATATGCAGTGTTGGGGATGTCAGATCCCCAGAACTAGCTTGATAAATATCTTTATTTTGGATTTATTTCATGGACCGATCAGTTGACCTTGAGATCACATTTCCCACCAGGAAAATCCTTGGCTGTGATTGGTTACTGTGTCATTTTAGTGTGCTATTTTTGTGACTGTCCCAAGGACGTCTCTATGGGGTATAAATAAACGCAATTTGAGTGCTTGGATTCATTGTGTACTGGCCGGGTGTTTGTAGAATACAATTTCCAGGCTATATTAAAATTTCTTTCTGGTAAAATTTGGTCAAGGAATCACAGTAGCCTACCTGGACGCTGGTTCATTGTTTGTTCTAGTTATTCGACTAAGGTGAAGTCGTAATAGTTTAAGCATACCTAGAGACGAGCGTAACATGCAGCAGATAAGTGATAATGTCATCTCCGAAACTTTATTCTTAGGTAGCAAGTAAGAAATAAAGCTTGATAATTAGATCTCAATATACTATTGATTGCTGGAATGAATAAAACGATATTGCAATTAAAAATCAATTCATAGAATAGATTCATAGTGGATAGTATTGGAATTTATGAAGTGAATTTCATTTTACTCAGCACTCATCAGCTGTATTCATCTGTTATTATTCATTAAGTTATTGAATTCAAATAGTCAATAACTTGTTCAACGTGTATACTGCTTACATTATTTACATTTACGGAGTTGGTTTTTTACGGGATGAGGTGGCTAGTCACATGCACAACCCTCCTCCTTGAATGGAGCTTTGGATGGGTAGTAAGCTCAGAGGGACCCCGGGCGACGTTAGTTACAGATATATACAAAACATTTTTTTGTTTTATTAAAATCCAAGGTAAACGATTTAGATATTGATTAAAACTACAATGAATAACTGGCATAAACATAAAATACAAAATTCAAACACATTTTACTGTGATGAGGATTTGTGGAGATTAGATTATCATCCACAGGTGAAACCAGAAATTGATGTAAACAAGACCAATATTAAGAACCCGAGAGCATTGGACAGATGTTTTGTCCTAGTATGGGACTCATCAGCAGTGCGCATCCACAATCTCTTCATGAAGGAATCAAACACAGGACCTTCGGTCTCACGAGAGAATGCTTAACCTCTAGACCACTGAGTCGGCATCCAATGGTGTTAATGTCTAACTTTATTCAATCTACGATGTTGCGCAACCTTCATCCATTGCCTGTGGTGGATAACTATCTCCTAACAGACACAGATTAAACTCCACTGGTCACGACTTTTTACTACAGATCCAGGAATACGTTGTGAAGTTAATCACTAGTAAACATATGAATGGTATCAATTACAAACTACACAAATTCCCTTCGTTAACATATATTTCCAAAACATAATTAAACTTACTGTTGCTGTTTTACAATAATTACATAATTTGAAATCATCAATCAGTCATTGTTAGACCACCATTAGAAACCTAGACGACGGCCGTTTCATCCTGGTATGGGACTCATCAGCAATGAACATCCACGACCCCTGCACCTCACAGGATTCGAACCAGGGACCCTCGGTATTGTGCGCGAACGCCTAACCACTGGGCCGGTATCCAACGGTGGTTAGGCGTTCGCGTACAATACCGAAGGTCCCTGGTTCGAATCCTGTGAGGTGCAGGGGTCGTGGATGTTCATTGCTGATGAGTCCCATACCAGGATGAAACGGCCGTCGTCCAGTGTGCTTCAAGGTTTCTAGTGGTGGTCTAACAATGATTGATTGATGATTTCAAATGTGTAAAAAACACAAACCTCCAAAACTCTGCCTGAAAAAAAATTACATAATTGACAGAATGGCTGAGAAATACTAAACAAAAACTAACTGAATGTTAAGCAATAGACTATGAATCATATAACTGTATAGTTTTTTTTATTATGTTTATTCTATGAAATGTCTACCTTCACCTTTCCTTTCCCATAGTGATTTATTTGGTTTGACTTGTCAGTGTATTGATTGATTTTTTTTAATTTAGCTGTCGAATGGGCGAGTTATGTAATAATTTCATTGTATTATAATCGACTGGCGCTGTTTAGAATACAAGGGAAGATATACATAGATGCACATAATTAATATTTGAGGGAGCAATTTTCACCAATTAACTTCTATGATGATGTTATCAAATCTTGTTGTTTATTAATAAGAAACGAAATTTTGCAATAAGGGGTTATTTGTTCGATTCTGATTCATCATTATGGTTGGAAGAAAATTACAAAATAAACTCCACTTTAAACTACTGTACTGTGTTTATGTTGAATGTTAGTCAACAATGAGTCAGAATTGCTTCAGTATTAGCTTACATATTTGCTTTTTATATTAAACTTGACAGTTCAAAGATTGCTGGTCGATCGATAAATGATTTCGAATGAAAATAATGATTATTACGATTGAATGCGTGAAAATCAGTTGACTTGAGAAATATCTGTCTGATAAACTTACTACATTGATGAAACTATAAAATCAAATCTTTAGGTTTTATTTTCGGGCAGAGTTTTTTGGAGGTTTGTGTTTTTACACATTCGAAGTCGTCAATCAATCATTGTTAGAACACCATTAGAATCCTGGAAGAACTGGACGGTCGTTTCGTCCTGATATGGGACTCATCAGCAGCGCGCATCCACGACTCCTGCACCTCATAGGATTCGAACCCGGGACCCTCAGTATTGTGCGCGAACGCCTAACCATCAGACCACTGAGCCGGCATACAACGGTGTTAATGTCTAACTCTGATTGATCTAGGGATTTCGCGCGACCTCACCCATTTGTCTTTGGTAGTTACTGCCTACACCCGACCGGGTTAGACTCCATTGGCCACGTCTTCTCAACTAGAACTCCGAGAATTTCCCCACGAAGCTAGTCACTATTGAGCACTGTTACTATATTTTGGGACAGAGTTTTGCAGGTTTTGTGTTTTTACACATTTGAAATCATCAGTCAATCCTAACAAGTAATTTATGACTAAGATCTTGTTATTGATTTGGCTTAACTAATCGGAAGATTATAATATCACTGATAAATATGATCAGCTAGAAAGATTGACATTTTAACAATAATTTTCAATAAAATTGAAGGAGACACTTTGAATTTAGTGAAAAGGCTGAAATTTAATGAATTCCAAATTACGATAAAGTAACTGTTTACGTGGCAATATATTTGATTTTGAGAATGAATAAACGGAGTAAACTGAAACCCTGTCTCATTCCCCCTGATTCGTGAAACATGGAGTGAAAGAATCATCTTGATTAACGCATAATCTGATCTTTAAGGTGTTCCAGTTTTCTTAAGGAATTGAAACTTCAATCATACTGTGGAAATGTTACGGATGTTGCCTCTCAGTTATTCACTCATTGATTACTGTAATTATTATCTTTCTAGCTAATAATATTTTTTAAGTTTACAGTTTATGAGACTATAAAGTGTAATGAAGTGTTACATCATTATTATAAGAATATTTGCGGAGGATATAGAATTTTCATAGTTTAGATCCTGAAGTGATCATATGTAGATTACCATTGAAAACTTGGAAGTACAGGAAAACTGTTTCGTTCTAATATGAGGCTCGTGAGCAGCATACATCCACAACCTTACATTCGGGGATAGAACCAAAGACATTTAGTCGCTTACGCCAAAGCTTAAATTCTAGATCAGTTAGTTGACACCCAACGGTTTTAATGTCTAACTTCAATTAATTCACGATATTATGGGACTAACTATCTCACATAGGAATCGGAGTTCAACCGCCAGTTTAATTGTTAGGTAGTTACTAACGGAAGACAATGAATGACGGTCATACAGTATGGTGGAATGGTCCATAGCGTCTAGATTTCGTCAGTACAGGATCGATCCTTACGAGATCCAGACTGTCGAACTCGAAGTTGAGCAATTGTTAAATCTTACATTCAGTTTAACAACACTGTGTCGAAAACTTTTCCAAGTACTGAATGGTTTTTGATGCCTCTGAAATTCTTACACTTACTAAGATTTCCTTTCTTTAGTATCAAAATGAGGTATCCTTCTCTTCATTCTGTTAGCACTTATTCACCTTCTTATATCTTTCTAAGGAACTTTTGCAGCTACTTTTCTGTCTGATTTCAGTGTCTCAACTCCGACATCGTCAGATCCTGCTGCTTTTCCACTTTTGATTTATTCGATGGTTTGTAGGATGACATCTATAGGAAGGTTCGTGGATACAGCTTCAAAGTTCGGTGCCCATCTATTCAAGAGCTCTTCAAAGTGCTCTACCCATTCATTTCTACACTCTTTCTCTGCTCGTATCTTCCTGTTCTTCCCTTCCTGAATCCTGTTCAGTGTATCAACAGTGATCCACTGCTTATGACTGTACTTCTTGTGGCCCATAACTTTATGATTTGTTGAAGTCAATGATTCTTTAATCCATTTCTTATTGTTCTCCATAGTAATTTCTTCTTCTTTTAGTAGGTCTCGTAAGATTTAGAACTGAATATTGAGAGCGGTCCCAAATTCTCTAGATTTCATAGTACCTGGGAGGAAATCTCCATGATGCTGTTTCTCCAGTTTCCTTAGATTCATTCTCAACTTGGCCAATACCCATTGAGGATTTTCAGTTTATATCAGCTCCTCTCTTTGTTCTAGCTTCTTCTATAGACCTTCTGAACTTATATTGATGCAGATGTCATCGATGTAGTTTTTTGTGGCGGGGTTCCATGAAACCCATGTCGCCTTATGTATGCTTTTTGGTGGGGGATTTGGTATCACTTATAATCATTTCGTCAATGGCCACTAGATTTGCAAATCTCTCACACTCTTCATTTCTTTCTCCCAGTTCATGCCATCCCATGAAGTCTTCACTGTTCCTCATTACAAATTTAGTCGAATCTTTTGCTGGGAATTTCTGTGCGGTCTACCATAGTCCCTTATAAAATTGATCTCTATCATCTTCGTTGCTATTATTGGTGTGCGCATAATACTAGATGATGATCATTGTAATACTCTCTTTCTTTGTCCTGAAGTATGTTTTGATTGTTCTAGATCTATGAGATTCCCACCCCGTAAGCGCTTTTCGTACTCGTTCGGACAGCATTAGTAAAACCCCTTGTGTGTGTGCGTGAGGTATTTTCTTTTTTATGAACAGATTACAACAGCATCTCTTCCGATGTCATTTCTTTTCTACCCAGATTGCATTCAATGGGTTTCACTGATTTCAAATAACTCTAGGGTTCTATTTTTTCAATTTCCTTAGGTTTCCCGTCTCTTACATTGTAAGAACATTCCATGTACCTACCCATATATAATAATGGTTGCTTCGGTTGTCAGGATGGACACAGAGGTCCATGTGATGTGGTAACTCATGTAAATGAAAACCCTTCAGCTCTTAGAATAAAATTAAAATGATTTAAGTGATTTCTTGTGCTTAGTATATATTTTTTTAGCAAGATTCAATTATACAAAGCGAGGTGGCTGAAACCATATCTAACACTCTTTCCTTTATCCGAACTTAAGACTGGCATTCACCCCAGAATGTCTTCAAGCGGAGTGTTATCTTTAAATCGTTATTTATGCCAAAGAAAAAAACCAAACAAATTGCAAATGTTGAGTATCATAATTATATTTACCTAACATTACCTTTCGTTTTCATGTACAACAATATTGAAAATTGAAAACTGAAAAAAATATTTAGTTTTATTTTTAGATAATCATGCTCTCTCTCTCTCTCTATCAAGTGAAAGGTTACTCTATTTACCTGGCAATGGAAGAACATAATGATATTTTTATTGTTTTATTGTTTGTTTGTTTGTTTTTGATTTGACATTTTCGAGGAAAAAATTTGTAATTCTTTACAGTTAAAAATGGACCACCAATATTGAAAATAATTTATCCATATCAAGTGTTTCTTTAAGGCCTTTTCTTCAATTTATTTCATGTAGTATAATAGAATAAACAAAGAAAAAGTTTTATTCACCGAATAAAATGTAAGAATTTTGTGTAACCTAACTATATTTTTGACAAATTAATACAACAGCATTAAGTTGGATCTAATGAAGTCATACAAAAAGTGTGATAAGTATAGAAGAAGTTGAAATGTACTGTTATGTACTTGCAGTGAATGATAACAGTCTGAATTCGGTATTTAAGCTGAAACCCTGTAGCTTATAGGCTCTAACATTAAGTAACCTTTAGATACTCATTTTGTGGTGCTGTGGTGCGAGCTACTTATAAGTAGTATATGACGTGAGTGTCAACGTAATGTCTGGCAGCAGAAGATGGAGGAAGATCAAGAAAGGAAGAGTTAGTTAGAACACAATGGAATTTGTATGAAACGCATGAATAGTGACAATGGATTGATGTTTTGCAACAGGAACAGTGCAGTTTGATTTAATGAACTGATATTTTGCAAATGAACTATTTACGATATGGTTTTCCGAATTTACTGAGTAACTCTGTAATTTCCGTTAAATACAATTCGGTTGCCGCACCTGTGTTCTCGTTCACTACAATTTCTGTATTCATTCATGTCTTTTTCCGGAATCATGAATTGGTTGGTCACTGTTTATTAGGTTAAATTTTGTCATCCATAACTCCCAGCCTGGATATAATTGCGCAACAGTTTTATATATTCCTATCAAAACTAGATAGTGGTTTGTGTGTACCTTCAAGTATCCGGCCGGAGAATAATGCGATACACCAGCGCTCTGTCTCGTTGCTCTCCACAGTCCAGTTTGCTAAGGAAGGTTACATTTTATAAATTAGAATCAAATAGATAACGAAAGCTTTTCATCTCAGAGAATGGTTAGAATACAATTTTAGAACTGAAAATCATTCATAATCCTCCTAAACTTAGTTGCAGTCTTGGAATTTTATCAATGATTTCGCATTACTTCCTGTAGTGATTTATTTATTAAATTCTGGTGCCTTTTATGAAAATTAATTATGATATCAAGCAGTTATTTTATTGTGGATTGGTGAATGTGAGTGATAACAGCCTGATTTCGGTATAGCTGAAACCCTGTAGCTTATAGGCTTTAACATTTAGTACACATCATATCCCGACCGTAGCTGCTACCTTGACGTGGTGGTCGGGCTTGCCTATCGTGATGACCCAACCGAGCTATATGTACTGGAACATATGTTCCTGCAGGTCCTACCATGCCAGGCTGGTCGAACGATGAGACTAAAAGCAGCTACCCAAGGTCTGAGGGCGAAGTCGTACTGCTGACTGCAGAGGGGTGTGACAGCAGTAAGGTGTTTCCCTCGGACAACCAGCATCTGCAGCGATACTGCCTTCTCACAAGGAAGGAAGGGTTAGAAATGGTCGGCCCTAAAAATGTCACACCTCACCCTACCTCACGGATTTCCGTCTCCAGCGGTAAGGGTGCACACTAAAGGCCTTTAGGAGCGGAGCTAATACTCAAAAATCCTTTCATCAGAAGGCTGTGCGTGACCGGCCTCAAGCAGTTGTCCCTTGGACTCTACGGTCACGCAACCAGGTCTCCAAGACCAACACTAATCTATCTTCCTTTTCAGGTCCCTCAAGAAACAACCTTACACGGTGTGGGCAGCCGGGAAGTGACAACCGCCCTCATACCCGTAACAGCATGCGAGATCAAATTGGTCGAAATCAAATCCTTCCTATACCCGCACATACCTCTATTCTCTCCACAACAAACTCTACTCACATTCCCTTATCTGACTGCACCGCTAATGCAAACGATGCGAGTTGCTCGGATACAGAAGGCTCGATTGTCTTTTGCCAACCTGCGTCACTTATGGCGTAGGCGAGATATCCGTTTGCTGACTAAATGACGAGTGTACTGCGCAGTAGTTCGCTCCCTCTTACTTTATGGTTGCGAAACATGGCCAGTGAGAGTAGAAGATATTCGTAGGTTTCTGGTTTTCGATCGTAGGTGTCTTCGAAGCATTGCTCGTATATCCTGGGACACCCGAGTGAGAAACGCTGTTATTAGGAATCGGGTGATAGGTAAGAATGGAAGATCAATAGATGAAGTAATGAACCTTGATCAGTTGAGGTGGTTGGGACATGTGCTGCGTATGCCTAACCACCGATTGCCTCAACGAGCTCTGTTTTGTACTGTAGGAGTAGGTTGGAAGAAAGTTAGGGGCAGCCAAACCAAAACAAGGCAGAAATCCATGAAATCATTGACGCTTGAACTTAGCCATGTCGGTAATTGTCGACTACCTGGTTGGGGTCCACGAGGTGATAATAATCGATGGTTAGAGACCTTGAATGACATGGCTCAAAATCGTTCGCAATGACGACGGTGCATTTATTCTTTGTGTTCTCTCAAATCCTAATCTTCTGGATTCTTCAACACCTCTAGTTTTGACTTCCTAAACTTTTCTCACTGAATCATATTTCTTGAATCACATCTTCTAATCCTAACCTCTCCGATTACTTCTAATACCTTTACTACCTCTACTACTATTGGATTTGAATTGACAATTATATCTTTGTGTTGATGTAGTATGGCAACATGAACTGATGTACTTACGTACCAAGTTCTACGTTGCATCTGACTGACTGACTGACTCATCATATAACCCAATTGTCTTTCATGCAGTTCCATGTAAAACAATATGTGTCCTGAACGTGAAAAAATTCTTGTTCAGTATCTAGTAGCGATATGATGCGGGGTAACAATGAACCATTAAAGTCATGGTCTTAGATACTCACTTATGTTTCACATTTATGCTTTTTTTGAAAACATGAATCGATCAATGTTAGAGTACCATCAGAAACCTAGAAACATGGGACCATCATTTCGTCCTGGTATGGAGGTGGTCATCAGTAGCGTGAATTCACAACTTCCACTACTTGCAATAGTCAGACAGCTTTTTAGTGCTTCAGGATTCTGTTGGTGATTGTTGGGTTAGTTAGATCCCCAGAACTCACTTGGAAATGAAGTAATTTTGTATTTTATTCTGAAATTTCTGAATTTCTATGTTTTCGCGCCAGTTGACCTTCAGTTCACATCTCCTTCTCGGAAAATCTTTGACTGTCATTGGTTGATGGATTATTTTTGGTACGCCATTTCGTTGTTTTCACCAAGGGCGTTACCATCAGGTATAAATGAGCTCGATTTGTATGCTTCTTAACCTTGTATTTTCTGAGTGCTTGTAGAATACACTTTCTACAACTTTTCAAGACTTCTTGATCTAGTTAACTGGGCTGGGGACAAATGAACTAGAATAGCCTATCGTGGTGTCATTGTATGATTGCTTTCGTTACGTTTACTAAATAAGGTGAGCTCGTAATAGTTTCAAACATGTCAGTTGATTTCAGAGTAACTTGACAACCTCCACAACCTTATAATGGAAATCTATGTCTTTGATTGAATTTCATTCATGTTTATTGAATGCAAAATCATTTTTATGCCAGTGTGTTATCATATAAAACAACCTATTTCAGTGACAGTTTATTTTGTCTTCTGATTTGTATTCCTTAACCTGCTTGCAGTTCCTAGTCAAACCATTTAATGATAACATTTCCAACTGTCAAACTATGTGATACAACTTTAAATAAGACATGACTTATATTTACGCCCTACTGATAAATATCAACGAGTATGTAGTTTCAATATCCAATCACCTAGGTTTACATTCTAACTATCAAAAGCAATCAGTTAAACATGATTCACTTGTACAACTTACAATCCTCTGAGTTAAAACCTTGGTATTGTGATATAAAAGTCAGTCGGATGCAACGTAGAACTTGGTACGTAAGTACATCAGTTCATGTTGCCATACTACATCAACACAAAGATATAATTGTCAATTCAAATCCAATAGTAGTAGAGGTAGTAAAGGTATTAGAAGTAATCGGAGAGGTTAGGATTAGAAGATGTGATTCAAGAAATATGATTCAGTGAGAAAAGTTTAGGAAGTCACAACTAGAGGGGTTGAAGGTATTGTGATATATGGAGGAAACTAGCATAGAGTTCTCGACAATGCCGAAACAAACAACCACTCCTCCTCAATTTTCATTGATACACCTTTAACTGAAAACAATTTAGTAAAACAAATCTCAGTAAAACCGGAAAACCATATCGTAAATCGTTAATTTGCAAAATATCAGTTCATCATATCAAAACTGGACTGTTCCTGTTGCGAAACATCAACAATCCATTGTCACTATTCATGCGTTTCATACAAATTCCATTGTGTTCTAACTAACTCTTCCTTTCTTGATCTTCGCCCCATCTTCTGCTGCCAGACATTACGTTCACACTCACGTCATATACTACTTATGGGTAGCTCGCACTACACTAGTACTGAATACATATTGAACAAAATAAACTATATAGGGAATATCATTTCTCACATTGACAATTGAACTTGTTCTTATTTTCAAAATCTAACAAATAATAATAATAATCTTTAAGAGAAAAAAAAATTTCAACTAGTCCAAAAATTCATTTTTTTTTAGATTTTTGATAAATTATAAAAATGTTCTTTCTTTCTTCCTTTTAATCATTTTTTTTCTGTGTGTTTGTCGTTATACGTTGTTGCTATTGTTGGTGTTGTTGTTGTTGTTGATGTTTTTCAGTTTGTTATTTTGATATTTTTCTGTAAGGTTTCTTTCTCTTTGTGTTGTTTTTGCATGTGAAATTAAAAACAAGATAACGGTTTGTACATATGTATATGCGTGTGAGTGTGTGTGTGTGTAGGAACTGTTTTACCAAAAAAATATGCATCCAAACCTATGCAGGTTCACACGCACACACACACACACACTCATAGACACCCTGATTAAAAAACAAAAAACAGTGTGAGTGAATGGAAAAACAACAACATGAACAACAACAAGAACACGAGAAACAGTTACAAATACAAATTGGAATAACAGTTCCTCTGAAATTACTTTTTGTTGACTTTGAGAAATGCAGTTTATCTGTGTGTTCATGAGTGTGTCTCTGTGTGTGTGTGTGTTTGTAGACCAACGTGTGTACATTACTATCGCGGTAGATATAAATGTACATAGACACACATACAAACAAACATATATGTGGATGAACATTGTTTGATTAAAAAACACATGACACTCAGTTAGAGGTACGTTTTTTTTCTCAAAATAAAAACAAACAAACAGATAAACAGATAAACAAAAAAAAATGAACAGTGAAAAACAATGTTTACTTCACAATGCAAAACATTGTACAGAAAAAAAATAAAAATAAAAATAAAATCAAGCAGTAGTGAGTGTAGTATTGATAGGTTTTTGCACATTTATTACACCTGTTTTTCAAATAACAGTTTTTTTTCTCTCGTCACTCACTGTACAAGATTTCTAAAAATAGAAATAAACATTCAATATTCAATTTTGGAAATGTGAACATGAATTTAGTTTGTTTTTCGTTAAGCCTATACATGTTTATATATTAGTAGGCATGTTTGTATGTGTGTATGTAAGTGTGCAAGTGCTATGAAATCGGTTTTCACTTGTTGCTTACCAAGCAAAAAAAGCACACACAAAAGTGTTCTGTTCAATTTTCAAGGTGAACTACTTGCAATGTTTGTTTTCATCAAAAGCCTGAATTTTTCTGAATTTTCTAATAAAAAAAAACACGTTCACATGCGGAAATGAAAAACAAATAATATAAAAAGAATAGACAGCCAACCTAGCATATATATCCCATTCATTTTTGTGATATTATTATTATTATTAGACGCCCAAGTGAAATGTGGTTCAATGATTCAAAACATTTACACTTACTTACCCATCCATGTTCATATAAGTGTGTGTGTGTGTGTACCTTATTGAGCTAGATAGATGAATGAATAAATAGATAGACGACAGTTAGTTAACATTGCGGTATATTCATTCAAACAAGTCAACATATGAGAGAAACAAACAGAATTTCAAAGGATTTAGCAACAAAGTGTAAAAAAATGTAGTGGAGGGAATTAGGCATACAATCTAATGCATATCTAACGCAATTCCAGTGAAAAACTCAACCGATAAACAGGGGAAATCAGTTTTTATCTCTCTCTCTCTCCTAAGGTTTATTATTTATTAAAAATACACATATAGTGATTGTCAGATTACCACCGCTCCTATTCATTCATTCATTCCACCAAGCAGTGTTTCATTAAAGCGCATCTTTCTGTTTTATTGTTTACGCAATATTAGGGAAAAAAAGTGATGAGCACATTTATACCCATTTTTGTCGGCCCCTTCCTTCTTCTCAAATACACCACACAAATGAACAAATACGGTTGGCAAGTTATGTGCTATTGTTTTAATTGTAAATATATGTATATATATATATTTAGCTCTCTCTCTCTCTCTCTGTCTCTCTATTGATCATTTCCCTCTTGGATTCCATAATACATATAGGACAAGCTGAAAAAAGCAAATGTAAGCTAACATTGGATAGAAGAGAGATAGAGAGAGATGGAGATAGGTAGAAAGAATAATAAGTAAAGGCATAGATAGGCACGTGCTTACACATTTACACTGATGTAAATAGCAAACACTGATATTTTCCTCTAGTGTTTTGTTATTATCTCTTTTGATAAATGCATCATCATCATCATCATCATCATCATCATCATCATCATCATCATCATCATCATGGTTGAACAACAAAGCTAAAGCTTTATGGTTGTTGTTGATGATGATGATCATGGTGAGGATGATCGTGGTACAATAACAATAATGCAGAAATATATATATGTGTATTCATTTATTTTTTATTTTTACATAAAACTAAGTTAAATGGAAAATTGTTTCCTTCTCTCTCTCTGTGTGTGTGTTTTTTGCCTTTCTTTTCTTTCTCCTCATTGTTTTTCACAAGTTTCATTTTACTTTTGTTTTTCAGCGTGTTCTTGTTTTGTTTTTCTGTTTTTTTTTTTGAATTTTTTTAAGAAAGGCGGGTAATGAATGCATAGAGAAGAAAAAAACAAACAAAAGAAACATTGAACGAAGCTGTTTTTTCTATTTCTGTCTCTCACTCACTCTCTCTCTCTTCATTTCTTTGTTTAGCTAGTTAGTTACATGGCAATGTAAGGTGCGACTGCACATCATCAACACAACAGATAACATCATCATCATCCGCCTCATCTTCCTTGACATTTTTACGTGTGTGCCAGTGTGTGCCAGTGTGTGTGTGTGTTAGTTTCGCGTACACCTGCCAGCGAATTCATATACACATGCGTAAATCCATTCCTGTATGTATGTATTTTTCACGTAGTTAAGTACATAGCTATACATACACATATATAGAAAGAAGAAACACCGGTTATCAATTTATTTTTCTCTGTTCAATTTCTTTGTGTATAGTTTTCTGTTAGTTTTTTTGTTTTTTGTTTTACTGAATAAAAATTTGTTCCTTTTTTTTATTATTTTCAGTAAAAGAAAACAGAAAAATTGTATTTTACTTATGTGAATTTTCTCTTACTACTACTACTATTATTATTATTACTATTATTGTTATCGCTATTATTAATACTGTTTTTTTTTGGGTAGAAAAAATATTTTTTTCTCATAGAAATAATAATAATAATAATAAACTCAGTGTTTAGTTTTACTATGCTGTTGTTATAGTTTTCAACCTATATGAATATATATATATCTATCTATGTACATATTATATCTATAGTTACCCATATTCTAAGAATAGTCTTTTTTGCTTTATCGCAACAAAGAACAAAGTAGAAAGTTAGTTAGTTAGTTAGTTAGTTAGAGAGAGAAAAAAATATATATATAAGTTGAAAACAATAAATAGTAAAAGATAGAGAAAAAACTATTCACGGTGGAATGCGTTTTTCCAGGTATCTTTTTTTTCTTACTTTCTTCCGTATTTCTTTTTACCAGCGTTCAAAAATGCAGGTAGAATTAATATAACTGTGTTATTTTGTAAATTAGAAAAATAAATTTCGTTCCATATTATCTATCGGATAACGTGTTTTATTGCCATTTTTTCCACGGAGTTTTAGCCTATTCTACTCTTCTCCTATCTTGATATGCAGTTATATTGTGATGTGTGCTACTTATACGAACGATATAAGTAGTATAAGAAGGGACGTGAAAGAAGTCGCACGGACAGAAGAGGAAAACAGAAAGCAAATGGAGTAAAAGCAAGAAGTAAATGGAGTACTAACAGGAAGGAAATGGAGCAACAACAGGAATGGAAGAAGGCTGGAGTGTTGGAAGTCACGACTCAAAGATGGTGTGCAAATAGAGTATTCAATGTAATGTTCTCGTTTTTAATTGACTCAGAGTGTAAATTTACGTGAAACAATCTTCCGCGCCTGCCTCAGTCTTCTCAATATATATGTGAATATATTCATGGACAGGAATGTAGTTCTTAATTTTTTTTCATTCTGTAAATTAAAAATTAGTTTATTTAAGAATTTTTTTCTCATTGAAAAGAAAATTGCGCCGTAAAACTATGTCAACAATAATCATATTAGGAGTTTGTCATTGTTCGATTAATGAAAATTCACCACACATGTATGATAAAGATTGGATGGCTCATCCATACGAAACAAGTAAGTGACTGTTGAGATTGATTAGATCGGTGGATAACTTATTTCTGTTTGAGGTTTATGTAGTTGATGAGTCTGAATTAGGATGAAGCGTGATTCATGGATTCTACTGGTTACAACAAATTTACCAAATGAATTGTAGTTATCATAGGGTAAATAAGGCATGAGTCAGGAGATATTTTAGCATGGAATCTCATTGTTCATTTAGGAATAGTTGTTTCATTTAAGACTGTGTATTTTTTAAATTTCAAATATACATTTTACAACTAAGATGATTAGGGAAGGTCTCATACGAGTTCAGGATTCATCATAAATAAAACAAATTTGACAAGATGAGCTCAATCCTGTCACCTATAGCTCATTATCGACAGAAGACAATAGGTCGGGGTGTGCAACGACCTTGGATTGATTACAGTTGCACATAGAGTTTAGACTTTTGCGTGCAAGACCACAGTTTCTGTATTCGAAGGCTGCGAGTAGCGGGAGTCATTGAGGCACCCTGCTGATGAGTTTCATACCAGGATGAAACGGCCATCGAGCTCTTCCAGGTTACTAATGTCAGTCTAAAAATTATCGATCCATAATTTCAATCAAACTCAACAATGAAAAAACGGATTGCAGATAAACCGAAAATAGCCTAAAAAGTGTTTATTTCAAATATCACATATCCTGCTGAATTGAATAACTGAGAAATCAATTTATAGTTATTTTTGTAACTTGACAAGTTAGACGAACAAATTTCATTTTTCTTCTCGATTTGTACAATTCAAATAAAAACTGAAAAAGAAACATTTAAACAAATTATTACACACCGTCAAACAAAACTATTGATACTTCTTTGTTTTTTTGTTTGTTTTCAAATCAATTGATCATTGAATGGTTAAATGCTTGTTTATTGCATTCAATTTATCTTTAACTGTGGATACTCATCTTTGTTTTTGTTTGATTTACTTAGTTAGTTTCATTTAAAACAATTGTCATTTCAAAGGATTTTTCAATTTTGTTATTTATTTATTGTGTAGAAACTTTTGTTTTGTATTTTTTTTTGGACGAAAATTCAAATTTCAAACTAATAATTATATTTTTTAATGATTGTAAAGTAATTAATTGTTCAATAATTACTGTGATTGTTGTGATGTTTGGTGTTGTTGTTGTTGTTGATTGAAATGCATCAGTATTTTGTGATAATTAATATTGACAATCAATCAGTAATCAGTATAGAATGCGAATGTGTCTTACTGAAGTTTGATACAATTCCGTTGTCATTTAACTAATAATCTATACGATGAGAGAAAAGTATTTAGAGAAGCATTTTTTTGATCAATAAAATCCAAAAACAATACGATTACTTTATTCAACACACCGATTCATGTGACATAATCAAACAACAAGAAAAACACACAGTGATATTCCTTCACAATTGAAATAAAGTTGAACAAAAGCTAATGTTATTTAGCGGCCATTTTGTTTCACGAAATGCGCGTTAATCTGAGTTTCGTGTGATCAGTTAGTTATCTTGATAATTAATTAATTATCTATCATAATTTCATAAATCGTTTGAATAGTTGGCGGATTGAATATCAATGTTCAATGTTTTCATCAAGGATTGAGATGATTTAAATAGAGAATGAAAGAAAAAAACTACACCATGATGAATTGGCAATTTGAATTTCGTCCGCTAATCCTAATCACTTCATACGCAGTTCAGCTGCAAGATATTCGAATCGCGTGATGAGTATACAGTGAATAACAGGTCATCAGAGGAAAATTTACCCTATAATGTTGATCATACTAATATGAAGTGAAATTATTCTACTTATAAATAATTCCAGTATTAGTATCTTGTTTTTATTGTATGATGTCCAATGGGGAAATTTCAAAATATTTTCATCGTCATCTAATTGAATGAGTATATTAGGTGGCGCGCATAACTGGAGCCTTTCGGGTGTTGTGGTGACGGCTACCTCTTCGTAGTCCTGCCAGGCAATGTGGCTTTGTTTACAAAGCCGTTCCGAACGCTTAGGATACCGTGCCTAGCATGGTCCAGAATAATGGTACGTGTTCATGGTTGCAAGGCTGTGGATGCGGTTAGCCACTCTGGGGGATTAGGACTGAACGTCTCTAAGTCTGAATCACGTCCATCGAGCGCAGGTAAATTCCGATAATGGTTTGAGGACTTGTCCTCTATCATTACGTAGTAGCAAATACCTTGAAAGGGATGTAGCTTTCCAGGATGATTGAAGGCGGCCCAGGACGTTCTGTTTGGGGAAGCAACCGTAGACATCCTGGAAAATTGACGCCGACCCTATGTGGTTGTTCCTTACACTCAGCACCCGATGTAGCGTGTGAACTGGCGTCGAGGCCCCTTAAACAAGGGTCTCCAGTAGGGTTCCGGGGTTCCAGTCCTGAACTGGTACTGGACCCCAATGATGTCTGCCCACTTCTGTGGGATTAATCCTGTTTGGCTGAGCGCTGGCGCTTGGTCGAGCTCATGACATCTTCCTCATGGAAAGGTGTACGTTCCGGGTGACTTTGTGGGACAAACTTTATATTTAGTTTCGTGTGGGGCCTTAGGGACTTCAATCGATTGTATCAGCGCAAGGCAATTGAAGGCCAGACGGCTGGAACGGCTGCTGGCTAGTGCACTGCTTAGGTGGCTCGTTAATCCACTTCGGGGTGCCAGTTCCAGCTGGGTAAGCCCACCTTGCCGCCCTTGGAGATCGGGGTTTGTGGGTAGTAGATTGGTTGGAGGGGTCTTGTTGATTCATAAGTACCCGAACGGGGCCACTGTTCGTGTGCGTGCTTTTTGGACGTCCACCTCTCTGCAGACCAAACTGGACAACAGGTATGTTTCCGATTGGGGCAGGGGTCATTACTGTTTGCTACAGTGATAATCCTTGTGTTGCCTAAAAAGCAGAGATGTGCATGTGCAGCAGGCTTGTTGGTTAACCATGACTTTAGGAACTATAGAACACTGGATTGATGTTTTATCTTAGTCTGTCTGTGCAGGTAATTGCGAATCAGATCTGAAGCCTTCAGGTCAAATAGCAAGCTTAATATTTTGAAATTAATTAAATGTGTAACATGTGTAATCAGCAGTCGCTAAAGGGTGGATAAGATCTAAAATCACAATACACAAGGTTAGCTTAGCACTTCACACCAAGAGAAAACATCAAGTGGTAGCCACGGCACTTTTTATTTTAAAATTAAATAACGCGGGTTTTTTTTTATAGAAAAGGGTTTGCTTGTTTATCAAAGCCTTATGAATCATCCTGTAAGTTCAGGGTACGCAGGGATTGTTCTTCAGCTTTCAAAGCGTTTGATCATTCTGCAATAGAAAGAAAACAGAACGGCTTAGCATCATCACACATGGGGGTTTTAACTCCGTTACATATGGAGTACATTGACTCATGTTTATAGATCTGATTAATTTGTGTGAAAGTAAGGTGTATTACAGCACTGAACTCCGCCTGGGGTCCTTCTGAGGTTACTACCCGTCCCAAGCCTTTATAGATAATAAGAGGGTTGGGTATGGTAGTAGCTACCGCATCCCGTAGAAATCTAGCTCGCTACAAAAACGCCAACCATACAGAAAATAATTCTCTGTTCGGGTCGTAATGAAAACTATAAAAACAGAATATACTAAACAAGTTTGGTGTATAATTTACTAAACTGCTGAGTTCTATTCCCTAACGTTTCGCAGAAATATTGGAATGAGTTTTATTGTTAGAATCAACTTGCGATCCAATAATATTTTATTGTAGTGAACATATAAATATCATAGTCCTGCAGTGTGCTAAATTTATTTAAGATGAAATAATATGAAGAAGTGAGCTCCAGCTTGGTAGTTCAATGGTTGGACAGTTGCCATAAGATATGAAAGTTCTAGATTTGGTACTCGATTAGTAGTAGTGGTAGTAATGGTAACAGTAGTAGTAGTAGTAGTAGTAGTGTGGTGCTGTGGTGCGAACTACTTATAAGTAGTATATGACGTGAGTGTCAACGTAAAGGCTGGTAGCATAATATGGGGGGAAGATCAAGAAAGGAAGAGTCAGAAAACAATGGAATTTGTATGAAACGCATGAAGAGTGACAGTGGATTGATGTTTGGCAACAGGAACACTCCAGTTCCATAGGATGAACTGATCTTTTGCAAATGAACGATTTACGATATGGTTTTCCGATTTTACTGAGTAACTCTGTAATTTTCGTTAAATGAAATTCGGTTGCCTCCACCTGTGTTCTCATTCACTACAGTAGTAGTAGTAGTAGTAGTAGTAGTAGTAGTAGTAGTGTGAGTAGTAGTATTTCAACTGTGTTGAAAAAGGAATCAGTTATCACTATTGACACTGTTTTCACGATCTTATATTGTTAATTAACTCTCTCTGAAGCCACTTTAAAGGTTGCTGCTGTCCCCAAGCCTTGCTGAAGAAATAACATTAAGCATTGGGGTTAGGAACACAATCTTGTAACACAATAAGAACAATGCTGACCAGAGAGAAGACCAGTTTTGTTTTCTTCCGGAAATCGAAGCATTTTTATGAAGAAGAGTTATGATAGCTAGTAGTGAAATTCTTAAAAAATATAATGACACTCGAGTCTTTTTTCTCTTTTTATTACTAAAATGATAAATATTTTCAATTTGAAAGTGTGAAATATTTGATCTTGTTTAATTCAATAATCAACATGTGTCATGATCATTATGAAATCTAAACGATTCTATATTCCAATCCTTTGTAAGTTTGTGATGAAGGATAGCTGATAAGTCTCGATGTAAAACTAGGAAAGAAATTATTTTATTAATAGTTCACTAAATAACAAGTTGCTTGATTTTTCTTCTAATCTATTAGTGAAAACTGTAGAGGTAATGAGGAAATTAAGAGGGAAAGTTTCAGGTTGAATAAACAATCACATAAATTTTTGAAATTACTTCTCGATTCTTCTGAAATATTGAAATTTGTATAAAGTTTATATTCACATTATGTAGAAAGCAATTCTGAAATAATTTTATGTACTGGTTGATCAAGATATTTAAAATTATAGCGGAAAATATTTATTTTTCCACTGAGCAGTAAAAACCATGATAGTGAACGTATCAAAAGCACAATTCTTTCTACATAGATTATACATAATATGCGAATCAACCTTTTCGAGTTAACTAGAAACAGTGTGATACCTCTTTGAAATATCTCTCTGAATACTTAAAAATGCTCAATAAAGTGACTGTTTTGTAAGAAATGTTAACAAATTCAGATGTCAATGTTAGATAGTTGGCAATAATCGACATATACATCTGGACATAATTTCCATGCCCATGTACAGTCATATAACAAAAAGGGTATTCAGAGTAATCTTTAAGAAAGAGATTTATTGAGTTTAAATGTGAATCTCTCAGTTCACCAGGTTTTAAAAACCTAAAATAGTGTCCTTAAACTATTTCAGACTATAACCTGTAATACAGTGTTACTTACACCTATTATCCCTAATGTAGCGTGTGCCGCCGACCAACATTCTCGAACTTACTTTGTCCTGGGCCTTCCGTTCCAGTTCTATCCAATCGCTGTTCATTTTTCTCATCTCTGCTTCCGATTCTCGGCATAATGTGTCCTTTGATCTTTTTCTCCTTCTTTGACCTTGAGGATTTGAGGTGAGGATTTGTCTTGTGAGGCAGTTGGGTGATTTCCTCAATATATATCCTATCTACCCGAAGCTCTTCATCCAGATCTCTTCTTTCGCTGGAATCCAGTTCATTCTCCCACACAGTAGGTTATTGTTGATAGTGTCTGATCAACTGATCCTGAAATCATAATGGTTCTAATTCTAAATTCCAGTATTACTTACTTACTTACTTTCGCCTTTTACCCCCAATCGAGCATAGGCCGCCAACAAGTTTTCTCCAACCAACTCTGTCCTGGGCTTCCCTTTCTAGTCCTTTCCAGTTTTTGTTCATTCTTCTCATATCTTTCTCTATTTCTCAGCGTAGTGTGTTCCTTGGCCTTCCTCTTTTCCTTTTGCCTTGAGGGTTCCATGTGAGGGCTTGTCTTGTGACGCAGTTAGGTGCTTTTCGTAATGTGTGTCCTATCCACTTCCACCGCTTCTTCCTGATTTCCTCTTCCACTGGAATCTGACTTGTTCTCTCCCACAGTTCGTTGTTGCTGATGGTGTTTGGCCAACGAATACGAAGTATTTTGCGTAGACAGCTGTTAATAAACACTTGTATCTTCTGAATGATGGCTTTGGTAGTTCTCCAAGTTTCCGCTCCATACAGTAGAACTGTCGTGACATTTGAATTGAAAATTCTGATTTTGGTGTTGAATGAAAGTTGTTTGGAGTTCCAGATATTTTTCAACTGTAGAAATGTAGCACTTGTTTTGCCAATCCGCCCCCTCACATCTGCATCGGATCCACCTTGGTGGTCGATGATGCTGTCAAGATATGTAAAGGTGTTAATGTCCTCCAAGGCATCTCCATCAAGAGTGATGTTGTGTTGCTTTTTCGTTTATGTATGTTGAGACCTGCTACATTAGTCGTCTTCTCTTGCATTTGTTGTTGCGTGTGCGATAGATAAACCAGGTCATGTGAGAAGTCCAGATTGTCCAGCTGCATCCTAGCTGTCCACTGAATACCTAATCATACAAACTTAATTGATAAACACAAAAAAGCAATCGGAATATTTCTAAATAAAATAATTTTAAACATTTACCAAAATGATCTCTTTTATAGGGTGTTAAAAATGTCTTAAAATAAATCACTCTATCAAATAAGACAATGAATAAATAAATCATCACATACAAGTATTCAATTGAACGCATGCTTAGTTGACATTTCTGTTATCAACAAATGATTGCATAATTTGTGCACAGCAACAGAATAAGTTTGACTAGTGAAATTTGTCTTTAGTAATAACAATAATAATAATGACAATACAAGCACGCACACACACACACAAGTAAACAAAATTAAAGAAGATTCTCGAAAATGAAATGTATTTCAAAACAACCATTCAAATGTGATATATACAAAATGCAATGTCAATTACTTTCTGCTATTTTTTTCGCTTATTAGTTAATTAATTAATTAACTATTAATTATGTAAGAGTTATTTTTCAGCTTATTACACTATTATTATTACTATTATTATTATGATTACTGCTTTTCGTGTGTACATTTATTCGTGAGTAAGAGAGAGATAGATAGAGAGAGACAGAGAGATTGTAATTTAGGTCAGTAAATAGAATATTGACTAAAAATTAATGACAGAAAAAAAAATCTAAATAAAATAAAATGAACAAGTGAAAATATTTCAATGAAAAAAAAAATATAGCTAAACACATATCTTCTAATCAGTGAATTCGCATTCATGTTATTTTCAATTCTGCTTTCTTCTGTATAGTATTTAAATACTCAACTTTTCTTATTATGACATGACGAAACATGCTGACACATATATCTATCTATTTACATTGGTGTATTGCTGTACATATAGGCATGCACATGCCATTGTAGGATCACACATACATACATGCAAACACACGTGGGGATTTATTCATAGATTCTGTTGCCTTATCATTGTTTCTATAAATTGACTGAAGTCAGAAATTAACTCTGTTGAATATCGGCTCAGCGGTTTAGATGCTAAGTGTTCACATGTATGATCGAAAGTCTGCTGTTCGATTCTTGCGTACACATATACCATGAAAAAACAGCTAGATATCCAGTGTATTCGGATTTCCAATGATGGCCTAACTACTTGGTCGCTTCCTAATTTCAACGAAAATCAGTAAATTTTGTTTTTCGAGATAACTACTAATGAGTAGTATCAACAGGATAAGTTATTTTGAACAAAATAAAACGTTAATTATTTTATTTATTTTTTTTCTCCACCAGTATATTTTTTTAGAACAGAAACAATTTCACCCTTGATTTAAAGTATATTCTTCTAATCACATAAAAATCAGTTTATGTCGTGATAAATTTGAAAAATGATCATATTTTATTGAAAGTTTTTTTCGGATGCACTTAGTTTTTGCACTACTAACTAAACTACTGATGACGTAATCAGTGTTTAAATGGAACCAGCTATTATGTGACTACCAGACTAAGTAACAACATCTTTCTAACTGCGACATTAAGTGATACATGTTTGAATCATTATAGAGAGTAGTGATGGACGTATAGTCCTAACTAGCACGGAACGTTGATCGATTATTTCTCACCAAATGGCGTATTCTTAATTTGTACGAAAAATTTATTGTATGTTTGTTTTCATCACGAAAAGACATAATGAATATAAGACAGTACTGAAGAGTGAGTGGTTAAGTGTTCTGGTGAAATGACTAGTCATTGTGTAATTTCAACTATACACAGGAAAATTTAAGAGATTTATTCATGGTTTACCCAATGAAAAACCCGGGTCGGATACCGGTTATGGCCATTCGTAGGTGTATCACTACGGTAGCTGACACATGGAATAAACAGCTATTCTGTAATTCCACGATTTGAATCTCTTTGTAAATTATATCAGTTTATCCAATGGAAGGTAATTTATCGTCTTCATTTATCTTCATATATCTGAGAATTATGAAGATTCGTTTTATTGGTAAATATAAGTCGATCCTAGTGGAGTTCAACCAAATCAGGTGTGAAGCAGTGACCACCGAAGACAATGAATGAGGTTGATTAAGACTGTGGATTGTTCTAAGTTAGTCAGTAACACTTCTGGATGCCGGCTCAGTTGTCTAGAAGTTAAGCGTTCTCGCTTGTGTTGGTCGTGAATGCGCACTGCTGATGAGTCCCGAACTACGACGAAACGATTTCCCAATGCTTCTAGGTTTCTAATAGTAGTCTCAGGATGATCAATTCATGATTTCAATAAAGTAACTCAACAATCTCCACAACCCTATAATTAAAAAAAAAATATAGAAATGACTAAGTAGAAATATACCGCTGTTTCATCCTTCAGTAGAACTTTTCAACACCCTACTGTTCGTGAGTAAATATTACTGAAGCATGAAATAAACCTGCGCATGTACATTAACCTTTCGATTATGAATACAAAAATTAGATATTTGATTTTAAATTTATATATTGTCATTATTACTAAGCTGTCATTATTTGTAAAAAATTACTAATTAGTGAATCAAATTCAACACAATACAATACAATACACCATTCAGTTCAAATTCATCAATTCTAACGTTGTTTTTTGAAAGCATTTATATATAAAAATGTGGCATACTTGTGTGCAGAAAATGCACACACACACACACAGGCACACACATTCATGAGCATATATACACTGCTCACAACCTGTTTATGTACATACAAAGTTATAATACATGTATGCAGCATAGTCCACACACACACACACAGGAATGCCAATGTATACAACATGTGTGTATACATGAGAATAAATTCAATTAAGTAACACACAATTAATGATTTAAATGTAGAGTTTATTTTTTCGTTTTATGTTTTAAATTACAGAAAAGTAAAACAATAACAAAAGTAAATAATGATAAAGTATATAAAAAAATACAGAGGACAAGAAGACATTTTTTTGAAAACAAAAAAACAAACAATTATTATAAATTAATTAACTGAATTCAAACAAAA